>JAINUG010000134.1:0-600000 GCA_029706075.1 Aldrovandia affinis | reverse complement strand
TGTGTATGCTGGTTCACTCATTAGACCACAGTGACATGTTCCATATGAGGGCACAAGAATAGTCTTCAACTGTCATTTGTGAGTTTATTAAGAAGTTAAGCTAAAACGTCAGATGACATAAATCACTAAGAGCAGAGGTTGGCATGAAATCCAGAAACGGATACGACCCTCGTCCACCCCTGTATTAGATCAATTGTTCTATTCAGTGCGTTTGTTGAGACATATTTTGTATTGCTACATTACTTCCAGGCAGTGGCATTATAACGTTTGAGACATTTCGTACTGCCTCCTTTTCATTACTGTAAAAGTCAGACATATTTATTTAGATAAAGTGCAGCCACAGCAGTCAAATGTTCTGTGAGAGAAGAAGAGTGGCATTCTGTGGAATTGTCCTCAATTTTCATCTGCTACCTCATTAATAAATAAATAAATGTATTAATTGCCACCAACTTAATTGATTAAAAGACTCAGGGTGTCTATTTGTGAGGAAATTAAGCTGATAGGTTTACCAGGAGCTTCTTGGTGCTTCTGACAGTCTCTCCCTGGGGGACAGTTTCGGGTAACTTCAACTCTCAATTTCTAGCTCATAGAAGATGAGGCATGATGTCAGCTGGAGGGTGGTGACTAAACACAGGCTGAAGATGAAACAGCCCAAGGCCATATTATCACCCTTTCTAAAGGGGTGAGAAATCAAAAACAAATCACAAGGGCTATGAAAAAATGTCTAAATCTTCAAAAACCCAATTTTTTAAAACATTTTTTTGCCTAATTGTTGTATCTTGTATCTCAACAAAAATATTTTCAATGTAAAACAACAGCAAGTTACTCATATACTCTCTGTACATCTAATCTTTTCCCTGGATGCCCCCTACCATTTTGACTGAACAAGAACTATCAAAGAACTGTACTGAACAAGAACTATCAAAGAAATATGATTCAGCACAAATCCGTAACCACATCATAAACATATGTTTTTCCCCATTTACACAGTCACTGCATTCTATAAAATTTCACATCCACAAATTCATTAGTCTTTTAGCTTTCAGGACAGCGCATTCAAACGCTTCAGAAAGTCCAATAAAGTATTGCATAATAGTGTTCTTCAGTGTACTCACGTTTCACCTATATCCGGTAAGTCCAAAACACCATATGATATGGATATTGTTTTAACAAATATTAATATTATACATATGAAACTGCTGTAAAACAAAGCACAGAGTTGCTGCTAATGCAAAGCATAGCTTTCCTTGAAGCATATTGTGTACCAATCGCATTACACTGCCGTTGTACCCTTGAGCAAAGTACTTAACCTGAATTGCTTCAGTTAATATCCAGCTGTATAAACATATTGTATGTAAAGAAAGAAATGTAAACTGTAAGTCGATCTGGATAAGAGCATCTGCAAAATGCTTGTAATATATACAGTATAACACAGATCCAGGAGGAAGGGTGTGTATTTTGTCCTCTGTGCAATCATAGGTTCAATTGTATGTCAATTCAGACAGTTAAGTGAATCCCTGATTTGTAATCCTTTGAAATGGTACCTCATTTGCCTATGTACCCCTTCATAGACATCCGTGGTACTGGGCCCGTTAAAGGATCCCTCATTTTCTGAAGTGTTGCCTTTATTTTGGCAGTTACCTGTACATATACATCACACTATAGAATGACTCTGACCAAGAATGGGTTGTTCTCTGTTACCATTAATATTATTGTCTGCTAGCATGAACTGTTAGCTATGACAGAGACTTTCTTTGAAAATAAATAAAGTTCTTACTCTGTGGTTTTAATTAGTGGTTTATTTAGGCTACGCTAATATGGCTATATAATTTCTAAATGGAGTTTGAGTTATACATCCCCATCACATAGCTGCCTCTGGTGCTCTGTACAAGCCTCCTGAAGTTGTTTGTTTTTGACATTAACTGAAAGCATGAAAATGTGACTATTGTGTGTTCCATCTCATTTCCCCCCACAGCTGTCAGCTGTTCTCCCATGTCCATGCGTATCTTCGTTCACAGCGTGGCTTTTGGGATTCCTGCCAGCACATTTTTTATTAAAGGTTGGAAAAGAAACATTGTTCCAATTTCTGTACTTTAGCTGCGTCAATGGGACCGGATATTGATTCGAGGCATTGTCACAGTTATTCAGGAATAGCATGCTGTTTCTGTATTTTTAGGGTTTCATGGGGCAACTCATAATTGGCCCTTCCATCCCCCGGAGAGGAGGAGGTATTACCAGTCAGCAGGAGGTGCTCCCCGTTTCATCGTGCGAGAGCGCCTCCTCTGGTCAATTGGTGTCCTACGGTCCGCCTGTATCTGCTGTGTAGCGTGTTCAGACATCCGGCGCAGTATGTGGCTAAGCTGGCGGACTGTAGAGTTAAAAGAAGCAGTAGCAGCGTGGATATACTTTGGAGGCAAGCTAGTTTGTACCCCCTCAAATTGACAGGACTGGCTTACGATTGATAATGGACACTCCAGATTAGCACATTAAAAAAATAATCTTTGACAAACAGTTACAAAAAAAAAAAAAGGTAATGGATGGCATGAGGAGCTGTTTTGCATATTATGCAGCAGATTCCCCGGCTCATTTGTCCTTATCCCCAGCAGGGGATAATGTGCGAGCACATCATTAATTAAAGGTTACATCTGGACGATGGCGCACCCGACACCATAACCGAGCCAACAGAACCCTTAATTTCTGTTTCTTGCAATCGTTTCTGTGGCAGAAGGCTGTACCATATGCTCCCTTTACCCCTTGGCCTTGCAGCCGACCAAGCCCCACGTGGTGACGTAAGTCGATGCCCTTTGCAGACATTATGGGCAAAGCTCTGCTGTAAACGCATTAAACCTGCAATGTTAATAGACACAGTTTCCCCAGCAAAGGGTACATCAATGATTCTCCCAGTAATTACTTGATAAAATGCCCAAGGGCAAGCTCTGTTACATTTGCACTGTACCCCCCCTGAAAAAATACTTGTCCAGGGAGAGTGGGTTTGCAGATCCACTTACTTATATATCATGTAAGTCGCTCTGGATAAGAGTGTCTGCTAAATGATTAAAATATTAAATGCAAATATAGCCTGGATGGGCAGATAGCAGATATGCATCATCAGACAGACAGATCTATATAATATAAAGATAAGGGATAAGGGAATCTGTGCTGCGCCTCCTTCAAATGATTGCATGTGAACAAGCAGCATGTTCTGGGTTGATGCTCGTGAAGGAAGTCTGTGTTCTTGAAACAGGTATTGTTCATTTGCAACTAAATTCTGTTTTTTATGTAATCTCCTCTTTCTACATGTAAGTGAATTCTCATCTCATTGTCTAAGCCGCTTATTCCTGGTCAGGGTCGCGGGGGGGCTGGAGCCTATCCCAGCATGCATAGGGGCGAGAGGCAGGAATAAACCCTGGACAGGTCGCCAATCCATCGCAGGGCACACACACCATTCACTCACACATTCATACCTACGGGCAATTTAGACTCTCCAATTAGGCTAACGTGCATGTCTTTGGACTGTGGGAGGAAACCGGAGTACCCGGAGGAAACCCACGCGGACACGGGGAGAACATGCAAACTCCACACAGAAAGGCCCCCGGCCTTCAAGACCTTCTTGCTGTGAGGCGACAGTGCTATCCACTGCACCACCGTGCCGCCTGTAAGTGAATTATTTGGACAAATTAGGTCATTTATTTTCTTTCTTTTCTTTTCATTTTTGCCATGACAACGGCTTCGAGAAATGTGTTTATCTCGTTTGAGCCTTCATTACCGGCAAGCATAATGTGCAAGGTGGCGGTTTGCTCATATTCTAACAGGATCTCATTAGCTAGGGTCCAAAATAAAACAGCCGATAAACAGAGGGATGGTGAAAGGAAATGCTATCATCTCACACTAATGGTGCTGTCCTCCACTAATGTGCCCAGTGGGCCTAAAGATCCAGGTAAGGGTCGTGACAATATGAAAGCAGAGGTTTGAGCTGCACCATGTTAATGCAGTAGTCCATACTAGACTCCCCAAGGAAACCTGTAACTAAGGAGGGGTGCATCCGCTAATGCAGAAGTTCATAGTAGTTCATAGTCATATCTACTGAACGCACCTATAAGAGCCTGTGTCCCCCTGCAACAAATCAGAATTAACTTTGACATCATTTTTGGTCATAATAGCTTTAATGCTTAGACCAGGAGGTTCAAATATATGTGTGTGTGTGTGTGTGTGTGTGTGTGTATACACAATATGTTTGTTTTTATATATATAAACCAGGACCTGACCAGGACTCCCTGGAAGAAGAGATCTTGTATCTCAATGGGACCTTCCTGTATAAATAAAGGATAAATAAAAAAATTAAAAAAAATAAACATATTGCAGTCTCCCAGTGTATTTGTATTGTGGCGGGATCTGGTTTGGTGGGTTGCAACTCAGCCAAAGAACAATAATAAAATCAACATACAACGGTAAATAGGAAACAAAAGGGAAATTTATTAGGGAAATTCTCACACCAACCAGGGAAGAGGTGGGGGGTGAAAGAACACACACAGGTAGTCTGTAATCCACTCTCGTCATCTTTGTCCAAACTCCAATGTCGTTATCCAAAGCAGGTCCTCAAAATAGTCCAAAATCGGTACACAAACGGGGTTCTCCAGGCAATCCAATCAATACACTAAGCAATCCAAAACACAACGTTCTCTTTCCTCAATACTCCTCCACGCTTTTCCCTTCCGGTACTTCACCCCGATGTAGGACCCAGGTGCGTCTTTTATTTCCCCCCGGGATTACTGCAACCGTGCATCAGGTGCATGTGCAGACAGCCCCAGATTTCCCATTAAGGTGCGGGGGTGGAGCCAGCGGGCGGCGATGTAACACCCCTCAACAACTACTCCTCTCCATGCCTCCGGGCAGCTGCCACAGTATATACATACACACATGTATGATTCTGTTTTGTTGAGAGTTTTACATGGTTACATTTGCTAGCAGTATTAACATTATACATTTACATTTTGGGCATTTAGCAGACGCTCTTATCCAGAGTGACTTACAAGATGTGCATTAATACATGGTAAGATCAATCATAGTCTGCGCAAATGATCAGTGTAGTGATACAGTAATAGACATAATCATTGGCAGCTGCATACCGTACCTGTAACACAGGGAAGGAAAAGGTTAGTAGAGTTTTTTCGGACAGTCTTCAACATAGACACATATTACAAATGCAGTATTAAACATGTAAGCAGTGGTGATGACAATTAGTTAAATGTACATGTCAATGGTAGTGGGGTCTGAAGAGGTGGGTTTTGAGTCTTTGAGTCTCGGAAGATGGCCAGTGACTCTGCGGATCTGATTGAGTGCGGAAGATCGTCCCACCACCGAGGGGTCAGGACAGAGAGTAGTTTGTTTGTAGAGTAGATCTTTATCAGGTTAGCACGCTAACTCACTAGATAAACATCGAACAAAAAGTTCAGAAATTTGTGTTTGGTAGATTATTTCTCTGTTGTAACAATGCTTCTTGGCAATAAATTGTATACCATTGGAAAGCCTGTTTATTTCCCTTTTAAATGGTGCCCCATTTGTAAGGAACATGCATTTGTGGGATGAGCAGCACAGCTGAGTATGTGGGTTGCGCCCATGAAAAATTTGCCAAATCTCTCTGCCAATGCCAAACAGCTTATTTTGCTGTTGCTATTGACTCTTGTTTTGAGTTTACGGTACCCCCAGGTGTTGACAATCAGGTGCCTGATTGGCACCTGATTGGCAGCACCTGTGAGCATGGGCCCTGCTACAGTGGTCAATTAGTGTCTGCTCCAAGAATCGGCATGCCACATTTGTCTGACCTCGATAAGGCCCGTGCGATAGGGCAACTTCAAGCTGGTGTTCCGCAAAAGCAAGTTGCGGCATTATTTGGAGTGAGCCCTAGTACCATCTCCAAACTGAAGATTGCTGCACCGATAGAGTAACACCTTTTGGTGGAGGCAGTGTGATGGTGTGGGGCGGCATCTCCATCACTGGAAAAATGAGGCTTGTCATCATTGGAGGCAATCTCAATGCAGAGACATATTGAGATGAGATTCTGCAACCAGTGGTAATCCCATATCTCCACAGTCTGGGACTGAACTCCATCCTCCAAGATGACAACGCTCGCCCCCACAGAGCGGGGTTTATCAGAGACTACCTCCAGAATTTGGGAGTAGAGAGAATGGAATGGCCTGGCAACAGTCCTGACCTCAACCCAATTGAACACTTGTGGGATCAGCTTGGGCATGCTGTTTGTGCTAGAGTGACCAACACAACCACGTTGGCTGACTTGCAACAAATCCTGGTTGAGGAGTGGAATGCCATCCCACAGCAGTGTGTGACCACGCTGGTGACCAGCATGAGGAGGAGGTGCCAGGCTGTTGTGGCTGTGTATGGTTCTTCCACACGCTACTGAGGCTCCTGACTGTTTGTTAAATGAATAAATTGTAAAATTGCCAATATGTCTTGTTTCTTCCTTGTTACCGATAGACTTCAATCATCCAATCCACCAAACAACACCAAACAAGAGTCAATAACAACAGCAGAATAAGCTGTTTGGCATTGGCAGAGAAGATTTGGCAAATTTTTAATGGGCGCAATCCACATACTCAGCTGTGCTGCTCATCCCACAAATGCATGTTCCTTACAAATGGGGCACCATTTAAAATGGAAATAAACAGGCTTTCGAACGGTATAAAATGTATTGCCAAGAAGCATTGTTACAACAGAGAAATAATCTACCAAACACAAATTTCCCAACTTTTTGTTCAATGTTTATTTAGCCATTCTCTTGTGTTTACAGAGGAGTTGGCTGGAATGGGGCTGTCATTGGGGGGGGGGGTGGGGTTCTTCTCTCTCATGCGCTGCCCCGGGGCATCAGAAGTGAGTAGCGTTGTGGGCTTTCGCAATGTTTTACCACATGCTCTTTGTGCTTTGACATGTACCATAGAATGTGAGAAGGACATAAGGACTGCAGTGGTAATTTCTTATTTGTTGTACTATGTACCATAAAGTGTGAGAAGACACAAGGACTGCAGTGCTAATATGTACCAAAGAGTGTGAGAAGGACACAAGGACTGAAGTGCACAGGGTGGCATATACTGTATACATGTTGGGAGGCCTTGAGGGATGGTCCACTTATTAATCATGGGTAGCCATTATCTTTATAGTTAAATCACACAGATTATACACGAGAAATGTCCAAAAACACAGGTAACTGACAAAATGAAGGAAACACTTGAATAGATGAAGGGTTCTTGCGGCTCTGTTATGGTGTGGGGTGCATTTTCTCGGCATGGTTTAGGTCCACTCAACCCCTTACAGGGCAAGGTAAATGCCAACAAATACAAAACCATTCTGAGTGTGTGGGAAAAAATCTCAGCCAGGGCCAGTTAGACTGAGAGATCCTAAACCATATTCAATACTTCTTAATAAACAACACATTCTTCAGAGTCTGATATAAACTGCATCCACCTTTTAACATGTCACACCCCTCCTGCCTCGGAGCTCAACGTCATCATTACACCCCCTGACTCAACCCCTCCCCATGATGTCATCACATTCCATTATCCCTCGTGATCATTTTATTTAATCACTCTTTAATAAAACAAAATAAACAGAGATAAACAGACACTTCAGCTGACCTAACTGTGTACTATGTACGTTCTATAGACATACATCGTGTTAACAATTTATTTGATACATGGTTACATCGTTCTCACACGATTTATGCAGATACTCCTATTCCACGGGTTTATAATCTGTCCGCCGCACGTCTCAGGAATGCTGGCAGTAAATTTAGCAAACTCTCTGATACAAAGGTAAGATACTTAAATGTGGCGAGATGCATTTCGTTAATTGCAGGGTAGGGCTATGGTTACTTTGAACTACAAACTGCAGTGCCGGAACCTTGAGTTCCAGACCGCACGGTCCAGATCTCTCCCGTAAACATAATCATTACCTCATCGGACAGTGACAGTTTTACGACTGCACAAATGAACACTCGGATCTTCGACTGTAATTTATGTTTGACTTAATCCTTGTATCTTTTGTAGAACAAGTTTTGTGTCCCTGCATAATTTATATGCCTAACACATCTGTTTAATTTAAAGTTCTTGGTGTCTCACTTACAAGCGGCAGCATGTAGGCAATATTTCTGCTTTAATTGGCATACTGATAATAGACTAACAGTGGCTTTATTTATGTGTCTAGTAGAATGTTATTGGCCCGGTTAGCAAAACATACAGGAATTAGACCATGTACAGATATTAGGTTACATAAATTATCTATTGGAAACATAGGAACAGAACACAGAATTCCTGAATGCAAGCTCCTCTTGTTTTTTCTCCCATAAATGTTCACCTTCATCCTATGGTGAAGCATTTCTATCTTGATAGGAGTGGTCTCTTTCAGGAATAACAATGCCCCCATCCACAGTGCACTGAGTGGTCACTGAATGATTTGATGAGCATGAAAACGATGAATGATTAATGAAATATCCTGCTTGGACGAGCACAGTCCTATGTGAATACGCTCTGTCTTATTACTCAGCTAAGTGAAAAGATCAGAGAGTGGGTGTTCTGACTGAGGCTCTAGTCCTCTATAAATTTTGGATGGTATGTCCACTTGCACGCTGGAAGGCTCTTTCTGCCACACCAAATATATTTGTTCCGTGTGTCATTGTTTCCTCCCACAAGCATTATGAATGGAATTAATCTGGGCTTGTGCACCTACCCATATTTTTTGATGAACTGGGTTTTTAAAATGTTTCAATGTGTTATTCATTTATTATGCGTGTTCACTAATTAGGACAAAATTGAAAAAAAAACTTTTAACATAAGACCTTTTCTAAAAACGGCAGTGCCCTCCAAGGTGTTATAGTTTGACTATAGTTTGCTTTTGGAGTTCATTCCACATTGTAGGAGCTGAGAACTGAAACGCCTTTTTTTCATTCTCCACAATCTAGTGAGTTTCTGCAAATACTGACCAGTACATCAACATGTCTTGAATATTGATGACTTGTAGTCAACTAATAGGTCCAAGTGTATTTGCTGTATCTCCCTGAGCAAGCAATCACACTTCAGGGCTGTTGTCAGCTAAAAAGCATTTGAATACAGGGTTGTGGCACTGCAGAGGGCTGCAACACCATGGACAACCACTACACCTCGATCTGGTCATTACAGGACCATGGACAGCTGTCCCTTCGCTACTTGCATTTTCAGCACCCTGGACAGAGCTGGCAAACATTAGATTATAGGAATTCAGCAGACCAATTTCAAATCAGCCAGCGAGGCTCACTGCTCTGGGCATAAGAGGTGGCTGAGGAGCCCAGAGAGAGAGGGGAGCCACATGGCAGGAACCAGCAGCTTGTGTGTAGGGCGTCGCTTCTCTAACCAAACCTGTGCTGTCCCTCTCTCCCACTACACCGTCCTCCTCCTCCAGGCCAGGCCAAGTGCTGGGACTGGCCTGGTCTCCTCCCCCGGGAGGATCTTAAAGAGAAAAAGGTTTTTCTCCTTCCATCAACAACAAACATCTTTTCACCGCTGAGGCAACGACTTATTTTCTTTAAAAAAACGAATTATAGCTTTTTCCCAAAAAGGGCTAGCTCAAACTCTCCCATGTCCACTCTTACACTCCTCACTATTGTGGGCACACCTGGCACAGTGCAACAAAGTATTAAAAGCCTGGTTCAGAATCACCTCACATGTTGCGGTTCCCTATTTCATATTAAGTATGGCCGCCACGCTTTCAACGCTACAGCGTGAAGAGGTATCTCTTCCTCATTATACGTATGCAAATTATTTGAATACATGACAATTATATGAAAATTAATACTCTCCATGTATGGCAGGCCGTGCTTTTATAAAGGCCTAACAAAAGCAATAGGCAACACCTGAGCTAATTACTGATCAACCTCAGGTGAGCATGCCTGTCTGAGATACTGCTGCTGTCAAACCTCCTGTAGTGCTCCTAGGCTGTGGGAGGGAACAGCACCTGACAACGGCCATAGAGGAGGAGCAGCCCTCTCTACTCCTCCCTCCACCCCTCAAAGAGGAGGAGCAGCCCTCTCTACTCCTCTCTTCACCCCTCAAAGAGGAGGAGCAGCCCTCTCTACTCCTCTCTTCACCTCTCAAAGAGGAGGAGCAGCCCTCTCTACTCCTCCCTTTACAACTCAAAGACCCTTGTATTATGTTGGACAGATTTGATCCGAATTTAGATGTTTATGTCACTAAAAGGCTGGTTAACATACTTGTTTTAGCCTGAGGCTAACAGTAAAGTATCAGTAAATTTAGCAAACTCTCTGATACAAAGGTAAGATACTTAAATGTGGCGAGATGCATTTCGTTAATTGCAGGGTAGGGCTATGGTTACTTTGAACTACAAACTGCAGTGCCGGAACCTTGAGTTCCAGACCGCACGGTCCAGATCTCTCCCGTAAACATAATCATTACCTCATCGGACAGTGACAGTTTTACGACTGCACAAATGAACACTCGGATCTTCGACTGTAATTTATGTTTGACTTAATCCTTGTATCTTTTGTAGAACAAGTTTTGTGTCCCTGCATAATTTATATGCCTAACACATCTGTTTAATTTAAAGTTCTTGGTGTCTCACTTACAAGCGGCAGCATGTAGGCAATATTTCTGCTTTAATTGGCATACTGATAATAGACTAACAGTGGCTTTATTTATGTGTCTAGTAGAATGTTATTGGCCCGGTTAGCAAAACATACAGGAATTAGACCATGTACAGATATTAGGTTACATAAATTATCTATTGGAAACATAGGAACAGAACACAGAATTCCTGAATGCAAGCTCCTCTTGTTTTTTCTCCCATAAATGTTCACCTTCATCCTATGGTGAAGCATTTCTATCTTGATAGGAGTGGTCTCTTTCAGGAATAACAATGCCCCCATCCACAGTGCACTGAGTGGTCACTGAATGATTTGATGAGCATGAAAACGATGAATGATTAATGAAATATCCTGCTTGGACGAGCACAGTCCTATGTGAATACGCTCTGTCTTATTACTCAGCTAAGTGAAAAGATCAGAGAGTGGGTGTTCTGACTGAGGCTCTAGTCCTCTATAAATTTTGGATGGTATGTCCACTTGCACGCTGGAAGGCTCTTTCTGCCACACCAAATATATTTGTTCCGTGTGTCATTGTTTCCTCCCACAAGCATTATGAATGGAATTAATCTGGGCTTGTGCGCACCTACCCATATTTTGATGAACTGGGTTTTTTAAAATGTTTCAATGTGTTATTCATTTATTATGCGTGTTCACTAATTAGGACAAAATTGAAAAAAAACACTTTTTAACATAAGACCTTTTCTAAAACGGCAGTGCCCTCCAAGGTGTTATAGTTTGACTATAGTTTGCTTTTGGAGTTCATTCCACATTGTAGGAGCTGAGAACTGAAACGCCTTTTTTTCATTCTCCACAATCTAGTGAGTTTCTGCAAATACTGACCAGTACATCAACATGTCTTGAATATTGATGACTTGTAGTCAACTAATAGGTCCAAGTGTATTTGCTGTATCTCCCTGAGCAAGCAATCACACTTCAGGGCTGTTGTCAGCTAAAAAGCATTTGAATACAGGGTTGTGGCACTGCAGAGGGCTGCAACACCATGGACAACCACTACACCTCGATCTGGTCATTACAGGACCATGGACAGCTGTCCCTTCGCTACTTGCATTTTCAGCACCCTGGACAGAGCTGGCAAACATTAGATTATAGGAATTCAGCAGACCAATTTCAAATCAGCCAGCGAGGCTCACTGCTCTGGGCATAAGAGGTGGCTGAGGAGCCCAGAGAGAGAGGGGAGCCACATGGCAGGAACCAGCAGCTTGTGTGTAGGGCGTCGCTTCTCTAACCAAACCTGTGCTGTCCCTCTCTCCCACTACACCGTCCTCCTCTCCAGGCCAGGCCAAGTGCTGGGACTGGCCTGGTCTCCTCCCCCGGGAGGATCTTAAAGAGAAAAAGGTTTTTCTCCTTCCATCAACAACAAACATCTTTTCACCGCTGAGGCAACGACTTATTTTCTTTAAAAAAACGAATTATAGCTTTTTCCCAAAAAGGGCTAGCTCAAACTCTCCCATGTCCACTCTTACACTCCTCACTATTGTGGGCACACCTGGCACAGTGCAACAAAGTATTAAAAGCCTGGTTCAGAATCACCTCACATGTTGCGGTTCCCTATTTCATATTAAGTATGGCCGCCACGCTTTCAACGCTACAGCGTGAAGAGGTATCTCTTCCTCATTATACGTATGCAAATTATTTGAATACATGACAATTATATGAAAATTAATACTCTCCATGTATGGCAGGCCGTGCTTTTATAAAGGCCTAACAAAAGCAATAGGCAACACCTGAGCTAATTACTGATCAACCTCAGGTGAGCATGCCTGTCTGAGATACTGCTGCTGTCAAACCTCCTGTAGTGCTCCTAGGCTGTGGGAGGGAACAGCACCTGACAACGGCCATAGAGGAGGAGCAGCCCTCTCTACTCCTCCCTCCACCCCTCAAAGAGGAGGAGCAGCCCTCTCTACTCCTCTCTTCACCCCTCAAAGAGGAGGAGCAGCCCTCTCTACTCCTCTCTTCACCTCTCAAAGAGGAGGAGCAGCCCTCTCTACTCCTCCCTTTACAACTCAAAGACCCTTGTATTATGTTGGACAGATTTGATCCGAATTTAGATGTTTATGTCACTAAAAGGCTGGTTAACATACTTGTTTTAGCCTGAGGCCAGGTGACTTTGCCTCATTTGGGGTCATGAACTTCTATACAGAATATTGACATCTTGATGTTTTTGTTTATTTCTATATACATTTTGCACCCAATTTTGATGCTTCTGCCAATTTTGGCCACAAAGGAGAATAGGTCTTTATGAACTAGCAGCTAGTATAAATAAGAGGGACACTTTGTTTTTCTCTCACTCTCTCCCTCACATACACACACTCAAACACACACACACACTGCTCTCACCACAAACATAAAGACTATCCCAAAGAGATGCAAATATTTTTTGCATTATTCTTACTTTTATTTGAACTAAAGGCATGTTTATAAATATATTTTATCTTCAAAAATCTTACCAATGCCTCATAGACATAACAATAAATGCCTCTCTGCTGTCTGAGAGGGGCAACACTGATATAAAAAAGGTCCCCCTCACCATTTACTCACTCAATCACTCAGCAATTTGTCAGAAGAGGAACATGAGCAGAAGACTCTCAGCCAGTGAAGCCGTCACTTTACTCTTAGACAGTGATAATGACAGTGTAATAGAGGAGGAAGTGTCTGAAACTGAGGACAATGTTGAACATAATTCGGACTACAATGAATCATCCTCTGATGAAGAAAATACACAGGTTGGAATAGAGGAGATGCTCATATAAAAAAATGGAAACATAGCATGGTCACAAACCCTCTGTGCAAGTCAGGGAAGACTGTCAGCTGAAAACATCATCAGAATGGTCCCAGGGCCTACCAGATTTGCAGTTACACATTGTGGTGTCTCCAGGGGTTGGGCGACACTCACGGACCTTGCAGAGGGCGTAGGCAAGTTCAAGAACAAGCAGGAGGCAGTATTCAGAAACCAAAATGATAATTTAATAAATAAACTCTTGACAACACAAAACAAAGGGGTGGGGTCTTCAGGGGAATACAAACACACAAAGTCTGCAATCCTAGCTCGTTGTCAATGTCCGTTCCAATTCCAAATCCAAGTCAGTTCCACAATCCAGTCCGTTGTCAAAATCCAAAGGGGGGTCCTCAAACAATCAAATTTTCATACACAAAACACTCCAACAATCACTCTCTCTCTCTCTCCAAATACTGGCTGGTCAATCGACTTCAGTTTTCTCTCTTACAAACACTCACCAACTCCTCACAAACACTTTCCTACTCCTCTCCCAGTGTGACGGGATTCAGCCCTTTAAATAGGCCTTGAAATGGCCTTCAGCTGGTCGTTAGTCCCATTGCCTTGACTTTGCTCGGGTGTTTCTGTGGCCTGCTGGGAAATGTAGTGTTTTGGCTCCCATGTGTCGAAGGACCCGGCAGCCATTTCCTTGTGCAGCCCATTGGGCTGCCACAAAGTGTTCATGACATCAAATCGGCCTTTGAACTTTTCATACCACAGTCAGTGGAGAGGATTATTCTGGACAACACAAACATGGAGGGCATACAGGTTTACGGTGCCAACTGGAAGGAGCTGGATGGGACACACCTGCATGCTTATATGGGTGTGCTCATACTGGCTGGAGTGTACCGGTCCAGGGATGAATCGACAGCCAGCCTATGGGATGCGGAGACTGGGAGGGCGATATTTCGGGCCACCATGTCATTACAGACCTTTCACATTTTCTCCAGCGTGATTTGATTTGACAACCGAGAAACAAGACCCAGGCGACGTGAACGATGAGCGTCTTGTGCCATTCAAAGGCCGCTGTCCCTTCAGACAGTACATGCCTAACAAGCCAGGTAAATATGGCATCAAAATATGGGTGGCGTGTGATACACAGTCATCATATGCTTGGAATCTGCAAGTGTACACAGGGAAACCACCTGGAGGAGCCCCGGAGAAGAACCAAGGAATGCGAGTGGTGCTGGACATGACCCAAGGTCTTAGGGGTCACAACATCACCTGCGACAATTTCTTTACTTCCTACAGCCTGGGCCAGGAGCTGCTGAAAAGTAAATTGACTATGGTTGGGACTGTGAGGAAAAACAAGCCAGAGCTTCCCAGTGCGCTGCTGAATATGCAAAACAGAGCTGTGAACTCATCCAAGTTTGCCTTCACAGACACCACCATAGTGGTTTCTTACTCACCGAAAAAGAGGAAAAATGTACTGTTGATGAGCACCCTTCGTCATGATGCTGCAGTGATCAGTAGAGATGACAGGAAACCTACAATCTTTCTTGATTACAACGCCAACAAGGGAGGGGTGGATAACTTGGATAAGGTGACAGGTACATACAGCTGCAAAAGGAAGACAGCGCGTTGGCCTTTGGTCCTCTTTTATAACATCATTGATGTCTCTGCCTACAACATGTTTGTCGTATGGACTACAGTTGACCCTGACTGGAACAGAGGGAGACTTTACAGGAGGAGGATTGTCCTTCAAGAACTGGGAAAAGCTCTTGTTACCCCCCACATAATCTGCAGAGAACGTCTACCCACAGCTGCTGCAGCCATTGTCAGAAAGCTCCAAACTGAGGACTCTGCTCCACCAGTGCCTGCTCTACCTGTGCCTGTGCTACCTGGCCCTACTCCACCTGTGCCTGCTCTACCTGGCCCTACTCCACCTGTGCCTGCTCTACCTGGCCCTACTCCACCTGTGCCTGAGGCTGGGAAGAAACTTAAACGGTGCCAGAGCTGTCCTCCAAACATAGAGAGAAAGAGCAACATCACCTGCAGCAAATGCAGCAAGTATATTTGTAAGCAGCATACTTGTACATACTGTTATTCATGTGCAGTTTGAATATAGCACCTTTCAGCACCTTGCATTGTGTTGTGGAAAGCGCAGTAAAAATGCAAACATATTATTGTTATAGTTATTATTACCATTACTGCTATTCTTGTTATTATTGTTCTTACGGTGGTTATGTTGCTTTATATATACCATTACAATGTGCTGTCTTGTTATTAAAAACAAATTAAATTCATTATTCATATGACTGTTTTGATGTGAGTTACATTGTACAGGTTATAATGGATGTTATTGTGCCAAGTTTGCCCCTCATGAAATGCAAGACCAACATTACATGTGTGAGATACTAAAAACATGCCAGCAAATCACCATCACCATCATGGTCAGTTTGATGAATAATTAGTGCATATTGTTTGCTTTGTAATGAAAAACGAGTGGTGTAATATCAAGGGAAACCTGTCCCATATGGACAAAAAACTGAAATATCTGGTCAAGCTTGTAATGATAGTCAGTGACATGATGATAATTTCAAATAATTACTTTTTGAGGTGACTTGTATAGCACTTGTATAACACCACTCATTGGTGTTGAAACATTGAAACATAATACAAGGGTTAAAAGTTCAATTATTATGCATTTATTAGGCACTGAAATTTTGTGAATGAAGAGATATGCAATAAATATGAAGAAATATTCTTTAGTAGTATTTTTTCATTGTTTTTTCATTTCAAGTTCATTGCATAGTCAAATAAAAAAGCCAAGCCAAGTCTGATTTCTGTTTTTATGATCCTACACTACCAATATAAATCAAACAGGCTGCCTCTGTAAACAGTTTTAAAAGGCGCCTGAAAATACTGCTTTAGTCTGGCTTTTACTGAGCATCTTATCAATTTTGTTTTTATGGTTTTTATTCCATTTCACTGTGATAGGTTTGAGATATGAAATTTAGAATTAGTACAACCCTCATTGGTTGTTTTATTCTAATTAAATGTTTTTTGTTTTATCTTCATTTCCAGTAAACATTTTACACACACACACACACTCGGTTATTCCTTGGCTATTCCATCGGCTTCACCTCAGCTAAACGGCGGGGGTGGGCTGAGGGTAATTCAGCCATATCAAAAGGGTCAAAAAGAAACGATGCAACGTTAAAATTGACAGGTTGCAGGTCACCCTGGGAAAATGGGGGCCCTGCCCCGAGAACGTGGAACGCAAAGCTGTAGGACCTTCACATCGCTTTACCCGAGGCTAAAGGTGTTACATAAAAAAATGTCACATTTTTACATAAAGTGCTATTCATTCCACCTCTCGGACACGGCACACAGTGGCCACAATGCATTCCAGCTGTGCCCTCTTGCAAAGGATGCACGTAGAGACGATTTAAACACACATATTCAAATGCCAGACCTTTATTCTGCAAAGCGTATAAAGCACTTTACTGCCTGGCTGTTGGTAAGAAATGCTTTAGCCACATTCAGCAGGCTCTTTCAGAAGAAACCTCTGCACGTTCCCCAAAGCAGATTCTCCTTCGCAGTGCATTCGATTGCTGAAGTGGCACATCTTTGTGCACCATACCTGTTGTGGCAGGGTGAAGGGAGGGTGACCGGGCGGTCTCACATCTCCCGTCAGGCTGCTTGCGAATGCAAGCAGTGAACGGGACAAACAAGTCTGCGCAGCTAATTGTACTGACGGGAGCTGGCCGATTGCTGAAACGAGGGTCAGCTGCACCTCGTTTGGCAAATCCCAGCTGCAGCCACTCACCATGAACAGGTGCCTGCTTGAAAAGCAGCATGCCAGACAGGCCGATTTCCCAATGGCTGCCTGCTTGTCATGTCTCTGCTGCTAACTCCCTCTCTAAACCTCAGATTCCTCCAGCAGCAATCCCTAAGCCTGGAAGCACAAGGCACCAAGTGCCTGATCCGTCCAGGAGAGGAGTGTGCCTGAGCCCAGTGACGGAGTCAATTAGATGTCGTGGAAACGCTGGCAGTCATCCGTCCACTGATCCCCGTATAATGTTTTGTTTAAACCGCATGGAACACAATATACACAGTTTGTATTTTTTTCCTACCCCACCTACGAGTGGAAATATCAGGAAGCTTGGTGGAGATTTAAAAATAAACCTCCCACTAAATTCTCTCTCTTTTTCTCTCTGTTCACAGTCAAGTGAACGGGACACACCCTGCACCCGTTCACACTGAACAGTATTATTAACACGCATTCATTTGTATTGGTGAAATCGAGGGAGTGTATATCCAAAGAGTGTAAATCCACAGTGTGTAAATCCACAAAGTGTAAATCCACAGTGTGTAAATCCACAGTATCCCAAATGTGGTGATCGGGTTTCCCCAATACTTTTCCCCATCATTTCTTAAAGTAAAACATATTAGGTAGGGAAAAAAGACAGGGGAGCTGACGGCACCACTTCGATGATAAGTTATTTTTTCGTTATCTCGATGTTGGAGCAACGTTTCTAGGCTGATGAAACGCAACCTCTGGGCCACCTATCAGCCTCGTCAGACACACAGAGGACAGTGAACAACAAAGTAGCAACGACATTGTCTTTGCTCACACGTTCTCAGCCAATGAAGGCATCTGCACACTCATCACACCCTACACCCCAGGCAGAGCCCTCCACTCTGCCTCCTCTGGCAAACTGACTGTCCCATCCCTCCAGGTGCCCGACAGCCGCTCCTCGCCTCTTCTCTGTCCTGACCCCTCGCTGGTGGAACAATCTTCCACACTCGGTCAGGACCGCGGAATCACTGGACATCTTCCGCAAGACACTCAAAACCCACCTCTTCAGACTCCACTACCACTGACTCTGTACATTTGACTAATTTTCATCACCACTGCTTACATGTTTAATACTGCATTTTGTAATATGTATCTATGTTGACGACTGTCCAAAAAAAGGAAACTCTACTGACCTTTTCCTTCCCGGTGTTTTGTGGTATTGAAAGAATGTGGTGCAAGACATCCACACAAACTCTGGTAGAATGAGCTCGTCTGATTGGGGTACCCATCACCATTGGAGAGGCAATGCCTTCTGAACACTCTATTGTGATGAGAGCACTCTAAACTTTAATCATTCTTGACAGTGCATAGAATTTGGCCTCAACCACTGAATAAGCTCTCTCTTTATTAAAGACTGAAACCTGGAAGCTATTGGATTTAATTATATTATGTTAGCTGACTGGTATTACATGCATCAGTCATGGTTTTGGTTCGGTGAATGACAATACAATTTCCATCCATCCATCCATTGTCTAAGCCGCTTATTCCTGGTCAGGGTCGCGGGGGGGGGCTGGAGCCTATCCCAGCATGCGTTCCGGGCGAGAGGCAGGAATACACCCTGGACAGGTCGCCAATCCATCGCAGGGCACAACAATACAATTTGTTTAGCTAAATTTAACTCAAATTGCGCTTCACACTGTACTCATTTACTTATAAATGGTTTACAATGCCCACACTTGATTATTATTGATTACAGTGCATCCGGAAAGTATTCACATCGCTTCACTTTTTCCACATTTTGTTATGTTACAGCCTTATTCCAAAATGGATTAAATTCATTTTTTTCTCAGAATTCTACACACAATACCCCATAATGACAAAGCGAAAAAAGTTTTTTTTAAATTTTTGCAAATGTATTAAAAATAAAAAATGAAAATATCACATGTACATAAGTGTTCACGCCAAAATTGAGCTCAGGTGCATCCTGTTTCCACTGATCATCCTTGAGATGTTTCTAGAACTTCATTGGAGTCCACCTGTGGTAAATTCAATTGATTGGACATGTATTATATATATGCATACATACATTTTAAGTATATTTACAGGTTGTGCAGTTCTAGATACAAATATGATGTCTGTCAGGTGTCAGGTGCCCTCCCCTCCTACCACCATCCCTGTCCCACCCCGATACCGTTGTGTTATCTAAGTAACCAGACAGACAGACAGAGAGACAGATAAACAAATAGACTGACATAAATTACTGAAATAAAAGACTAACAAAACTACAGATAGATACAGAAACAAGCAGATGGATGACATGATGGTGCACAGAGTGAGATGTACAATCTAAAGCAAAATAAAAGAAAATGTATAAATAAATATTTCTCTTTTTTAAATGAAGCAATAATAATAAAGAACATTTATATTTATATTTAGGGGGGTGTTAGAATGATAGGGAGTGTAAAATATGGTAGTGTATGGTGGGTGTTTCTATTCTAGTGTTGGTATATGGGTATGTGTGTCTGTGTGTGTGTGTGTATTTTATTTGTGTGTGGGATTAGTTAACAGGCAAATTTAAGGAACTGATGAATGGGTTCCAAGTTTCTTGAAAATGTATTTGGTTTTGGAGAGAGGTTTAAATTTGTTCTATTGATATGTATTTTGTGAGAAGGTTTAACCACTGTGTGATGTTTAATGTATTTCTGCTCTTCCAGTTTAAGAGGATAGTTTTCTTAGCGATAGTTAGGACATTGAGTATCAGTTTGGTGCTTTTGATAGGGCGGTTGAATGTTGAAAGGTCTCCCAGTAGACAAAGAGATGGAGAGAGTGGAATGTCGCAGCCCAAAAGCAGGGACGTTCTGTCAATGACTGCTTGCCAGAAATGTTGAGTGGGTGGGCAAAGCCAGGGAGCATGGAAGTAACTATCCAGGGTGTTCAGCGTACAGTGTGATGAGTCTATGAATCCCATCTTAAACATCTTGTGCTGAGTGATATGAGCTCTGTGAATTACTTTATATTGAATTAGTTGTGCATTAGTATTGTTCATCATTGAAAAGGTGTTAGGAGGAGCATAGGGTTGGGTTTTTGTCAGGTTTCAGTAATACTGAGATGAGGGCTGTGTTCATGTGTGGTGGGATTTTTGAGTTGTGTTTTATTTGAAGTGTCATTTCGATAAACAGTGGTGATATTGTTTGCCAAGTGTTTAAAAGAAGTGTTTAAAGAATTCAACAGGGAAGCCATTGTCAGGGAAACATTTAATTAGGCCTTGGGACAGGCCGGTTTCAGCTTTACTGAGTTGTTTCTGCTTCCACGAGCAGGTCAAACATTTTGTCCTCATATCGCGTAGGAAGAGATAAGTGTGTATTGCTAGAAGTGGGAGAGAAACAACTCGTGAAAGTATGAGAAACAAAGCATGTTTGGGTTGGGGAGCAGGAAGCATCAAGGTCAACGCCTTGGGAATGATTATTGCACTGTATAAATCATAATAACACAGATGGAAAGTTATTACTGGGTCATAAGTGAGAGTTGCCTCATCCTAATGTATACAAGAAATGTGTATGTTGGGAGGGTAAAATGTGTGCCTGGACCCATCAATAAAGGAGGGGTTTCAACCATGACCAATGGGTGAAACTCCAAGGGGCGATGGTCACCTCGAATGTAAAAGATATATACTGTTGTATTTCCTTTATCTCGTGGGAGATACTCTGACATTCTTCATACGAGAGTGTTAGACTGCTCCCCTGCTTCGAAACAGTAATACAACTTTATCTGATAAAGTGCTTTTTGAAATTCATTGGGTGCTAATGGTGTATTTAATTCATCTGCTTGTTCTTTGCTAAGTTTTGGGAGGTCTATATTATTCAGCAAGGAGTCAATGTCTGTTGAATTTGGTTCATGGACAGAGGTGAACTTGTTACAGAATGCCCGGAAGGTGTTGTTTATGTCTTGAAGTGACTGCATGGCCCTCCCTGCTGAATTATTTATCACAGGAATAATTGATTTGTCTTTTTTTCATTTGAGCTGGTTTGCGAGATGTTTTCCAGATTTGTTGTTATGTTCAAAATGGCCATGCCTCAGTCTCTGTATCAGGAATTGTGTTTTTTATTTATGATATCATTTAATTGAAATTTGGCTTCTCTGAGTTCGATCTGAATTTGTTCTGTGGGATTATTAACATAAGAGTCATACAGTTGTTTGATTGTTTGTTCCAGATTATTTTCAAGTTCCTGTTCCTTTTTTTTCTTATGTGATGAGTATGACATTATTTTCCCCCTCAGTACTACTATGGCCGTTTCCCAGAGTAATGTGGATGAGATTTCCAGAGAATCGTTTATTTCCAAGAAGGATGCTCACTCTTTTTAAAGAATGTGTCAAAATCAGCATCTTTAAGCAGAGATACATTGAATCGCCATCTGGTGGGAGGTTGTTCGAAATGTTTAGTATTTAAATGAAAGGAGAAAGGGGCATGATCACTGATTATGATGGGGTGAATTATGATATCAGATATAATTGAATTACTAGTAAGAAAGAAGTCAATGCGAGAGAATGATTGGTGAAGGGGTGAGAAATATGAGAATCCCCTTGTTGATAAGTTTTTCAGTCGCCAACTATCACCAAGACCAAAATCACTCATACATTGTTTGAGTGTTTCTGTAGAGTGCCAATTTCTGGAATTACCTGAGATACTTGACCTGTCTTGATCGATGACTGTATTAAAGACACCTCCAATGATGATTATTGAATTTGTGAGATCAGTTAATGATGAGATAAATGTGTGGAAGAAGGAGGGATCATCATTATTGCCAGACTCTGCAGCAGTCAAGCAACTTCACAGATCATGGCACATAGACCGTGTATGCTTGCAATGGTAATGTTATTGTTATTGATGGAGGCGTTGATAATAATGTACCGCTCTTCGGGGTCAGCAATTGTATTTTTGTGGATTAGTGGTATTCTTTTGTGTATCAAAATTGAGACGCCTCTTTTCTTTGAATTGTAGGTTGCTGAATATACTTGATTCAATTGTGAAGTTTTTCATTTCTGATGTTCCGATTCTGATAAGTAGGTTTCTTGTAATAGACATATGTCAGCCTGTAACTTGATTAGGTGATTTAAAATTGTTGTTTTCTTTGCCTGTGAACCAGTACCACGGATGTTCCAACTTACTAGTTTTATTGAGAGCATTTGTGTGGATTTGAGTTAGTTAATGTGTGGTATGTGCTAATATGTGTGTATTTAGATTCTGTAATTTCACCTTAATATTTCCAGTAAATAAAAATTCAATTTCCCTCTCAATGTTATTTGACAATTCCCCCAAAACAACATGGATGCCTGGATACATAGGCACAGACATATAGGCAATTAAATCAGTGTGAAACAACTTATTTCTGTTTTACACTCACATCGTAACAAACACGTCATGCACAGATATTCAAAAATATATCTGAAGTTCCAACTGGGAAAAGCGGCACATTGTCACTCGCATGCAGTCTGTGCTCACCGTGTTTGTTGTTGTTGCTATGCCAGACTCTGCAGCAGTCAAGCAACTTCACAGATCATGGCACATAGACACAACAGCGAGAACCAGCTAATTAGTTAGCTAGCTAACGTTAGCGTTCACGGACATTGAGCAATGACATATCGATATCTGTTGTTGCTAGTTGCTTGCTAACACAAGGCTTAGTAAGTGATCATGCATTTATCACTTACCAAGCCATGAATTAGCAAGCAATATCCGTGAACACTAGCTAGCTAGTTACTGTCTATATTCAGTTCAGTGAGCCCTCCCGCCAGGCTGAGGAATCGCTGTGATTTTCCTGCAGTGATTTCTCATCTCCATACTACAGTCCAAGGCCGAAACGACCATATATATTGGGGACACATCCCCCCCAATATTCAGATATGCTCAAAATGTCCCCCCCAATATATAGCCTAGCTGATATATTTTTTTAAATGTCCCCCCCAATGTTGACTCCATGGTTACGGCCTTGCTACAGTCCAAGCACAAATCATTCCCACATCCCTGCTCGGTTAAATCTAGGAATTATTAGCTAGCTATTACGTTAGCTGCCATACCACTCTCTAGTTGGGAATGGAAAAATCTCTTGAGTCCTGAGTAGACTGTACGTTATGATATACTGTACAGTCAGAACACTAGTCGCTAACACCACCTGCGGGCACCCGTCAGAGCTTCACTGCTACACAGTCCCATGAGCACACGCTGCACAAGTCAAACATAAATATCCGTGTAGAAAATAAATAACGTTAACCGTCGTGTCTATCTTTGAACTACATATGACGTAGTGATCGCATTTTCAAAGATGTGGAGATTTATTGAGGGTGCAAGTCCACCCCCCACTAAAAAGGCTAAAACCAAAGATCAGCTAAAAACTCAGCTAAAATATGATTCAGAGAGCAGAGATCGCACTTTCCAGGAAAATTGGAAGGTGAATTGACCAAGGACAAGTAACTTTTAGGAAGGACAAGTATCTTTTCTAAGATACTTGCCCTTTGACAAGTATGACTTTTATGGGGTGACACCCATGTCACAGTATAACTGTCCATCAACATATAGCTTATCTACTGTGATAACAGCGTGCTTTTCCACTCCTAAACGGTGTATACGGTGAAATATTATTTATTTAACTGTCTCTGGCTTTAGTTTCAGGGATGTTTGTATAAATTCTTTAATGAGTTTTTCAGGGTCATCGGATTAGTTTTCTGGAATTGCTGAAAAAAACTGGTTGTCGCGTAGCATATGCGAGACATATCCAGAATAGTCTCTTTCATTTCTTTGTTTTCGTTTGCAACAGTTGTCATCTGGTTGGTAAGTGTTTTAACGGTGGTTTGTAATGTTTGATTTTCTTTTACGAGTGATGCCATCTCCTCCTGGCTGAATTCCAGACTGTTTCTGAAGCATTGGAATTCTTTGTGGAGAACTTCGATCAGCGCTATTCTAGCATCGAGTGATGAAAGTTTGGAATTGATGATAGTAAGACACTAACCTCTGTATTGTCGGCAGTTAGGTCTTCTGTGTCGGTGTACGAGTTGTGGAAGCGTTTCAAATTTGGAGTTGTCATTATGCACAGTTCGTTGTAATGCTCGTCAATGTATTTTTCTAAATCCTCCAGGTGGTCGTTGGGGGAGAAAACATTTTATTTCGTTTTATTTATATTTTAGTTTGGTAGCAGTTAGCTGTGAATCTAGCAGCAGGGTGCTGCCATGTTGGATTGCTCCCGTGGTCTCAGGCGAGAACCTCAGGCATAACGCATTTCTCTGTGAGGCCTGTTTGTTCTTAAAGTTCTCTAAACTAAAGTTAGTCTTTTAGATGGCCATTGCAAAACATTCATTTTGTCGTCAGTTAACCATTTCTTGGTTGATTTTGAGATATGTTTTGGATAATTGCCTTGCTGAAAAAATTTCATCATATTAATTTACATTTTTTACATTTTAAATTTAATATTAAAAGATCCACCACCATATTTCACTACTGGTATAAGGATCTCTGATTGGAACCAAGTGTTATGGTCAGTTGAGACAAATGTAGCTTTTTGGCCATGCACATCAACAGTTGTTTTTTTTTGCATCGGCAGAAGGACACTTACATTGAAAAGGCCCTTTGACCCTGCATGGCACAACTGGTATAGGGGGGAATTGAATCAATTGGCCAACAAATTGGGAGAAAAACATGGGAAAATCAGAAGCAAAACTGATAACTTATAAAAAGAAAAAGAAAAAAGAAAAGGCCCTTTGGCAAAGGATCTTTTTAGGACAGGACAGGAATAATTGCTCTCTCAACATTGAGGGAGTCAGGACAGTAAGGGAGTTAGAACCCCCCTACCCTTGTACCCCAGATTCTATGCCTATTACCTACAATACAGTATGCATTTCCTATTGCAGCAGCCTGGATGCCATTTTCATGATGGTCTTGGATGGGCTAGAACACTCTCTGAATAAGACCATCCACCAAATTAAAGAAAAGTGATAATAATAATCATAATCATAATAATCATCATAATAATCATCATAATAATCATAATAATCACAATAATCATCATAATAATAATAATAATAATAATAATAATAGTATACACTTTGCCCTGGATACAAGAAGCAGAAGTAGGATGAGTAAATTAAAGTTATTATAATCAGCTATAACTCTTGATAAATCTGCATAGGAACCACTCGTGTGATACAGAGGGAGTATGCGATACTTTTTATCCACTGTACACACCATCTCTCCCAGCTATACTGATTGCACATTGAGCCTACCCCCCTCCTACACTGGGGAATGCAGGCTTTAAAAGATGTGCAGTTACCACACAGCTAATGTTAGTGCTGATTAGACTAAATTAAACTTTAACACTGAAAAAGTTACTGTGTAGAGACATTCAATGTGAACATGCCACAATTTAAATAACTAAAGAAATAATTGATGCATTTACATTTAAATAATCAAATGAATCTGTGTTATACAATCATATGGCTGTAAATGTGTGCTATGCAGCTCATTTTAATTGCTTTAATACATTTTGGGCAACAAACATGGTCCCTTTGCCCCTCTCCAGGGTCTGGTCACACCACATCTTTGGTAATTACATTTTGTCACTGCGCTTTCATGTCCAGTCGAATGTGTTATTTGTCAAAAGGGTGAAGCATGAGCTGTCCTTTAACCCTGCATACATCCGCTATCTCTTGGTTACAGGTCTGTGACAGCTTTAGGGGGCACGCTGTGCCAACCTGGATCCCCGCATTACGCCAGGCATAAGCCATGACCGCTGCTGAATCTCCCTGGCTGAATAATGCGTCCGGGAAAATTGCCACAGCTGGGATGGCCAAATCCATTGCATTTGCAGCGCACAGATCCGGTTCACTGAAGAAATAAACGTAGGAAAGAATAAACGTCCACTCGAGCCCTGCCCCCCATGGTGAGAAGCTTGTTTAAGCCTCACGAGCCAGGCTTTTTGTATCCTTGCGGATATATCACCTATAACGCCTAATCACCAAAATTTGTTTGGTGATAAGCCCTGCCCATATTGCTGGGACGAGACCTGTTGATCCTCATGCTAACGATTTAATAAGACAAACCACGTGGATTAACTTCCATCTACATCCTGTTATGGCAGTGTTCCGGTGTGTGGTTGAACCCCATGGTCTGCATGTTGTTAAGGCACTGTTCAAGTGTGTGAATGAGCCCCATGGTCTGCATACTGTTAAGGCACTATTCTAGTGTGTGGGTGAGTTATATGGTCTGCATCTTGTCGGCATCTTGTGAGTGTGCTTTTCTGCTGTCTCTTTGTACGATACTGGGTCACTGGCTATAAATATTGCTTATCTAACATCACTTTCTGCCACAGCTTTCTGTACACGCCAGACACTGCATTACTTCATTAGCGCTCTCATACAGGAGTGATAAAAGCGCACAACAATCTGTATCTTATATTTCATGGTCTCACCAACATGGAATTATTTCTTCACCTCATGTGATTAACACGATCAGGGCCATATCCAGGAGTCAAGAATTACCAAGGTCATGAGACCTAAAGTAGCCCCTCTAGGGGGGTTCGTCACAAGAAATGTCACTAAGAGATATTTTATATAATCAGTCAACCCTTGGAGCTAATTCACTACAAGAGTAGCAGACTGTCATGATTATATGAATGACCACTAAAATGTAGCTAGCTTTGTGCCTATCACCACTGTCAATGTATGCTATTTTAGCTAATGTTAGCCTAAATTAGCATATCACCACTGTAGGCTGACTAAAAAATGCTTTGTGTAACAGTCAGCTAGACAGAGGCAGCTATATTTGGCTAGCAACTACACACAAAGTAGTACCCGCATATATGAGTGGTTCTGTGTGTTACGGTGACCGGCTTCGGCTTTGGCGGGTGCCCGCTCAGAGGAGGCGGTGCAGCACTCACTACCGATCTTGAGACTACAGCAGCGAGTTCTCATATGATGGAGGGGATAATAGCCATGAAAAAGAGAGGGTATAATTGGGAGAGAAAAAAATGGGAGTAAACAGCAAAAACAGAAAATAAAACATATAAATAAAATAAAATAAAAATGCATATAATTAGCAATAATTCCTTCCTGTGACATGGCAACCAGAGAGTCCGTCGGTCCTGGCTGACAAGGTTTGCCTGTGCTGGCATAATAGCCATGAAAAAGAGAGGGTATAATTGGGAGAGAAAAAAATGGGAGTAAACAGCAAAAACAGAAAATAAAACATATAAATAAAATAAAATAAAAATGCATATAATTAGCAATAATTCCTTCCTGTGACATGGCAACCAGAGAGCCCATCGATCCTGGCTGACAAGGTTTGCCTGTGCTGTCCCTCATCAGTGGCCAGGGTCAGTCTGATATGTCTGAGTGCTTTCCATTCAGGACGTGATAGTTTGTTCGTAATCCTACTGCTGCTGCAGACTGAGAGAGATTAAGGCATTTAATGGTGTTTCCATTTAATTTGGTGGTTCACTCTAAAGCCCAGAGCTCACAGTTCGATTTGTTTGAAAACGGTGAGTGTTTGGTGAATGGGGCCTGTCACAATGTATTGGCTGATGACCACGGCCCCACATGGAATCAATGGGGTCAGGACTCCCCGAGTTTGAGTTATCCCCTCAAATCACAGCTGCGTGTTTGACTGTTACCATGGCTATTGCCAAGCGTAATATGCATGCTCAGTGGTCATATTATTTGACACTGAGCATAATTACAGCACAGAAATATGTTATTTGGCAGAAATGAAATTGCATTCCATAGGCAATCAAAAGAGGAAATCATAGCTCACAAACAAACCACAACATGAAGCTGATGTATATATTCAAGAGTGCCCAAACTGAGTTTCTCTCTCTCTCTCTCTCTCTCTCTCTCTCTCTCTCTCTCTCTCTCTCTCTCTCTCTCTCTCTCTCTCTCTCTCTCTCTCTCTCTCTCTCTCTCACACACACACACACACACACACATGCTCATAACAAGCATATTATGCTTGTTATGTTTAAGGAGTGAACACACTTTGCTTGTTTAATGTTCTTCCTTGATTACTGCCTCTGATGTTGATTCGATGGGAAAAGAGGGAATATGTACGTAAGAAAATAGAAGAGGGAGCAACTTGTTATCTTCCCCCTTTCTAGTCATATACTATATTCCCATCTTTTCATTTCATTAATTTCCTTTGAATGAATGTGCTGTACTTACCATGGCAGTTATTTCCAAATCATTGCCCTGGGCACCATTTGGACACATCTTAATGATGCAAATCTATTTTGAACGGACTGCGTTTCGAAGAAGAAAGCAATTTACGGGCCACATTTTCTATGCAACTCCGCATTACCGCATCATTTCAAAGGAACCACAGGGGAGTTAAAAACATCAGTCATAATTACCTCAACGACAAGTGTTCAGGTTTAAATTGTGCAGATTCGAGTTTCGCTATTCTCTCCATGGTGAAAATAAAATACCTGCATATTTTAACGACGCTACTGTCACAGGTCCATGCTTGTGCCTGGGCTTTAGAGCAGTTGCACCAGGTACTGAGGGGGGCACCGTATTCATTCGCAGGATAAAATGTTGTCGTTCTTCATTTGTGTTAAGGTTCCACGCTTCTGTGTGTAATGACATCAGCTGCTTAGCTAAGCTTTAGAGTGGGGGTTTTATTTTCATCTGGTCTTCCAGCCCTAGTGGCATCCTGTGAAAGAACAGGGATTAAACGTCTTGAGCTTTACTCAAGTATACTGCATTCCTCTCCTGCCTGCCAGACTATTTTTGCCAGCGATAACTACAAGTGATACCAGTGATAGACACCGTTGGTTGTTGTAGTGTTATACGTTATTGTATGTTTGTAAGGGTGTCAAACCTGGAGGGGTGGGGGGAGGAGTAGAGAAGGAACTTGGACAGCAGCGGCCTCACACACAGGCACACACACACATGGGAAACATCGGTAGGCAACACCGTTGCCTCCGTCAGGCCAGTTATAAAAGCGCAGCTTCCTGTGCCTTTGAGAGAGAATCTTGGGTGGCCTTTGGTGACAGACTTCTGAGAAGTGTTACTGTATCTTCCAGTGATAGTGTTTGCATTAAGTTTTGTGTTTCTACTCTTTGATTGAGAAATAAAGCAGGCGTTGGGCCTTTTCCCCTCACTTATTTCAGTGTCTTCATTGTTGTGCGTTGGTGAAAATGACAGCATGACAGGGTGATGTGACACAAAGCCAACAGCTGTCTCAGGGTACTTGCCAAATGAATGAATAAAACGTTGGTGAATTATGTTAGAAATATATATTTTTCAAGAAATTACACAGCATTTCATGAGGTATGTCTGCTGCAAAGAAATTGGGGCACGAAGTGTATTTTCATTAATACACTAAAGTTTAGTGGTGGGCGACTTGATATGCACCTTCACATGTGAAAAATGTTACATCGTGAGACACGGTCCGATATAAAAAAAATAGATAGAACCGCCCGTGACATCCTCCTGACTAATCAGAATTGAGTATTGAACCAAATCGTGGTATAATAGCTTTGCTTTAGTTGCTTTTTTTATTTTTCTAGCCAACAGTCAACAGTTCATGAAATGTTTCCATTTGCAGAAATTCATTCAAATTCAAAACTGGTCCGAGAGAGGTATTTGGCAAGCTTCGCAGAGTGCACCAGAATAAATGAAAGTCCATCATCATGGGGAAATAAAAAAAAGAGTAATAACAAGAAACAAATGCATTAATTAATAATGAATGAATACTATGTTTGATATTGGGGGCAAAAACATAAAAATAACAGAATAAATGATTTTGTTCCGTTTTTGTTTTAAATATTTATATATACAGTATATACACTACCGGTCAAAGGTTTTAGAACACCCCCATTTTCCAGTTTTTACTGAAAGTTAAGTAGTTCAAGTCCAGTGAATAACCTGAAATGGTACAAAAGGTAAGTGCCCTAACTGCCAGAGGTTAAAAAAAAAAAGTTTAGGTTACCAAAAACTGAAAAATAATGCAAATTTTTTGGCAGTGAGTAGTTTCCTACACCATCAAAAGGCACTTGGAAACTCTGACAGGAAGTGGTCTGGCAGACCCAAAGTCACAACAAAATCAGAAGACAAGTTTCTGAGAGACAACAGCTTGTGTGATAGGCGGCTCACAGGACAACAGCTTCAAGCACAGCTTAACACTGGTCGAGGTAAGGAAGTCTCAGTTTCAACTGTGAAGAGCTGCAGGTTTGACAGGTCAAGTGGCAGTAAGAAAGCCATTGCTAAGATGGCAAAATAAGAAAAAGAGGCTTGCCTGGGCCATGAAGCACCGCCAGTGGACTACTGAAGACTGGAAGAAGGTTTTATGGACCGATTAATCCAAATTTGAAATCTTGAAATTATGAATGGTTTTTGTAGGTGAACGGATGGTTCCTCAGTGTGTGACACCAACTGTCAAACATGGAGGAGGGTGTGTGATGGTCTGGGGCTCTTTTGCTGGATCCAGAGTCGACGACTTGCACAGAGTGACTGTTAACCCACGTTAACCCATTACTTGTTCCCTGAAAAGGGCCTTTTCTTATAACCGAAATTTAGATAACTTTTCAGTTTTTGGTAACCTAAACTTTTTTGTTTAGGTTTTTTGTTGGCAGTTTACCTTTGTACCATTTCAGGTTATTCACTGGACTTGAACTGCTTAAATTTCAGTAAAAACTGGAAAATGGGGATGTTGTAAAACTTTTTAGTGTACATATATACAGTATATATATATGTATAATTTTTATTTTTTTATGTCTGTATTGCAACCTGCTTTTATTCATTCTGTTTCATGTTATTTTTATGTTGGAAAGCTCTTTGTGTGCCACATAAGAAGCACTGCATTAATAATATATTTTTCTATGGATGGATTATTATTTGATCACTCAGTAAGTGGCAGTTGAGATCTTTAGATACAGTATCCCCTAATCGCCCTATGGGGAAATTATGTGCACTGGAGGAATAACGCCTAGTCCAAGTGTTTTATTGACTCTCTCTCTCTGCAGCCTGTCGCTCTGTTTCAGTCTCCGACTGGTTTGTGTTCTAAATGTTATTTTATTTATTTCTTTATTTTAAACCTCACAGATATAAATCTTCTCTTATCACGATTCAAATTTATTGAAAATCTGTCCATTTGCGTCTGTAAATACCCAGAACAGAAGCAGTTCTGTAACAAGGCTCTGAGCTTCTGTGCTTATTACTGTCACTGTAAGGAGGAAATTGTGAATGGCTAAATCAAATAATCTGCCATGGCAACAGAGTGGCAGAAACAATTGCCTCTGGCTTCGGCTACAGTATGTCCAACACTGCATACAAGAAATAAAGAGAAAGGACAGGACCTTACTGAGAAAATATTTTAATTCAATGACCATGCTTGAAGCTTTAAAACTGCCAAGGGAAGGCCAGAAACATAAAAAATTTAATAAAAACATTTTCAATGACCTTTTGAAATTACCTGTAGGCGGAATTGATTTTAACATTTTTTTATCCCATATTTTTGTTTCCTTTTTCCTTTTAGTTTTGGGAGAGCGCAGAGATATCCTTCAAAAAGCATGTAGCCAGCCTCCACCAGCCACCACCAGGCTGCAGAGGTGGCGGATAACCCTACTGATTGCAACCCTTCCTCATTGGGCCAATAATGTGCCACCTTTGATGCCAAAGGAGAAAATAATACAGAATGGGACAGGTAGGGGAGGATGTGGGACTGAGGATGTGCCACACTTGCAGGGCACCGGAACAGGTGTAGCTTGGGATTGTGAGTGGGAGTGTAGAAAGAGAGAGAGAGAGAGAGAGACAGCAAGGCCACAGCAGCGGAGCTGGGAAATGAAACTGGCTGAAGGAGCAGAAGGGGGCCGGACAAAGGATGAGCAGGGAGAAGAGAACAATGGGTGAGAGACCAGGGTAACGGATACAGACAAAAAGGTATACACAGACAGATGCCGGAAGAGACAATACTCAGCAGGCCTTCTTGCTGGCCTTGTGGCTGTGGTGTCATCAGCAGGCACCCGGTGGAAGGAGTAAACAACAGGCAGAGACAGCTCAGGTACAGGCGGCGAGAAAATGGAGATTAATTCATTAATAACACAAAAAAGTCATTAACCTGGACAAACTCCAAATCTGAGGCATCTATATGGCCTGAAGGAACACTCCCTTATCCTCCACCCTGCCAGCAGCATGTTTCACATGTAATTGCCTGTGGGTGGCTTTTCTCCATTTGATCTCGCCACATGGGAGTCGCAGTGCGACAGCTGTTAGAAGGCTGTTGAATCATGCATCATACACCTTTAAGGTCAGCCAGTCCTAATGTTTAAATGTCAGCTTGCCCATGAAAAGCCTGTTTTAATAAAAACGGCATCGCTTTTGAACTTGGTTGTGGGTGGACATTTTATCACGTGGGTGGGTAGGTAAAGTTCCTTGCCATCAGTCTCACTCTGTTAAGCTACTAACAATTTGATTCCAACTGGAATTTTTAAAAGCATCATGTTCTGGGTTAATTAGTATGTGAAACCAGCCAAGTGAAGTCAAATGATAACTATGCAATCAATGTTAGAATACCAATCAAGGTACTTTTAACACACACACACACACACACACACACACACACACACACACACACACACACACACACACACACACACACACACACACACACATAGCACCAGAAGGTGACCATGCTCATTTGTGGAAAATAACTCTAAATAGTACTCTTGTACTGTCAGAGTGAGGTCACTTCCTGCAGCTTGTTTTCTTAGAAATGACATCATAAAGGAACGGAATTGGATCCAAGCTTGGCTGTCAAGCTCTGAGACAACCCATGTGGTAGGAGCACTCAGTGTAATTTCATTGGTTGATCGGTTAATAGGGTCACTTCATGATGTCTGTGGTCAGAATCCCCATGATCCCCAGTGCAATTGAATTGCCTGAGGATGTAATGAACTCAAATGACCCCTGGGAGTCCGTCTCACCGTGCAGCAGGATGCTTTTTATTTACCACAATGCATCCCTCTAAAGAATATAAAAAATAACTTTTCTCAGAGGATATCAGCAGTATAGTGGCAGATGTTTGCAGTAATTAAAGTCAAAGTTATTTCCTAAGTTATTCATATTAAGCCCACCAGGAGTTAAATGAAAAAAATGATTATGATTCTTTGGATCAGTCCTGTTTTAAAGCACCCAAGAGCTTGCACATTTTTAAAAAGACCTCCGGCTGAGCCGCTTAAGGGCCTCTTTGGGTCAAAGGTTGATTTATGTGCCGGACACTGTTGCCCTTGACTCCCTTGGCGATCATGGTCCAGATTGGACATTGCCCCATACATTCAAACCAGAGCCCCGATGGGATTTCTAACTGGGTAATCTGCCGCTGGTAATCATTGCCAGCACTGATTTATGCCTCACATACATGCATGAGTGTGTTCCGTGGGCTTTGCATACATTTGAATGAAGATGCTGTTATTATGGGGGGCGGTTGTGAAAGGATCAAAGACACTGCCGCTGCCCATGATAATGTTCCCTCTCTTGTGGAGATTACATATTGTAACATCATGGAAGGTAGGTCACTGGGAAGGGCTTGGGAGGAGTATGATAATATCCAATCAACATCTGAAAATATGGTCCCCATGGCAATTCCACTGGTAATTTAAAGAGGGAAAAAGAAAACAATAACAGAAAAAGAAGAAAAAAAAAAGGTTCCCCTCCGAGGCTAACTGAACAAGCAGGAGTCCCTGGCTAACACTCTGGGCTGCTAAGCTGCTGTCTGGAGACACACAGGTTCCGAGAGTTAGGAAAATGGCTCTGAATTGAAGGAACAAACTGGGCAGACATGCAGGAAATAGGTATATACACTATTCTCTAACGTAAGGCAGGGCCTTATCTGTTTCTGGATATCATGCCAACTTCTGTTCTTACTTAACCAGCCCAATCACTTACGTGATGTAACATATTAGCTACGTTGCTTGATAAACTCATGAATGACAGGTGAAGACGTTTTGCTGTGGTCTAATCCACGGGTGAACTGGTGTTGGTGTATGCAGCCAATTAACTAATTGAGCCATGGTAATTGGTGGAAACAAAAACCTGCTTACACACTGGCTCTTCAGGATTGGGAGTTCTCCAGTCCTGATATTTCCACAGAGAAACTCACACAGCAATTGAAGGATTGTCCTGAATCCACCAAGGTGGCTGAGTTCCTTTAACTAGCCCCTAACAAGGGCCTTTGGAGCAACCTTCCAGGCAACAGTTCACTCTCACACCCTGTGAGAGTGCCAAACCTGCCCCTTGAAAGTCTCCCTGCTCCAAAGGCCTCCACAACATGGAAAAACAAAGGCACCCTGCCACTCCCATGTTGCCGAGACCGACGCCCTCCACAGATGCATTGACCTTTTTTGCATAAGGTGACAAATACAAATGACCCCCTGAAAAGAGGTAATGATAGGGGTTCTGGTTTTAGCACAGGTGTGTCAGAGGTCAGGGATGCCATGGTGTCCATTATATCTTAATGATTTTGAACAGTGGACAAAATAGTAGAGTAGACCCTTTACCCACTGAGTCAATCATAAGGCAGGGAGCTGCAGCCTTTAGGAATAAGCTATGGCAGAAAAGGTGGCGGCAGTGCCGACACTTTGCATTTTTATTTGTTGATTCTTTTTTATTTCTCTTGTCAAGGGATTTTGAACTTTGAACAGAATACAACCCCCCATTCCATCTCATCCGCTTCTCTCTCTCTTGCTAAGTTTCAATTTTCAATGACATTTTTCTGTACTGTTATGACAAACATATGCAGTATTCATATTTACAAAGCATATGCATATATACAAAGTCGCAAAATAAAAGGATTACCTTTCAATGGTAAGAAATAACAAATATAATGATAAAAATGGCTACTGTCTCTCATTTATTCTGTTCTTTTCTATCTTTCCCCCCATCTCTTCTTGTATAGCCCAGGGACTATGACTAGTTTCCTGTCCTTCACTCTAGAGGTGAATGATAAGGATCTGTGATTGCATTAGTGGAGCTGTAGAATATGAGTCACTACCATTTTCTGTGGTGAAGAATATCACACTTTATAACTGCCACTCAGTTATACAAACAACTAACAACTGCTTAGCTTGTCTATGGGAATGTGTTAGGTTGAGCTTGAAATAAAAAAAGGGGGAAAGGGTCAATGCTCCATGTGAAGCAATGCCTTGTGTATAAACACTCAAATGGAACAATGTTTTGATTGTATGAATGATGGACTAGCTCTTTTTGCAGTGCAATGTCCTCGTGTATTCCAGGTGAAAAGCAACTCACAGGACACATCTTGGAAAAACCTTTATGTAGATAATCTTGGGCAGTGTCTTTTTAGTAAGATAAAGCCTATTGGCTAAGCAAAAATCAACTTGTACATACAGCATTACTGGGTCTGAGATTGTGAACCTGCTGGCAGTTTTGAATGTTTATTAAACCAGCAGAAAGCTTCATCCTAATCAGAGGAGCAGCTATGCAAACACATATTTATTGGAGTCAGTTTGTGCATGCTCACTGAGTTGGAAACAAATGCAAAACTATACTCAAAAGAACGATGACAGTCTAAAAGGCAAAGCCATGGCTGTGTCTGCAGAGGAAAAGCATGTGACATGTTTTGACTCAGTGCTTGATACCTGGCTGTTTGCACATACGGCCTCTCTCCATTTTTGATAGAATTTATATCACCCTATTGAGCGCCTTTTTACTGCTATACCGCCCCCTCACCGGCCAATCACATTTCTTTTAATCGGTGCCAGTGTTTGGAGGCGATTTGTTCATAAAGGGAGGAAGGGAGTCCTCTCTCCCTTCCTCCTCACCATCTACACCACTGACTTCAACTACCAGACAGAGTCCTGCCACCTTCAGAAGTTTTCTGACGACTCTGCCATAGTTGGATGTATCAGCAAGGGTGAAGAGGCTGAGTACAGAGCGGCGGTGGACAACTTCGTCACATGGTGTGAGCAGGACCATCTGCAGCTCAATGTGACAAAGACAAAGGAGCTGGTGGTGGACCTGAAAAGGACCAAGGCACCGGTGACCCCTGTTTCCATCCAGGGGGTCAGCGTGGACATTGTGGAGTACAAGTAACTGGGAGTGTACATTGACAATAAACTGGACTGGGCTACGAACACTGAAGCTCTCTACAAGAAGGGCCAGAGCCGCCTCTACTTTCTGAGGAGGCTCAGGTCCTTCAACATCTGCAGGACAATGCTGCAGATGTTCTATGAGTCTGTGGTGGCCAGTGCCTTCCTGTTTGCTGTCGTGTGCTGGAGCAGCGGGCTGAGGGCAGTGGATGCCAACAGACTCAACAAACTGATCCGCAAGGCCAGTAGCATTGTGGGGGTGGAGCTGGGCTCTCTGGCGGCAGTGTCAGAGAGGAGGATTCTGTCCAAGCTACGTGCTATCCTGGACAGCGTCTCCCACCCACTCCATGACATGCTGGCCAATCAAAGGAGTACATTCAGTGCAAGACTCCTTCAACTGAGATGCACCACAGATCGCCACAGGAAGTCATTCCTGCCTGTGGCCATCAAACTCTACAACTCCTCCCTCAGAGTGTCAGACACTCTGAGTCAATAGACTGTCCCCCGGACTTACTGCACCCATATTGTATTTATTTAATGTACATACTGTACTGACTGATGTGCAATTCAATAACTGAAACCCACTTACTGCACTTTACTATTGCAATAATTTATTCACATTGTTGTATATATTCGTATAGTACATATTTCGTTATCTCTTTGTATTGCACATACTTGACTTGAGATTTTGATTGACATATTTATCCTTATTTATTGTCTTTATTATTTAGTTATATTTAGTATTTAGTATTTCTCTATTCTTATGTATTTCCCCACTTGTGTATATGTGAGCAACTGCAGAGTAACCAATTTCCCCTTGGGGATCAATAAAGTATTTCTGATTCTGATTCTGATTCTGATGAATGTCAAGATGTGTCACTGCTATAAATTAAGTTATCTGAAGTTGTTGAAACCTTTTTTCGGAATCTGGCCATAACAGTTGCAACAGGAGTTTAATGGTGCCTGTGATCGAGGAGCACCGTGCTTGTTAAGCGGTTGTAATTTACAGTGTTGAGAAAAGCACTTGGCGGCACGGTGGTGCAGTGGATAGCACTGTCGCCTCACAGCAAGAAGGTCTCGGGTTCGAATCCAGGCCGGGGGCCTTTCTGTGCGGAGTTTGCATGTTCTCCCCGTGTCCGCGTGGGTTTCCTCCGGGTACTCCGGTTTCTTCCCACAGTCCAAAGACATGCATGTTAGGCTAATTGGAGAGTCTAAATTGCCCGTAGGTATGAGTGTGTGAGTGAATGGTGTGTGTGCCCTGCGATGGATTGGCGACCTGTCCAGGGTGTATTCCTGCCTCTCGCCCGGAACGCATGCTGGGATAGGCTCCAGCCCCCCCCCGTGACCCTGACCAGGAATAAGCGGCTTAGATAATGGATGGATGGATGGATGGAGAAAAGCACTTTTGGATATTAATCTGAAAGTGCGGTTGATTAACTAGGCTTTGACTTTTTCTGGACATGCTTTGAGGAGCATGAGACACACTTACTTTGAGAGCATGGATGTGGTGAGCGGCCCCCAAGCAGTGAAGGACAGTGAGTGGCCATTCTTTAAAAAGGTGGATACTGCGTTAAATCATGGGCAAGAGATTTGATATCAGACTATGTACCAACCCCTCTAATTAACTGAATTTCCCCCACTGACTTTCCCTCAGAGAGCCCCCTGTTTAATGCATACAAAGCGGTGACCAAAGTGACCAGCTTGTTTTGGGGAATGCGGAAGTTGAGTGTTGGTGGGAGTGTCGTCTATGGGTCTTTCCGGATTGGGGATGTGGGGTTGTAGCGGTTCATTGCGGTAGCTGGGACCAGTACCAGTATTAGTGGATTTGAAAACAAGAAGAAGGACTTTGAACTCAGTGGTGTAGCCGTTTAGCTGACGGAAATGTTTCTGAGGTAAAAGGCTACTTTGGAGATGTTTGGCTGTCGGAGTTAACGGAAGGGTCAACAGCAGGCTTGGTGAAACCTGTTGCAGGTTGGCAAGCACTGGTGAGTTGGGAGATGCAGATGGATTGTTCTTGTTTGGGTGTACATATTTTGGAAGTAGCATTTAAAGGGCTAAATCAATCTGTGTGGTATTGGCTGTGGTGTTTTTAAGTATAGGGACCACATTTTTATTAACGTGCAAAAACTGTACACATTGTCAATGTCCATGTTTAATGTTAATCACAGAGGGTCACAGCTCTCGACCCTCTTGTTCCCCGGTATGTACTTGTTAAACAAAAGTATTTTTCTCAGGAACTGAAAAATTGTATGAGTATTATTTAACTAGCCCAAATAATATTTATTGGGCAATGCAATAACAGGCAATGGTCACACAGGAGCAATCAGGGCAATACAGGGATCCAAAGAGTGGTCGGGGACAGGCAAAGTTTGTTCCAGGCTTCAGGTGTGTCAGAGGCAGGCAAGACATGGTTAATGGGCAGGCAGAGGTCGATAACAGGGAATCAGTCCAGAGAACACAGAGAGGAGCAGGGCAGGAACCACGAGGAGCACGAACAGGAGGATCGGGAACAAGACTGAACACGGAAGCACGAACACGAGGAAGCACGAACACGAGGAAGCATGAACACGAGGAAGCACGAACACGAGTAAACAGAGAGACCGCTGGAAGGTTGTGTAGGCAATACAATGACGAGACAATCTGGTAACGAACATGGGAAAACACACAGCTAAATACATCAGACATAACAAGAAACAATCAGGAATTAACACGAATGCAGCTAACTGCAATCAGACACATGAGGAACAGGTGAAAACGATAATACAATGACAAGACTGGAACCAGGTAAGTGAAAGTGAAAACACGGAACGGACAGCCAGGAAAACATGGAATAAACTAACACTTAATTACGGGGAACACGAACACGAGACGTGACAGTTATTTGCTCATGTTTATCAAGGGTCAGAATTATTTTAGAGGGTACTGTATCAGAGAAATCTGTTTCACTGCTTTTTGAAGTGTTCATTTTAAGTTTTTAAACTCTCATTTTGCTTGATATCGACTTCCCAAATATCAGCATCTAACAGCTGTGTATTGTCAATGCATAATCACCACAACAGAGACTTCACTGGATGGTAAATATGAAGGGCATCAAATACATCTGCAAAAAGTGCAATTCAATGCAACAACGATTGCCGTTGCCAAATGTGAGGTTCACACTATCTAAACTGACAGGCAATTATGTGTGTTGGTGAAGTTAGGCAAGATAGTGCTATCTTGTGCCCATAATCCATTATTCCCATATTTAAATCATTTTTATTTGGAACTATCCAGTCAGCCACTGCGCAGTCTGTGTGCTTCTGCTGAAATCACTGAAACAATTAGCAGAACGGTTACCCAGGGGGGTTAAGTGCTTCATTAGAGCTCACTTACCAGCCTCATTAAATGACCTTCTCCATTCAAGCATGTGTGTGTTACCCTACAGGGTGGTAATAGATTAATTATGTTTTGGGTGACAACAGGTGAGTTAAGCTCTGCAAGGGGTATGAATTAAGACTCAAGTGTTTAATTTAGTGATAATTATACAATATATCAGTGAGAGAGCAAGAGCAAGAGTGAGAGAGGGAGAGAAAGAGATTACCTCATTTTCTGTGTAAAAGTATTTGAAGTGGAAGCACTCACATACTTAATAATTAACAGCCCTAAGGGTAAGCGGAGTGAGAGTATGATTAATGTCAATTCATTGAAGGACTTGCACAGTCATAGTTCAAAACAGCAGTAATTCTGGCACCCCAGAACCACTCCTGTGCGCAGCGAACTATGTCGGCTTCCCTCCCCCCTCTCTGGGGCAGACAGACAATTGGCACCCCGGTGGCACTCCCAGCCAGAGCTGACTCTGGTGCGACGGGGAATCGAACCCCGGTCGCCGTGGTTAATTTACATCTTCACTTTTTAGAAATCCACTCAGCACTCATGGACTAACCCAATAACCCACTCAAGTCTGCACAGCTCTTCTGTGGAGAGCGAGTGCATCAACATGCTGCCTGCTGCCTCCTAATGAACTGGCAGACAAGAACATTGGTTTGAGAGCTCTGCAAGGCACAGATTCATATGTATAATGATGGAGAAACCACGGCCCTGTTAGTCTGAAAGCTCATTGACAGTGTAACAGCGGGAAGGTTTGTTGCGGGTTCCGAGAAACCTCTCGACCTCGACACAAAGCACCGAGGGACATGATCAACTCAAAACGTTTGAGGCTCACCACCTTCTGCAGCTCATGTGTTCATTCGCATGACTGGACTCACCAGCTTAGTCAGTAGATCAGGTCATATTTTAACACTCGCTGCAGGCATCGAGAGGAGAAAAGCTTAGCTGACCCAGAGCTTATAACATTGCGTGTATGTTTATTTTATTTTTATTTTATTTTTTCGAATTTTTTCCATTTTTTTCTCCCAATTTGGTTGCCAATTATACCCTCTATTTATCTAAATTCCCCACCCGCACGAGTCCACCGCCCGTCCTCCGGGTCGAGACACTCTTTCCGGGCCGATTGATCCGCCTCTTCCGAGACAGAATTCTACCATGGACGCCAGAATTCTCGACGGACTCGTGCCGGCTCACCCTCCCCCCTCCCCCGGAGGCGGACAGCCAAATTCCGCCTCCGATCAGGGCTGACGACCAGGGCTGGTCGGGTAGAGACGCAGGTTTCGAACTGCGTCCCTGACAGACAGTGCACACCACACCAGACGAGACAAAGTGTGGTGCATTAGACCGCTACACCATCCGCTGCCCATGCGTGTATGTTTTTTGTTTGTTTGTTTGTTTCTGATTTTATCCCATTTTCTCCCAATTTGGTAGCCAATTAGATCGCAATTTTTTATGTCAATCCCCCCTAGTAATGTGAGTTTGCTGCCGTAGTCCTGCGACCGGTAATGACGAAGGTGAAGTAACGCCTCTTCCGAGATGGCACTCGCCAAGCCGTCGACCATAACCTGGTACTACAGGGCCACTCTTATGCGCAGCGAACAGCGAGTCTGTTACGTGTTATTGTATTTATTATTCAATTTACAGTACAGGTACACCATTTTGAGCTCTTAGAAAGAGAAGTGCTGGAACTCCACATGGGTGCTTTAAATTGAACAGAAAGCATTAGGGGTGCCTAGTCCATGGAACTGAAGGGCACCTATGTCTGTTGGTTTTATAGAATATATATATATATATATATATATATGCCATTTAGCAGACGCTTTTATCCAAAGCGACTTACAGTAGTGAATGCATACATTTTTCAGTATATGTGGCCCCAGTGGGGATTGAACCCACAACCTAAGCGTTGCCAACGCTGTGCTCTACCAACTGAGCCACAGAGAACCAACTTTCAGCACTTGAGTGCATAATCTTTTATGGACAAAGTTTAGTTCAAGAATAGATCTCAAAATGGTAAGTGTAAGGAGGAGACTTTAGGACAGCACTCTGCCTTTGCGGCAGGGCTGAGCTGTGCTCCTTCGTCAGAGGGACTCCGAAACAGATTTTTAGATTAGAGAAACGCGGAATGCTGTCCCTAACTCCTTTTTACACTTAGCATTTTGAGTTATTTTCTTGAACTGCACTTTACAAAAAAGAAAAGAATAAAGTGTATTACGCAGTACAAACTGAGATGAGAAAGTCTAAGGCTCATATTTAACAAAAGCAAAGAAGCATTGTTTTGTGTGCCATGCATGCTGTTTTCTGGTGAGCGACAGAAAAGGTCACAAAGTGCACTTAACAACAAGGGGCTCAGGGTATTCACTGCAAAGTGACAGCTTGCCAGAACATGAGAAAAACATTCCTCACAAGCGCTGTTACTGGAAATGTAGATACTCAAAACATACATTACATTACATGACCAATCTCGCTCTGGCTCTGTTTTGCGTGATCACTTGAAAATGCTTCAAGAATTAAAAAAAGGGAAGAGACTCATTGCTCATTATCTCTCTTGGGAACATCAGAAGGAATTTATCAATTTACGTAGGCAGCATGTTTTGAATTGGAAAGGATTGAATCCATCTATTTTTCTATTATTTGTGATGCCACTTATTGCAAAACTCTACAAAGAATACCAGTGCGATATTCTCTGCCTACAAGAAACCCACCATGGACCAAAAAATCCTCGCCCCCGTGTGGAAGGTATGACCACCCTCATAGAAAGACCACATGAGAAATATGGCAGCATCATGCTAGCAAAAAATGGGACAATCGCCGAATCAACATCAAAGAGCGATGAAAACAACATTGAAGTCCTAACCACTGAGCTCCGAGGAGTTACCATCACCTCAGTTTACAAACCGCCTCCCATACCCATGGAGATGCCTGAAATACCATCATCCGGACAACCGAAGATTGTGATCGGAGATTTCAACAGCCACAGCACGCAATGGGGATACGCCAACAACAACGCAGATGGAGATGCAGTAGAAATGTGGGCTGAAAACAGCCAGCTCAACCTGATCCACGACGCAAAACAACCAAAGTCCTTCAACAGTGGATGATGGAGAGCAGGCTACAACCCTGATATTGTGTTCGTCAGCCGCAAGATTGCCGGATTAAGCAAGAAGCTGGTCCTGGAACCACTGCCAAGAACCCAACACTGTCCCATCAGCATCACAATCAATGCTGCAATCACCCCATCCACAGTCCCATTCCGAAGAAGATTCAACTTTGAAAAAGCGAACTGGCCTGGCTTCCAAGAAGATCTTGAAAGGAAGATTGCCCATCTCCCAGTGGACCCCAATAACTATGACAAGTTCACCAAGCTTGTGCATAAAGCAGCCCGCAAGAACATCCCAAGAGGCTGCCACACACAATACATCCCGGGCCTTGACGCTCCAAGTACCAAACTGTATGAGTGATACCAACAGCTCTATGAATCTGACCCCTTTGCAGAAAGTACCACAGAAGTAGGTGAGAGACTCATGACCTCCTTATCAGAACACCGCCAACTGAAATGGAAAAACCTGTTGGAGACAACTGATATGTCGAAAAATAGCAAAAAGGCATGGAGCCTCATCCGAAAAATCAGCAACAATCCATCGACCCCAACTCAGCAACAATATACCACCACTGCCAACCAAGTTGCGCACCAGCTGCTGCTCAATGGGAAATCCACCACCAAACAGCCAAGACCAAAGGTAGATCGAGTAAAGCACTCCCAAACCATGGGACTGACTAAGCCGTTCTCCCTTGAAGAGCTCAATACCAGCATCAACACCCTTAAGACCGGTAAAGCCATCGGACTGGATAACATTTTCACTGAAGAGATCAAGCACTTTGGACCTCTGATGAGGAAATGGACCCTCGAGCTGATGAATAAATGTATGCTGACAAAAAACATCCCAAAGACCTGGAGGAAAACCAGGATTATTGCCCTTCTCAAACCAGGCAAAGATCCAGCACATGCAAAGAGCTTTCGCCCAATCTCTCTGCTATGCCACCTCTACAAGCTGTTTGAGCGCTTGATTCTTAACAGGCTTGCCCCTGTTGCTGAGCCAACCATCATCCCTCAGCAAGCCAGATTCCGACCTGGCAAATCTACAACAAGCCAATTTCTGAACCTCACTCAACACATTGAGGATGGGTTTCAGAAAGGACTGGTAACAGGAGCCGTCTTTGTTGATCTGTCTGCCGCGTATGACACTGTGAACCATCGCCTCCTCCTAAAAAAGACCTTGGAGTTGACAAAAGATCTGGCACTCACAGACCTCATTGGAGCCCTCCTGAAAGATAGGCGCTTCTTTGTTGTCCTGAATAACAAGCAAAGTCGCTGGCGACGACAACGGAATGGCCTACCTCAAGGTAGTGTGTTGGCCCCACTACTATATAACATCTATACCAACGACCAGCCAATGGACCAGAACACTGAGCGTTTCATCTATGCCAACGATCTCTGTGTAACATCCCAAGAGAACACGTTTGAAGCAATAGAAGCAAACCTCACCACAGCCCTACATGAGCTACTCCTCTACTATGAGCGCAACCACCTACATGCTAACCCTGCAAAGACCCAAGTCTGCTCTTTCCATCTCAGGAACCGTGAAGCCAACCGACCTCTTAACATCAAATGGTCTGGAACACCACTTGAGCACTGTACCCATCCTGTCTACCTTGGAGTAACCCTGGACCGTACTCTCTCCTTTAAGGAGCACATAAAAAACACAAAATCCAAAGTCGGTTCCCGAAACAACATCTTACAGAAACTGACCAACTCCAAATGGGGAGCCACAGCACACACATTAAGATCCACTGCTCTGGCTTTGTACTATTCCTCTGCGGAATATGTATGCCCTGTTTGGGAGAGATCAACCCATGCCAAGAAACTTGACCCAGCATTGAACAACACCTGCCGCTTGATCACTGGCTGCTTGAAACCCACCAACACAAGCAACTTGCACCTCCTCGCTGGCATTGCCCCTGCTGATATCAGACGGGAAGTTGCCAGCCGAGTCGAGATAACAAAAGCTCCTAGTGATGAACGCCATCTCCTCCATGGATGTCACCCCCAGCCACTAAAGTCAAGAAGAAGCTTTCTCAGCCATGTCCAGCCCCTAACAAAGTCCCGGGAAGAAACCAGAATCCAACTCTGGATGGGAAAGCTTGAAAATGACCCCCCTCCAACTGTCATAGGAATACCCCCCACTGAAGACCTTCCCCCTGGCCTAGAAGCACCATGGGCCCAGTGGAAAACACTCAACCGCCTGAGAACGAGAACGGGACGGTCAAAAGCTGCTCTGGCCAGATGGGGCTACAAGACCGGCCCAACCACCTGTGAATGTGGTGAAGCAGACCACACTATGGAGCACTGCCTTGTCTGCTCTCTACTACCCAACCCTTGCAGCTCAAAAGACCTTGCAGTGTTCAACAAAAATGCAAAGGACTGTGTACAGAAATGGGAAAATGTCATATAAACACCACGCTTCAAAGAAACGAAAAGAAGAAGAAGCACAATCATGCAAATAAATTGTGATGTTTCTTGGTTGTGTTAATCGCCTCTACCCACTTTTCAGCGGCAGTCGAGACTGATGTTCTATTTCGAAGGAAAAGATGGGCTGCTCCCTCCACCATTAACATCAGGATTATTCAAATCACGGTCCTTGTGGGCCAAGCACTGCTGCTTTTCCACCCTTCCTTTACTTGGCAAATCAATTGCACTAATAATATAATGCACATTTTTATGTTTTTCTTTTAATATTGCCCAATTTGCCCACAGAAAACATTGCAAACAACTGCATGGAATCTATTATAGAAAGTGCTAAGATCAAGAGTCAAGAAAGACTAAACAATATCACCACACTTACTATCAAATGCGAGCTTCCTCACAAAATTTACTTCAAAGAAAGGATAAAACAATGTCTGAAAACGCTCAATCCGTCACCCCAATAAATCACAACTTAACCCATTAATGCCCAAATTTTCCCCAGAGATTTCTAATATATGATCATTTGAACAACTTTCCATATAAACTTCCGTGGCCGGTGGGCACATACCTTGTAAGAACCCCTATGCAATGTTATAGTGTATTTAGTTGAAAAATGAGAGTGAAAATGAGAGTCTTAGGCACATTGTGTCATCTTTTATCAATGAAAACTTTATCAAATACATAATATATTAAACAATTTTGTCCTGAAAACAGACAGAACATTACCATTTTAATTAAATGGATCATGTTTTTCATGTACTGTGTACTGTGATAAAAGAAACTAAGAAATTCATAAACTGTTACAACAAGTCAACAACTGGGTCATTAGATCATCCATTTGAACATGTATTGTGCAGTCTTTAGACTTTCCCAGTTTCAGATTGGAGTGTGGCAATCCTTGAAACATTCAACGTGTAATGGAACATCACATTGCTCGCATGCAATAGAAGTGCGCCCACCAAACTTTCCGCACCTGTGGTACTTTCTCCCTGTTTTTGTTAGCCAGTGCTTGATGTTGTCGAATCTCCCAGCATCAATTATCTGCAGTGCAAAACTTGACCTCCTTCCATGCCCACGTGGCTTTTCCCCATGGCGTTGCAGAAGACTCTGGGCAACTCATCTCTGAAAGCACAGCAGGTCTTCTTCTCCCTTCAAGACTGACCGATAATAGTACCAACTGTTGACCATTGCACTGTTCAGTGCCCAGCTGTAGATTGGCCACCACCACTTTTTGGATCGGATACTGATCCTGTAACATGCCACACATTGGTCATGTAAATCAACACCTCCCATATGCATGTTATACTGGCTAATGCATGTTGGCTGGGGTAGGATTGCCATGGCATGTTTCTTTTTGTTCCATCTTTGAACATTGACCGTTGAGTTTGACACTGTTTCCATGTTTGTCGTGACAGTAACCACACTGTTGTCATTCCATCTCACAAGAAATGTTCCTTTTTCAACAAGGAATTCAGATTCCCCTCTATCCCTTCTCTTGAATCTCAGAGCTGGTGTTTTCACGGAGTGTGCCACAGCTTCCATAGCCCCTCTTGCACATCTCATCAATCAATGACAAACTTGTAAAGAGATTATCATGATCAAATTTGCATCCAGGTGGGACATTAGCTCTCTCAGCCAAGCCAAGAACAACACTCGGTCCTTGACCCAGGCCAGTTTCAGCCAGTCGTGTGTAGGTCCCTGCATATGGCTCCATCTGATAGACAAAGCCGGTTGATGATGCAAGGCTCCATATCTTGTAGCCAAAGCGTATTGGCTTTCCCTTGATAAACTGCTTGCATCCATGTCTGCCGAAGTACTCGATCATCATCTCATCCACAGACAGATGTTCAAGAATTGGCACTGCTTTGTTGATTTTGTTGAACTCCTCAAAAATTGGACATACCTTGAAGAAAGGGTCATCTGTACTTTTGATGTTGTCCACCGCATGTACAGAAGCCATGATGTCATCGAACCTGTTTCTGCACATGGCTTCTCTTATTCTGGCATTGGAGATATCTTCATCTTCTGACCAGAGAAGACGTCGACGCGGAACAGAGTTATAACCAGAGGTCAAAAGCATGCCATAGAATGTGAGCAGCTCATCTTCCCCCATATTGAATGAGGTTTTACCTTTCTGTGCAGCATACATATTCGACATTTCAAGGGTAATATCGCGCAGAGATTTGGGGTAAAATGTGAGAAAAATCTCAGCAGGATCATTTGAGGTTACAATGGGGTTCATTGTTTTAGGTTTAAAGGGAGGAATGTGACAACCATTAAACTTCTCCTTGTGAATTTCCATTCTTTGTTTTTGGTTGCTTGCAATGAGCACTTCTTTTTGGTTGGTGGACAGTATTCATCATTGTCTGCAGCATGGACTATCTCTTCTGACTGTGTAGACACATTCTCTTCAGTTACATGAGATTCTGCATCAGTACCTGGCTCTGTATGTACCTCATCAATATCTGGCTCTGTAAGTACTTCATCAATATTTGGCTCAGTACCTGGAACTAAAGGTAATAAAACCTCAATGGCATGGGTTAATCCTTGTCCCTTGAGCAACCTTGATGGCAGGCGTTTGAAATCACCACTTGTGTCATTGTCAGAGCCATCACTGTCACAGTCTGTGTCAAGAGCATTTTTCTCAGACTCTGGCATGACTGTGATAGTTGTGATAGTCTGCTGGGGATAATCGTCGTCAAGAATGTCCAAAACTAAAGCGTACCTGAAAGTCAGTAATATTAGATGATTAGTGAAGAAATAGTGTTTTAATTTCTATTTATTACATAGGATTACACCCGCTAAGGTAAAAATGCCTTTAGATATGTATATGCACAAACCTTAAAAGGGATTTGCCCACCGGCCACTTTAGTTGCCGGGCGCATTTCTGAGTAAATATTTTTTTAAATATCAAACTTACATAAGATGTCTTTAGATTGATTGTTACTAGAGACGTTGCTTAATAGGAAACTACAAAAACATCACCAAAAAATATTTATTAAATACTTCAATTTTACCTTTTATTTGGAAGCTTCGCCTCTGCCATAACACCCAGAAATTGTAGCAGGAAGTAAACGCCTCAACAAGAAGTGCATTTTTCCGGAAGTTGTTTCAGGCCTTTCCTAAGGTTGACTACTTGCATGCCTGTTGTTTTTAAAACATCTATAGTCCTCCAAAAAATATTCACAGACAGAAAAAGAGAGGTAGAGACTTTGGCAACTTTAGTTGCCGGTGGGATAAAACAGGGTTAATAATAATTAAAAAACATTTTTCTGCACACGGGGACGGTAGCTGGTACATAAAATGTTCCATAACGTTCAGTTATTTTCAGAATGAGAATTACTCACAGGCAGGCACTGCTCTGTATACAGCCTAGTCCTATTCGGTTCTAATTCCATTAAACTGCTGTTAGCCACTGTTTCTTTCCCCTACTAATGAAGCAAAGCCACCATTATTTTCTGCGGAGCTGGGAGTGACTACACTCATCATTCATTGACTTGTCCATTCGAGTAAAATAAAATGAGCATAAAAGCGCCAAAACATTTTCAACATGTTATGAAAATGAACACGGGCACTTTTCTAGCCTCTAAGTGAAATACATTTGCTGCGTCCATATGTATATGTATATGTCATTTCACTTTTATCAAAAGCTACTTACAGAAGTAAATGCATACATTTTTCAGTATATGTGGTCCCAATGGGAATCGAACCCACAACCTAAGCGTTGTCAGCGCCATGCTCTACCTATTGAGCCACACAGAACCATAGGGCTGTAATTTCTCCATGCGACTGCTAGAAGCACAATGTTTTTGTTTGTTTTGGGGGTTTTTTCCCCATGTTTCTCGAACATTAGTCCAGTATAACACAGGAAGATGCAGCAATGTATTAATGCTGCAAAATAATTGTACTTCATAATTCATAAACATGACATACAAATGTGAGCGCTCTATTGTATATTCTAGGTCCATGCAGGGCGATCAGGCACACGTGTGAGTACTCTTTTCCATCATTTTTTAAACCGAGGATTGATTTCTGCATTTTTACAGATGGACTTCCAGTTCTGGACTAATCAAATCCTCTATTATTCACTAGTGATTTTCCGGGTCCCCTGTTGTTCAAGTGCCCTCCCACGGATCCTGACGGGACGAGACTCACGTTGTCATTTATGTCATTATCCTATCATAATTGGTATTAATGAGAAAAACCCACTCATTTTCCAGACCGCTCGCAATTTCACCGAAACCCTTGTATTTTAATATGAGGTTGTTTATTTGTCCGACACTGATTCACCCCATCCTGGTTGAGTTGGCAACAGTTGGCAAACAAAATCCAAGATCTCCACCGATAAAGAGATTGCAATCGTATCACAACACCCAGAGCTAAACAAACCCAATGACAGCTTTTATATGATTATAAAAACACAACAATATTAAAGACAATATTTGGCTGTTCAGGCACAATCAGCTCACGACAGTTGTTTGTCAACTTCTGGATGTTGGGTGTAAACAATTGTATGAGTATCTCAAACTGCCCCACCAACATTCTGAAATATGTTTCGAATTTGTCATACAGTTTAAGCTCTTGAATGAGCCTATGCAATTCTCCATACTCCCTCCGTTTATCCAAGACAGGCAGGGCCGGCAAGGCCTGGGCCTAGGGCCTAAACATTGCATGGGGCCTAGAATTATGGGGAAAAAAGTAATACTGATATTATAATGATATTGATGATATTGTATTTTTAAAATATAATTAATATTACACTTACACGCCTAATAAATATATGTTATTGGGGCGCACAAAACAGAGGCACATGAAAGTCAAGATCCAGTCCTGAAGACAGGGTACACCCAGTACCTCCTTTTTCTTGTCCTTTTGTATAGCAAGATGATTAGCACTGCTGGACTCAGCACATCGGATTTGGTATGAAAGGTTTTGCCTACTCCGTCAAAAAATGAATATTTCCAGATTTTTGTCTAGCAAAAAACACAACGGACTTGGTGTGCTTAAGTCTTGAATAGGGATGCTAATTTAAAGAAATGTCCTTGATCGATTGATCGTTAACAAACAATTAATCGATTAATCTTTTTTAAAAACCCGGCAAGATGTAGCGTATGACAGAGAATACAAAAAACTACACTAGGCAAACCATTTTTTTGGCCGCCCCCCCCGCACATTTTGATACTTTGTAAACAAACCCAATTACATTTTAACTGCCACATATTATTATTATTATTATTATTATTATTATTATTATTATTATTATTATTATTATTAGTTTAGGTAGGTATATATTTTACTTTGTTGTGGTTTATTTATATTTAGGTATTTATAGGCAATTTGATACTCATGTATTTATAGGCCATTGTTTAATTGATTTAGTTGCATTTTACGTTAGATTTTATTATTTCAAATCAAATCAATTCAAATTTATTTGTATAGCGCTTTTTACAATTGAATTGTCACAAAACGCTTAACAGAGGAGGAACCCAGGCCTAGACTCCCCCAAAAGCAAGCCTAAAGGCAACAGTGGCAAGGAAAAACTCCCTTGGTAGGAACCAGACTAAAAGAGGGGGAGCCCATCCTCTTCTGGCCGGCACAGGGTGTGTCCAAAAAAGACCATATCATGGTCAGTCCAAGGTGACTCAGGGCTGAAAGACTTTGCCCCTCCTGAGTTAGGTAGTCAGCGGGGGGGGCTAAACCACGTGGAGAGGGTCCAGATCCAGGAACTGGGGTTGGCGTGGTGGTGAGGGTTGATGGGGGCAGCTCACTTCTCGCAGGATCTAGGGCTCGGGGGCAGGTGCCCCCGAGTCAGAGGCCAAGGCAGAGAAGAGAACATGCAGTCAGAAAAAAAGCAGTGCTATAGCCAGTAGCATTATGTAAGAGCAGGGAAGCACAAGCATAGGAAATATGCAGATAGCCCCGACAGGTGTAAGCTATGGCAGCATACCTATTTGGAGAGGGATAGAGAATACACGCAGCCATGAGAGAGTTCCAAACCATCCACACCTGATCAAGGATAACCAGCATAACAGTGGTGGTAACACGTTGAGGAGGTGACAGTATGGAAAGTTTCTCACTCCATAAGACACTAGGGCACGGCCCTCTCCATCTCTCCACCTAGACTATGTTTGGCAGTAGGCTAGGCTGAAAATATATGTTTTTAATCTACACTTAAAAATTTTAACTGTGTCCGAATCCCTAACATGCCTTGGTAAACCGTTCCACAACAGAGGAGCTCTAAAAGAGAAGGCTCTACCACCAGCTGTGCTTTTAAAAATTCTAGGGAGTAATAGATGGCCGGCTTCTTGTGAACAAAGCTGTCGTGTCGGCTTATAAGGGGCAATCATTTCGGTCAGGTATAAAGGTGCAAGTCCGTTCACTACAAGTTAGCAACAAAGAGGACCACAATGGAAATAAGCTGGAAGGCTTTTTTGTGTTTTTATCCTCGTTAGAGTGGTTTTAATGGATGTATCGCAGCCCAAATGGGGTGAAGCTATATATGTATTTTAACATTCTTTCTAATAAATTCAATCAATCAATCAACCGTACTTTATAATCACTATTTGTCTTTACATGTTCAGGTATTTAAATGGAAAGTGTACTCACATTTACAGATGCTTTCATTATAATCCAGGGAAGTGGTAAATTCGTTCTCAATTGCCAACAACGCAATGCGTTCATTTTCTTTTCCTTTACTGTTGACCGGTAATGCCAGATACATGTGAAGGCATATTTCCACGTTGGGCAGTGCATCGCCCAGGCCTAGCTCTCTGAACTTCTTATACATGCCCATCACTGATTGTTCACCCTTTACCATTGAGCTGAACTGGCAAAGTCATTCTCAAGATCATGTGGGTATTTTCTTTCAGATGTTCTGTGGTTGCACGCATTTCTCGGATGTCCAATGAATGAAATTTTGTAAGGAAACCACATTTTTCCTCCACTTTTTGTAGGCGTCTTTGCATCGTCGTGGTTCATGTGATAAGCAATCACAGCGACATAGCGCGTGTCAATCAGGCTGTCGTTTTCTTTCTTCTTCTTCATTTTGCTGCACCCGAAAGCATTGCTAACATAGCAAGCATGATGTGCACTGAACTGGAAATACTTTTCACGTACATTGCAAGGTGCTTACGTTGTGTAGGACTTTCAAAACAGCAATACATTAAAATTAAGTTTTAGATTGGAGTTTTTATCCGAAAATATTTTACAATATATATTTAATATTTTTTTAATAATTCTGTCTGGGCCCCCCCTGTGGCAATTACACACTAGGCCTAGACCCTGCCGACAGTGAAGGCTTGGGAACTTGAAAAAAAAAATGATTTCACCAAATCTCAGAGAAATTTAGAAGTAGGCTAACGTTTGGCGTGCTTAGCGAATTCAAGAGACCACGCTATTGTCAGCTGAGGTAACGTTAACAAAAATGTTTTGTCGTTGTAAATAGTTTCTTTTGAGAAATATTGCTAGATATATTTTATCAAATCTGTTTAACTGTTGTTTCAAAGTAATATTATTACACTCACTAGAGTTTGTGCTATTGGATAACTCTGCTGTGCTGTGATACATAATCGTTAATTTGATATGCTTGATCGATCAAATTCTTAACGGCGACTAATATATCATCGATTAATCATGAACATCCCTACTCTTGAATGATTATACGTTGAACGTTGAAATGTAATAATGCTGAACAGTTCATAGCACTCTTAAAAGTATTATTGCGTTGCAATGAACAAGCTGACAAAAGTAGGGCTATGGAACGTGTTAGGTCTCGAAGTGCGTGTAATGTACCTTCGTGCAGCATCTAAATTGCAGAAGATACAACATGCGATTGCGAGCCATTTGATGATATGATAGACATGCATTGTTGAAAGCCAGCCAGATGAATTGTGGTTCATTCCAGATGGGAGATCAAATATAATGGAAATGTCAAATTACTTATGTTTAGGGTTCCACCTCAAGCTCTGGAAAAGAAGGAACGTGTCTGACTTTCCATTTACTCAAATGTAGTTTGTTTAATTTGTTTGTGGGTATACGATATTATACGATACACTTTATTAATCTCCAGAGGGGAAACTAGAAACTAGATTGTCAGACCAAACATATAGAACATGACAACTGTTACGCATGGGGTCGGAGGACAAATGCCAGCTGCCTGATTGCCTGCTGATTGCTTAATTTAAAACCAGGCCCAGGGCATGCCTGACTGATTGCCCTTAATTGTCAATTGTCAATTGATCAATCAGGATTTTCCCCACACAACAAAGCAAATTGAAACTGCTAGTAGGCTATGTGTAAGGTGCACGTACAACGTGTTGACACAATTTTCATTTGTTCGGTATGTGAAGTGCATATGTGATCCATGTTTTGGCTGCTTCCATTACCAGAAGTTTGCTTATTATGATCCCAACAGACACAACAAACCAAAAGCATGCAAAAAATTTAAACTAATAACAAAATGAAGAATGAGATGAATTTGTGGCATTACAGAGAATGATACAAACTCAATTAATTGAAATATAACTAAACACATTTCTAAATGGTTGCATTTAAATGTAGATGTGACAAATAAATGTAAGATTGTAAGAATGTATCTGTACATAATTTACACACATATTTATCATTATCATTAATTATCATTATATAATAACATTAATTTGTTCAAACGTTTAATTGATATGACATATCATATATATCCACAAATTATGTATTATTATAAATTATGTGCAAATACATATTTTCACATTTTCATAATTGGTATATGATGTTTTTCAATTTCAACTTTTTTGTGATTGGGCATCACACAGTTTATCCATCAAAATAAAGATCATTTCATGCTCTTTCCAATGATTAATCATTTTCCTATTGTTTCTCTTTCCATTTCCAATAACTGTAAGTGGAAGTGTTAGACTGAAGGTTGGCTGAGTGTGAATGGGTGTGTTATGTGGCTAGGTCAAGGGTGGGCAATCTTACACTGTGTGGGCCGGTGTGGGTGCAGGCTTTTGTTCCAGCCGAGCAGTAGCTCACCTGATTTGACTAATCAGCTAATCAAAGTCTTCAATCAGGGCTTTGATTAGTGGAATCAGGTGTGTCACTGTTCAGTTGGAACAAAAGCCTGCACCCACACCGGCCCACACAGGGTAAGATTGCCCACCCCTGGGCTAGGTACACACCGTCATCACAAAGTCAATAAAAACACTGTAAGGAGAATGATCCTCACTTCGCAGGACACACTTTAGCTTCCTTCTTGTTTGTATGAGTATATTATATAATAATAATTAACATATAATTATGTTCGGGTATAAGTATATTATCATTATAAGCAAACTCCCACATGTTGATGGTGTTGGATAATAATTGTATTATTTTAATATGCTGATATGAATGGGAAAAAATGTAATTCTGCCCTGAACTATTTGTTAACCTTATGTTAACAGTTATATTTTTAGCTTTTACTAGCCTTTTTTTCCAAGGCCTCATACATTATGTTCAGGGTGATGTATGAATCAACTCTCTATTGCGAATGCAAATGGCTTGCTGATGAGACATGCCATCATTATACCCAAGCGGTTCCATAATGACCCGTGCAGTCCAATAAGAGCAGACTCACTGACTCTCCAGGGCCATGGGCTGTATAGAAAAACCTAATATAATTTACCTGCTAATAATAAACATGCACTTCCACAGGTGCAACAGAATGCCTGTGTGACAGGGTGCTTACCTCAGGTGTGGTCAATCAGTTCGATCCAACACTGGGAATGAGAACGTGTTGGATCAAACAACATGTTCTCATTCCCAATGCCCTTGTCGTCGCCTGGAGACGCGCCAGGAAGCCTTTGGCTTCACTTAATGACGACTTAGGTACGATTCCACTTTGGCAGATTTTGACGACCTAGGTCCGGACTTCGGCAGATTTTGATGACCTAGGTCCGATTCTCACTTCGGAGGACACCAAGGGCAGACCGTCAACTATTGTAACTTATTCGAATTTAATTACTTTAAATCACATACACATATACCGAAATATACCAGAAATTATTTAATTTACTATACACGGAAATTATTTTAAAAATATCAAATACCAACCAACAATATAGATGCTGGGTGACGTAATTAATTTGGAGTGTGTAATCAACATTCTAAAAAAGCATGATACGGGCCTCCCGCGTGGTCCAGTGGTTACAGCATTCGGTGCTGTCCACGGCAACCAGGGTTAGATTCCCCATCGTGCCAGAGTCTGGGGTGCCGGAGTTACGGTCGACAGGTCATAGGGCTACGGCAGCGAACTCATAGAACGAGTAAAATGAAAAAATTTACATGACATGAAAAATAGCGGATGTAATTGGCTACCAAATTGGGAGAAGATGGGATTCAAAATCAGAAGCAAAAATGTAAAAAAGCATGACACAAATTGTATTATTGTATTTTGTTCAGCGATCATTATTTAATGTCTTGCAAAGCTGGTGTAGTTGGTTTAATGTCTGCGTTCAAGAATCAACACTATCGATGGTAATATTGGTAATATTTCATATCGCTTGATTGTCGAATTACTCCATATTTGTGTTGAGGTTTACGATCTGCCTCTGCCAAAATCTGTTGAAGTGGGAATCGAACCCCAGTCGCCGTGGCCAGCGTCAAACGCCATGCTCTTGGCGTCAAAATCCGCCAAAGAGGGAATCGGACCTAGGTTGTCAAAATCCGCCGAGGTGTGGACCTAGGTCGTCAAAATCCGCCGAAGTTGTCATTAAGTGAAGCCAAAGGCTTCCGGGGCGTCTCCAGGCGACGACAAGGGGCCCTTGCGGAAGCTGCAATATCTGACGAGTTGGGAATGAGAACGTGTTGTTCGATCAGTCACAGTCCTACTGTTTTCATGCCTCACTGAGAGCTAGAGATGAGAGGGCTGATCTGGCTCCATGGATCCTTGGATTCCCTGCCGTTCAGCAGTGTGCTCATTCGGCTAATTGGAAAGGGGATGGCAGTGCCTACTGACTGTGACACCCCCGATGGACACTCGCGGTACTGAAACCATTTAATGGATCCTTAATTTACATTACATTACATTTTACATGACATTTTAAGCATTTAGCAGACGCTCTTATCCAGAGAGACTTACAAGATGTGCATAAATACATGGTAGGAACAATCATAGTTAGCGCAAGAGATCAGTGCAGTAATACAGCAATAGACATCATTGCAGGCAGCTGCGTACCATACCTGTAACACTGGGAAGGAAAAGGTTAGTAATTTTTTTATGTATTTTTTAAAATATTTTTTTTATTAAATGGAGTAAGCAGCGGTATATACTGTTGAACAAGTAGGCAGTGGTGATGACAATTAGCTAGATCTACAGAATTCAGTGGTAGTGGAGTCTGAAAAGGTGGGTTTTGAGTCTCTTGCGGAAGATCGCAAGTGATTCCGCGGTCCTGACCGATTGCGGAAGGTCGTTCCACCAGCGAGGGGTCAGGACAGAGAAGAGACGAGAGGAGTGGCTGCCAGGCGCCTAGAGGGACGGGGCAGTCAGTTTGCCAGAGGAGGCGGAGCGGAGGGGTCTGGCTGGGGTGTAAGGAGTGATGAGTGACTGGTGGTATGAACACCATAAATGCTTCATAAATGCTAAATACAGCCAATTAGACGCTTCCTCCTGGGTACCCTTAAAAACCACATGCTAAAATTCCAGCACCACTGTGACCTCATTCATTTGGCCCAACCATTCTGCTCTCTAACAAGACATTGATTGCATTGGTTCGTAATTTTTTCCCGAAAGACTGCACCTTTCTTTCTTCTTTTTATGCTACTATCTTTTTAAATAATAGCAGTAAATCTAAAAAATTAAATAAAAAATTGACCCTGGACAAAGTGTACCCAGAGCTATGCTGTTCACTCTGGTTGTGACATAATGGCTGTTTTGTAACATGTCAAGGAAGTGGTGGTTAATCTCTAGTTCACTCCAGTTGTTTGTCCCCTTCACACCAGCTCGCTTTGTTTGTGTGTGAAATAAAACAAAGAGCAACATTTTTTTACTTTGCCCGGCCCTCAACTCCAACATAATAAGACAAGTGAAAAACTGTTTCAAATCAGTTATATATTGTCATTATAACTGTATTGTATCATCATTTATGTCTTAATAATATATTTCATTTTTTTGTTTTAGCCTGGATATTATCGTATAATGTATACTATGTGCTGTGCATGTAACTGCCAAAATAAAGGAAACACTTGCGTAAATGAAGGGTTCTTGCGGCTCTGTTATGGGGTGGGATATTTGTCAAAGATATTTGTAGAATCAATGTAAATGTATATGTATATTTTTTCTTTATGTATTAAATAAAACCAATGAATAAATTATCATACATTAATTGTCATACATTGTCAATGTTCAATGTGAAGCCATTCACTCAGGGTCTGAAGGGAATGTTCTGCAAGTTCATTATAATTACCATACCAAAGTCAACAGCATTCAGTTCATTGTAAGTTCTGTAACAAAAAAATGGCATAGAGCTGCTTTTTGCAGACTATCACAATAGTGTAGCAGTTATTTATGAGAAAGGCACACAAAAGATCTATGTGTTTATGAATGAATGAGGCAGGGAGGAGTGAAATCTTGAAATGTGAACTGAAGTCGATATTTTCAGCTACCAATAATAAATAATTTACGACAATATAAGCTTTGCATGTCCTTTTATTAAAATAATTCAGCTTTAGCACAATCACTGAAAATACTTTTTTTAAATTCACAGTGAAAAATGTGTCTATGATATGGCACAGCGCTATAATAAGCAACACCATGTACAAACATGAACAAATACGTACAAGATAATCCATTGCTGGTACACTGAAACAAATTCCACACTTCTATAAATAACAAATTGAAAGGTACATTTCACAAAGCCAAAACAGCATATTATTACTGCATTGAAAATGTAACCATATATAATATATGAGGAAAATATGGCCTTATACATATGCATATATAAATATATAACATTATACATTGTTTATATTTACACCACAAAAACACAATGATTAACATTTGTGGTAGGCATAGCACGTTGTTTCAAAGGCAGCAACTGACCCTCTGTATCCCACCCCCCCCAAACCCCAGTAGCTGTGTGCACAGTGGTTGTGTAAATTGTACGTTCCTGGCGTTTTCTGGTCACTGCCCTCTTTTGCAAATTCCACTCCAACTGTTTGCTATGTCAGCTTAACAGAAAAACCAAAAAAACTATGTTTTTGCACACTAAAGGCTGCCATAAAAAGCATTGCTGTACATAGACACATACTGCATATATAGAACATATATACCGTTTTCCCCAATCTCCAATGTCGTTGGTGATTGGTAATGATAAGTTTACTTCTTTTACAGTGTGCATTTCACAGCTCTCCTCAAAATTCTGTTGAATTATTTACTAGTGCCCCCCCCCCAACCCATTCAGTATCGCAAATATACATTGTGCATCATTTTATCTAGTTTTTATGCATTCTGTTATTTTTGTATTCATGTTTAAATTATCCAGCAAATTGTGTAATACGTCTGTTTGAGCAAAAGCAAGCAGGGAGAGCTTTGTTTGTATTTGTTTGAGGTGTAAACCTACCTCCAGGCAACCCGGCACAGGTACTGTAACTGTACAAACGCACTTCAGAATCATTTCAACGAGCATGGCTTCAGAATCGCAACTCACCACGCTGGATTCATAAGCTTTTATTCCATTAGGTCCTGGAGTCTCTTTCACCTGCCATTTTCAGGGAGAGAGGGGGAATCATTTTCTAGTTTTTCCCACAATAAACCTGCGATTTTATGCTTGATTTTTTCACGATTTTATCGTTTTGCCTTTTTTTCTAGTGGATGAAAGTACTCCATCCTGCACTTTGCAATGACCTGCTGCAATAAATATATTTAGATTGTTTTGCCCGACTGTCTGTTTCCAGAACCTGCTGGGCCATTCAAACGGCAGGGATTGGCAGGGATTCAGCAGCCTGGCAGTGGTTCTTTCAGTACCTGCTGGGCAGCTCGCACACACAGGAGCCTGGTAGGCTATACCAGCAGAATATCTCCTTGAAGGTCTTCCTCATCTCCTGGCTGCGGAAGGCGTAGATGATGGGGTCGATGATGGAGTTGCACATGATGAGGATGAGGTACATGTTGAAGTGTGACATGAAGCAGACGCAGTACGGGTTGCGGGGACAGGAGATCATGAGGATGAGGTGGAGGAAGAAGGGCGCCCAGCAGACCACGAAGACACCCAGCAGGATGGTGAGGGTAATGGCGCCCTTCATGTTGGCCCGCTGGCGGATGGGCGCGTTGCCCGGCAGGGCAGCAATGCGCCTGACGTGCAGCCGCGCCAGCATGAACATGTGCACGTACAGCGAGGCCATGAGCGCCAGCATGGTGAAGAACATGGTGATGAGGCAGATGAGGACAGTGGTGCTCTCCGAGTAGACGATGAAGAGCACGCCTGACACCGTGCAGAAGGCCCAGATGCAGGTGATGACCGCCATGGTGCGGCGCACCGTCACGATGTTGTGGTAGCGCAGGGCGTAGAAGATGGTGATGTAGCGGTCAATGGCGATGGCCAGCAGGCTGCAGATGGAGGCCAGCAGCGAGCTGCAGATCATGGAGTCGAAGACGTTGTCCATGCTCTTGATCAGGCTGCTCTCAATGGACAGGTGGCCACCGTTGATCAGCGCCATGACAATGGTCTCCGAGGCGTTGGAGACGCTAACCAGCATGTCGGCCACAGCCAGGCTGCAGATGAAGAAGTACATGGGTGAGTGCAGGTTCTTATTCTTGGCGATGGCGGTGATGACTAGGATGTTCTCCAGCAGGCTGACGATCCCCAGGGCGAGGAAGATCTCGGTGGAGATCAGGAGCTGCTCATAGCACCCTGAGGAGGTGTCCTTCTCCCCCGCAGATCCCTTGCCGGCGGGGAAGGCCCCCGAGCCGCTGTGGTTCCTGGAGTGGTGGCCTTGGTGTGGTGTGGAATTCATCCTGCTCTGGGCTGTGAGACCTGTGTGGCTGTTTTTTGTTAATTAAATATTTTGTTGTTGTTGTTGTTGTTGTTGTTGTTGTTGTTGTTGTTGTTGTTGTTGCACAGAAAAGATTATTCCAGTTTGCATTGCTGCAGGAAATCCAGGTTCCTGGAACTCCCTAAAAATGCAGCACACATGTGCTTTCCTGCCACGCTCCCATCAATCTTGCTGATCGGACCAGCCGGTGCCTGGAGCGTGTCCGGGGTGGAGCTCCGCACAGGTGAAAGCGGAAACATCCCCTTCGCCAACTCTAAGCTCGGAGAATCAGCTTCATCTTCCTCAGACATCCGCCAAGCTGCCCCCCCTCCTCCTGTTTTCAGCCCAGCCTGTCACCTGCTTTCATCTCCTATCCACGAGAGAGGGATAGAAGGAAAAGGAGAGAAAGAGAAGGCAACAGAAACTGGGGGGTGTAAAAGTGAGGAAGGTGTGAGAAAGAGACAAAGAAATAGGATGAAAGAAAGAGAAAGAAAGAGAAGTGAGATGAAGGGAGGGATAGTGACAATGAGAGAACTGGAGAAAGAGAAAGATTTTAAAAAGGTAGAGAGAGATAGAGGGAGGACAGGAGACCCTGGGAGAAGTGTAAGTCTGTGTACGCGCTGTGGCAGAGCAGAGAGAAGGGATTGCATGCAAGACTTTCCCCTCTCACTGCTCTCTTATACCCCGCTGTGCATGCTCCAGATCGGCTCCTCCCACAGCTTCCTCTCAGCCAGTAAGGAGGAGCTGGGGGAGGGCCTGGGAATTATCAAGGATCAGGGGTCCTTGTGACATACATAAACTAACATTATTAGAATGATAATTATGAATGGATCTGAGGATATTGATTCAATCTCTGGACTGTATAAGTTTCAGTCAAAGCTGCAGTTTTGACATTAATCATCTGCCTTTCCTACAGGGAAATGCTTCCCGTTGAAAATTCCAACTGTGTTTGAATTGTTGTTAATGCATTTGAATGAAAAAAAGATTAGATATGAGTAAGCAAGGAATTTAATCACTAGCATAATTTACACTTGTTGTAAATTACAGACACCAATTGTATGAAAATTCTTCTGGCAAACATTATACTATTATTTTGTGTTATTAACTAGTTTTTTTGTCTTATTACCTTTGTATGTGTTTGTGCATATAAGTGAGTGTGCATGAGTAAGTGTGTATGTGTGTGTGAATAAGTGTTTGTGTGTGTGTGTGTGTGTGTGTGTGTGTGTGTGTGTGTGTGTGTGTGTGTGTGTGTGTGTGTGTGTGTGTGTGTGTAAAGAAACAAAGGAAATCCAGTTTCATGTTTGCTGTGAGACTGATATCTGACATTTAAAAAATAATGACCAGAGAGGGTTTGCATGTTGCCACAAGAGACCTACTGTACACTAGGAAAGATTTTGGTCTATTATTAATAAATTGAGCCAAAGGTTACAAAGATGCTTTTATAAAAAAGTTTTCTAGAAACTAGTATTTCACCTTCTAATGCTCCTCCACTTCCTAGCCTGTCCATGACCCTGTAATAACCAACTGATCCATAACTTAACCATGACCTTGGTCACACGCTCGACCTCTTCCCTGCGTTCTTCACTCCGCACACCCATTCTTAAGAACAACCAATCTTGTGTGCCTCCTAAACGCCTCCTAAAAATGAACATTTTCTGCAGAAATTTCAAGGCTTGAGTCTGTGACCTTCACAGTGGTAGGCATCCAGCATGTGCCCATGAAGGCAATTCATATTGTGTCTTGTTAACTCAAGCCAGGCTCATAAGACAACTTAACTGGACTGATGTCTGTGTCCTATAGCTCCATAATGCATGCTACAATTATCTTGTTGTCAGCAGTTGATGGTAGTTATTTTTCCCCCATTTAGTTTAATTAGACACATTTTCATTTAGAAGTTTATAAAAAGCCATTTGGTGAATTGACTATTACAAGAGATTATATAACATGCCATAGTCATGTTTTCAAGCAAGTTGCCTCCTACAGACAACGGAAAAATAAAAGAAACACTTGAGTAAATGTAGGGTTTTGGTGGCTCTGTTATGGTATGGGCTAAATTTTCCTGCCATGGTTTAGGTTCCAACAAAACACCCAATGATGGAATTTCTCATGAAAGACTGGTGTTGCCTCCCTCCAATAGATACTTGTAGGATCTATGCCAAGGTGCATTGAAGCTGTTCTGGTGGCTCGTAGTGGCCCTATGCCCTAAATAAATAAATAAAGTAAATAAAAGTAAATAAAAGTAAATAAAAAATCTACAACAATCAACAGAGCGGAGTCTGGCTATCCCTCAGCACAGACTGAAAACTCACCTCTTCAGACTGCTTCTTGGCTCCCAGAAGCCTCCCCTAGCGCTGATCGTGATGTATTGGACTTCAGCCCATGCTTGATTGCTCGGGCACCTTGCTGTTGCTGATCTAGCAGTTTTGCTATTGGTTTATGTTAGTGCTTCACGTGTTATTATTGTCTTCATTTATACTGTTGCCCCTCTGGCTTTCTTAAATTAATTACATTACATTACATTACATTACAGGCATTTGGCAGACGCTCTTATCCAGAGCGATGTACAGTACAACAAAGTGTTAACCGTAGTCAAGAACAGTTTAGCTGAAAACCACCCTAGCGGGAAGTACAGTTCCAGGTGCTAGGAGCAACCACATAGTTAAACTAGGAACCTGTAGGTAAATCTGTAGCCACAATTCAAAGATAGCAATAAAACAATCAGTGCAGAAAATAATGCCTAAGCGTAATACAATACATAAACAAGTATACATGTGTAATACTAAGCAGCTACGTCCCTAAGTTAACAAAAAACGGACTACAGGGAGAGGTGCACCCTGAAGAGGTGAGTCTTCAGTCGTCGCTTGAAGGTGGCCAGGGTCTCAGCTGTTCTGACTTCCACAGGAAGGTCATTCCACCATCGTGGAGCCAGAACCGACAGGAGACGTGACCGGGAAGCGCAGGTGCGGAGAGGGGGAGGTGCTAGGCGTCCTGAGGTAGCAGAACGGAGTGGTCTGGCAGGTGTGTAGGGTTTGAAGATCTTGAGGAGGTATGTTGGGGCTGATCCCTTGACTGCCTGGACTGCATGGAAGTGTAGTGTCTTAATCTGCCTTAATCTGTAAATGTCTCTGATCGAGAGCATCTGCTGAATGAATACATGTAAATATATATGTCACAAACATGCAGGCATTGACACTGGGAAGAAATCATGTCTGTTGGGGTAGTACATTTAACCATTTCTGAATATGAGTCTTATGGATATATCAATGTATTTGAAAACAGGCTACATTCATGTGACTGGGAAAAATAGAAGGATTTTTTTCGGATTGCTTTTTTCTTTTTCTTTTTAACTTGGCAGCAATAAGCTTCTGTAGAATCCAATGGAAATAGTCAAGGCTTTTAGAACATATAGAACAACAAGGCACATGAAAGAACAGAACGAAGTAGATTGAACAGAGGCCTCTGTTCATCCCTCCCTCCCCCAGTTGTTTTGCTCTGTGTCATCAAACATTTTGTGCTGAAACATTTCAATGCCACATTTGAGAGATTAGTCACAGTCCAAATGAATAGCATTTACATTTTCCACGGCTCAGTGAACATCACTGTTTTTCACCTTGCTGTATTGAAGGTATGAAGTATTTTCATGGTCACCTTAACTCATGCACATTCATTTACTATTCTGTGCTTCATGATGAAATCAAGATCTGATCTGAACAGTAACTGCAAACACATTTCCCCCCCAAAATAGGAGTGAGCACAGTTTACCTTGACAATGATGCTGTAAGGCTTTTCTCTTTTTTTTTCTTTCGTTTTTTTTTATTACTTTGTTTCTGATTTTATCCCCTCTCCCTGGGGCGGACAGCCAATTTCCACCTCCGGTGGCACTCCCGGCCAGAGCTGACTCTGGCGCAGCCAGGGAATCGAACCCCAGTCGCCATGGCCAGCGTCGGACGTTGAAACCACTAGACCACCGGGAGGCCTGGGAAGCTTTTCTCTAATATACAGAATGGCACCAAAAGGTCATTGTGATTCACAAGCTGATTGGTTATCTTGGTATTCGGATGCAGGCTTCTGTGGGTGCCAAATCCCCCTGGATGAAATGTCAGCCATTTCTTACTAGCTCTTTCTCGATTTGAAAACAATCACTCTACAAAACTAAAGGCTAAAGCGAAATAAACACAAATGAAAGTGTTGCCATTGTTTTGAGTGCCTCGTTTCTTATTTTGAAAGCATTTTTTTACAAGCCTTGATTGTACCATGCAAACATAAGCAGGCACCAGTGTTCATTTAATCAATAACGGGCCACATGGCATCCCTCCGACACCTTGAAGCAGGAGATTAATGTATTCACCTTCTGAGGAGGATGCACTGTCACGGGAGCTTGTTATCCTTGATTGAGCCTCACTAATCCTTGATCTGGCAAGAGCATATTGGCTCACAGTACGCTTCAGGATGACAACCACCGGGCCTGAAGACCAGACATCTCACTCAAAGAATGTTGACTAGCTCCACCTTCATTATGTTATGATGAGTTCTGTTAATCTTTTTCCACCCGGGCCTGAGTTGTTGCAACATTTATACTGTTGTGCAACCAATTGCCCAAACACAGGCTGTTACTGTGCTCAAATGACAGTCAATATTGCTGCTCGAAAGGCAAAGATTCACCTTTGGACCAATTTACTGAAAGCCCTAGAGTGGGGGAGCCGGTACAGGCGCCTGTTCTAAGTGCAGGTCACGCACTGAAGCCTGGGTCCGTGCCCAGGTTGTGTCAGCCTGGCTCTGGCCGGGCCTCCCCTTCGAGGGCGGCGATCAGCTGTCCACCCGCAGAAGGAGGGGGAAGGGAGGCCGGCATGAGTTTGCCAGGTGCAAGCAGCTCTGTGTGTGTATGAGTTACGGTTGATGGCTAGGCGGGTCTGCATCTTTGTCACAGCCGGTCCAGGGTTGCAGCGGAAGTATACAAGCATCTGTGCACGAGGAATGAATGTAACCCGAGACTTGGGATTCCAAATGCCACCCCAGTAATGTGTATTTTAGCTACAGGGAATTCCTGCATGCATCAGCACATTCATTTCAATACCATCTCTGACCCACATTGAATAATATCTGATATCAGTCTGATTTCATTATTGCATGATCTTATATTTCTTTTTTTTTTAAACATTCATTTGTATAGCACTGTAGCACTGGGAGAGGTGGGGGGAGGAGTAGAGAGGGCTGCACCTCCTGTTTGGCTGCTGTCAGGTGTTCCTGTTTCCTCCCACAGCCTGGAGAGGACTACAGCAGCGGCCTCACTTACAGGCAGGCTCACCTGAGGTTAATGAGCAATCAACTCAGCTGTGAGCCATTGCATTTGTTAGGCCATTATAAAAGTACAGCCTCCCATGCCTGAAGAGAGAGTTTTGGGGCATGGAGGAAGAAGTGTGTTTTTTTTTTATCAAACAAATCTACAATACAATTGTGAAAATGCATTTGGAACTGACATCCTTCCTGGGCTTGTAACTCAGAGGTTGCAGGTTCAATTCCCAGGTGGGGCACTGCTGTTGTACCCTTGAGCAAGGTACTTAACCTGAATTGCTTCAGTAAAATATCCAGCTGTATAAATGGATTGTATGTAAAGAAATGTAAACTGTGTAAGTTGCTCTGGATAAGAACATCTGCTAAATGCCTAAAATGTAAATGTAAATTAAAAAAACACAGCCTTGGTAACTTCCCATTTTCATGAACATTTATGAAAAAAAGCAGTTTTTACTGCCAGTGTTTTACTGGGACTGCCACTTTAGCCATTCTCAATGGGAGTATGAAAATAGCTGTTTGTGATGAACAAAAGCAGAATAATTGCCTTAAATGTCATTACTGCTGAGACTGTAAAGGTCACACTTTTTTTTGTGTATCCATCAATCCAATGAAATACCAGCAGGAGAAATGATAATAAAAGAGAATTTATTTTATTTGAATGTTGGGCTGGTCCTGATGTGTTTTTTAACAAGCTGAGGCTGTGGCAGGGCCAGTTGTCGTTTCTCCTACTTGCTGCTGTCTGTGTTTAACTTAAAAAGAATGAAAACTGGCTAAAAACAAAGACACTCATTTGAATTTTTATGTATTTTTTCTCTTTAAATAATACCTTTGGTTGCATTGTTCACCATGAAAGGTGATTTTGAGAAGTGTTCACATACGCCCGTAGCCTAGTCGCCAATTGTGCCTCTGTTTTTGAATATATGCATGCTGGGTCTTAAAAAGGGCTGGTGACTACCAAAATAAAGGGAACACAAAAATAACGTTTCTTAATAGGGCATTGGGCCACCACAATCCACCAGAACAGATTCAGTGTGCCTTGGCATAGATTCTACACTCTACAAAGTGTCTGGACTAATATTAAGAACATAACAATATAAGAATAAATAATGATGAGAATGAGCCATTCAGCCCATCTAGGCTCATCATGTCTTAATCTAAAGAGTCTCTAGTACTGCATCTAGCCTGGACTTGAATAGCCCAAATGTTTCTGCTTCTACTACCTGACCTGACAAGCTGTTCCAGGCATTGACAACTCTCTGTGTAAAAAAACCTGTCCTAATATCCATGCGGAACTCATTTCCACCTCTGGCCTCTTGTTCTGCTAACCAAATTCATCTTAAAAATCTTTGGTAGTTCACTTTGTCAATCCCTTTTAGGAATTTAAAAACCTCAATCAAATCCCCCCTAAGTCTCCGTTTCCTAAGCTTGAATAGATTGAGTACCATAAGTCTATCCTCATAACTTTTACCTTTCATGCCAGGTACCAATTTAGTTTCCCTTCTTTTAACTTTTTCAACAGCTTCTATATATTTCTTGTAGTTTGGTGCCCAGAACTGCACACAGCACTCTAAGTGAGGTCTGACAAAGGCATTATATAACATTAATATAACCTTTGATTTACACCCAACATATACCCAGTATCCCAGCATCCTGTTGGCCTTTTTCACTGCTGTACCACACTGCTTAGATGCACATAGACTTTACGTTTTTGGAGTTTTTTTGGTAATTCTACGTCCCTTATCTCAAAGACCTCCATAAACATTTTATACATTGGCTATACATTTAGGCATATTTATAACCTCTTCTCTGGTAAAGCTCTCAACTGTTTAGTGTGTTAGCAATATCCTTATTATTATAAAACAAAGTTCCTTCCTTATTCTTAATGCACCTCATCATTAGCTTTCCTTTTTCTACTACAATATTGAAAAAAACTGCTTCTTGGAAAATGTTAATTTCAAACTGCCTTTTAGCTGCTCTTATTTCCTTTTTAGCCTTAGCCCGCATATTACAATAATCAACCTTGTTTCTCTCTGAGTTTTCTTTTTGATATACTCTATCCTATTTGTCCTTACCTTTGGGATGAATTTACACTGTACATCTACAATAATCCTTTTAAATTGAATCTATTTTCCATTCATAGTTCTGCAATCTAGTTTTACCCAATCTATATTGCTGAAATTCTCTCTCATTTTATTAAAGTCAACTCGTCTGAAGTAACTGCACTATAATCACTTGTCCCTAGTGGTTCTAGTACTTATGAGCTGCAAATTTTGTAAGGATTATTACACAAAACCAGATCCAGTATTGATTACCCTCTCGTAGGCTAAGTAACAGACTGTACCAAAAATCTGTCATTAACCACATCTAAAAACATTTACCCTGACTTGACACTACTTCCCAATTAATAGAGAGGTTATTGAAGTTTCCCATTATTAACATATCTCCTTCCACACAGGCTTGTTTTATATTACCTATATAAAAGCATACCTATAGCATAGTCCTATATTAAGGCCCTTCTCATGATCTAATCCAGACGTCCTCACATGGAATGAATGAGTTAATTTCTGGAATTTCCTGCACATTAAGATTGTCTTTCAAATAAAGGGCTTCTCCCCCTCCTCTTTTATTAGTTTTATCCTTCCTAAACAATTTGTACCCCTCTACTTTATATTCATCCCTGTCCACTGCACCAAGCCATGTTTCTGTAATCCCAATGATGTCATAACCCCCCAGCCTCCAATTCCAAAAATGTTTTTTTTGTGCTGCTTGAATTCAAACACAAGGAAGTTATTATTCATTAGAATTATTCACACTTATATTGTCGTCCTTCCCCTGCACACATAACTGGGCCTAATCACCTCTATTCACATTATGTTCTAAAAGATTTCTAGTAATTATATCATCACAGTTATCATTTTATCTTCCAACTGGGCAGTCTGTACCTCTCTAACCTTAATACTACTCTACTACTAATTTCTCTCCCTGCCCCCACCCCAGTCCCTAGTTTAATTTCTTTATTGGGGGGATACAACACCATTCTTCCATGAGAAATTCCATCATTTGGTGTTTTGTTGATAGTGGGTGGAAAACACTATCTCGGCACCATCTCCCATAAGTGTTAAATTGGGTTGAGACCTGTTGACTGAGACGGTAATGCCGAGTGACCACCACTGTGGATTGGGGCATTGTCATACAGAAAGGACCACTCCCATCAGGATAGAAATGCTTCACCATAGGATGAAGGTGATCACTCACAATGGCTTTGTATTTATTGGTGTTTACCTTGCCCTCGAAGGGGTTGAGTGGACCTAAACCACGCCAGGAAAATGCACCCCACACCACAACAGAGCTGCCAGAACCCTTCATTTGCTCAAGTGTTTCCTTTATTTTGGCAGTGACATATGCAATTCAATTCCAATGTCTCAACTAAATTTGTAAAGAAATTGTTCCCTTACTGTTGGTAGCAATGTTACATTTCCAAACCTCTGACAAATCAAATTGAGAAGATGGATTCTAATTACTTGTTACAAACATTTTATAATTGAATGTGCAGGGCTGTAGTATGACCAAACAGTATTTGCATACACACACACACACCGCATACATAAATAAATAAATGGAGCAGAGTATGTACAAAGTATGGTCTTGGGATATATTTACTCTTATATTTTTATTTGGTTTTGGTGGTCCCATTTGTCAACAAATAATTTGCTCTGCTTGTTTCCTCTGTCAGAAAGTAAAGTAAAGTAAGTGCATATCAAATATTGTGGCAGCCCGATGACAACGAGAAAAGGATTTGTGGACTTTGGGTTTGTATTCCCCTGAAGACCCCACCCTTTGTTTTGTGTTTGTCAAGAGATTAGTTGTTTATTAAATTATCGTTTTTGTTCTGAATACTGCCTCCTCTGTGTTTTTGAACTTGCCTACGCCCTCTGCAAGGTCCGTGAGTGTCGCCCAACCCCTGGGGACACCACAATATGTATTATGTCATTTTGATTGGTGTATGTACACTTCGGGACCTGTAGTCAAAAAAGGAAACTGTGACATATCTCTGGAGCACTGAAAAAATCACTTCTAGCCCTTGTGTAATCAGTCCAACAACGTTCATTGCCTCAGTGATGCATCTGAGGGTGTGAGACCCGTGATTGAATGGGAAATGTGATTGCTCCCTGCTTAAAGAGACAAGACTCTCTGGACATGAGCCCACACTGTGGGGAGACTGGATGCAATTAAACTGAGCAAATCCCACAATGTTTGACAAGGTATTTTCTCACGTCTGTATGAAATTGGTAACAATCTGTTTTCCTTTAAAGTCTGTTTTCAAACACTACAGTAACTTGAATCTTCGAGGCAACATTCCCTGCACATCGTTCCATTCAGGGTAGATATTTATTGTAACAGCCATTGGTAAGACTGACTGCCCAAATACCTGAGCAAAGCATCTGCCACTGAGTCAAACAAAGAACCCAGACAACCAGCCAATCACAGCCTGGCAAGGCGAGGAATATGTAAACATTTTGAATGATGGTCTCGAAGACTCCTGTTATATTCTGTACTGCACATATCTACATTTATTTATATCATTATATGTAACATGCTCTAAAATTATTTCCATTTATTTATTTACAATTTATTTCCATTGTTTTTTTTTTCATTTTTATGCAAACAATTTGAGCTGCTTGTTTCATGATTTATGAAGGAGATACATCCCTGTGAGACTGAACAGTTCCGCATTTATTGTATTTTCATGTAATACTTAATTCTTCTAAAATACAAATAAGACATTTGGTTTAAAACTCAAATCAATACATAAATAAACCTAGTGAAAAAATAATATACTGAAATGGATTTGAAGTAAATGTAATTTTTTCGGAACTCGGGTTAAATTAGGAAGTGTGCTTTATTGTCATGTATTCACAATTGTAGTGTATTAGAAAATCATTTAATTTAATTAATAATGTAATGTCATACACATTTTTAGTATACTTAAAAGTAATCTATTGTAAATTTGCTTATTATATATATTTTTTAATTTTTAATTTAATTTTATATACTTTAATTAAATATAGCCTTATTTAAAATGTAACATATTTAATCCAAGTATAATAAAATGTCCAATATGTTAATTAGTATTGAAATGTTTGTATTGTTAATATCATCCATACTTATTCCATCCACACCATTCCATTTTTTTGAAAAAAATGTTAGGAAGTAAGTCCTCTTTAGAGCACTTACTTTTTATTACATTTTGAATGGTGGGGAAGCTAGGCTACTGTTTGGCTATGACTGACTAGTGACACAAAATTGTTTCTTCACCAGCTTGCTACATATGCAGGTTATACACATTTACATGATGAGCCTAGATGGGCCGAACGGCCCGTTCTCATCATTATGTATTCTTCTTATGTTCTTATATCAATAGCAAGACATTCTATGCATCCAATCCTGTGTGCTAAAGTCCAGCTTTGAGTTTATATTTGAAAACCTGCAGATTTGTTTGTTCCCTGGTAGACATGTCAAGCTGATTCCAAATAATGGCTCCATAGTACTGTAGTCTGTCTTTAAATGCAGCAATTCTGGCCATAGGGATTTTCAGGAGATGTTGATCCCACTTCTCATAAGTCTTAGTTGCTGAGCTTGTGCGACTGTTAAAGGCAGGTGGTGGGGCCCACTTAAATAGTTGTATTAAGTATGGGGGGGGCAATATGACGCACAGATTTAAAGACCATTATCAATACAGTTACTTTGATTCTGTCCACGATTGCATCAATTCCAGCCATTTGCAGAAGTTTGTCAGTCTTAAGCTGGTCTTTTAAAGTATGGCTTGTCATGAGACGTGCAGCTCTGTTGACCACTCGTTGCAGCTGGTCTGGTCCTGTTTTGTTACACTGAAGCAGTGCTGGGAGCCAGACTGTTCCACAGTAATCTAGATGAGTAAGGAATATGGTATTGTAAGTAGTGATAAGGACCTGTACCTGCTTACAAATTCCCTTGCTCTCTTTAAGGCACCCAAGCCGGCTACCAGTTTTTTGGTGACTTTAGCCTTATGCGACTTGTACTGCAAGCAAGGATCTAATGTCACACCTAGGTATGTAAAGCAGGAGACCTGCTCATAAGAGTTCCATCACTGATAGTCACAGTTTCCAGTGCACCAGTTTTTGAGAAAACCAAATCCATGCTCTTTGGGCTTTCTTGGGATGTATGGAGAGCTTGTTGGCTCTAAACCACAAGGCAGCTCTTTTCATATCATCTGTTAGAGCCTACTAACATTCCTCTGTAGTTTTTTCTGAGTAGTAGAGAACTGTGTCATCTGCATACATATGGATGCTACACTTAGTCAGTCGTGTTGGAATGTCATTCATATATATGCAAAACAGCAAAGGCCCAAGTACATTTCCCTGTGGCACACCATAGCTACATGAGGCTAGATTGGACTGGCAATTTTGGAATTTTACATATTGCCTCCTCCCTTGTAGATAAGATTGGAACCATTTCTTTGTGATAGTCAAAACCAATCTTTTGTAATTTTCCAAGTAATGTTTCATGCTGAACATGTCTTTTTTTAAGTCAAGGAATAATGCAGCAGTGACTTCCTGTCTGTTTGAGGCCAATTTAATGTCTTCAACCACTTTTTGCACTGCAGAAGCTGTCTTATGCATTTTCCTAAATCCGCTTTGACTGGCAGTGAGGATGTTATTCTCATTGAGGTAATCAAAGATCTGCTTATGAATCAGTTTTTCCAGGACATTGGATGCCACACAGAGGATGGAGACAGGGCGATAATATACCACCTCAGTCTGGGCACCTGCTTTATGTATTGGTGTTACCTGCGCAATTTTCCACTCTTCAGGTACCTCCCCAGTGGCGATTGATAAATTAAAGGAGGTTTCACTATAACAGGTTATTCACTATTTATTTTAACACTTATTTCCATAACTGGTTGCAAACTAAAAGTGCCATGACCCATTGGCATATATTACAGTGGGTCTATAGGGGGGGGCAGATATTTGGTCAGCAAGCTTGGCAGTGCAAGTGGAAAAGTAGTTGTTAAATTCAGCTACCATCTCATCAGGCTTACTGATCTCTAGAGCATTGTTATTTTGGATACTTGCGGTTACCTGTGTGGCTCTGGTCTTTCCTGTAAAGCTGATTATGACTCTCCACATAGAGCTTTTGTTACCATTTGCTTCTTCCAAGGTAGTAGATATGTAGTTTTTCTCATTTGTGCTGTGACTTTGTTTCTTAGTAATTTAAACTCCTCCCACTTACTTACATTATTCTGTATCTCGTTGCTCCGTAATAGCCCTAGTGCTTTCAGTCATCCAAGAGATCCATTAGCAATGCATAAAAATACATTTTTGAAAGATTTTCATGCTGTATTTACATCATTGCAATTCAGAACAGTCCCCCAATGGGCTGTTTTGGGAGAATCACTAAACAGTTGTTGCCTATACTGTTTGTAGCATCTGTATATCAAAATAAGTGTTTTCTTTCCCCAATATGTCTCTGTTGCTGAAAGGAGGGGCGAAGGATTGGACCCAAGTGCAGGGAAACAAAGAGGCAGGAATACAAAAAACGAATTCATTAAATTAAACACAAGGAACAAAATCAAACATAGGAACTAAATAAAACACTGATGCGGAACAAAATAAGGAGGGCAAAATTCAAACTCAGAAAGGCAGGTAAAAACTCAGCGAACAAACACGAGGGAACAAAACACTACAAACATTCATGCCTGAGCCCAAAATAAAGAAAACATGCAACTTAAGTTTTCAATACATGTTGCAGAGGTCTCAGTAATTAGTGTTGGTTCTTTTATGACAGGGTAAAGTTGGTATAACCCCATTAAATGCTCAATTTGCGATTCATTTTTACATTTACATTTACACTTTAAGCATTTAGCAAACGGTCTTATCCAGAGCGACTTCCAAGATGTGCATTAATACATGGTATGATCAATCACTGTTCGCACAAGAGATCAGTGCAGTAATGCAGCAATAGACATCATAGTTGGCAGCTGCATACCATACCTGTCACACCAGGAAGGAAATGGTTAGTAAAAATCTTTTAACTTTTTTTTTTTTGAGGAAGATTTAAACATTGTATTATGGGCTGGCAGTGTAGTATAATGGTTAGGGAGCTGGGCTTGTAACTCAGAGGTTGCAGGTTCAATTCCCAGGTGGGGCGCTGCTGTTGTACTGTTAGGTTCACGAAATTCAGAAGACCTTTAAAGTGAATAGAGAACACTTGCACCAAATGAGAAAACAGAACATACAACCAATATTCAACAGAGTTTATTCAACCAAATGCATTCGGGGTTCACCGCCTCCCTGCCAGGCAATGAACAAATCATTTCCGGAGAGAACACTTCTTATACACAATGATTTAGACAAATGCTATAGCCTCGCCCATCAAGAGACGGTTGTTTTCTTTCCTCTCTGAGACAACCTCGGTAATCTTTTTCTGCAGGGCCGCTCTGACCCTGAGACTGTGGCGGCTAACTAGCTCACAGCTTGCCGCCTATCTCTTTTGGCACAGCTTCACACAATGTGCAAGCGTGAGACTTTTTGAGAGACTCAAGTACAGAAACAGAATTTCTCTATCAATCCCTCCTTTTTATGATTTTATCCCATATAGTCATAAAACATTTAGAATCTTTTCACATTTTGCGCGTAGCAAGTTTATTTCAATGCAGAAGCTTAAACATCTTTAAACAAGTTTTGCAAGGCCATGGCAGTATCGTCCTAGTCTGGAGGATCAATTATTTCTTCATTCCCAGAGTCAGATTGTCCTTCTTCAGACTCTAGGTTGTCATACTCATCAGTTTCCCTCTCCTCCAGGGCCAAAGCCTGATACTTTACGGGTACGGGTACTTTGCATCATTTGGGTGATCATCATCAGTCATCAGGTCTTTTTGTTGACCCAGGGCTAATTTCTTAAGACCTTCCATAGCTTGATCTATGGTTTTACCACCCGCATCGTTATCAGGTATGTAGGTACAACACGCAGTTCCAATTATGTGGCATACTCCTCCCTTGGAGGCAGTCATGAGGTCCAGGACCATACGATTTTGAATTGTCATTAATCTAAGTGCAGTTAACTCGTTTTTTTATACTTCTCGGTTGCATTCAGTGTAAAATTGATCAATGCACTCAGGCGGTAGTTTATTGTCTCTACCCTTAACATTACTTTGCCCACCCCCATTTGGGGAAAAATACTAAGAACCGCTTTGTTCCCTGCACTCCAAAGTTTGTGATCTTCTGGAACATTACTTCCCCATATTGCATCATGCTTATCCTCTAAGGATCTTTTTGCACGACCCTGTGTTTCAGCGCTTATTACCCATGTATTGTCAGTTAGCATTGCATATGCACAAGTTCCATGCCACTTCTTAGGCAGAGCTATGTACACATTGTGTTCGCAAAGCCAGTACCATCCATCCACTGCCCTAGTGCCGTTTTCTGTAGGTGCTAACGTGGAACACCTTGTCTCTTTTAAGGGCGTTCCGGTGGTTCTATTTTTACAGTAGGAGTACACTGTCCCATCGCATTGGGATGTCTCCCCCACCGGGACTGTTCCCTTCCCTCGTACACATTTTGTAAAGGTCTTATGCGGGGTATATGGTACTACCATAATGGGCGTACTCAAATGTTGTCGTGAGGTTTGTAATAAACCTTGTTAATCAGTGCAATTTATTCCCGTCAGTATATTCATAGCAGTTCACTTTGGTTGTGATTTTGTGGGTTGGGTCAAAGTATTTAAGTGTTCCTGTATGAGTTGAGAACCCAAACGCTAGAGTGTAGATGTGTGCATACGTAACAGTTGGTCTTGTTTACGCTCTGTGCTGTGCTTTTACAAATCTCTTCCTCTTATACCGTGATTATCATCAATATGGTCAAAGACCCCACTGCCCGCCACTGGAGGTTCGCCATAGCTGTGTCTAAATCCCAGTAAGAGGGTTGTTTGCTTCACCGGTTTTGAGACAGGTGTGTTCTATATTTCACACCTCCCTTTGTAGCCGGACTTCTCCCTTCTGAGCACAACTCTTTTAGGTACCTACTCACCCTTTGTTACCTGTTTACAGTGGGACAGATGCACCCAGGTGGATCGCTCGGCAATCTTTACTGCTGTTGGAGTTGTTAGTAGCACCTGATACGGCCCTTTCCTCCTTGGTTGATGCCACGCCTTGTGCCTTGGATCTTTAATCAGTACCCAGTCCCCGACCTGCAGCTTTTCTTTTGGTATTCCTGCTGTAAGAGTTTACACATTTCTTGTTTATTAGATAACATTTTATTCATATACTCTGCCAATGTGGAATTATCCTCTAATATTCTATCTCCAAATTGCGATAGGTGATAGGCTTTCCCCATCTAGGTATCATTTCTCTACAAATTATTTTTTCCACAGTTGTGCATCAATTTTTTGAGGTAGGGTATGCTTCTACCCAACCTGAGAATGGGTCAATCATTACTAAGCAGCTCTTTTTCCCCTCACTTGGTGTGAGGTGGATGAAATCCATCATCCAAGATTCAAATAGTCAAAACATGTTAAACACCTTTTACACACTTTTTTTTTTTTTGTTTGTCAATCCAAACGTTGTATAACGTTTGTTTATCATATCTACCCTCCCTCCTCTTGAGACATGGCATATGCCATGACTCAACTCTGCAGCTATGGTAAACAAAGATCTCGGTAATACAGGTTTCTTTTCTGGGCCCACCCACAGGCCAGTTTCGTTCTCAGTACATTTTTGATCACCCCACATCCCCCCTTTTCTCTGGTACCCCTGCTTCATGTTGCATGTCTCTCAAGAGAGTGTAATCGAGAGTGACGCAATCAATCTCTTTAAACACTCCCTGAGTGTCTGCAGCTGCTTCTTTTGCAGCAGAGTCTGCGAATGCATTCCCCAGGGACACCTCATCTGTTCCTTTCGTATGTGTTGCACATTTCCCTCTCGTCAGTGTTTTGGGTTTCTGTACTGCCACAATCAGTTCCAGTATCAATGGTGCATGTGTTATTGGTTTACCTGTTGGAAGTCATTCTTTTTTCAGGATCCATCCACATAGAATGTTACTTCTGCGTCATGAATGGGTGTGTCCATTAACCCGGGGCGTGCTGCCACAGACCTAGATGTTTCAGCTACACAATCGTGAGGATCTCCATCCTCAGCAGTTGTCAGCAAGGTAGCCGGATTAAGTGTGGTGCATTTTACAATTGTTAGATTAGGAGCTGTTAGTAGAGTCGCCATACAGCTCAGCTGTCTTGCTGGTGACAAGAATGTATGTTTTGTTTGCAGTAGTAATACAGAAACTACATGTGGTACCATCAGTGTCAATGGTTGGTATAACACTATGGTTTGTGAGGCTTTTACTGCTAATGCTGCTGCTTCTACAGCTTGTATACAGCATGGCAGTCCTCGTGCTACAGGATCCAGTTCTGTGGAGTAATAAGCAATTGGTCTTTGCTTACCTCCAAACCTGTTTTACCTGCTCAAAGGCTTCGTTGACTTCAGGAGTCCATTTGATTGGATCTCGAGCCTCCATTGGTTTGCTGTAAATACAATCTAACAGTGGCTGCATCAATTGTGCATAATTACACATCCAGGTTCGGGAAATGTATCATTCCTAAAAAAAATATCATCTGTTTTTATTTTATTTTAGGCTTTGGGGCCTGCAGTATCAGGATGCAGGTTTTCCTGTCCTGTAATAAGGCTCGGCCTCGAGCTGAGATAGCGCGTCCCAGATATTTTACTTCTGGTCCACACCCCCCCTTGCTTATCTCCTTGGCCTTGTGAGACCAGAATGTCCAAACATGCCTTTTCCGAGAAGGAGAGCAATTCAATATGTCGTCTACATACAGGAGGAGTTAAAAAAAAAAATCACAGATACTGCCAAATGCCTAAAATGTAAAAATGTAAAATGTACATAGTACCGTGCAGATCAGATGGATCATTCATTTTTAGATTCTTCGCTGTCTACAATGAATGCGTCATTTTTTACTTTTATTCTCTTTTTTTTTTTTTTTGAGCCCTGAATGTTTGCAGAACATCATACAATACCTAATTATTTCTCTGATGTAAACTAGGATGGTCATCGGAAAGAGCTAGCAGCATACTGTACGGTTCAAATTGCAGTTGTGTATGCATACAGGCACAGTAGCAAACAATGATATTTTTACAACCTTGGATTTCTGCCTGCACTCAAGTTTACTAGAATTCCAGTCAATTTCGGTCAACTATACATGGTGCCTAAACATCTCGTTTCGTTTATTTGCGGCATGTTCCAGAAACACTCAAATATTCAAAATGTCTTTAGTCAGGGGTAAGAAGAGAGCAGTGCTATATAAGAGTTCGCTGGGGCTGTCTGCTCGGACGGAATAAATTCACACAGTTGTGCATGACTGGCAGTATATCAATTCCCATGTGTAATACCAATCTATCAATTGTATAGAATTCCCAAAACTATTTCCAATAGTACCTATTCAGGTGACGTGACTGACAACCCATTAGTATTCTATCACATTCAATATTATTTTTGTTTCATTTTAATTGGTCTTCCCTAGCCGTTCGCTCAAGCTTAATAGCATGTTCTATTATCACTTGCAATCGGCACGTTGCCCACGTAATTACATATCTTTTAATTAACATTGTTAATGCAGGAGTGAGGCCGTTCAAGAACGCATTTTTCAGCTGTTCAGTTTCAGCATAAACCCCATCGTTATTATTTGCAGGTGGTTCAAGACCACTGTTAGCATTAAACACTTTTTTAAGACGGGTTAGGTACGCCATTATCATTTCGTTTTTATTTTGCACATAGTCCAACATTTTTACGTACACTTTTATTCACTCATACTCAGGCGCAATTGCATTCATGTCACATTCATTTTTTATTCACTCATACTATGAATAAACACTTGACTTTAGTTTCTTTTATAAATTCTCCCCAGGTAAATCCCAGAGGCAATTGTTCACAAACACTTATAATAATAAATTATTTGTCAAACCTCAAACCTCCCCCTAAGAAGTTCCACGCGTAACCCTTACACTTTAATAGAAAACAGTTCCTCACGTGTGCCGTTTTCGGCGCGTTAGGCTCCAACCGAACACTAATTAGAGACACCTCAGGGACTTGAACACCCTCCCGGAGACCGGGAGCGTCACCACCTAATTAGGTATACACCGCCGCAGGGACTTGAACCCCATCCCGGAGACCGGGAGTGTCACCACCCAATCAGGCATACAACCCCCGCCACAAAAACGTTCACGTTTCCCCCTTTTTTGAAAGAATTTTTATTAGGCTTGCCACATTGCTGGACCTGCAACTTCCCATCAAACTTTTATTTTCACATGCTCAACCCAATCTCCTGCCCCCGTAAACCTCAATTCCATTTCCCTTAAATCCTGAGGCAGGTAAACTTAACCATCACTTTCTTTACACCCACAACAACAACAACAACCACCGTTGCTCTTACACTTTCCCATGGTCACACCTATGTTCTGTCACTCTCCTTTATGTCAAGGCTCTAGGTTCAATATCACACTTTTATCTTAAATAGAATTCGGAAAAATCCCGTCACTCACCGCGCTTTCAGAGGAACGTTGGCCGTCTGGCCTCGCTAATTATCCAAGGATCCTGCCCGATCCGGACCGAGGACTTTCTCAATAAACTTGCCTCTGAAACAAGCCCCGTGCACGGTTCAGACCTCACGCCCTTCCTCTGCGCCGTGCGGTGAGATATTGGGATCCCGGAACGAGCCCCCAATTGTTAGGTTCACGAAATTCAGAAGACCTTTAACCCTCTGAGGTCCGTGCTAAGCTTTTCGATGTTTTTTGATTTTGGCATGGTCTGATATTTATCTCAATTTCATCAATTTAACACACATTTACTCCAAAGTGTTTAATATTTTTATTTGAAGGACAATCACAGCTACATTTGTATGCCATCAATAGTTTGGTCAGTATCATATGCAGCTTGTAAATAGATCTACAAACACACAAGTTAAAAATAGTTAATTTTTCTGCTGTCACAAAAGTTGTGAAAGCACACACTAAACTATAGTGACGAATTGTTTTGCCAATGTGCGTTTGTTCATCAAGGTCTTGGTTATGTAAGGGTGTGAAAATGTTTTAGCACATATGAGATCTAAATAGCTAAAAACCTGTTTTTATCAGAACTGGTCACATTTATTTCAGGCTGTGGGAGGGCTATATGCTAATTTACTGAATATTCATGATCCACACCTGAAAGATCATGGTCAAAGGCCATCAGACAAAGACATCTTGCAGAGTAGCCATTTCTTGCGACCAACAGAAGCCAGTTTGACAACATCCAAAGTCTGGCATTGGGCACAGGCACATGATCAAAAGTTTAAGATATTCATCTTTAAACGTCTGTAGGAAAACGACTGCAAAATCCGTGTCTCACGAAGACACGGAAAGACATAAACAAGACAAAACAAAATAACCAACGATCAGGAACAAACAAAATCAAAATCTCGGAATAAACTAAACGCTGGGAATCTAAACCACAATAAGCACACAAACAAGTTCTCGAGAGGCAAGAAACATTAATCACAATAGGTATTATCAAGCTAAGCTTAATGTCCAAGTTTGAAACAGAATGCCAGCTGGTTAAATATCCTCCCGTTAATTATTACATTGCAATGATTCTGATTTTTTCGTATAGTCACAAGACGCGGAATTCATATATTTTCACGAGTATTTGAAAATATGGTAAATCAAATAAATATCAGCATACACCGCTGTTGCTGGCAGCTGCAACCGTAAACACAGACAAGATCCGATATAATTTCGGGACATTGTTTACGCTGCAATTTCACACACGGAATTTCTGTGAATACTATTATTTGATAACATGGCAAATCAAATATAGTTACTTACTCTTCGCAGTTATTGTCTTCGTCGCTTTTCATCGATGCTTTCAAACACTGCAGCGCAGAAAAATCTTGAATAAAATTGTATGTCTGTATAAAATCTTGCTTCAAATTGTCACAGTTTGTGTTGTTTACGCCGGCGTTTCACACACATGGCCCCACGCCCCTCCCCACACCTCCCGAAACTAGCACCTAGTTACCATGTCAATAGAAGGGGGACGTTACTAAAAGGTAAAAACAGAGTAAAAAACAAGGTTTACTTTTGGTCTAATTAACCTAATTTAAAAATCCCATTTGATTTGCCAGTGCTCAAATCGGAAAGTCGCGATTCTAAGGTTTCTGTCAATGTTTTTGTCGCGTGTGTATGATAAAATATCGCGAAATTAGAAATAGTAATATACTTGTATTGCTGCTGGGATCGGCGCCGATCCAGCCGACCTCAGGGGGTTAAAGTGAATAGAGAACACTTGCACCAAATGAGAAAACAGAACATACAACCAATATTCAACAGAGTTTATTCAACCAAATGCATTCGGGGTTCACCGCCTCCCTGCCAGGCAATGAACAAATCATTTCCGGAGAGAACACTTCTTATACACAATGATTTAGACAAATGCTATAGCCTCGCCCATCAAGAGACGGTTGTTTTCTTTCCTCTCTGAGACAACCTCGGTAATCTTTTTCTGCAGGGCCGCTCTGACCCTGAGACTGTGGCGGCTAACTAGCTCACAGCTTGCCGCCTATCTCTTTTGGCACAGCTTCACACAATGTGCAAGCGTGAGACTTTTTGAGAGACTCAAGTACAGAAACAGAATTTTTCTATCAGTACCCTTGAGCAAGGTACTTAACCTGAATTGCTTCAGTAAAATATCCAGCTGTATAAATGGATTGTGGGTAAAGAAGTGTAAACTGTGTAAGTCGCTCTGGATAAGAGCGTCTGCTAAATGCCTAAAATGTAAAATGGAAATGGAAATGGAAAGGGGGAGAGAGAGTCAATGGTGGTTCGCAGGAAATCCGTAATCCTTGAGAATCGTTGGGGCTGATAGCTGGGGTTGGTACACAGAAGCAGATTCTCTCACGTTCCAGGGCGGGTTTTCCAGTAGGGTAGTCAGACGGTCGAGGTTTGTTGCACAAAGCGGATTCTCCTATCCAAATCAATCAATCAATCAATCAATGATCAAAATAATTATTGCACTGTATTTCTCTCTCCTTTCCCTACTCACTCTCTTTGGTTGATTTCCCTTGCGGTACTCTGCCTGGCCTTGTAGCATGGCCACTCAACCCCGTGATTACTTCCAGGTGCGCTGTGCTTCTCCCCAGGTGAAGCTTGTTGAGCAGGAAGCCCTAATATGGGCATGGGGTGGAGCCAGTGCACTGCCACATACCGGCCCTCTCTGACCATTTCCCTCACTACCCCCTCCCAGCTGCCACACACCCCCAACTCAGCTCCGACTGGGAGGGAGGTGCGATCCAGCTTCCCAGCTGGACCTCCGGGACAGCGCATCTGCATTCCTGTGGGCCGCTCCCGACCTGTGGACGACAGAGAAGGCAAATGGTTGTAGGGATAGGAACCAGCGGGTGACTCGTGCGTTGTTGTCCTTGTTCCGGGACATCCACACTAGTGGTGCATGGTCGGTGACAAGGTTGAAGTGCCATCCCCAATATTTTAGCGTTTCCAGAGCCCACTTGATTGCCAAACACTCCTTTTCCACCTTGGAGTATTTCTGTTCTCTGGGCAGAAGTTTACGGCTGATATAAGTAACTGGATGTTCCTCACCTCCTTGTAGTTGGGAAAGGACGGCACCCACCCCTGTCTCAGACGCATCCAGCTGCACCACTAGTGGTTTGGTGAAGTCCGGGGTCACCAACACGGGTCCCGAGCACAGGGCTCCCTTTAGTGTCTGGAAGGCCTTCTCCATCTCTGCGGTCCACGCCACCTTGTCCGACAGCCGGCTCCGGGTCATGTCTGTCAGGGGGCTGGCTAGGGAGGAGAAGTGGGGAATGAAGCGCCGGTAATAGCTTGCGAGCCCTCTGAAGGTGCGTACCTGCTTCTTGGTGCGGGGGCGGGGTCATTCCCATATCGCGTCCACCTTCCTTACCTGGGGCCTCACGCATCCTCTACCAATGGTGTACCCCAGGTAATCCGCTTCCCACAAGCCTAGGCGACACTTCTTGGGGTTAGCAGTCAGCAGGGCTCGCAGCACCGCACTTACTTCTTCCACATGTTTTTCCCACTCCTCCCCATGAATGACGATGTCGTCCAGGTACGCGGCGGCGTAGTCTCGGTGGGGTCGGAGGACCCGGTCCATCAGCCTCTGAAAAGTAGGCGGGGCCCTGTTTAACCCGAATGGCAGCATCCGGTAATGAAATAAGCCATCAGGGGTGGTGAAGGCTGTCTTCTCTCTGGCCTCGGGTGCCAGGGGTACCTGCCAATAGCCTTTAGTGAGGTCCAGAGTGTCATCAATTCTGGGCATGGGGTAAGCGTCGAATTTAGAAATGGCGTTGAGCTGGCGGAAGTCATTACAGAACCGGATAGTTCCATCTGGTTTGGGGACTAGCACAATGGGGCTACACCATTCGCTGTGCGACTCTTCAATGATCCCTGCCTTCAGCATGGCCCTTACCTCCATTTGGACGGCCTCCCTCCTCACCTCAGGAATGCGGTAGGACCGCTGTTTCACCTGTGGACGCCTGTGGCACTTCTCGAATAGAAAACATTAAATAAGGCAGCAATTGATCCCAGTTTTTACCGTCGGCCTCCATCACCTTTTTAAGCATGTGCTTTAAGGTCTGGTTAAATCGTTCTACCAGCCCATCTGTCTGGGGATGGTACACCGATGTGCGCAGTTGGGTGATTTTCATCAGCTTGCACAGGTCCTTCATTATGCGGGACATAAAGGGAGTGCCTTGATCAGTTAGGATCTCGTCGCGAAGCCCGACGCGTGAACACATCAGCAACAACTCACGTGCAATGTCTTTTGTTGCCATGGTGCACAGTGGGATAGCCTCTGGTGGCGTAATCGAGGATCACCAGGATGTATTAGTGCCCTCTATTGCTTCGGGGAAGTGGTCACACCAGGTCCATGGCGATCATACTAAATGGGACCGAAATTATGGGGAGAGGAATCAACGGGCTCCGTAGGTGCGGCCGTGGTGCCACCTGCTGGCAGTCCGGACAGCTGCAGCAGTAGTCCTCAACCAGTCCTCAAGTGAGTGGGCTAGATGTAACACAGAGGGGACAAATGGGTGGGGCACTAACAGCAACTCCATGCATGCTCCTGCCTTCATTACTACTTGATATAACAGACTGTCTTTGTTCGGAAAGAGTGGATAGGTTAGCTGATTCACCCTGTCCATCAGCCGGCCATCCACCACTGACAGCTGCTGGAGCACACAGCACGCACACCCACCATGTCCGACAAGTCCTCCAGAGACTCCTGAAGAATCAGCTCTTCATCAAACTAGAGAAGACTGAGTTCCATGTCCCGACTATCTCCTTCCTGGGCTTCATCGTTTCTGAGGGCAACATACAGATGGATCCTGAGAAGACACAAGAGGTCCGAGACTGGCCATCACCCACCTCCATTAACCCCCTGAGGTCCGTACTTAGCTCAGAGAAGGTTTGTGATTTTGGCGTGGTCTGATATTTATCTCAATTTCATCAACTTAACACACACTTACTCCAAAGTGTTTGATATTTTTATTTGAAGGACAATCACAGCTACATTTATATGCCATCAATAGTTTGGTCAGTTTCATATGCAGCTTGTAAATAGATCTACAAACACACAAGTTATAAAGAATACATTTTTCTGCCGTCACAAAAGTTGTGAAAGCACACACTAAACTATAGTGACAAATTGTTTTGCCAATATGCGTTTGTTCATCAAGGTCTTGGTTATGTAAGGATGTCAAAATAGTTTAGCACATCTGAGATCTAAATAGCTCAACACCTGTTTTTATCAGAACTGGTCAAATTTATTTCAGGCTGTGGGAGGGCTATATGCTAATTTCCTGAATATTCATGATCCACACCTGTAAGATCTGTCAGATGGGCCATCTCTCTCTCAATGGCTATCAGACAAAGACAAAAGCCATCAGAGTGAGCAATAGTGAGTGAGCCATGCAGAAGACAGAAAAAAAAAAAAAAGTTTTTTCATTTTGGAAGATTTATTGAAAACATCACACAAACTAGCCTATAGCCTATACAAAAAATTCAAAATTAAAACATGGTGAGACAATCTGTTCTTTCACAGTCTTTGGTGCCACTTCTCAAAACAGTTTCTGGTGAACTGTAGACACAAGGGAACATCACAAACCTTGCACTCCCATGGAGTGCACTGTTGTTTCCCCGACATCTTGCAGAGTACGCATTTCTTGCGACCAACAGAAGCCAGTTTGCCAACATCCAGATTCTGTTTGGCAGTGGCCACAGGCACATGATCAAAAGTAGCCAGTTTTCTTTTAAGATATTTATTTATCTTTAAACGTCTGTAGGAAAACGAAAGCAAAATCCGTGCCTGCGAAGACACGGAAAGACATAAACAAAACAAATCACAATAACCAACGATCAGGAACAAAGTAAAACGGTAAATCCAAAACATATCCAAAACGAATCCAATAAACTAAACACTGGGAATCTAAACAACAATAAGCACACAAACAAACAAGTTCTCGAGAGGCAAGAAACATTAATCACAATAGGTATTATCAAGCTAAGCTAGATAATGTCCAAGTGCCGAAACAGAATGCCAGCTGGTTAAATATCCTCCCGTTAATTATATAAAATAAATATCAGCATACACCGTCTGTTGCTGGCAGATTGCAACCGTAAACACAGACAAGATGCGATATAATGTCGGGACATTCTTTACGCTGCGATTTCACACATGGCCCCATGCCCCTCCCCGAGACTAGCACCTAGTTAGCATGTCAATAGAAGGGGGACAGTACTAACAGGTAAAAAAGAGAGGAAAAGGCAAGGTTTACTTTTGGTCTAAAAAATCTCATATTATTTGCTAGTGCTCAAATCTGAAAGTCACGATTCGAAGGTTTCTGTCAATGTTTTTGCCGCCTGTGTATGATAAAATCTTGCGACGTTAGAAATAGTAATATACTTTTATTGCTGCTGGAATCGTCGACAATCCCGTCAACCTCAGGGGGTTAACATATCATTAGAGGATGCGCAAAAAGCTGTGGCAGTTACTCGAAGCTTTATTCAGCGGAAGAGGTCAGATAATGCGTTTGATGATTTCTACAAGACAGTGGTACAGGACTCGAAGGACCTAACCGATGCCCCCATGTTGCCCAGGCAACAAAAACGGCCTAAATGTGGATGCTGGAGAGGCCGCACACACATTCCAGAGCCCAGTGAATCATTATAGGAGACTGTACTTGTTGATGGCGAAATGGACCGACGTTTTGAGCAGAGAGACCTGCATGTGGCAGCTGACCTGGAATGTCTGATTGTATCTGTGGCTAAAGGGGAGATGGGCATTTTGTAGAATTTGCAGCGGGCCTCATGATCGTCTTTGACTGGGACCAACCATGGCGCAAACACTGGGTTATCGAGCCAGTTCTCATTAAATTTGCACTTTCCCATAACGAGTGCAAATGCCTGGGGCAGTTCAACTAACGTTAGCGTTATCGATTGCTAACGTTAGATTGCTATTTTTTAGCTAGCTAGATGTTAAGTTAGCTAACTTAGCTTGTTGAACTTGAATATTGTGCTCTCGAGAGTCGATTCCATTGCTGAAATAGTTCCCCGCAAACATAAGGACCTCTGTTGGTTCCGCTCTTTCTGGTCTGCGTGACGCTACAAAAAATCTCCGACTTTATCTCCCGTTACCCCAGATTTCACAATGAAACATAAGATGACAAATCCACATTTTTATCTTTCCTGTCTATAGCATTTTTAAGACCTCTGAAAGATGGATTTAAGACATTTTCAGACCAATTAAGGCCTTTATTGTTGATAAACAAATGTAATACTTTTTAATACTTTTTAAGGATCCGCGGACACCCTGTGACAGTACTCCGAATTATCTCTGTGCTGAAGCCATGAGTGCGCGTTTCACTGTTGAACAGGCTCTAGAACAGATTTTTTCAAATGTCCAGCAAGACAACTCTGATTCGGAGGAGGAGGTATCAGAAGAAGAAGATGGGGAGGAATACAACCCAGAGCATGATGCATCATCTTCAGAAGAAGAATAAATCCCTCAAGCTGAAAGAGAGACTTTCCTGTCAAAAAACGACAAAATAACATGGTCCTCAGCAGCATATGACAAACAGGGCAGGATGGCAGAACAAAATGTCATGAAGATGACCCCAGGACCCACAAGATATGCCATTTCCCACGCCCATGACATTGCCTCAACATTCTACCTGTTCATCACACCAGCAATAGAAAAAATAATCCTGGAGATGACAAATCTGGAGGGTTTTCGAAAATATGGAGACAGCTGGAAAAGGATGGATGAGACTGACCTGCATGCCTACATAGGGCTGCTAATCTTAGCAGGTGTATACAGGTCCCGAGGTGAGGCTGCAGCTAGTCTATGGGATGCAGAGAGTGGAAGGGCAATTTTCCGTGCCACGATGCCACTCAAACTCTTTCACACTTACTCAAGACTGCTACGATTTGATAACCGTGAGTCAAGACCTGCAAGACGTGTGACAGACAAACTGGCAGCCATAAGAGAGATCTGGGACAAGCGGGTGGAGCGGCTGCCATACCTCTACAACCCACGGCCTGACGTAACAGTGGATGAGCAACTGGTTCCATTCAGAGGTCATTTATTTTCATATCTGTAATAAAAGTGATTTTCACTATTGATTTCTGTGACTGTTTTCTGTGACACTGATACTAATTACTGATGCTAATCTCTTCTGTCCAAAGGTCGTTGTCCTTTCCGGCAGTATATGCCCAGCAAGCCAGCAAAATATGGGATCAAGTCATGGGTGGCCTGCGACGCCAAATCCAGCTACGCTTGGAAGATGCAAGTCTACACCGGGAAGCCAACCAGTGGAGGCCCAGAGAAGAACCAGGGGATGCGGGTTGTGCTTGATGTGACAGAGGGACTGAGGGGACACAATGTCACATGTGACAATTTCTTCACCTCTTATGAACTCGGACAGCAGCTCCTGAAGAGGAAGATCACCATGGTTGGCACAGTTAGAAAGAACAAGCCTGAGCTCCCACCTGCACTGCTTGCATCAAAGGAGAGAGAGGTCTTCTCATCAAAGTTTGCCACCACCACTCTAGTTTCCTACCTCCCAAAGAAAAACAAGAATGTGGTACTTCTGAGCACACTGCACACAGAGGCTGACATTAGCGATCGTGAGGACAGGAAGCCAGGCATCATCCTAGACTACAACTGCAACAAAGGAGGTGTGGACAACCTAGATAAGGTGATTGGAACATACAGCTGCAGAAGGATGACTGCCCGCTGACCCCTGGTCATCTTCCACAACATTGATGTTTCCTCCTACAATGCCTTTGTGATATGGAGAGAGATCAACCCTACCTGGATGCCTCATAAGCGGAACAAGAGGAGGGTGTTCCTGGAGCAGCTGGGAAAGGCACTTGTAACTCCATTCATCGAAAGAAGGGAGCATCTCCCCCGCACAGAACCCTCTGCAGCAGTTGTGAAAGCTGTTCAGAGGGCTAGATCTCGTGATCAACCTGACGATCCAGCTGCCCCAGCCACTGCCCCAGCTGGGGCAAGTAAGAGGAAGAGGTGTCAGTTCTGCCCGCCAAAGAAGGACTGTAAAACACATACTGTGTGCTGCAGGTGTAAGAAATATATCTGCAAAGGCTGTGCACTTGCATACTGCCCTACATGTGCTAATTAGTTGACTGAGTTATGTTGTTTGGTTCACATGTTCACATTTTTGTTTTGTATATTTTATTACATTGTTCACTGGCAAAAAAAACTAACAAAAAAAACGGACTTATTGGGATAAATAAAAATGGATTCAAAATGCACATTTCTGCTACTTTCTTAAGCTATAGAAATACTATACAAATATTGCTTACTACCTATACAGTAAAAAATAATACAATTGACAGTGTCATAGAAACGAGTGGTGTCTCCTGAATAAATGCAGTCTTTCTGCCATGTGAAGAGGGAAAACTCAGGTATTCACACAATTTGTGGTGAATGGCAAGTTGTTTCTTCAGGCAAAATAGATTTGCTGTTCAAAATTCAATTAAGCTGCTTTATATTGGGGGTTTAGTGAAGGCGGGTCATTTTGACCCGGAGGACACAGGGTGTATACAGAATATGAGGACATCGCGAGGGTTAAGTCTGGTTTGTGCATAATTAACTTTCAGCCACATTGAGCCAGACTTAGCCAGTATTGAAAAGGTGCAACTCCGCTGTGTTATTTGTGTGCACCTTAAATTTTTTTATTAGTGTGCAATATGTTTCAGTGTGGCGGCACGGTGGTGCAGTGGATAGCACTGTCGCCTCACAGCAAGAAGGTCTCGGGTTTGAATCCAGGCCGGGGGCCTTTCTGTGTGGAGTTTGCATGTTCTCCCCGTGTCCGCGTGGGTTTCCTCCGGGTACTCCGGTTTCTTCCCACAGTCCAAAGACATGCACGTTAGGCTAATTGGAGAGTCTAAATTGCTGGTAGGTATGAGTGTGTGAGTGAATGGTGTATGTAGTGCCCTGCGATGGATTGGCGACCTGTCCAGGGTGTATTCCTGCCTCTCGCCCCAATGCATGCTGGGATAGGCTCCAGCCCCCGGGATCCTAACTAGGAATAAGCGGCTGAAGATGAGATGAGAGATGAGATGTTTCAGTGTCTTGGACAGCACCTCCTTATTTTTGTTCATTTTAAAAGAAGCATGCTATTTTTATTAATCTATTTATTGTTCAATTTAAATTTGTTATTTGTATGTATCTTGGATTTTTACTATTTCATATTTGTGTGCAATATTTTTCAGTATTTCTTTGTCTATCATTTTCTTTTTTTATATTTTCTTCAAATAAAAGGGGTGCCTATTGCACTTGTTTTGCATGGCCTCCCTGGGGCTTGGGGGCGGTATGACTGATCTTGCCTAGGGCACCAAGTGAGTCAGGACTGCCACTGACCATAACCACCAATACCACTTTCATAAACCCACTTTTATATTTGCATGTTATTAAAGTGAGTCATAAAATGAGACCACAAAGGTCAAAAGGATCACCTGTTCCACTTCTCCTTTTACTTCTACCATGTTTCAATGTTTCTTTAAATACATGCTTGGTGCACTGCACTTAGTCATGGACAGCATTTACCAGTCAACCAATCAACCAATGGTCATGCACGGTTTCTGCTTTGGAAGGGAGCTCCAAAGGCCATAATTGGTTTAATTATGATTTAATTGGTGTCAATCAGTCAATTGGCTGATTGGGTGTCTATGTGAGAATGAGAGTTGAGTGATTGTGATTGGGTGATTTCCTCACGAGTCCCACCTGAGCCAGGCAGAAACTAAGCCTATTTAAGAGCAGGTGGGGCGAGTGGGGAGTTAGTCAGTCTTGTCTTGATGTGCGTGTGAGTGCGTGTATAATGTATAATGTATAATGTATAATGTATAATGTATAATGTATAATGTATAATATGGAATATGGAATATGGAATGTGGAATGTGGGTGGAGTTTTGTGTGCGTTTGTCAAAAGTGACTGAGTAGAGTGCTTCCTGTGTGAGTGGGGAAGAGGGAGAGGGGGTGCACTAAGAGTGTCCGCCTCTCTCCCTCGGTGTGATTGTAGAGGAGCGAGAGGGTGCCCTGGATGGAGGGTCCGCCTCTCGCCCTCGGTTTTAGTAAAAGAGAGCTCGCACTCGGCAGTGGAGAGCGTTTCTGGGCAACAGCCCGAGAACTCTCACTGGAAGAGTGGAGGGTGTCTCGGGGCTGGTTGCCAGAAAACTCTCACTGTGGGGAGTGGCGAGTGTCTCTGTATGAATGGGTAAGAGAACTCGAACTGCAAAGTTCGAGTGTCTCAGTATGAATGGTTTGGGGAAGCACTTGAAAAGTCACTGGATATGTGTGTGCCTTGGGAGGTTCCAAGGGAACTCCGGAGGAGGAGGCGGGGTGTCCCACTAGTTATAATTATTTTAGCTTGTTATTTCAGTTCGTTGTTCTTACCCGAAAGCTTTGCGGCGAGTAGGGTGAAGATTTTGTGCCTGTGTTTGTGTTGGTCTTTGTTATATGTTAACCTGCTACTCCCACTGTCTCGCTCCCATGTCTGGGGGGAGAGACAGAAAAATAAATGAATAAAATCCGGTCCGTAGACCGGCAAACCATTCCGTGTCTCCTGAATGCTCTGTTCCCGTTCAGGGTTTGTCATGTGGCATGTGACACAGACTTTTCTTTAATACAGAACTTTAAAAAAAGATTTATACAATAATCTATTCATAATCCAATAAGATATTCATAACCCCTTTCTGCTCAGCAAGAGAGCAAGATAAACAAGATCATCAATTATGTATTGCCCATTTTTGTAAGTCAATACAGAAACTTTTAAAAATTATTTAAAATAATTTATTCGTTAAATGCTGTAGGATACTGCTTGTCAGCTCCAGTTGCCTTTTAAGAGCCCATCTCAATGATGTGTGGTGATTCCCCCTTAAGACTAACCAGTCTGTGTTAATTCAACAATCAATGTTGCTAATTAATGTTTATATAATTAAAAAAATACTTCTGCGCCATTCTGTCAGTTACAAATCGGGGGGAGCTCTAGGCAAAATTAATAATGCATGTACTTCTTTTTTTCCAAAGTTTTTTGTGACAGATGTTTGGCAGACTCTAACTGCTATTTACTCAACAAACACAGTTTGCTGAGCTAATTTTCTTAATGGCTGAACTTTTTGTGAAGAAAAAATATATAACTTACAATTAATTGAGAATTAGTATTGAACCCAGGCCATTGTTTTCAGTATTCCTATGGTTACAGTTTTCACTCTGCTGATTGGTTTAGAGAACTGGAGCCATTGTCTCATAAATCCTATCTATTGGAGCAATGACAGTTAAATAAGCAGACTGTATGATTGACCACAGGCAATAGCTTATAGGCTATATGTTAACGCCCGCTAATACCCGCAGACTTCCCTTGCAGTGTTCTTTGATGCAAGGTGGATTAAACGATATTGCCTTTTTCTGTTTTTTTTAATGACGGGGGCAATTTGCAAGATCCAATTAGGTACTTGTCCTCAGCGTGGGGACACACCCTATGGTCTGGGTGGAATTTGGACCGTGCCAGTTCTGGCTGTTGGCCATGGGACGACATGTTCGGCCATAATGTCACCCAGGGAGGGAGGGTTTCAGTCGTCAGGATAACTATTGCCTTATAGCTAAATAGTGCCTCCTCTGGTCAGTTGGGTACCTGCAATCAGCCTGCACCAACTGCATCGACTGCGATAGCTTAACTGGTGGATTGAAAATACAATAAGCGCCAGTTGACAGTGCACATTTTGGAGGACTCACGTGCTAGTGTGTGCCCTCCTGGATTGACAGGGGACGTGAAGTGATATAGCCTATAGTGGTGATTGGACAGATTGTGGAGAAACTAATTCCAAAAGAGATTGTTAATTGCTATATCAAAACATGATCAAAAGTGCTGGACAATGTTAGACGAATAGAAGTATTTTAAATTAAATGTACATGCTGGTGTTTTTGTCTTTCAGCTATAGGATTAATGGTACTCTTTTTAAAGTTTTTTTCCAAAAGAGCCAATGATGGTTTTTTTTCATTAAAACCTTGAACACACCAATTTTAAGGTGACAGGGAAACAGTTGCCTGGAACAGATGACCAGATGATCCGTTTCTGGTGTTGTATTAGGTGGATCCTGTTGAGGGTAAAGTACAAACAAAAGATGACTGAAATGATCCAGGTCTTCTCGGCTTCTTCTTGCAGTCTCCTTTTATATTTATCATCCCGTGTTTTTTTTCTCCAGAAAGCCTTATTCTGCCTCAGTGGCACCCCAGATATGTTTTTATCCACAATCCCCTCCAATGTTTCTGTTACATTGGCTTCAGAAACATTACATCAGCACTCTATCAACATTATGTTTTAACGGCGGTTATTGCTGGCACAGAGGAAAGTTTGGTGAAAATGTGTTTATATGTATATGTATATATTGTGGCAGCCCAAAGGGTTGCACCAGAAAATGGCTGCCTGGCCTCCAACACATGGCAGCCATTTTCACTACATTTCCCAGCAGACCACAGTCACACCTGAGACAAGTGAAGGCAACGGGACTAACGGCCAGCTGAAAGCCATTTTAAGGCCTATTTAAAGGGCTGATTGTCACTACACTTGGAGAGGAGTTGGAACGTGGTTGAGAAGGAGTTACTGTGAGTGTGTTTATAGAAAGTGTATACCTGTGAAGTCGTGTGACCAGCCAGGATTTGGAGAGAGTGTTTGTTGGAGTGTTTTTTGTGTTGGAAATTGGATTGCTGCTTTGGATTTGAATACGGACTGGATTACGGACTTGGAACTGGATTTTGGATTTGGATTTGGACATTGACGACGAGAAAGGATTGCGGACTTTGTGTTTGTATTCCCCTGAAGACCCCACCCTTTGTTTTGTGTTTGTTCGTTTAATAAAGCATCATTTTGCTTATATTACTGCCTCCTCTGTGTTCTTGCACTTGCCTACACCCTGTGCAAGGTCCGTGAGTGTCGCCCAACCCCTGGGGACACCACATATGGTGGAGAATGCGGGCAGAGGGCATCACTTACAGGCAAGAGGAGGTAGTGCAGCAGGATTTAATTTTTGAATTGTTGAAAGGAAAAGGCACGCTCATGGAAGGTGACTGGACAGGAGGCCCAGCCATGGATGCCTGGAACAAGGAACAGGCCCAATTGGCACAAAGTGGTGCCCCGTGGTGCATATGCTGTATGGAGTATGGCCACCAACCCAGTGAGTGTTCCATGAGGGAAGAAGTGGGCTGGAAAGACCCAAAGGAGAGACCAGAAACAAAAGAAGTCAGAGAGAAAACTGGCCACCCCTGCTCTGTGGTGCCCCCTAGGGAAAAGAGGAAAAAGATCCCAGGTAGGCCACAGAAACAACATAAAAATGAAGCAGAGAAATATGCTGTGTTGGAGACAGAGTTGGGAGAGGCGCAAGAGGTGATAAAGGGCCAAGGTGAAGTGATTAATAAACTGGAGAAGTGTTGTCAGGACCAGAGGGAGGACCTGGTGAAGAACCAGAGACGGGCGGCCATGGTGGAGGACCGATGGCGAGTCACCCTCCGGGAGGTCCAACAACAAAAAAATGCCCAGACTGAACTGTACCAGCTGAAGGTGGAGTTGGGGACCTCGGAGGAGCGCCACCTGCTGGCAGTGGGGAAATTGCGGGAGGAGCACATTGACTCCCTGAGAGTGCTGGGAATCATGGCTGGGGAGCTGGAGAAGGACAAAGCATCCCTGGGTGATGAAGTGAGGCAGGTCGAGGCCCACAACCTGGCGCTCGAAGAGCGGGTGAGTAACCTAACCCAGATGCTTGAGAATGAGCAGCGACAGTGTCTGGACATGCAGGAGTCCCAGGACCAGGCCACAGATGAGTATGCCAGGGCCTTGGGGGATGCACAGACCAGGCTCGCCCAGAAGGAGGCAGAGCTAAGGAAAGCAGCGGAGAACCATGCGTCCGAGGTGGAGCAACTCCGGTGCCGAGTGGAGCAGGAGAGCAGGGATATGCACCAGGTCGAGGCCAACGCCCTGCGGGAGCAGCTGGCCGAGCTGGAGAAGAGCGTGGAGCAGGAAAAGGCCCAGAACCAGGAGCTACAGGCGGTCCAGGAGAAGGCCTTGAGGGGGGAATCCGAGAAGCACGGCCAACAGCTCAAGGAGCTCCGTGACAAGCTGGAGAAGACTGAGCAGGAGCTCAGTGGCTCTCGCGACAAGAACAAGGAGCTGGAGCAGCTGGCGTCGGAGCTGCAGCCTTACAAAGAGCAAGGCCAGTCTCTCACTACTGAGCTAGCCTCCTCCAAGCAGGGGGCTGAACAGTTAAGGGCAGATTTAGCGGATCTGAAGCTAGTACCATTGAACACCTCCAAAGAAGTCGAGGAGCTCAAAGGTCAGAGAGAGGCCCTTCAAATGCAGCTCTCGGCCTCTGCCTCCGAGCTGTCCACCCTGAAGAGCGGTCACAAAGACCTCTCGTCGAAAAACGAGAACCTGCAGGTTCTGAAGGAGCAGCTTGTGAAGGAGAAAGAAGAGCAGTGCTCCAGGAACCGGCAGCTGGAGCAAGAGATGGCCGCATTGTCCACAGAAAAGACTGAGCTCTCTCGGGCTGTGGAAGACCTTTGGGCCAGTGTGGAAAAGATGGAGACTGAAAACAAGGACCTCAAGAACACCGGAGTGGATCTACAAGACCGATTGGAAGGGGTGAGTGCGGAACTGAAGTGTATAAAATGTGTTCCTGGCACTAAAGACTCTAGCACGCAGGTGGAGATCTCGCAACCAGTGGAGCTGACCGTCGACGGTGACCAGACGGAGTGGAATAGATGGTCCTCCGTCCCCCTCAGCCTTCCGGATCTTGGAGGGGAACTGGAGGAGCAATTTGCAGAGGATGAGTTATGGTGGAACCATAGTGTTGAGGAAGGTCTCCTAATTATGGCCGAGGCCTGTTTGAGCACCCGACCATCTCCTGACGGGGTAAGTCCATCTCCATCACTAACATTAAAAAGACCGAGAAGAATGGAGCGCAGAAATTCTGGTCGGAAGAAAAACGGGAAACGGAACAAGCAGATGGGGGATTTTAAGGAAAATGTGGGAAATAAATCAAAGAATAAAAGTAACTTTGTGTTGAGGAGCATATTTTCCCCACCTGCTGAACCTGACCACATGGAAGCAACGTGGCAGTGGCGGAAAAGGCCCAGAGAGGGAGCCAGATGACGAAGCTGCATCAAGTGCACTGGTGGAGCCATGGAACGTTGGTGAAGACCAGAGCAGGAGCGGTGACCGCTCCGTCCGTGGAGCCCAGAGCCTGTACCCACTGGTGGCCATTTTGTGGCAGAAAAGGTGAGCAACTTGCGTCACTCATTAATGTCTGCCAGACATTGTTTCAGGCAAATGGAGAGGGAATCTGGACATTTGACCCGGGTGGAAAACTGCCTGAGTGGACCTGGAGAGGGGGACCCTCCGGGTGGCCGCTGGACATAGGCCGCTCAGCCCTCCCCGAGGTCAGAGCTGAGGAGGAGGGTGTGTGGCAGCCCAAAGGGTTGCACCAGAAAATGGCTGCCTGGCCTCCAACACATGGCAGCCATTTTCACTACATTTCCCAGCAGACCACAGTCACACCTGAGACAAGTGAAGGCAACGGGACTAACGGCCAGCTGAAAGCCATTTTAAGGCCTATTTAAAGGGCTGATTGTCACTACACTTGGAGAGGAGTCGGAACGTGGTTGAGAAGGAGTTACTGTGAGTGTGTTTATAGAAAGTGTATACCTGTGAAGTCGTGTGACCAGCCAGGATTTGGAGAGAGTGTTTGTTGGAGTGTTTTTTGTGTTGGAAATTGGATTGCTGCTTTGGATTTGAATACGGACTGGATTACGGACTTGGAACTGGATTTTGGATTTGGATTTGGACATTGACGACGAGAAAGGATTGCGGACTTTGTGTTTGTATTCCCCTGAAGACCCCACCCTTTGTTTTGTGTTTGTTCGTTTAATAAAGCATCATTTTGCTTATATTACTGCCTCCTCTGTGTTCTTGCACTTGCCTACGCCCTCTGCAAGGTCCGTGAGTGTCGCCCAACCCCTGGGGACACCACAATATATATATATATATATATATATATATACTACTGGTCAAAAGTTTTAGAACACCCCCATTTTCCAGTTTTTATTGAAATTTAAGCAGTTCAAGTCCAGTGAATAACCTGAAATGGTACAAAGGTAAGCGGTAAACTGCCAGAAGTAAAAGAAAATTTTTAAAAAAAGTTTAGGTTACCAAAAACTGAAAAATAGCCTGTTCAGAGCAGTTTCCACAGGATTGTGTAGCTAACGTTAGCTATCTGTGGCGGGGGAGAGAGGGGGGGATAACAAGGTAACATGGCGTATGTCTGGCTGACGTTCGCTAGCTTTCATGAATCGAATGAGACCATTAGTGTAGACAGATTGCTAGCGTGTTAAGCAGCTGACGAAGTGTTGACAGTTGCGAGAGAGATTTAGTTGATTTGAGTCATCTTAGCTACTGTAGCTAATGTTAGCTATAACTTAGCTATCATTGCATTGCAGCACTAGTAGAGTTGAGGAGGAATGACAGGAGGTGCGAGAGCGCATTGAACCATGACGTAGAATGAATGAATTAACGTTAAAGTTGAATTGGCAATATGCAACATTGGAATTCTTGGAACTCCTTGTTCCTGGCAGTGGAAAGACTGCCGAGGATCATCAAAGACAAGGGAGAGGGGGCCATCAGAGTCATCTGCACAGACTTGAAGGTTCCAATGTAAGTAGGAATTATGGTTTTATTATTTCATAATTGATGAACTGTCTGTGTTTCCCCACCCTTTCTTGGGCACTAATAACTGTTTCACTGTATCCCAACTTCCACTTATCATTGGTCCATTTAGTTAAAGCTGCATGAGATACCTTTGGCAAATTTTGAACTTTGGCACCACCTCGGGTTGTGATTAAAAAAAACTGCACTGCATTGAAGTGATGGTGTACTAGCCAGTACACCGACATTCTAAAACAATAAATTCACAGGGTTTCATGCGGTCTCATGTCACGAAAATGATTTTTTGGGTCTTGCTAAGGCCAATTCATAATAGCAATTTAAAAATATATTTAACTGTTAAAAAGTTATCTCATGCAGCTTTAATGACTCATCCAGCATTTTTTTGGTTGAATTCGAAGAAATGATTATATAGTGTTATAAAACAATGTTGTTGTTTTTGTTTTTGTTCAGGTTCAATCCAGCTGAACTCGCACCTACAGGTATATTGTATTGTACTGTATCTCATTCCTTGCACAAAGTTTGTTTATTTGTTACTGTCATGCACCAATGTACCAAAACAAATTCCTAGTAGGTGGAAGCCTACACGGCAATAAAACCATTTGTGATTTCTGATACAGGTGGGAATAAAGAATCGGATCGCAGCTGCGATTCTTCTTCCAAAGTTCCAAACATCTTGGACAAAGGATCATGCCACAATCAGAATGGGTAAGACAACATGGGGATAATGAAAAATAAGTATATGGGTGTTCATTTTGACACTTAATATTGGCAAATTCACAAATCGATTATGGATGCATGAAACTAAATGTATACACCTCAAATTAAAACAAACTATTTAGTACAAAACCTTAGGTTGGGGTCATAGAAAGTTGTATTAATTATATCATTTATATTTTTATCACCCCATCCTCACTATATTTCAGGGGTGGATTACATCAAGCAACACATGGAAGCACCCTCCCTGCAGCTAGGTGATGCCACCAATTCATCTGACGAAGAAGACTCTGCCCTGCAGGCGCCTCAAGCACAAGACAGCTCCAAAGAACTGGACAAATACCTGGCCATTTGAGTAGATCATATGAACTCGCTGAAGTTCTTTCCAGCTGTGTGCAAGCCGCCTGTGAAGCTGAACACGCCTCTACCTGCCTCAGCAGCCTGTGAAAGGCTATTTAACATCGCAGGACTTGTCTTTAGCCCAAGAAGAGCGAGACTGCATTCATACAATTTTGAGAACCAACTTCTGTTGAAGGTGAACAGCAAATTTTATAGTTTCAAGTAATGACTGGGGTTTACTTTCATTGCTGCTTCAGTCATGTTTTGATTTTGTGTCATTTTGTGGGTGATTATGTTATGATGTGGTAGCAGCACTCAAGTACTGAGCACTTTATTTTAATTTTGTTTTATGACTGGGATATTCTGTCCCAGGGCTATGGATGTACAACATGCATAACGGGTTCTGCCCTGACTTTACAGGCTACATAAGACCATTGGACCGGATTGGTCAAGAGAAAGCTCTTGTTCTTGTTATGTAAACCTTGTTATGTAGACCAGAGGCTACACGAATAAAGACTAAACAATGATAAAAACTCAAACTTCTGACCGCTTTTTTATTAACAGCATTTTTACGTGTATTTTTTACTTGTACTTTTACTTTCGATACTTAAGTACATTTATATTACATACTTTTACTTTTGATACTTAAGTACAGTAAACCCCAGATACCTTAAGACTTTTACTCAAGTAAATGTTCTAATAGGTGACTTTCACTTTTACCAGAGTCATTTTCCAGTAAGGTATCTTTACTTTTACTCAGGTATGGCTTTTGGGTACTTTATACACCACTGCTGTGGACAGTGTATCCAACAGAAAGAAACATGAGGTTAAAGTCAGCAAGAAACTCTGCCCACGAGGATAAGGTCAGCAGGATTATCAATAATTTACCATTTATTATGTTTGTCAATAAAGAAATGTATATTTATGAATAATTTATGAATTTCTCCTGTTATTGTCTCTCTGTGTTGTTTTCTTTCCTGCTTTTATTTTGAGGCACAGAACAAGATTGTCATTCATTCGTTTAGACAACATAAATCTGCTGATGCAATGTGCATCTCACGAAATTCCACAGCTGGTTCTAAGACACAGGTAGACACTGAGCATTTATAGATCAGATGACACTCTTATCTCCATGATTACCTGTGTGTGAGTAACTCACATGCCCACACAATGGACGGTGAGTGTTGATTCTCTAAGCTCTCGGGGACAGTGTGACTTATTTGTGATTTATGGGGGTTCTTAGGTCTTATGTAACATCCACTGAGCTGGAAAATTAATTGTGTGTCTTTTAATTGGCTTTTCCTCACAAGCTTAGCTGTGGTGGATGACCAGCTCAGGGACGCATTGGGTGGGTACCAGTCCCTGTATCGGAGTGATCAGCAGAGGAGATTAATTAAACTTACCGACGAGGAGCCAGAGGATCAGAATGCATCTGTTCAATCAATTACCCTTCTGTTCAGACCCCCTTAACAATCAGTGCGGCAATGAACTCCCACTCTCACGCTCCCAACGGTAGACTTGAAACCCCATTCCAAAGACCAAGGGACGCAAATTAACGCCTCTGGCACATTGTGGTCATGGGACCCAGGAGGGTAGACAACTCTGTAATTGTTTACACAGTGCCATTGTCACCCCCGCCCCCCCCCCCAAATCTATCGCTGTCCCGTGCGCTGGGGAAAAAAATAAAACTCTCAATGAAATGAGAAGCTCAGCATTGCGTTAAAGTACACTTCCTGTGGCCCTATCTCCCATTCCAGAGAGCTGCAGAGGCTGTGTGGTTGTGCTCCATGTGAATACCAAGCCAAGGATTACATATTCATAATTCAAATTTCACTAACAAATACTTTTTATTGCCCAAGGCTAGCAGTAAATAATGAAGGCCATTGTTGAGGCCTTCCTGGTCATACACTGAATGACAGGCAAGGACAGTGACAGCACTACTGTTTCTCACTTGCAGTTTGTATTAGCCACTCCATATTCACCCCCAACAAAAGCACTCCAATCATAGTACAGCAAAATCCGGTCCCCCTGCCAACACAGCCATTGCTTCAGTGTGAAAGGGGGCCACCGACAACCTAGGCAGCTTTTCTGTGCTACCTATTCATGCTACTACAGCGATGGCATACCGCTGGACATTCGTGGGCTTCGGGAGTTGAGCTGGTGAACCACTGCTGCTGATCTCACAGGGGCATTGCAGCATAAAACACTGTCACAAACACCAGGGGCCATATGTACAAAGATTCTAAGAGTCGGAGTGCTGATCTAGGATCAGGTTTCCTCTGTCCATATTCTAACTATATCCATTATGAGCTAAAAGGCTAAACTGATCCTAGATCAGCACTCCAACTCTTAGAATCGTTGTACATACAGGCCCTGATCCCAGAGCTCAATAATAATGATAATAATAATAATAATAATAATAATAATAATAATAATAATAATAATAATAATAATAATAATTTGAGGCTGAAGATTTATGGAATCAATATGTATTTGTATTTAGTTGTTGTGTTTAGTTTAAGTTTGTTGTCATGAAAAGTTTACCCAAAAATATATTTTCATATTCTTTTCATCAATCCATGATATGTATGTGTAGGGGGAGGGAAATCATTAGATACACCATACAACTTTTCTAGATCTTTTCTTGATCAGCAAATTCTTGGTTTGAAGAAAACTCATCATCACCCCCCTTCAAGCTCCAGTGCTGTGCGGAATCTCATGGCAAAGGTATTAAGTCCTTTAAATCTCAATTATAGCATCAGTATTCCTTTCCCCACTGCCCAGACTGCAAATGGTTTTTACGTTGTTCAAACGATCAAGAAGTTCAAATTTATTTTAATTTATTTATTTTTGGTTTTAGCTTGAATAATCCTTTTACGTATCTGCAAAAAAAAAAAGTATATGCCTTTGCATTCGTATGCTACTACAATAAGGACAAAGGAAACATAGTGGATAACACAGAGCAACATACCTGGAAGTTGGAAGTACCATCTCACCAGTGGTGGGCCGTCAGGGCCTGCAAGGCCTTCTCTGCTGGCCTAAAAAATATCTGAATCACAGACTGATGTTAATTATATTTTGTCCATGAATACTTATTAAATAATTCCAAATGGTCTGTCCACTTCCTTTCATAGCTTTTCCCCTGGTTGCGCTGCTTCCAGACGTGTATTTTCATATTAAAGCATTTAACCAATCACATTTCAGCCATAATTTGTTGCCAGGGTCAAAGAAATCTGCCTGGAGGCCTTCACAATCAGTTCTGCGGGCCCTGTAGCATAAAATAAGTGTCGATCAAACTGTTGCTTCAACCAATCAGATTTTGAGTTGGCGACACCAAGGCCTTCTAGCAGGCGTACGGTAACGTCAGCGTATTCACACCCTTTGATTGGATAGTCAGAGAGTGTACTAGCCAGAGCTAGCGAGCGGACATTTTCAGCCCTAAAGCGAATTAAAACTTATGCCAGAAATACGACAGGGCAGGCTCGACTTTCAGCATTAGCTTTAATGCTGATAGAAAATGACAAGGATTTTTGGTGAGTAAAAGGTTGCTATTTTCCTAAATAATATTGCAATTTTATGAGGTTATTATTGATGCTTTTTTATGTGTGTCAAGGAGACTCGTGCACCCCAGGTTTGTTTCTTCAGTAAAGGCATTTATTCTGGATACACGAGTTATCTATCTGTGATGCAACGGCTCTTTATACTGCATTTCTGCATAATAAGATGGTTTTTATAGCCATAAAATAGTTATTGAGGGGTGGATTGATTCAGACGGAGCACTACTGAAGGCCTAGGTGTTAAATGCATGGCACGCCACTGCATCTCACAGCTACCTGCGCAGTTAATTAGCTCTTGTTTGTTTGTTTTGTTTGTTTTTTAAAGTTTCACTTTTAGCATCGTGCTTTCTCATTTAAGTCTTAATTTCCCTTTTTATTTATTACTATCTGTCATACCAACTACTAACTAACTATATAGATTATATCAAGCGTATTCTTTACCTGTGAACACGGCCCTTGTCGCCGCGGCTTCCCTGCAATCTGCATGGCTGCCATTGAGCTCTCCGAGATCAGATCTGAGCTGCTGTCAATTGAGAAACTGATAAGAGGCACTCCTACAATGACAGGCCCAGCTAACCTCCCGGCTCCTGTCCGGAGCCTGTTGACAACCGGATTCCCTTTACTATGGAACCGCCGAGTGTTGGAACTGGCTCCGCTGATCCTCCAAACACCTCTCCCATCTGGGCGTCAGTGGTAAGGGGTAAGAGAAGGGTTTCCATCCCCCTTTTAGAATATATATTTTTAATTTTATCGTACACATATAAGGCATTGCAGAAGCTGGTGCCACTATATATTGCTGAATTGTTGGTCCCATATACCGCAACAAGGCCGCTTAGGTCCTCAGGTCAAGGATTTCTGGTAGTTCCACAGTCTAAGTTAAAATCAAGGGGTGATCGTGCCTTTGCTGTGCTTGCTCCTAGACTCTGGAATAGCCTACCCTCTTATATTAGATCGGCTTTTAAATCTAATCTTAAAACCCATTTTTACAGATTGGCTTTCCCCAATGCATGATTTTATTGTATTGATTGTTTAGTTTTACTTGCTTTACTTTTTATATTTGTATACTTAGTATCCATTGTTATGTTCTGCTTTTATTGTTATTTGTTTTCTGCTATTGTACTGTCTTTTGTCAAGCGCCTTGTGCTCATAGCTAGAAAGGTGCTCTATAAATAAATGAACGTATTATTATAGTAAAAACTTGAATATGGGTAAAATTCTCCTTTGAAACGCTGAATAATCTTAAACAGTAATAAATAATCATCTTAAATATCTTAAATATAAATATTTTATCATCATTTTTCCTTTCCATATTACCAACACATTCCCATTTATACGATGAAAAACACCCTCTGCAAGCGTAACTTAAATATTTTATTTAGATGCTGTTTAACAGTAAATCTCTACTATAACAGATATAAGGTGTGTAATATGAAAACTATGAGTTGAGAACATGAAGGTAGCATAATTGCCATCTCAAAATATTTTGGAGCATGATGCCATGGAAACCATCCATAAGGAACCGCTGCAGCTTTTCTTTTCTTCTATTTGTTTTTGGTAGTTTTGTTTTAGCGAAGCAGATTACGATTCCACTCCTGTCTCATTTCTGCATCAATTTCTTATAAACACAATCGCTGAGCTGCTGCTGAGTCATACAGGCACACTCGCATGCCTTTCTCCTGAATCACGTTTGGTATTAGCCTGTCCAGGTAACACACTGATGTTGGCAACAGTATGTGAAAGCACTGAAAAAAGACAGAGATTCTGTTCCTGTTCATCTTTTCTCCAACCCCACCGTGAACATGTAATGGCACACTGATGTTTGTGTCCATAGACCATAGTAGTACCTCTGTACAGTGGGTATAATGAGCATTCACCCAATTTGGCATTTTTCTCATTTCTGACCCTGGAGCCGCAAATCATTTGGAAAAATGCCATACACAAACCACTTAGCAATAAACAGAAGGACATAGCATGGATGCCTGCTCACTGTTGTCTTCCCACCAGGTAATTCATGTTTAGACGGCACTTAGCCCTTTCCGAGAGCTGCCCCCATGGATGTGTTGACCCGGAACATGGATACCATCTGTTCTGCGAGTGCTCCGTGGCCAGACGGGTCTGGGGCCTTGTTGTTTCCTCTGTCCTCCCTAACAGGCCCTTGCTGAGATCCTCTCTGATGGCTGAGAGCATCCTGCGGACCTTCCGGAGGCTGCAACACCCCACGGGAGGAGCATCAACACCGTGAAGCAGGTGCTGTAGGAGGCGAGGAACATCAAGGTCTACTAAAAACAAACAGTCACTCTCAGGCAGGAGGAGGATTATAACCCTGCACGAGGAAGCGCGCTCTGAGCCACAAAGAACTCAAGCTCTGAACCAACCCCCATTTTTTTTTCCAAAGGGGGTGAATACTTATTATACTCACTGTACATATAATTTATTTAAATTATGCATGCAATCTTTTTATGCATACATGCTATATTGTCAGGGTATAATTCAATTGTAAGATGAAATGGTATTTCAAAACAGTGTTATATATGTCATGTAGGTCAACTTAATCTACACATACAACACTGTTTGGGAGGCTCCAATTTGCATATTATCCAGCATATACTGTTGGGGCTCAGATATGGCCATTTTTCTCACTTACTGTAATTATTAGCAAAGTTATTACATTTTATACATCTCTTTTTATATTTTCTTACACTTGTGTGCATCAACCCTTGTATGCATGTGACCCCACTATGAAGTTGTTGAATCTGATTGTGAAATCTCTTTACTTGCATTCTCATACTGCTACAGATACACCTGAATGTCTGTGTGGTGTGCAAATGATTCAGAGATATGAGAGATATAGAGATATTCAGAAGAGGAGAGGAAACCTCATTGGCAACTTTGATAAGCATGCATGCTGGGTAATTGGGTCATTTATAAGCACCCAAGGAAACGCTTGAATAAACATTAATCGCTCACATGGACGTACATTTCAACTTTCATAGTATATGACGTTGTTTCAACGCCGGAGAGAGACCGGGTGCAAGACAAATTCATGTAACATTTAAATGTCCAACTGAACATGCTGTCCCCTTTAAGGGTTATTCTCCTCGGCCCGCTGGAACATTATTTGATCTGGTCCTCCGTGGGGAGTCCTTGTGGGCTGGATTGGTTCGGGGAGTGAGGCTGCGACGTCCGCTGGCCTCGCATCCCAGCTGGTGCTGCAGAGGGGGCTGGTGGAGGTGTCCGTCTCTGTAGGGCAGAGGGAGAGACAGGGAGAGAGGGAGACAAAGGGGAGAAGCTGATTCATGGAGTAGGAGCTTGCTTCTCCCCAAGGCTAGGTTTAACTCTCCATTTATGCAGTGCACTCTCCATACTGCCTGATGGAGAGACCGGCTGAAGCTGTCTCCCCGGTTCAGCACCAGACAGCTGCCCTGCTCATGCGCCCTCCTCTTCGCCGCTTCTTCAGGGGAGGGCTGCTTGCTCCCGTGCCACACATGCTAAGGCAGCGTCAGAAAATCAAAAATATTTCTGGAGAAAACAGTTTCAGAACACTTTGAAAGTGATGCTTCCAATACTATAAATGTGTGGCTACCCATTGGTCCCCACGTTTGGAAAACACTTCCTTCTAACAGTGTAAGCACATTGTGTGGCTTCCCTGAAATAATTAATTTATGCTTATGTTTGTAATGACCTACCAGCATTCCCTTTGCTTTTCCCAGACAATGAGAGAATTGTAGAGGTAGAAGTCAGTGCCGGGCACTTGGGAGCAGAGACACTCCTGCTATAGACACAAGTTGAACACCTGAATTAGGTGCAGTTTTTGGTTTGCACGAAAAAAACACACACAAAAATATATAGGAGAGATTGCTTAGGAAAGTCAATGCGGCGGTGACGCAGGCTTCTTGACTGCATTAGCATTCTGCATATACCTGCTCCGGGAGCTAGGAGAATGCATTCAATAGGCCCGCTGGCTGTGCGGAGGCCAACTACATAAGCAGGTGATGTCAGTTTGCCGTTGCCATGGCTATATGGAATGCATGTTCTGTGGCAGTCCGTCGATAAGGCACAGAGAAAGGTATACACTTTACATAGGGCAACATGTGGGAAGTCAAAATAAAACCATATTGTGTGGTGACATGCACATACAGTTCAACAAAGCCAAAATGTTCATAAAAAGCTAAACATTTAAGAAAATCTATGTTTAATTTCCAAATGGCCTACTGGCATTTCCTACATAGATACAAGAGAGTACACATGTGAGCCAGTGAGAGAACACTGTGTCGGGAGGTAAAACCGAGCTTCATTGGAGAATTGGAGACCCACGGGAGGAATGTGAGTGAATGGTTGGAACTGCGTGCAAATGTGAATGGTGGCAGAAGGGGTGCATTGGTGGGCGTAGAGGGAGGGAGGACTGATAAAAGACAGGTAGGGGAGAAAAGGAGTAGAAGTAATGAATGTTGTTTTTATGCATGCATTGCTGGTGGAAAATGGGAGAAGGCTCCCGGTAGAAACAAATAATAACTTTTTGCTAAGCGAACACGGAGGGGAGTGTGAGTGGAGTGTGAATGTGTTTTGGTTTCCTTTTCCTTTTCTTTTTTTTTCTTGTTTTGATTATTTGGTTTGAGTTCCTTTGAGTGGAGAGTGCAATGACAATAGCAATGGTGCACCCGAGTCTGACCGGGGCGATACGGATGAGTGACAGTGCTGGATCACAGAGGATCAAGCGAGCAAGCTGTGATGACTGAAGTGGGCGGAAATCCTAGGGTTGAGAATTGGCTGACAACGGAGCTTCGCTCCACCACGATAGGGGAGTGCCCAGCTGTTTGTGTGTGTGCGTGACATCATAACACAGCGAAATCGCTGCTCCTGAGAGCACTGTTATTTCCCTCCAGTATTTACCACTTGAACTGCGTGCAAGCCTGGACCTGGAGGGGGCGTGACCAGATAAGGAGAGCCCAGCTATCGCCGGAGTAAAATGGCCATGATTTGAGTGGGAGAGGGCCGCTGGAAGAACTTGCGGTTTCTATTTTCTTTTTTTCTTTTGGGGGGAGCTAGGGCTGGTGGAAGAGGCACAGCCTGACGAAACCTCCCCCATGTGTTTTTTTTCCTTTTAATTATTTTTGTGTTTTTTGTGTTGGGTGTTGTGTGACTGGGGCTGTGAGTGAGGGCCCCAATTGACCCTTCGCTAAACCACGCCCTGAAACGCAGTCTGGCCAATCACAGCGCAGCATTTGACAGACTCGGACAGAGGTCCGACAGTTTATGGCGGCACTCCATTCACTTTGACAGAAAAGTTTGAGATTTTCTTCATTTTCGAGCTGGTTTAGTGGATTTTTAGCTAGTTATGGTTAAACGTTGTGCCTGGGGCACTTGTAACAGTGACACTCGTTACCCGGAGAGGTTGAAAGGAGATATACGTTTTTTTCCCTTTCCAAAACCTAAATCAAATCCTGAAAAGTGCTAGCCAGCTAAGCTAACGTGGCTACGGTCTGGATATACAGCTCCGGGTTGCAACATTGGTAAAGTTAGACTAAATGTTAGCTTTGTTATTCGTGTTCCAGCCAGCTTGCTAACGTTAAGATGTTACAGTCAAGCTCTAGAAAACCAAGTGGGTAACGTTACCTTGATGTCAAAATGTAATACTATTTTTTCATTACTATTTCAGCACTTTGTCAATGGGAAGCCCAGTCCCGAGTACCCAAATCTTGTGGAGGACTGGGCTGACACACTTTTTGCTTTACAGAGGTCCAGGGTATGGATAAGTCCGATGAGATGGGCGCAGAAACCTGTGGAGCTAACCAGAGTAATGTCGTTACAGCACACTACAGGCTACTAATGTTGCGTTAGTTAGCTAATGCTAGCTAACTTACTACTGAATGTAACGTTATATAGGCCTACTGCTTTTGCTTTTTAATGATTGTAATAGTGAATAGAGACCTACCCAGCTTTACAGGAACAGTGTTGCTCCTTAATGTCGTTGTCCTCAATCGCCAGGTGATGCGGTGGTTCACTTTTACTCTGTGATCTGTAGGCTTTCGCTTCTATCTTAATTTTTTTAACGTCATTTTGTTGCTGAGTCAGTGTTATATCTTGAATATAACCTTCAAATGCATATTGTAGACCCTTCTGTCTGCTTCTATCGAAATCGCTTTTTCTATTTTCCAAAAATTTGACAATATTTCTCCAGGGAGTGCAGTTAGCGACAGTGGGAGCGCCATGCTGGCTCCGAAAGCTTGACGGACTTAGCAACAGTAACTAAGGGGGGCGTGGTTTAGCGAAGGGTCAATTGTTGGTTCCTGGTGGAAGGAGGAGTCAGGGGTGGCAGTAGCTACGGGAATGGTTGGGCGGTGGTTGCCAATGGGTAGTGGGGGGGGGGAATTGCTGTGTAGGTATCCCCCCCTCAAAGTGTGTGTGGAACAGGGGAGTGTGCTGTGTGGAATGCAGTGTGCTTATTTGGTTAAGCAGGTTGCCACCTCATGGTGAGAGTGGGGTGGAGCTTACCTGCCCTGCCTTTACGGCCCACGGCCTTGTCGCTGCAGTAGGGGAAGGAGGGAGCCAAGCAAATTGGGGTCAGAGTAGGAATACTGTCTGTCCTACCTTTTATGAATTGTATTCAATAAATATTGTATATTTTACTTATTTTGTGACGTTCGGGATAAGGACCCAGACGCAGATCAGGATTAGGCAAAAGAATCGTTTAATAAAGGCAGAGGTCAAAACCAGGAGTCAGGGTAGCGAAAGTACAAAATCAAAATCCAAAGAGAAGTCACAAACAATCCAAAAGTCAAAACCAGTAAATCAGAGAAGGCAAACAAACAGAATCGGCAGGCAAACGCAAAGTGAAAAACAGAAGGGGTGTCTCGGGAAAATGCTACAGACTCTGTAATCGGCACAGGGAATGAAGATCAACGTTCTGACGGGGAAGGAACATAAACACAGAACTTATATACAAGCAGGGAAGGGAAACATAATAGGAATCAGGTGTGACTGGGAGGAGAGAGGGGTAGGAACACAGGTGAAAACAATGGGATTCGTTAATACAATAACGAGGGGAAACGAAAGACACGGACTGGGAAAAACACAGACACATAGACAATAAATTACCTGGAAGAGCAGGCAGACACGTGCACAGTTCGAAGGGGAGGAACGCATAAAGAAATCTGCGTGCAAATGAAGTAAAACGTGAGAAGCGTACAGGGATAGGACAATGAGAGAGAGAATGATAGCGATAGTTAGAAGCGTGAGATAATTAGTGATTAGTAATGTTAGTAACTAAATCTAAATCCCTAATGTTAGTAGTTTAGTAGGTTAGTACTATATACATCTAACTAATACATACAAAGTGTAATAGAAAGAAAGAAAGAAGTAAAACGAGATTAGAAACTAAGACCGAAACACAGAATTTCCCGAAGTGCATGACAAAAGACAAGGAGTGGATCTCGAGACAAACAGGAACAGTGACAAATGGGGAACAGAACGTGAATCGAACGAGAATGATGAATAATGAATAATCAAAGAACAAAAACAACCGAACAGACATAGCAGAACATAACATATTTTAACTAATTTCCACCTGTGGCCTCTTGTTCTGCTGACCCCACTTATCTTAAAAAATCTTTGGTATTTCACTTTGTTAATCCCTTTTAGGAATTTAAAGACCTCGATCAAATCCCCCCTAAGTCTCCGTTTGCTAAGCTTAAATAGATTGAGTGCCTATCATCATAACTTTTACCTTTCATACCAGGTATCAGTTTAGTTGCCCTTCTTTGAACTTTTTCAAGAGCTTCTATATCTTTCCTGTAGTGTAGTGCCCAGAACTGCACACAGTATTCTACGTGAGGTCTGACAAAGGCATTATATAACTTTAATATAACCTCCTTTGATTTATACTCAATACTTTTTGGTATGTATCCCAGCATCCTGTTGGCTTTTTTCACTGCTGTAGCACACTGCTTTGATGCAGATAGGCTTTGATCAAATACAATTCCTAAGTCTTTTTCAAATTGAACACCTACTAACTTTTCTCCTCCCATAAAATACTCCTGTCAAATGTTTTTATTTCCCACATTCCATATTGAATGTCATCTGCCATGTATCTGCCCATTCTTGGATTTTGTTTAAATCATCTTGGATTACTTTAGTCGATTCCAAACTGTTTGCCAAACCCCGAAGTTTAGTATCATCTGCAAATGTAACTATTTTGCTACTAACGTCCACATCAAGATCATTTATATATATAAGGAAGAGCAGAGGTCCCAGCACTGATCCCAGCGGGACACCACTGCCCACAGAGGTCAGATATGGCCCCACCTACTGCTACTCTTTGTATTCGCTCTTGCAGCCAATTATGAACCCACTCTGAAACTACTCCTGCAATTCCTGCTGAATTCATTTTAGCAATGAGCCTCTCATGTGGTACCTTGTCAAATTCTTTCTGAAAGTCCAAATATATAATATCATAAGCCTGGTTTAGGTCAACACACTTTGTAGCCTCTTCAAGAAAGTCCAGGAGGTTTGTTAGGCATGACCTCCCTTTGAGAAAACAATGTTGGTTCTCCCTTAAAATACTATTATTTTTCAAGAATGATTCCAACTTATCCGTAATAATACATTCGAGCATTTTACATGCGATGCAAGTTAAACTGACAGGCCTATAGTTCCCTGGGTCAGTACGGTCCCTCTTCTTATATATTGGAATTATACTACCCTGCTTCCAGTCATCTGGTATTTCTCCAGTGATTATGGATTGCATAAAAATATCTGTCAGTGATTTATATATAATTTCCCCAAGTTCTTTGAGTACTCTGGGATATATTCAATCAGGACCTGCTGCCTTATTTGTCTTAAGTTTTTGTAGTTTTCGTAGTACTTCTACGTCCCTAATCTCAAAGTCCTCCAAAACATTCTGTACCTTGGCTATATATTTAGGCATATTTATAACCTCTTCTCTAGTAAAGCTCTCAACAAAGTAACTGTTTAGTGTGTTAGCAATATCTGTATTATTATAAACCAAAGTTCCTTCCTTATTCTTAATGCACTTAACCTCATCCTTAACTTTCCTTTTTCTACTACAATATTGAAAAACTTCTTAGGATAACTTTTTGCATCTTGGGAAATTTTAATTTCAAACTGCCTTTTAGCTGATCTTATTTCCTTTTTAGCCTTAGCCTGCATATTACAATAATCTAACTAGTTTCTCTCTGAGTTATCCTTTTAATATACAGTCGCTTCTTTTGCCTCAAAATTTCCCTTAAAGATTTAGTCATCCACTGCGGAGACAGTTTTTTCATCCTATTTTTCCTTACTTTTGGAATTAATTTACACTGTACATCTACAATAACCCTTTTAAATATAGTCAATTTTTCATTCACAGGTCTGCAATCTAGAAGTTTTACCGAATCTATATTACTTAAATTCTCTCTCATTTTATTAAAGTCAGCTCGTCTGAAATTCTAAATTCTAGAGTTAGAGGAGGCTGTCTTAACTTGCCAAAAAATATGAAAAAGAACTGCACTGTGGTCACTTGCCCCTATTGGTTCTCCTACCTCTGTGCTGCAAATTCTATCAGGATTGTTACACAAAACCAGATCCAGTATTATTTTAGCTTTCGTAGGCTGAGTAACAGACTGTACCAAAAAGCAGTCATTGACCATATCTAAAAACTCCTTTTCACTTTTACCCTGACCTGTCACTACCTCCCAATTAATAGAGAGGTAATTGAAGTCATCCATTATTATCGTCTCCTTCAGCACAGGTTTGTTTTATGTTACCAAAGAGCATACTATTTATGTTACTGTCTGAAGCTGGAGGTCTATAGCATACTCCTATATTAAGGCCCTTCTCATGATCTCCCAGTAATCTAATCCAGATGTCCTCACAAGAAACGAATTAGTTAATACCTGGAATTTCCTGCACATTAAGATTGTCTTTCACATAAAGGACCACTCCGCCTCCTCTTTTATTAGTTCTATCCTTCCTAAACAATTTGTACCCCTCTACATTATAGTCATCCCCATCTGCTGTTCCAAGCCATGTTTCAGTAATCCCAACAATGTCATAACCCCCATTCAACATGACAGCCTCCAGTTCCAAAAATGTATTTTTTATCCTTCTCGCATTTAAACGCATGAACTTCAGAGCCTTACTCACACTTACATTGTCCTTCCCCTCCACACATAACTGTACCAAACCACCTCTATTCACATTATGATCTAAAAAATCTTTATTAATTATATCCTCAGATTTATTATACTCCGCCCTGGTATCTTCCATCTGGGCAGTCTGTACCTCCCTATCCATAATACTACTACTACTAATTTCCCTCCCTGCCCTCCCAGTCCCTAGTTTAAATATTCCTCCGCTACCCTAAATATACGCTGGCCCAATGCAGCTGTACCCCTCCAGTTCAAGTGTAGCCCATCCCACTTGTACAGGTCACCCCTGTTCCAAAAGGAGTCCCAGTGCCCCATAAACCTGTACCCCTCCTTCCTGCATCCGGTTTGTACCCACGTGTTAAATCTCCATATAAAATTCTGCTTGCCTTTGCTAGCACGTGGTACTGGCAGAATTCCAGAGATGACCACCGTGGAGGTTCTGCCCTTAACTTTGATCCTAATTCTATAAATTTGTCCTGCATAACCTCAAACCTACCCTTACCTATGTCATTGGTTTCAACATGGATCATGGCCACTGGATCCACCCCTGCTCTGGCCAGGAGCTTGTCCGTGTATTCCAGGAGGCCTCCAACTTGAGCACCAGGCAGGCAACATGCAATGCGGAATCTAAATGTGGCAATAAGGACCTAATTCTTATTGGTGATTTTAATTTGAACTGGTCTGAAAAGAAAAAGTTACAAAATAAAATCATAAATGTTTATCACAGACACATATGATCTAGATCAATTAGTCAATGGTCCAACAGCCATTTATAATACATTTCCCAGGCATCACAACATCTGTCATGGCAATGAACCTGTAGGCACTGGACAAATGGATGGATGCATATTCAAATTACGGTTTTAATAACGTAACTAAATATGCACGAGTCCGTGATTTTTAATAACATTTTTCTCACAGAGGCGTTTGAGGTTCAAATGTTTGGTGTGATATGTGATTTCCTCTTTAGTGAAACCCTTTTACGAAAGGGTCATTATTCTTCTGTTTCCCATGCATTTTGATGGAATACAACTGAAAAATTATTAATTTAATTAAATAGAAATGAAAAAGAATTAATTTCTATTAATTAAGCAAATGCCACAGTGTTAAGATAAATGCACCCCTTAAATATGATTTATCCCTTTTGTATGTGTAAAATAAATAAACATTACATCACTGCCTGCTAATGAGCATCAAGTTTTGTGACAAGAAAAGTATTCAAACATTCATTCAGTCAGTAAATCACTCTCTATTTTTGTACAACACCAAACAGATTTCCACACCACACTTCAAAATGGACATTTTCCAGGGTGAAACAAAAAACGTTTAACCCAGCATGGGAAAACTGGGGAATTATTCCCTGACCCCTTAAACTCCTGGAAGAGGGTACAATATGTCAGGGGCCAGTGACATGTCGTACAAAAACATTGGTTTCATCGTCTTCAACTACTTTTTCCTGAGGGCCAGTTTCTTCATAAAAATAGTGCATACGGGCCAAAAAATGACCATGTACTATTTATGAAACAATGTCTGAATGCGTTTATGTTAGGATGACACAGAGCGGAACCTAAAGCAGACACAGACATTGCGAATTCGGTAAAGTTAAATATTGATTATAAAACAAAGACTGGGGTAGGGAAGCAATGGTGAGGGCAGACGAGAGAGGCAGGCAGGGTAAGTGGGCAGGCAGGCAGGCAGGAAAGCGGGCAGGCAGGCAGGTGAGGAGTGAACCTGGGCACGGAGAGGGTGAAAAAACAGGCAGAGATAATACAGCTGAAAAAATCACGGTTTGGAAAGGTCTTGATGCGTGTAGCTACCACTGAAGCGGAGGCAACGATCTGACGGTGAGTGGATGAGAAACCAAGGTTGATATACACTGCAGGGCTGATGATAATTGATGACAGGTGTGCAGGCAGAGCAGGTGTCGCAGATCCACGGTAATCAGGAGGGAGCTGGAGAATGCCGAGGAGAGAAGTGCCGAGGGGAGAAGCCGCGCCCACAACACACGCACAAACACAAAACTGACAGGGAGAATAGGAGACGCAGGGAAAAGGGAAAACACGAGGAAACACAAAAAATAAACAAAGTTGCGGTCGTGGCCGTTAGAGTTTAGATATATGTAGATATACTGTAGCTACAGTAGCTGCCTTCTGAAGACATCTATTTCTATGACTTATTAGTTTTTCTCTAGTGGACACACAGAGAAACACAGACCTGTACATAGTAATAATAACTGATTTTTTTTTTTCATGGAGGGCCACATTTGGGTCAATATCAGTATAAGGTGCCTTTGGTGTCCTCAATATCATCACTCAAGTTTCATGAAAATACTGCAAAACAAATAATTTCTCAAGTTGTGTTCTAAATGGGTAAACATTTATGAATATACCAGTATAGTGACATGTGCCTTAAGATGCATTTTATACATTTTGTACCATTTTATTTGATTGGATGTAGGGGATTTTGACATGTGGATTGGATTTTGACATCCTTGCCTGACAGGGTGGACATGGTACATGACAGGGTGGACATATGTATAGTTTATATAAATATATAAAAATATAATGCTATAAAATATATTATATACATAATAAAAAATGTCACCGTCTGATAAATATGGTTATTGATATCAATGTGTAATGTTTCGACACCGTCTGTCTAATTAATATGGTTATTATTATAATGTTTTGATAAAATTTCGTCAGGGTCCTGTAGCTGTGGGCCTGTATCTGTCTGGGTCCCCTAGAGCTGTCTGTGCTGCAGGGCTGCAGCGACCCCATATAACATTTACACATCAATGCATTTGTTTACAGCTACATACACACTGTGTTGAATTGTCATGAAACTATTATTATAGTTGAAAACTAAAATGTATTTTTCAAGGAATGACTCCTGCTGAGATAGCAAGGAGGTATAGGGGACGTGCCAACCCCGAAAGAAGAAGAAAGTACCTTGAGAAAGAGAGGGAGAAATGGAAAACAGAATGAGCTTAGTGAGAGAGAGAAGCGTGCCAAAATAAAGAAATGGGAAGAGGCAAAAAAGCTAACCAGGGCCAAAGCCAGGGCTAGTGCTTTGCTACAGTCAGAGACACCACCCACAACTCCTGGAAATCTGCCTGACCCAGGGCCCTCCATGTTACAACATGGTAGCTTGGATATTGAAAGTGTTTATTAAGATTTTGAGATTTATTTGAAGTACACTTTCCAACTGGGCTGCATCTGACCTTTGTGTGCAGTGGTGTCCGGCAGGGATCGGTGCTGGGACCTCTGCCCTTCCTTATTTACATAAATGATCTTGATATGGACGTTAGTAGCAAAATAGTTACATTTGCAGATGATACTAAACTTGGGGGTTTGGTAAACAGTTTGGAATCGACTAAAGTAATCGATTTAAACAAAATCCAAAAATGGGCAGATACATGGCAGACGACATTCAATATTGCTAAATGTAAAGTTATGCATGTGGGAAATAAAAACATTAGACAGGAGTATTTTATGGGAGGAGAAAAGTTAGTAGGTGTTCAATTTGAAAAAGACTTAGGAATTGTCGTTGATCAAAGCTTATCTGCATCAAAGCAGTGTGCTACAGCAGTGAAAAAAGCCAACAGGATGCTGGGATACATAGCAAAAAGTATTTGAGTATAAATCAAAGGAGGTTATATTAATGTTATATAATGCCTTTGTCAGACCCCACTTAGAATACTGTGTGCAGTTCTGGGCACCGCACTACAAGAAAGATATAGAAGCTCTTGAAAAAGTTCAAAGAAGGGCAACGAAACTCGGGTAGTAGAGGCAGAAACACTTGGGCTATTCAAGTCCAGGCTAGATGCAGTACTAGATACTCTTTAGATTAGGACATGACGAGCCTAGATGGGCCGAACGGCCCGTTCTCATCATTATGTATTCTTATGTTCTTATATAACTGTTTATTTCCCCACATAATGATCTTCTGACAATTAACTCCTACTAAACTGTAACTCTTACTAAAAACCATAATATAAATACTTTCTGTTTTAGACAACAGCACCAAGCAGAATGCAGTCAAAGGAGAGCAAAGAAAAAACGTAAAAAATTAGATAGAAAAATTGAGGGCACAGCTAGCAAAAGAGAAAAGGAAAACTGAAAAATACAGGAAGAGGTACCATAGGTCCAAGAAAGAAACTGCATCCAAATCTCCGCATTAACAGTCAATGCTTATGATCAGATTAAATGAGTGTTCTTAATTATTTTCTCATTTGTTCATTTAATTGATAGTCAAATGTTTTCATTAAATACCGTTCATCATAATGCTAAAGTGTTTCCTCATGTTTCACATATGATGTGTCCTCTTCTACAGTACCGAGTCATGCCCTTGTCCACCCTGTCATCTTCATGTTTTATCAAAATAAGCCAATCATTCTCATAGGTTATCAAAAACTTTTGAGTGATTTGTTTATAAACAGGAGGGGGCAAATAGTATTATTTGAAAATTGTATCAAATATTGATCAAATATCTATTTTATTGATAAAAGTGTAACTGTCATGGATTTGATTGAAAAAACACCTATTTTACAGTAAATTCATTCATTCAAAAATACTTTTGACATGAACTAAGAATTATTAGTCAGAAAGGGACACAATATCTCTCAAAAAATGTAAATTATATCACCACAATGCAATGGAAATATAATTAATTTCTTTGGTATTTGTTCATGACAGGGTTGACATATCTTGTGGTTGATTCACAAATTGTCTGCTTGTAGTTACTTAAAAAGTGCTAAAGCTTGACTTAAATGTTTTTTGGGTAGTCTACAGGCCACTTAATATAATGAACATTCAAAGAAATTGAAAATATAAACAAATATTTTTGGAAGTTATGAAGTACCAAAGGCACCCCATACTGATATTGACCCATTGGGTCCCTGAGCCACCAGTTAAACCGCCCTGGACTAACAATTGAACCTTGACCGTGCCCCAGTCTGTGGATCCTGGACACGCAGTCTACCTGCGCCAGCTGCGCATGAAGTGCACTCCATCAGTGCGATGACTGCGCAGCTCAAGTGAAGTGAGGTGGAGTCGGGCAGCAGATGGTCCGGAAGACACTGGTGATATTGCGGTGATGAGATTCTGAGAAAGGGAATTCTGACCTGTAGTTACCTCAGAGTGAAGAAGCAGAGAGTTATTTTCATCTACTGAGATGATTAATCAGAAGTATTGTTACGTTCCACGTGTATGTGTGCTTTTGTCTTCTCTGTGTCCGTGTTCCGTAGGAGTGCCATCCGCCATTCCATTCGCCTTCCCTACTGTCAATCATTTCTGTGTCCTGGTCCCGCCTCCACCAATCACCTGCCCTTCTATAAAAACCCCATGACTGCTCCTGCAAGTTCCCTTTTGCCCTTTTGCTGTTTGTTTGCTGAACGTAAGAGACAGAGAGTGTGTGACCTTTGAAAGTTTGTTAGTGAGGAGTGTATGGTTAAGTTTGTTTGTTCCCACTTAGGCCTTGGGATAGGTAAGAGGGAGGCCTCCATACATTTTCATCGATAGGTCAATCCTGTGTATAGAGACATTAGGAAAGGGTGGTTGCCATCTGTGTACCTTTGTTTACGGGTAGCTAGTGTAGATTAGATAGGTAGACTTTTATTTCGTATAAAGGTTTTAGATAGTCAGCCTATCTTAGTTTTTGTTTGTAGCTAGCCTGTTCTGTTTTACTAAGTTCATTTCTTTGGCAACACCCGTGTCCCTTGGCCTTGTGTCTTTGTGTTTGTATTTCACCTTTGTAAATAGCCTCACTATTGTCTGTAAATATATGTATATAAACACCGCCCCTCTTGCCTTGTCTTTATTATTTACCCTCATAATTCGCTCAAGACCCGATTCAAATTACACTAATATGTTACGGTCTCCCCCGTACCCCTAAAAGCCGTCGGGATCGTAACAAGTATATTATTTTATTTTTTATTTTTGTTAAACCCTGCTTTTAAAACAACCTTGTTCACGAATTATACTTTTTAACCATGCCTGTTGCCATGGGAGAAGAGTGGCCCTTCCAATAATAGTTTGCCGTGGGCAACCAAGGTGTCTGTTTATGCTTTTGCATGCGTTTGTGTATGCCTTAGTGTGTGCCTGTGTGTGCGTGTGTGTGATATGCAGATTTGTGGCTTTCGATTTGTTTTATTTTAACACAGCGCTGTCTGAAAATGAATGCAAATGCTCTTCATCAGATTAATGCCCGCATTAATGACTGCAGCTGCAGCTCCCTGGTCTTGAACGTAAACAAGGTTAAGTGCCAACACGCCCATTCCTCTTCATTATCGATGCCCATCAAGGGACTGGTGTTGTAAATTAGCTTTGGCTATATACACATGTACAGTGCATCGGGCACTGCTTCTGCGGCTGCCAATGTTCTCTGTGCTTGTGTCTTACAAATAAATGAATAAATAACATAAATAAATAAATAAATAGATTTTCTGCAGCTTCATGCATGCTTACTATTGGATGAACAAAATCTCATATCTGACTACCGAAAGCTCTTTTTGGAAAACTTTTCAACATTGCAACCACACATTTTCCAGGACGTTTTCGTCACATTATATTTTTGTCAGTAAAAATGTTAAATTAATTAGTCATCTTCGGGTAGTAAGTGGTGAACATAAATGGCTGCTGAGCAGGAAGATGGCAAGAGCACAAGGAAGTCGACAGTATTTTGGGTGCTATAACACTAATTTTAATGTAATAATAATTTAAACGTACTTATATATACTTATATTTTAAAAATATTTTTAGTATTTGTATTGTTTAAAAAACAATCCACAGATTTATCCACAGTGCAAATAGCTCTCCTTCTCGGTTCCAAGTCTGTGTTTATTAAATTAACATAATCAGTGAACAAAATTGAACGTTTGAACAGTTTGAACAATCATTCAACAGTAAATGTTACAAGTGAAAGCAGCTCACTGCAAAGTGTTTCCCTTGTTGAAAGCATGTCTTGTGTCATCAGTAAGAACCTGTCCTGAAGTGTTCTGGGTGGCTTGTAGTACGTAGCAGGTGAGTATCAGAGGGCTGTGATGGTGCCATAGCAGCAATACAAGAGAATGATAAATATGGTCATTGCAAAAAAGTCAGAAAAATAGGGGCAAAAAAACTGAAAAGCAACACTTAAATAAAGCTTGGAAGAACAGACTCTCATCTATGAGAGGCCACAACATTGTAAAAAGCCTAATCTGATATTACACAGCTGATAACAACCTTGAAATCATGCTGCACAAAATTATTATTATTATTATTATTGTTATTATTATTATTATTGTCAAAAGGTCAAAATGAAAACTTTATTTTGAGATCTCATGATAAAGATTTGGAAACATTTCAATTAGTTGAACAAACGTACTTTGCGGCCTAAAGGTGCTTTGCTCATTGTGTAAAGTCTCATTGAGGTCATTAATCACTGCTGATTGTATTCCTTCAGGTATAGAATTCCACAGAGCTTCTCCGCCACTGCCTGTTTAATATAATCACATTACAAATGATTGGCTTGTTATTACTATGATTAAATACACGTCTGCATACACATGCCTGCGGTCAAAAACATACACTCACACATACACACACACACACACACACACACACACACACACACACATCCCTAGACACACACGCACACAAATGTGAGAACACACACACACTCTCACAGTTATTATGCAGTATGTATTAATTGAATATTAATCTATTACTAATTCAATGTAGAACATTCAAAATAGTACAGAATAAATGTGGATCCTCTGGTATGTTTTTAATTGTTTTATTATTCACAAAGTTTGTGCAGGATACAGTTTTAAGTTGTTTACTTCCTAAATATCATGTCTGTATCCTACATTTGCAAAATGCAACTTTCACGGTTTATTCACAGAAAAATAGGAGAAGCTTCATCTGTGGATACTTTTAAGCCTCAGCTGAAAACTCACTTGTTTAAGGTATTGCCATTGGGGCTTGGGGGAGAACAGTGGGCATGGGGGCATGGAGGAGGGGCATGAGGGGTTGTACCTGCCAAAATAAAGGTGACACTTTGGCAACCCGAGGGGGACACTCAATCAGCCCTGTTCTGGGAATGGAGAGTCCCACCCGAGCAGGTGGGGTGGCCTTGGAAAGACGAGGGCCGAGCCTAACCAGCGGTACTGGCTGTGTACCCCCCGCGATGGACACTCGCGTACTGCTCATCCCGCAGGTCAACCATGGGAACAAATGTAACAATTCTTTGGCTAATCTAATGAACTCATAGCTTCCCTAACAAAATGAGGCAGCTCTGATCAGCTACGTTCAGACTTCATTAAGCCCCACGGATGCACGGTATCCCAAGTGTTCCAGGAACTGTCGGACACAAACTGCGGCCTGCAGCGATGACTGGAGTTGGATGAATTAATGGGAACACTGCTCGATCGATATGGCTTCAAAGTAGGACATATATTAAACAGAGCTGGGTCACTGCACACATTAACCCACTGTTAGCATCTCTTGTCAGGCTTATAATGTCACGGTACTATGAGCCTGAGCAGCTTGATACTCTGATGAGATAAATTCACCCAACTTCCGGGGATGTGCTTTGCTATTGAAGCAATGGTCAGTTACGTCTTGTGACTAGTCATGATCTTGTGTAGGTGGGGATTCAATTGGAGGCTGTCATTCATGCCAACTCAACCATTGACCTATAACACAATGCTTGCTTCAACCAATCAGATTGCATGGAAACCAACTCATTTCTACTTTCCCTTTCCAGGCATTCAGTAATAACATTTTGGAATAGATTCTTCAGCAGTATATTGTGCTGAGTAAAAGTCCTCAAACAGGAATTAGGAATTAGTTATGAAAGTGCATAACTTCCCCTAATTAATTCCACCTTCCCCTAATTAATTGTTATGTTTTTGGTAACCTAAACTTTTTTTTCACCTCTGGCAGTTTACCGCTTACCTTTGTACCATTTCAGGTTATTCACTGGACTTTAACTGCTTAAATTTCAGCAAAAACTGGAAAATGGGGGTGTTCTAAAACTTTTGACCAGTACTGCAATTGTGGATACATTTCATTTCCATGCAATATACTGTAGCTCTGTTGTGTTGTCATATAAATGCATTATTAATGCTTATTGTTTTAAAACATAATAATGTTTATTAAATAGCATCACTAAGTATTGAAGGAATTGTAATTTATGTACAAAAATAAGCTCAAAACTACTGAAAACCTTGTTTTTCTGCCATCCTAATTTTTAAACAGAAACCTTTAAACTTAACAAAAAACACTAAAAATATCTTATATATTAAATATCTGTATCATTACAGGCCTACTCTAATGACCATAATATAATTGTGACAGAATACAAAATATTGCATTTAATGCGTGTCCAAGAAATCATCGTCAACTATGTTACCCATTTAAAAAAAAACTCCCAATAAACAATGGTTTGTCCCATAATCATGTGACCTGCATCATGTGATGTCATTTCATCAGGAAGAACACAGTTCAAAGAGCTTGAGGTATGTTCCTTCTCATTTTTCATAATATTTGTTAAAAAGTAGTGTCTGGATTCATCAACTATTCCACTTGTGATATTAAATGGCATGAAGTATTTTATGTCACAAAATCTAGATTTGTCCCCGTCGCACCAGAGTCGGCTCTGGCCGGGAGTGCCATCGGGGCGGCAATTGGCTGTCCGCCCCAGGGAGGGGGAGGGAAGCTGACACAGTTCGCTATGCACAGGAGTGGTTCTGGGGTACCAGAATTACAGTCGACAGCTCGGCGAGTGCTGTCTCCCAGGAGGCAGCCCTTCACCTTTGTCACTGCCGGTCACAGGACTACGGCAGCGAACTACGAGGGAGGGGATTGAACTAGGCACAGTGGGAGTAATTGGGAGAAAAATGTATTTATTTAAAAAATAATAAAATCTAGATTTGAAAAATGCCATGTGATAACTGGCTCAAGGTCTGCATATGGAGTGTAGGCCCAAAATATGAAAAATATCAACGATGTTACCCATCAACTAAGTTATCCAGTTATGGTAACATAGTTGACACAGGGTAACATAATTGACAATGATCTCATGTTCATGTACATTTCAGATGTTAATTAAGATATTTTGAGGTTTGTCACACGCCATGTGACAATCCCTGGACTGGAGCAGTGCAGCTGATGGTAAGAACTGGCAGAGGAGTGGGGTTTAAAATAACAAACTAAAATAAACAAAACTATATGAAAGGCGGTCTATGGAAAATTCTATGTTTCAGTTTTTCCGTCTTCGTTTCTAATCTCGTTTTACTTCCTTCTTACTTTCTAATTACACTTTGTATATATTAGTTAGATGTATATACATACTGTATATCAGTACTAACCAACTAATCTACTAACATTAGGGATTTAGATTTTTGAAGTTTATTTACTAACACTACTAATCATGTTTCGAATTATCTTCTTACTTTCTAATTACACTTTGTAATATTAGTTAGATGTATATAGTACTAACCAACTAATCTACTAACATTAGTTTAGATTAAGTTATTCTCTCTCACGTTCTAACTATCTCATTCTCTCTCGTTCCGCTTTATTCGCACGCAGATTTCTTTATGTGTTCCTCCTCCTCCCTAAAAACCAAAACATAGAATTTCCCGAAGTGCATGACAAGACAAGGAGAGGAACTCGAACAGGAACAATGACAGACGGGGAACAGAACGAGAATGAAACATGACTGAAGAAAGATAAATAAACAAAGTGCAAAAACACATCGAACAGACACCCGTTGCCGTTGCATCGCAGATAGATAACTCGTGTATCCAGAATAAATGCCTTTACTGAAGAAACAAACCCGGGGTGCTACAGCTGCGACACACATAAAAAGCATCAATAATGACCTCATAAAATTGCAATATTATTTAGGAAAATAGCAACATTTTACTCACCAAAAATCCTTATTATTTGTACACAAAATCCATCCTCCTTTCTTTCCTCAAAAAGAGTTCAATTACTCTGTCGTACAGATTATCCGTGTGTTTCAGTTCCATCAAGAAGTCCTTTTCTATCGCCATCGAAGCTAATGCTGAAAGTCGAGCCTGCCCTGTCGTATTTCTGGCATAAGTTTTAATTCGCTTTAGGGCTGAAAATGTTCGCTCAAATGTCTGAATCACAGACTGATGTTAATTATATTTTGTCCATGAATACTTATTAAATAATTCCAAATGGTCTGTCCTCTTCCTTTCATAGCTTTTCCCCTGCTTGCGCTGCTTCCAGACGTGTATTTTCATATTAAAGCATTTAACCAATCACATTACATCATAGTCAGACACTCTCTGACTATCCAATCAAAGGGTGTGAATACGCTGACGTTACCTAGGCCTTCTAGAAGGCCTTCGTGTCCCCAACTCAAAATCTGATTGGTTGAAGCAACAATTTGATCAACACTTATTTTATGCTACAGGGCCTGCAGAACTGATTGTGAATTTTATTTTTTATTTTTATTTTACCATTCCCTTTAACCAGGTAAAAATCCCATTGAGATTAAAAATCTCTTTTTCGAGGGAGACCTGGCCAAGACAGGCAGCAGCATATAAATAAAAACAGTTTCAGATACGAACATTAAAAGGAAATGAAATTACAAAGAATAAAACAAGCATGGGGAACATTTCAACACAGCAGTTTCCAAGGAATCAACCAGGTACATCAAAAACATTGGCAACATAAGGAGTCTGCCTCTAATCCATTCATTTTGAACTTAAAAGCACTCAACGACATCAACCGATCAAGTTTCAAAACATTCTGCAACTTATTCCATGCCGAGGGAGCAGAATACACAAATGCCCTTTTTCCATTTTCGGTGCGTGCTTTTGGTACATTGAGCAAGAATAAGTCCTGAGAACGCAAGGAGTACTGTCCTCCTTGGAGTGAAGGCCTCCAGGCAGATTTCTTTGACCCTGGCAACAAATGATGGCTAAAATGTGATTGGTTAAATGCTTTAATATGAAAATACATGTCTGGGAGCAGCGCAAGCAGGGGAAAAGCTATGAAAGGAAGCGGACAGACCATTTGGAATTATTTAATAAGTATTCATGGAAAAAATATAATTAACATCAGTCTGTGATTCAGATATTTTTTAGGCCAGCAGAGAAGGCCTTGCAGGCCCTGACGGCCCACCACTGCTGTATATATACAGTATGTACTATAACCAGGAAAATGACTATAACCAATCCCAAAATGACTGAAGACATGATGGAAGGCCTGTTTGGAGGTGCTCAGGATTTCCATTCATCTTCATTTGTATGGCTTCCTAACTGCTGCTTGAGCAGACAGCCATTGACTGCATGGGTCCACAGAGTTCTCACATTGGCCATGGAGCAGCACGTAGCAGATCAAGCGGGACAGGGTCTCCAAGATTCATCAAACGTGCGAGCTTCGGAGCGCTCCCAGAGAGCGCTCGATAGAAACCGAGCCGATCAATTCTCCCCTGGCATTCAATGCCAGCAGCATGTCACTGGCTGAAGTATGGGGTGTCTAGGGAAAGAGGAGTTCATACCATGGCACTGCAGCAGACAAAGCAACCACAAAGAAAAGAAAATGTATAACCGAGTGCAATCCCTGATATATGAGCACAAAGCAAGAGAATACTTTTAATGGCTTGACTTCTTTATTCATTATTTTTAAGTGAGGAAAGCTGTTGTTTAGTTTTTTCTTTGTGTCATTCGGTTGTCCCTTGAAGCCTTTCGGAATGTGGCGGAACAGACGACATGATGGGATGTGACTTGCACATGGCTGCAAGTCTCCATCAACCTGTGGGCTTTTCCGGCTGGTGTATGGCTCCCATTATTCACGTTTAATGTGTCACCTGAAACTGGAGTCTCTTGAACATGCATCAGGCAAACCCAAATTAAGTTTGTTCTAGATGTGATAGGGCTCTACATATTAATTAATCTGTGCACTCGGCTTGAGCTAAAAGCGCTGGCTTCGTAAGCACTTGGTGAGGTGCCGAGCCTTGTGATTATTGTGGCGCAACATGAATATGTCAGTGGAATACCATCAGTTATTTTCACGGATATATTATTATCTGCATGTGTTTAAACAAATATTGTCAGCTGATAACACGGTGACAAGGATGAGAGGGCTGTGGGTTCAAATCCCACATTGCAACTCTGTTCAACGGTAACCAAATGCAGTTGTGTGAACTGTCGATTTAGATCTGTTCCCTGAAGTTTAATTAATGACTACAGGTTCAAATCTCAGATTGGGCACTGCACTGTCAAAGTAACATTGAGCTAAGGTACTTAAATTAAATATAGTAAATTAACAGGTGTAAAAAGATAAGATAAGTAACTAAGTCTGCTAGGCAAAATAAATACAAAAAATGACAATAATAATTCAATGCTTCCTTAAGAATAAGAATAAGAATTAATTAACAGTGACACAAAGGTTTGATTTTACTGTGAAATATTTTCTATTTAAAGTTGACAACATGGAAAACTGTAACTGAGAATCACTCTCACGTACATAATGAAATCAAAACGTGACAGGTCCTATTAATATATATAATATATTTATCTGTTTCTTTTCTCTTTTTCTAATGATTGACAGAAGTTCCCTAGAATAAGAACTCAATCCATATCCTTCATTTTTTTTAAATCTCACTTTCACAATTTATACAATCTCATAATAATAATAATAAACTTTATTTGTATAACACCTTTCATACAATTGACTGCACCCCAAAATGCTTAGACAAAGATTATATCGTGAAAACAATTAGCAAGCTAAACAAACATAGTCAAATATAATTCTAAAATACTAGTAAAATTACTAAAAGGACCAGGAACAAATATGAGCATGGTCAAGAGCCAATACAAATAATATACAAGATAAAATATTAATAAAAGTAATAAAAGAGAAGGAACACACAATGGCATTCAACTCCAGAATTGGCCCACTCCCCGTGAGTTAAAATAAATCATTTTCATTCACAGTAAAGGCAGGACAGCAGGGACCATATATTGGCAGTACATTTTTTGACATGTTACATTACATATTTTGAAGTTTTTTCTTTATTAATTACAAATAACAATCAGACAATAACTGATTACACAATTGATCACAATTGACCACCCGTCTTGACTTAATACTTTGTAGAAGCACGTTTAGCTGATTACAGTTGTAAGTCTACCAGCTTTGCACATCTGGCCATTTAATTTTTTGCACATTCTTCTTTACAAAATTGCTGGAGCTCCATCAGATTGCATGGGGACTGTTGCTAAGCAGCAATTTTCACATATTTCCAAAGATTCTGAATGTTTTTGTTTTTTAAACCACTCCAATGTGGATTTTGCTGTATGCTTTTTGGTCATTGTCCTGCTGGAATATAAATATTGTCCCAAGTCCCAGGTCTCTTGCAGACTGCAGCTTTTGGTTTTTCTCCAAGATTTGTCTATATCTTGCTCCATTCATTTTGCCCTCTATGTTGTTGTCCAGTCCCTAAGCAGAGAAGCATCCCCATAGCATTAGAATCCTACCACCATGTTTCCTGGTAGGGATAGTGCTCTTGGGATGATGCACAGTGTTAGGTTTATGCCAAATATAGCGCCTAATCCAAAAAAGTTCAATCTTGGTCTCATGGGACCATTGAATCTTCCTCCACTTGGTTTGAGAGTCTCCCCAATGCTGACAAACTCTAGGCGAGATTTTATGTGAGTGACTTTTCTTCATTAATGGCTTTATTTTTGCTACCCACCCATAAAGCGCAGATTTGTGAAGCTTCCGGGCTATTGTTGTCCCATGGACAGTTTCTCCCATCCCTGCAATGGACGACTGTAACTCTGTCAGAGTTGCCATATTTCTCTTGGTAGCCTCCCTAACAAGTGCCTTTGAATGTTCTTTGGTCTTCATGATGAAGCTCTTGTTTGTAAATGCACTAACCAACTGTGGGACCTCTCACAGACAGGTGTATTTAATTTGAAATCATTTGAAACACCTTAATTGTACACAAGTGGACTCCAATGAAATAATTTTGTGAACTCTGAAGACTAGTTCATTTAGGTGCCAGTTCATTTAGGTGTGTCTTAGAAAAAGGGGTGAATAATTATGCAGTCTGTTTTTTAATTCGCAATTAATTAACAAAAAGTTTTAGTTGTTTCTTTTATTTGACATGATAGAGTGTTTTGTGTTGATCAAAGGCAAGAAATCCCAATTAAATGATTCCATGAAGTAAGAAATTAAGAAAGAAAATAAAATGTGAAAAATGCCTGATGAATACTTTTTATACCCACTGCAAAGTGCATTAGCAGGGTGTTGGGCCATCACAGGTTGCCAGGACAGCTTCAAAGCGCCTTAGACTCTGGTGTCTGGAACTCTTATTGGAGGGATGCAATACCATTTTTCCATGAGAAATTTCATAATTTAGTGTTTTGTTGCGTTATATCTCCAGATCCAGAGCAGATGATGGAAGGCCTATTTGGAGTTGCTCTGGATTTCCATTCAACTTCATTCACTCAATCGTTTCCTTCATATTGGCAGGTGGTGCATTTCATGTGTTCCCACTACAATCTCTCTGTCTGCCTGGAACACCAAACACTTTAATGTTGCATTATTTATTTATTTATTATTATGCTCTTACCCGGAACAGATTTGACACACTATCTATTTAAACACACATTTCCAACAGCAGTGACCTACCTGAGATTTAAACCTGCAACCCCTGAGGCACAAGCCCAGTTCCTGAACAATTACACTACTCTGCCAAACTTCTTCCATGACATCATCTACACAACTCAGCACTGATTTATTATAGTCGGTTCAATAGGCATTTTCATGCCTGCCATGCTGTGGGTTTCCTTAAGTGGAATATGTAGCAGTTCAACTGTGTATAGCTCCAGAGGCCAGGCACGTGTTGGCTTTATTTAGGCAGTTACCTGTATATTGTTTGGAATGTGGGGTTGAAATTTGGATGGAAGTGCTCCAATGTGCTCCAAATGTTTTGTGAGTCTTTGATGGAGAGGAAGAAGAAAGACACACAAATATCTCCTGGGCGGGGCTTAATATGAACGGATGGGGATGCTTTACTATTTTGTTAACCCATATTGCTCGAATCAAAATCACTCAGCATATTTAAACTTCATTTAAGTTGCCAATACACATTGTGGCAGCCCAAGGGGCTGCACAAGGAAATGGCTGCCTGGCCTACAACACATTGGAGCCAGGAAACACTACATTTCCCAGCAGGCCACAGTCACACCTGGGCCAAGTCAAGCAATGGGGACTAATGACCAGCTGAAGGCCATTTCAAGGCCTATTTAAAGGGCTGATTGCCATCACACTGGGAGAGGAGTAGGAACGTGTTTGGGAAGGAGTTGAGTGTGTTTGGAAAGGAGTTGAGTGTGTTTGGAGAGTGAGTACTGTGAAGTCTTTGTCTTTGACCAGCCAGTATTTGAGGAGAGAGTGTTTTGGAGTGTTTTTTGTGTTTGACCAGATTGTTTGAGGACCCCACTTTGGATTTTGACTACAGACTGGATTGCGGAACTGACTTGGATAACGGAATTGGATTGGACATTGACAACGAGTAGGTTTGCAGACTTTGTGTGTTTGAATTCCCCTGAAGACCCCACCCTTTGTTTTGTGTTCGTCAAGAGTTTGTTTAATAAATCATTGTTTTGTGTTTGAATACTGCCTCCTCTGTGTTCTTGAACTTGCCTACGCCCTCTGCAAGGTCCGTGTGTGTCGCCCAACCCCTGGGGACACCACAACATATGGAAGACTAAAAAACTCCTAAAACATAAGCACACACAAGATCACAAGCCAATACAACAAAACAAAACAAAAAAATACCATCAAGGGAATTCACAACAAAAACCCACAAGAATTGTGAAAACCCCAATCGCGTCAAACCACCACAAACACAATGAGCAAGCGCTTAACGCACACACACACACACACACTATGAATGCATTCCTTCCTTCTCAGAAACAAGTCAGAGAGATGACAAATTATACATTCGCAGAGAAGAAATGTCTGGAGTTAACCGATTCGTTCTAGGAGACAAGTCCAAGAGATAACTGATTTATATCCCCGGAAACAAATGTTTCCAGGAGGTAACTAAGTGACCACAATGTAGTATGCTCTACCACACACTATGTTTGTAGTTAATTATTAATTTACTTCGTATGCCGTTATCCCTCCATCCCACACAGCACACACAGACACACTCTAGTCATCGAAAGGTAGAAGGACGAAAGCTCCTTACCTTATTTTTAGACTGGCCCCAGTGTTTGACGAGAGGAATGCATCAATGCTGCTGCGAGAGTGTCAGGAAATCAGGCATCTGAGTCATGGCACCAAATTGTTAGGACAGTTCAACTGTTGATCCATGCAGAGACTAGGGGTGTGACGGTATACCAGTATGATGGTACACCACGATATTAAAATATGAAATAGTACTACACGTGGTAAAAGCTATTTTCATGCGGGGAAAAAAATATTTCAACCGCTATCCTACTAAAATGTCTAAGGATATTTTCACACCTAGTTCGTTTGGAGCATTTATTTCGAACCCTGGTGCGATTCCCTCCTAAATTCGGTTCATTAGGGCATATATGAACACAGCAATCGCAGTCAGGTGCAGACCTAAATAATCGGACCAAGACCACCTACAGAAGGTAGTCTTGGTACGCTTCCAAGCGAACTATGGAGCGGTTTTGTAGTGAGGATGCAATCCAACCCAAAGGACCCAAATCGCTATGCATGGAGGGTTTGGCACGCTTTGAAATACAATATGATACAATACATTTGCCAGCCTAGCAAGCTAAATAGCGAACGTTACTTAACCGGTTGTTGCAAGCCAGCCAACTAATAAAGAAAATGTTTACTAGCTGAATATTGACCAGTTCATAATACAAACATTTTGTTTATGCTGCTAGCTTGTTAGCTAGATAAGCTCTGGATAGTTTTGATATTTACAACTACGTTAACTGTTTTGCTATATGTGCTTTTGTTTTGCATTTAACTAGCTACCAAGTCATCGAAATGCGGTTTATCTAACGTGGGGTAAGCAATTCAAAAGTAGAATGCAAAATTGCAGGGAACGCCACTTGAAAGCAAGCGCCTTGTTAACATCTCATTCTGATGGAAGCGAATAGGAAAAGTTCTAGCTATCTAGGTAGCGAGCTTGTGTAGCTGGCTAAAGTATCTAGCTAACTGTCATCATGACTAGCTAGTGAAGTTTAGTTTGTGGTTGAGCTAGCTAGTATCCATTTTGAATCCAGAAGACACCATATTCCTGTGTTGTTTCAGGAAAACAATTCCTGCCCAAAAATTCTTACCAATGAGGGAACAGTTTGCATACGCATGGCATTTGTTTAAACATTTTGGTCCAATTAAAAATGCTGCCATGTGAAAAGAAACCGAACCGAGGGGTAAATATTAATTTACAAATCAAACGAACTATAGGTATGAAAACGCCCTAAATAACCCATATTAAATAATATAATACTGGACCTGGGGTGTCTGCTAATGTCATTTAACCCCACCACCTCTTTGGCTGTTCTTGCATTTTGTTTTTTTTACAACGTGATTGCGCACGTGCAGACAGCTCCCTAGCATTTCCCAACTGTGGTAGGTAGCTGTTATTAGCTAGCTAGCTACACGGCACATATATCTTCATTTGCAGTCCCTTATAAAACTTGTGATGTCCGACGCTGATTCCGATGTGGAGGCGGTTTGTAATAACAACACTCAGACCCTTTGTTGGGGAGAATAATACATGAACATTACAGGAAGTGTAAGAAAGAGTGTTTTTATCCTTTGAAATCGTTATGAAATTGTCCTTTGAAAGGATTTGTGAGAAACACCTCTGGTGTTCATTTCCTTTTCATTTCCATCACCTAGATTTTCATTGTTGAAAAGAAATAAGCAAGCGAGCAAGTGTATCCAGGTGATTCTTGGTGTTTTCCAGTGTCCCACTGTCCATAGAGCAAAGCCAGCCTTATTGACTGGGTGGGTAGAGTGTCATGCTCTAGGCTTACAGGACACATTTCAAAATACTCAAACATGTATGTAAAGACTATATACGCATATCACAAGATATAGGCTCTGATAGCTTCTATTTTATAATACCATATCCACTGAGTCTTTACATGCATGACTGACACAATGGAATGCCTCTTATCTGGTGTTCATTAACAAGGCCAGAGGTACCACTCTCTCATGGGCTATAATAGATTTCTCGTATTTAATGGCACGTTCACATTTTCATTTTAGACTGGACAATTCCCCCTTTGAATAATAACTTGACCTCAGGGGAATGGAGTGAGCATGTGTTTATGTTTGTTTTCTTCCTTGTAACAAAGAGGTTATCTGTCACTGATGTCCTCAACAAAAAGACCAGTGAGACCTGCTGGTTCATTACCAGTAGAGCAACACAGCCACTCACAGTTCAGAGTTTCATGGCGCTCGAAAGAAAACAACATTACTGACAGTTGTCTCGTTGTCTCGTTGGCGTAGATATGTTTATAATGTCTTCCATGAACCTTACAGAGAAATTAAATTTGATACAGGAACACGGAGTTATTAAGTTCTTTGGACTCATGCTGGGCTGTCAGTAATCCCATATAGCAATTACACAGGGCCAGCGAGGTTCCGTAATTTTCACAGAACTCCATCTGCAGCTGGTTCTAATGCACTCGTATATTTGTAGATCTTTTCCATTTGATGCATGGTGTTCTTTGTGTATTCTATGCGTGCAGTTATTTATGTATTGTGTGCGTATGTGTGTGTGTGTGTGTGTGTGTGTGTGTGTGTGTGTGTGTGTGTGTGTGTGTATGTGTGTATTCAGCTTGGGGAGGGGGCTCTGCATATTTTGAGTGTATTCTTTGTGTGTAGTTATATGTGCATTCTCTGTGTTTAACTCAATCCATGCTACTTACAGCATCCTGCACAACAATCAACTCAGGGATGCTGAGATGTACTGGAATCATTATCAAGATAAAATTATATCTGCCAATCAAGTAGTGCCCTGTTGTAACAGCAACCAGAGGATTCAGATCCATCTTCAGACACGAGACACAGTGCAACATTATTCAGTTAAAATGCAGGCAGACTACTGTAAAGCAGGCTATTTGGTGTATGATAAACACTGTTCAAACCTAAGCCAGACCAGACTGTTCAAAAGTCTGAGAACACACGTCAAACCTATATATAAAAAATTACAAATGTATCAAAAGTGTGCTTTACCGTTGCTCATTAAGCTAATTTAAGCTCATTATATTGCACTGCCAGAGTCAAATCCACCATAGTTATATGAAAGTTATATGATAGTCATAGTATCAAAGTGTGATACCTAATTAGTAGAGTAACACAGCTGCAAGATGTGGGAATATCAGTCAGTAGGTAACATCATCAGGTTCCGTCCGTAGGTTTTGCTGTTTTACCTCTCTATTCTGCACACAATAACAGGATACAGTAAAAGCGTTGCAGAACAAACAAGTTTCTCAGAACCACGAAAGAGATAAATGCAGTAGCTGGCTTGCAAAAGCCAAAAATGTCAAAAAGTACACACAAATGTGACAATAGCGACATCTGTTGGTTGAAAGGTAAATAACCTCTACATTTTGAAGAATCATTGTGTATAGTAGGAATAGTTATACAGGGTTCCCACTCAAATCAAATTTCCACTTTCCATGACATTTCAATGACAAATTTAAGGTTTTCAATTATTATTATTTTTTTTTGCTACTGATGCAAAAATTGAATTTACTTTCATAACTCAACACTTTTTGTTGCCAGTGCAAACACACATCTCATTGTGTGTGTGTGTGTGTGTGTGTGTGTGAGAACAGCTGTGGCAGGTGGCAACAATGGTGGCAGAGGAACAGATATTTTCCGGTAACATTATTGGAAAAGTAGAAAAAGGGAATCAAAAAAACAGAAAACCATTGGAGCCAATGTGGGAGACTGGAAAATTATTCCCTGACCCCTTAAAAGGCGGTCGAGATGAACTCCTGGAAAATGGTGGGATACAAAGAAAAACAAAACAAATAGTCCTTGAGGCTCATGAGGCTTAATTTCCATGACATTCCCTGATTATAGTAGTATAGTTCATTATGTTCATTATGTATAGTTCATAGTTCATTAGTCTACAAACACAGTAAACAAACAAACATCCAATAATTTCAGGTGTTGGAACATATATCAATATTTAGAATACCGAATATAGAACAGAAGTAACTGCACACTAACTTCAAGCTCCCAAAATAAATGCTTGGAAAATACAGCTTTTTGTGTAAAATTTTGTAACTTTTTGTATTTGTGTTACTTGGTGCCAGTAGTGAAATTTCAGAGCTACTCATTAAGCTAATGTATGCTCCTCCCTCTGCTCCCCCTTCAAGGTGGTTCCTCAGTATCCCACACCAGCCAGGGGATCCAGTCCCGTCCCTCTGTTTCTATGCTCCGGTTTGAAACAGCTGAACAGCGTGATGCTTGACTAAACATTCCAGGGTTTGTTTTCTACTGTCTTAGATCTGCCTCAGATTGATAAAAAGCCACCTCGATGCCAATCATCTATTTATAAGCCTCTGCTGTCATCAAACCACAAACGTAAGCGCCTGGAGAACCATCCAGTGGAGTGGAACAGGGTTATATGGTCAGATGAGACAAAAATATATTTTTTTGGCAACAAACACCAGAGGTGGGTTTAGCATAAAAATAGGGATGGTCATACAGAAAACAACCTAATCCCCACTGTGAAGTATGGTGGTGGATCTGTGATGTTGTGGGGCTGTTTTACTTCCAAAGGCACTGGGAACCATGTTAGGATACATGGCATCATGGACTCCATCAAGTACACAGAGATTTTTAGATCAAAATCTGGTTGCCTTCCTCAGGAAGCTAAAAGTAGGTTGTGGTTGGGGTTTCCAGCAGGACAATGATCCAAAGCATACCTCCAAATCCACACAAAAATGATTCACTGGGCTGGCGGATGGCCCAGCGGTCTAGTGCACCGTGCTTTGGAGCGGTGTGCGCTGCCCGTCAGAGAGGCAGATCGAAACCCGCGTTTCTACCAGACCGGCCCTGGTCGTCACCCCCCGGGTTTGGCTGTCCGCCTCCGGGAGGGGGAGGGAGAGCCGGCACGAGTCCGCCGAGGAGAAGGTTAATGGAGTCCGTGGAAGATCTCCGTCTCGAAAGAAGGCGGGAAATAGGTCCAGGAATACGAATCTCGTTCCCGGAGGACGGGCGGCGGACTCGTGAGGGTGGGGAATTGAAAATAAAATAGAGGGTATAATTGGCTACTAAATTGGGAGAAAAACGGGGGGAAAATCAGAAATAAATTTATAAAAATAAAAAAAATGATTCACTGACCACAGGATCAAGCTTCTGCAATGGCCATCCCAGTCCCGTGACCTAAACCCCATTGAAAACCTGGAGAGTCCACAAACGAGGACTCTGAAGGATCTGGAGAGATTCTGTATGGAGGAATGGTCTCAGATCCCTTGCTATGTGTTCTCCCACCTCATCAAGTATTATAGGCAAAGAATCAGTGCTGTTATCTTGGCAAGGAGAGGGTGCACAAAGTACTAAATGCAGAGGTGCCAATAATTGTGACAAACAGTTTTTTTCTTTGAATAATTGTAATTAAAGGTTCGATTTCTCTCATATTTTGAAGGTAAGATCAAGCTGATGAACAACAAAGACATTTTTCTGGACCTTTTTTGCTCATATTTACCAAGGGTGCCAATAATTCTGGAGGGCACTGTATGCAATGTGGTTGGTTGGACACCTTTTAGTCATTTGATTATTAAAAAGCGTGGCGAGAACGGTGGCTTCGCGTTGTGCCTAACAACACCCCCTAGTCGTGTCATTATTCATGATACCACGGTTTCGAGTTACATATCGCTTTTAGAAAATGGTATCAAAATATATCTTGTAAGAATTCACCAAGTTGTGACAATACAACTTTTTAATTAATGTTTTAATGGATTATATGGTGTATCCTTGAATTTGGTTCTGGATACTGGCAGTCAGTGTGCAGTTACTGAAATAGCGTTAGCTAGCTAGCTGTCAAGATGGAGGTGGTCTTAATCCCTTACGCTGGTGAAGTTTTGCCATGCTTCTTTTATGCCAGAATGTTGCGTCATCGTTTCCTGCTCTCCTGAGGTTATAGTCCTCCACTCTCATAGCTCTCTGATCCGTAGCCACTGACCAACATTATGTCTCTTGCTTGCCGCCCAACAGCGGACAGCTTCTGGATGGTGGTGCTAATGCACAATGACATTCAAATGATGTACGAAAATTATATTTGCCCATGCTATATCAGGGATTATTGTCACGGCTGGAATGCAAACTGACCAATAGGAAAAATATAAAATATGGTAAATGGTATAATATAATGGTACAAAACATGAAATGACTAGGATATTTCTTGACTGATCACGCTCATTGACTGAAGGCGTTGAAGTTCAACAAGTGAGGAAATAGGAGAGGAGAGTGGGAATTCATTAGTGACAGAAACCGTGGCTGGACAGGAAATTATTTGTGCCATACAATTTGACACATCGTTTGTCCTATAATTCTTCCAAGACTTAAAAAATGTATCTCAACGTGAGCTGTGGTCATGGAAAATATTGCTAAAATACAGAGAAGTTGTACTTGCTCAAAACTTATGTTGGTGAATAAACAGTTTGGAACTGTCATGAAGTATTTCGGGGGGTTTAAACCTGAAAAGCCCCTCTGGCTACGCTAGTGGTATTGATGTGTTCATTCAGACCAAGTGCCTTCCATACAAGGGCATCTTAATGATGCAATGATGCAAACCTCTGTATAGATCTTTTCAAATCTGCTTTATATTCAAAGCCTTTTAAAACTCCATCATAATAAGATTTTGGTTGTATTGATGCCTGATTTCATTTTCTTTCCTTCCCAATTTGTGGATGCTCAAATGTATACTCGTCCATCAAACAATCACTGCAGGCAGTTACTCAAAGTTACAGAGAAACCACAGCGGGGTATGGTTCAATCTGGCTCTAAATTTTAATTAGATTTATGGTAGATTAGACTTTCTTATGAGCTCTGATCAGGAGAAGGGGTAGATGGGAGGGGTGTGGGAGGAGGGAGGTAGCGGTGTACGAGCCACACAACAAAATATTCAGTGCTAATAAATCCTACATTACATTTACATTTTAGGCATTTAGCAGACGCTCTTATCCAGAGCGACTTACAAGATGTGCATTAATACATGGTAAGAACAATCATAGTTAACGCAAGAGATCAGTGCAGTAATACAGTGATAGACATTGTTGTAGGCAGCTGCATACCATACCTGTAACACTGGGAAGAAAAAGTATATATATATTTTTTTATTACGAAGAGTGAAAAAGGATACATATATAAAAAGTACTGAACAAGTAGGCAATTGGCTAGAAGTACAGAATTCAGTGGTAGTGGAGTCTGAAAAGGTGGGTTATGAGTCTCTTGTGGAAGATTGCAAGTGATTCCGTGACCGATTGCGGAAGGTCATTCCACCACCGAGGGTCAGGACAGAGAAGAGGCAAGACTGCAAGGAGTGGATGCCGGGCGCCCGGAGGGATGGAACAGTCAGTTTGCCAGAGGAGGCGGTGCGGAGGGGTCTGGCTGGGGTGTAGGGTGTGACGAGTGTCTGGAGGTAAGGGGGAGCAGTTCCTCTAGCCGCTTGAAAAGAAAGCACCAGTGATTTGAATCTGATGTGTGTTGCGATGGGGAGCCAGTGCAGAGAAGAGAGTAGAGGGGTGACATGGGTGAATTTCGGACATACGGCAGCATTCTGGACTAGTTGCAGTGGCTTGATGGCACAGGCCGGTAGGCCTACCAGCAAGGAATTGCAGTAGTCCAGACGTGAGATCACCAGGGCCTGGACCAGGAGTTGTGTGGCCTCTTAGGTGAGGAACGGTTGAGTCTTCTGGATGTTATGGAGGGAGAATCGGCAGGTTCGTGTGATCCCTGCGATGTGGCCCGAGAAGCACAGCTGGTCATCCAGGGTCACTCCAAGACTCCTGGTAGACTGGGACTGGAGACACTGTTTGCCAGGCATGCAGAGATTCGCGCCAGGACCTGGGTCTCTCTAGGAGAGAAGGAGAGAAAGAGTTGAATGTCGTCAGCATAACAGTGATAAGAAAAACCATGAGCAGAGATGGCAGAACCAAGTGACTTGGTGTACAGGGAGAATAGGACGGGGTCTAGCACCGAGCCCTGCAGGACCTGAGGGATCCTCTCCAGACCACCTGGTAGGACCGGTCAGCCAGGTATGACTTGAACCATGTCAGTGCAGATCCAGAGATTCCCATCTCAACGAGAGAAGAAAGCAGGATCTGGTGGTCTACGGTATCAAATGCAGCTGACAGGTCGAGGAGGAGGAGGACGGAGCTAAGAGATTGGGACTGAACCATTTGTAGAGCCTCAGTGACCACAAGCAGAGCAGTCTCTGTGGAGTGGCTTGCCTTCAACTCAGATTGGTTAGGATCAAGCAGGTCATTCTGTAGGAGATGAGCAGACAGTTGGTTATAGACAGTCCGCTCTGGTGTTTTGGAAAGGAATGGGAGGAGAGAAACAGGTAGGTAGTTCAAAATGACAGCAGGATTCAGAGAGGGTTTTTTGAGGAGGGGGACGACATGGGCACTTTTGAGGGGAGAGGGGACAGAGCCAGAGGAAAGAGAGGAGTTGATAACATTGGAGGCAAAGGGGAGGATGTCCATAGCAATGGACTGGAAGAGGGGGAAAGGAATGGGATTGAGAGGGCAAGCGGTGGGACGGTGGGAGTGAACAAGTTGAAGGATGTCCGAGTCAGGGAGGGGTGAGAAGGAGGACAGAGGGGTGAGAGGTTTAGGTAGCGAGATGGGTGAGGGAGGGTTAGGTGAGGGAGAGGATAGGGGGAGGAGGAGTTGCGAATGTCATCCACCTTCTTGTGAAAAAAGGATGCGAAGTCATCCGTGGTTAGAGAGGAGGGGGGTGGGGGAGGAGGAGGGGTGAGGAGAGAAGAAAATGTAGAGTACAGCTTGCAAGGATTAGAAGCAGAAGATTGAATCTTGGAAAAGAAAAATGCACATTTAGCAGAGGAGAGGTTAGAGGAAAAGGTTGCCAGGAGTGTGTGGAAGTCAATCAGAGCCATTTCCTTTCTGCTGCTCGCAGTTTGAGTCGGTCAACCCAAATGGAGTCAGTTAGCCAGGGGTGGGGGGTCGGAGACAAGCAGGTTTAGTGGAGAGAGGACAGAGTGAATCAAAGGAGGAGGAGAGAGAGGACAGTAGGGTGGATGAGGCTCCCTCAGCAGGTAGCTGAGAGAAGGCGTCAGTAGGGGGAAGGGATGATAGAATAGTAGCTGACAGGGCTGTGAGGGAGAGAGAGCGGAGGTTGTGATGGACAGAGACACTATTGTTACATCGCTGTCCGCCCTGTTCACTTTCCTTGTGTTTTTCTGCCACTTTGTTCCTTGCGTGTCATGTCTGGTTTTTGCGTTCTCCCTGGGTTGTCTGTGTTATGGGCGCGCTTCGCCGCAATCTGTCTATTGTTTTTCCCTGCACATTCTGCACGCTGCCCCAATCTGTTTCTTGTTCCCTCGCTTCGTTTAGCCTGTCACAATTGTTGTTCCCTGCACATTCTGCACGCTGCCCCAATCTGTTTCTTGTTCCTCGTTTTCGTTTCAGCCTGTCACAATTGTTTTCCCCTACACATTCTGCACGCTGCCCTTATTAGTTAATGCTTTTGCCTATTTAAACCCGGCACTCGTTTAGCCCATTGCCTTTGCGTACTAGTTTTTCTAGCACTGCTTTCATTTGGTTACCTGTTCCTGACTTCGCAAATATTCCTGAATCTGCCTGTGTTTATTTTGTTTCTTGTTTAGTAGCCGCACGGCTTTCCTGTTTTTTGCCGGTTGTTTTTGGATTCCCTGTTTCTTGTTTATTTAGCCGCACGGCTAATCCTGTTTTGCCTGTTTGTTTTTGGACGGCTTGTTTCCGCTACTTTTATTTGTTCCTTGATTAAACGTCTCCTGAGCGGAGCGCAATTACCATCTCCGTGTCGAGTCCGCTTTTGGGTCCAGGTCTGCATTTACCGCACGTAACAGAACGCAAAGGCCATTATGGACCCAGCAGACTCGACTGCGCCCACCACCTACCGCCTGCCAGGAGGCTCGTATAGACCAGCAGGAGCGACACATGAAGGAGACTATGGAGGCACTGAGGAGTATGGGAGGCCATATTTCTCAGGTGGGAGAACAGGTGTCCCAACTCAGCTCCAACGCTCTCTTCTGACGCAGACGACTTCTCCCAACCCCTGCGTCATCGCCGCCTGCCAGCCTGCCGGTTGGACAACCCAGGGAACCCCGCATTCCCCACCCGGATCGCTATTATGGCGATTTGGGAACTGCAAGGGGTTCCTCATGCAATGCGACCTCATCTTCCACCTACAACCATCTTCATACGGCTCTGAGCCGGCAAGGATCGCATTCATCATGGGCTGCCTTGGGGGTAGGGCGCTGGAGTGGGCCACTGCCATCTGGGACAGCCAGCTCCCAGCCAGTTCCCAGTACTCCACATTCGTGACAGAAATGAGGAAGGTTTTTGATCACCCGGTGGGTGGGAAGGATGCCTCCCAGCGCTTATTCCATCTCCGTCAAGGGGACCGCAGCGTGGCGGAGTACGCGGTGGTGTTCAGAACCCTGGCGGCGGAATCCGCTTGGAATGACGCGTCGCTCCAAGGGGCCTTCCGAACGGGTTAGGTGAAGTGGTGAAGGACGAGCTGGCTACGAGGGACTACCCTGACTCCCTCGACGCTCTGGTTTCCCTTGCCATCAGGGTCGACAACCGCTTGCGGAGCGTCGGAGGGAGAAGACCGGTCACCTCACCCCAGCGAGCTCTTCTTCTCCGTCACCTCCTGATTCCTTCCTCTCCCGAACCACCGAGCAACGGTCAGCCCCGGGGCTTGCAACTGAAGAGCCCATGCAGCTGGGCAGAGCTCACCTCTCCCCGGAGGAACGCAAGCGGAGACTCAAGGCGGGAGTTTGCCTCTATTGTGGTAACACGGGCCACTACCTGGCCACCTGCCCGTCGCGACCAAAAGCCCAGGCTCACCAGTAAAACTGGGCCTACTGGTGAGCCACACCCAGGGCTCCACAACCGCCCAGTCTCGCTTCCAGTTGAAGGCCACGCTCAACTGGAACTGTCAACCCCTGTCGCTGTGTGCCCTAGTGGACTCCGGGGCGGATGGAGATTTCATTGATGCCCAGCTAGTGCGACAGGCTGGCATCGCCACTCAACTTCTTGCCGTCCCTCTCCGGGTCCACGGACTGGATGGGAACCTCCTAGCCCAGGTCACTCACACCACCGAACCCCTACAGCTCATCCTGTCCGGCAACCACCGTGAGACCATTCAGCTCCTGGTCATCTCCTCACCCCAGTCCCCTCTGGTTCTCGGCCAACCCTGGCTCCAACTCCACAACCCTCATCTGAACTGGATCACCAGCAAGATCCAGAGCTGGAGTCCCTACTGTCACGCCACTTGCCTCCAGTCGGCTCGAGCACCCACGGAGGGTGCTTCACCTCCCCGCCAGGTTGGTTCCTCCAGACATGTCCTCGGTTCCCCCCATGTATCACGACCTGGCGGAGGTGTTCAGCAAGAGCCGAGCCTCTTCGTTGCCCCCATAGGCCCTATGACTGCGGCATCGACCTGCTTCCCGGGCTCCCTGCCTTCCGGTCGCCTCTTCAACATCTCGCGGCCGGAGAGAGCAGCGATGGAGTCATATATTCATGACTCACTGGCGGCAGGCATCATCCGACCCTCCTCATCCCCAGTCGGTGCAGGGTTCTTCTTCGTGGCCAAGAAGGACAAGTCACTCCGTCCCTGCATCGACTACCGCAACCTCAACGCCATCACCGTTAAAAACAAGTACCCTCTACCTCTCATCAACTCCGCATTCGAACCTCTACAGGAGGCCACTATTTTTTCTAAATTGACCTCCGTAACGCCTACCACCTTGTTCGAATCCGGGAAGGGGACGAGTGGAAGACGGCGTTCAACACCCCCCTGGGCCACTTCGAGTACCTGGTGATGCCGTTCGGGCTCACCAACGCCCCCGCTGTGTTCCAGGCGTTGGTCAACGATGTGCTCCGGGACTTTCTCAACCGCTCTGTCTTCGCTTACCTTGACGACATTTTAATTTTCTCCCCGCAACCTACAGGAACACACTACCCATGTCCGGCAGGTCTTGGAGAGGTTGTGGGAGAACCAACTGTTTGTCAAGGCGGAGAAGTGCGAATTCCACGCCTCGTCGGTGAGCTTCCTGGGGTACATCGTGGAGTGTGGACAGGTGAGACCAGACCCGGCCAAGATCCAGGCGGTGGTGGAGTGGCCTCAACCGTCATCGGTAAAGGAATTGCAACGATTCCTGGGGTTTGCAAACTTTTACCGGCGATTCATTCGGGACTACAGCAGGGTAGCTGAACCCCTCACCCGACTCACCTCCCCATCCATCCCCTTCTCCTGGAACCCTGAAGCTGAAGCCGCCTTCATCGGTTTAAAGAACCGCTTCACTTCCGCCTCCTGTCCTGGTCCATCCTGAGGTGTCTCGTCAGTTCGTGGTGGAGGTGGATGCCTCGGACTCCGGGGTGGGGGCCATCTTGTCCCAACGCTCGGGTAAGGACCAAAAGCTCCATCCTTGCGCCTTCTACTCCCGTAGGCTGTCCCCGCCGAGCGCAACTACGACGTTGGGAATCGGGAGTTGCTGGCGGTCAAACTCGCCCTGGAGGAGTGGCGACATTTGTTGGAGGGAGCGGAACACCCATTTATCGTCTGGACCGACCACAAAACCTGGCATATATCCAGTCGGCCAAGAGACTCAGTTCTCGCCAGGCCCGGTGGGCACTGTTCTTTGGCCGCTTCAACTTCACCATCACATACAGACCCGGATCCCGTAACCTAAAACCCGACGCCTCTCCCGCCAATTCTCCAAAACCGGACAGACGAGTCCCGACACCATCCTGTCCCCTCCTGTGTGGTTGCTGCAGTGACCTGGGGAATTGAGAGGCAGATCAGGGAGGCCCAGGCCACTCAACCTGACCCCAGACCTAACCCCAGCCCTCACCTGTTTGTCCCTGTTTCCGTCCGTTCCCAGGTCCTGCAGTGGACGCACTCCTCCCGTCTGGCCTGCCACCCCGGGTTCCAGCGCACCCTGTCGCTGCTCAAACGCAGCTTTTGGTGGCCGCCCATGGCCGCGGACGCCCGGGAGTTCGTACTGGCCTGCACCACCTGCGCCAGGAGCAAGGCATCCCACCAGCCCGCCAGCGGTCTCCTCCGTCCCCTACCCATCCCAGGTCGTCCTTGGAGTCACATTGGTCTGGACTTCGTCTGTGGACTCCCCCCCTCTGAAGGTAACGACACTATTTTGACCATTGTCGACCGATTCTCCAAAGCAGTCCATTTCGTTCCCCTTCCCAAGCTTCCTCAGCCTCAGAGACCGCAGAGCTCCTGGTCCAGCACGTGGTTCGCTTACATGGGATCCCCGTCGACGTTGTGTCGGACCGTGGTCCCCAGTTTTCCTCCCACGCCTGGAAGTCGCTTTGCCAGGCCCTGGGGGCCTCCGTCAGCCTGTCCTCCGGCTACCACCCCCAGACGAATGGCCAGACCGAGAGGGCCAACCAAGACCTGGGGACTGCACTGCGGTGCATCACAGACCGGAACCCTCCTCCTGGAGCAATCTGCTACCCTGGGTTGAGTATGCGCACAATTCCCTAACCAGCTCTGCCACCGGTCTCTCCCCTTCGAGTGCTCCCTAGGGTATCAGCCCCCTGTTCCCGGCCCAGGAGGAGGAGATCTCCGTCCCGTCTGTGCAAACCCACATCCGGCGCTGTATTCGGATTTGGGAGGACACCCGCTCTGCTCTCCGTCGCTCCACCGCGCGCACTCAACGCCTGGCGGACCGCCACCGCACCGCAGCCCCCAATACTCTCCGGGACAGCAAGTCTGGCTTCCACCACTGACATTCCCCTCCAGTCCACCTCCAAGAAACTCCAGCCACGTTACATCGGTCCATACAAGGTACAGTCTATCATCAACCCTCTGCTGTCAAACTCAAACTCCTCCAGCCCTCAAGATTCACCCCGTCTTTCACACGCCTCGAAGATCAAACCTGTCACTACCAGCTCACTGTGCCCTCCGGCCGCTTCCCTCCGCCCCGGATCATCGACAACGCCCAGCATACACCGTCCGGCGCATCCTGGACATTCGCGCAGGGGGTCGGGGCCACCAATATTTGGTGGACTGGGAGGGTTATGGCCCCGAGGAGAGGAGCTGGGTTTCCCGCCAGCTCATCCTCGACCCTCCTTCCCTCATTCGGGACTTCCACCGAACCCACCCTCAGAAGAACAGGCCTGGTGGGTCGCCAGGAGGCTCCCGTGAGAGGGGGTTCTGTTACATCGCTGTCCGCCCTGTTCACTTTCCTTGTGTTTTTCTGCCACTTTGTTCCTTGCGTGTCATGTCTGGTTTTTGCGTTCTCCCTGGGTTGTCTGTGTTATGGGCGCGGCTTCGCCGCAATCTGTCTATTGTTTTTCCCTGCACATTCTGCACGCTGCCCCAATCTGTTTCTTGTTCCCTCGTTTCGTTTAGCCTGTCACAATTGTTGTTCCCTGCACATTCTGCACGCTGCCCCAATCTGTTTCTTGTTCCTCGTTTTCGTTTCAGCCTGTCACAATTGTTTTCCCCTACACATTCTGCACGCTGCCCTTATTAGTTAATGCTTTTGCCTATTTAAACCCGGCACTCGTTTAGCCCATTGCCTTTGCATACTAGTTTTTCTAGCACTGCTTTCATTTGGTTACCTGTTCCTGACTTCGCGAATATTCCTGAATCTGCCTGTGTTTATTTTGTTTCTTGTTTAGTAGCCGCACGGCTTTCCTGTTTTTTGCCGGTTGTTTTTGGATTCCCTGTTTCTTGTTTATTTAGCCGCACGGCTAATCCTGTTTTGCCTGTTTGTTTTTGGACGGCTTGTTTCCGTCACTTTTATTTGTTCCTTGATTAAACGCCTCCTGAGCGGAGCGCAATTACCATCTCCGTGTCGAGTCCGCTTTTGGGTCCAGGTCTGCATTTACCGCACGTAACAAATATAAACTCTGTTAGAGTTGAATTAGCGCTGAAAATTGTACTGTGCAGGCATGTACACATGCGTAATGCATTACACCATTCCATCATTTTAGGGGGATACTAGGTCTAGTGCTTTTGTAAATCTGTTAGTTCAACATCAGTATATCAGCGCTATATGATACTGCCCTCTATTGGGATTTGTGTGTAAACCCAGTTTACAATTATTAATATACTGTAATACAGTATAAACTGACTAATGTATATAATTTCATACATGTAGAAAGTAACAATTACTGCACATACTTACACATATTCTGCATTTGCTAAAATGTATTATTCTTACACATTCAAATATGTAATATGAATGGAATGACTTCATTTTTTTGTAAGAAAATGAACAGTATATCATGTGATCACATGTGGTCATATTTACTTCACATTTATTCACTTGTAATCACATATATACATGTGTTTTTTGGACATTGAGAGTGAAATTCATGTGATTTGTCCATATGGGATGGTCTCCTTCAGGTGGAAACACTGTGCACACCTGATTGCAGGTCCAGTTCCCTTTGTTTCTTCAGTGCTGGATAAGCAATAGTTAGCTTTAAAGTTGAAATAAGAAGCTTTTGCAATGAAAGAAGATGCACTTGCTGTGATTCAGAGGTTACACCTTTCTTTTTATTATTGTTATTATTCACATTTTGAGAACCCGTTGTCATTATTTTCCACCGCTTCTGGTGCAGTCTAAAGCCTCCCATGATGGGAAACCCAAGAAGGTACAGAAAGCATAGATAGAAAACTGGGGAAAATGGGAAGCAGGTTGCATCGACTATGCATGTGTTATTTATTTATTTTGTTGGTATTGCTGATAATGTACACTACTGTTCAAATGTTTGGGGTCACCTTCCATCTGGACTATGGCTAATCGGGCACTCCTTCATTCTTCAGCAAGATAACGACCCGAAACACACCTTGAAGTTGTGCAAGAAATATCTGGTGAAGGAGGAATGTGAACAACAATTCAAACTAAAGACCTGGCCTGCCCAGTGTCCAGACCTCAATCCCATAGAACTTGTATGGGACAAACTGGAAAGGAAGAGTCAAAGCAAAGCAACCCACAAGTTTCTCTGGGAATTGCTGCAGGATAGCTGGGAAAACATGTCGGGTGATTTCCTGCTAAAACTTATTAACCGAATGGCCACTGTTTGTGAGGCTATTCTCACGCCAAAGGGTAACTATTTTGAGGAATCCAAGATTCAATTTTCAATATAATTTTCTTGAACATTTCTTTGATGTTCATTTTGTTCATTGTTACATGTGTTTTTTGTCATTTTAAAGTATTTACAGAAATGTATACGGTGTAAAGCATTGTCAATTATGAGATAAAAATAGTTTCCAGCAGGTACCCCAAAGTTTTGAACGGTAGTGTAATTTCCTGGCTCCAGTGTAAGATCACGACAGCACACATGTGGATAGGGTTAACACTGCTCCCTTTTTCCACACCTACGCCTGAGGGTTTCTTAGAGTCAATGGCCCAACCAACCTGCCTGGGGTTGTGTATCTGTTACCATGGTAACGGCAGGATAAATTCGCACTTGCCAATGGCATGAGAAGCAGAGCCATTGTGAGAGGAGGGTGACGCCATGCCTGCGGTTTAATAGCCTGCAGAGCTTCATGCCTCCATAACAAACAGCATCACTGAATTGTCAGGCTTTCTATTCCTGCTTTCCATTTCCATTTGAGGGACAGAGCAAAATTGTGACAGGGGTAGATGAATCCTTTCTTTAAGATATAAGGCAAGAAAGATATAGAAAAGTTCAAAGAAGGGAAACTAAATTGGTACCTGGTAAGAAAGGTCAAAGTTATGAGGATAGACTTAAGGCGCTCAATCTATTCAAGCTTAGCAAACGGAGATTTAGAGGGGATTTGATTGCGGTTTTTAAATTCATAAAAGGGAACTACCAAAGATTTTTTAAGACAAGTTTGGTTAGCAGGACAAAAGAGCACAGGTGGAAATTAGTTAAAGGCAAATCTGCATGGATATCAGGAAGTACTCTTTTACACAGGGAGTTGTCAATGCCTGGAACAGCTTTTCAGGTCAGGTAGTGGAGGTAGAAACACTTGGGATATTCAAGTTGAGGCTTGATGCAGTACTGGATATTCTTTAGACTAGGAAATGATGAGCCTAGATTGGCTGAATGGCCTGTTCTTGTCATTAAGTATTCTTATGTTCTTTCATTCTTGAGGCTATACAGCATTGCAGCGCTTAGTTTTACAAAATTTACAAAAGTAAAAAAATACCAGTTTTTAAATGAATCAGACTGTTCTGACACATCCACTGGACACTGATGCATCTTTCCCAAGTTGCCTGACTGTCATTATACCAAATATGTCCACTACCATTAATCATTTGTGTAATTATTTTATTTGACATTATTTTTTGTGTATGTTTGTGTGTTTTGTTATAATAAATAAATTTTTATGTTTTTTTGCACGAACATATTTTTAATAAGGGAAAGCTAGCAAGGACAAAGGCTTCAGAGTGTTTATATTATAGAAGAGCTGCTGTACCCCCACCCCTGTGTGTAGCCCAAAGGAGAGCTCTGTAGCCTGCAGTAGAAACAGTGCCCTGACTCTCAGACCTACGCAGATCTTAGTACCAGCCACAGGATTTACCTGTATTTAAACCAGGCGGGTCAACTGAGAACTCAGTTTCCTTTTGCAGTGATGGCCTGGGGAATCCAAGTGGCTAGAAAATGCAAGGGGCTGTGTAGCCAATCAGACATAGGCAGTGATTGTGAGGTGACCAGATGTTTAAAGACAGTTTTTATGGGAGTTTGACCTGAACTCACCTGCTCTTTTGAAAAGTGCCATGGGATCTTTAATGGCCGAAGGTAGTCAGAACCTCAGCTTAATGTCTCGTCCGAATGATGGCACTTTGGTGGTGATGGGGGTGATGGGGACACTGTGCAGTAGAAGGTGCCATTCCACCTATCACTATGCTGGGGAACTGGATTATTTTTTGGTCCAGATGGAAGAGTGCCCCCTACTGGCCCACCAACACCCCTTCTAGCAGCAACTTAGTTTTACCAGGAGGCCTGCTATCCAAGTACTAAACAAGCCTTATGCAACTAAACACTATTCCATCAAACTCGGCCTTGTGCCTACTGGGCACTAATAGGCACGTCAATGGGCATTTTAATAGGCCTTCACAATAATGTGGTAAGTTGCGCAATGACATGCACTTTCAAATAATAGCTCCTTGTTGCCTAACCTCTTTTTTTATTTGCAATTCTGTAAGTCACTCTAGATAAGAGCATCTGCTAAATCACTGTATATAAATGTAAATGTTAGTTAGTTTCTGCTGTATGACTAAAGAAGGCTACATGGTGGTACAGTATGGCTGTAAGCACAATGATTGGGGGCATATTCTCAATAATTCAGAGCTTGTTTGTTTTTTTTTTTTTTTTTTGCATCAGGGAAAACTAAATAAATAAAATATCTGTAGGGTGTATCAACTGGTGAGGACTGCTTATTCTCAGACACATCAAAACGTTCTCTTGAAGCCTGACTAATCCGCCATCACTTTTGCCGGCGGTAGAGCTGTGCACTGTAAGTAATTCTGTTTCGTGTGAGAAAACTGAATAAAAAACTTTCATTTCCTGGTATAAAAGGAGACTCGTCAACTAAGACCCAGATCAGACCACCCCGGGGAGGTCACATTTACAGTCTTTGGCCACAAGGGGGGGTGCAAGCCTTTAAGATGGTTCAATTGCTATTTGAGTACATTTATAGAAATGACAGTGCAGCCAGGCTTTTCAAACAGCCCCGTGAATAGTGAATTGTTTAATGTCACATCATTTCCACACAATCCGCTCGAACTCACATCGCACCTTGGCTTGCCTGATTTTTTTTTTTTTTTTTTTGGGGGTTCTGGGCCTGGGTTCTCTTTTGTTAAGCGTTCTGTGACAATGTATTTGTAAAGAGCCCTATACAAATACATTTGATTTGGTTTGGATTTGATTATTTTGAACAGACCAGCCACAGGCAGTATGAGTATCTGAAGATTTCAAAATTCACAAAAAGCACGTGAACAGCTATGTTCCATCCCGACTACACCAGCACTGTTACTGGGTCCTGGTTTGCATCTCCGCTGCCCACCAGTTGGCAGATCTACACGGAGCAGACTGTGGTCTGAGTACCAGGCTGGGAGGCTGAGAGTGATAATCTCTCTCCACTCCCGCCTCCTTCTCATGCCACACATCGCCCCACACAGTCTACATTGCAGTGGACACCAGTTCCCTGGCCGTGCAGTCGTTCATGTTCTTACAGTTTTATACAGTGAAAACTCACAGCTTACATTCATACAAATGTAATCATCATTTTTATTCAGTACAAATACATTCTCATACAACCTAAATGTGTTTAAAGCAGAAGGTTTTATTACAGTAAAACAAGCAGGACGGTGCTTTAGGAAGGGTGCATTTAGGAAGGGTTTTAATCCTGGGCTTGGAGTCCGGAGGCGGGATCACACATGGCCTTTAGGCCGAGGTTAATTTATGAGTTGTTGTTTTTTTATTTGATATTATAGAGTATTTTGTGTTGATCATATAACATAAAATGTGAAAAATGCCAAAGGGGTGAGTACTTTTTATAGCCACTGAATTTTATTAGCAGAGTGATTTACACAGTTTACATTTTTGAATATTATCCCTTTACACAGGATATTATATATACTGAAGCATTGCTGGTTTAGTAGCTCCAGGGTACAACAGTGCTGCACCTGGGACTTGAACCTGCAACCTATGGGTCAGAAGTGAAGTTCCCTGCCCATTATACTATACATAATCCAGCTGGATGTTCAACTGAGGACATTCAGGTGAAGTACCTGGTTCAAGGGTAGCTCTCACAATGGAGCTCAGTCACGGTGTTTGCCATGGCAACTGAACCTGCCACCACAATGCTACCCTGCCACTGTATGTGTCCACCTGCGATTTAAACCTCCAACCCACAGGCCACAATCACTGACCTGTCCACTTGTTCAGGCCATCAATTTAGCCATTTTTAAAAATTAAAAACGTTACTCAAGTTTAAACAGTTAGCCCTTTCTGTTGCTTATGATTGTCTTTCTGACATATGTCTGTGTGTGTGTGTGTGTGTGTGTGTGCCTGCATATTCTGAACAAATATATAAATATCAACTTTCCGACACATCTTCATACAATTTCTATGATGGCTAACAGAGTTTCCGTCTCCTCTCCTTTTCCTTCAATCCTTATCTCTTCTGGTTGCCTGTGCCCTGGTTGCCCTGTTACGTTTATTTCTTCACAGCACACAGTGTAGAATGAAGTCATTAAATAAGCACAGACTTTTCATATATAATACACATCATGTGTAAGTCAGTAAATAAGCACAGATTTTTTTTCACTTGGAAAGCAAACAACTGAAATGGATGTTGGTTGTTGTTGCAATAGGAACGTTTTCCAAAGAGATGAAATTTGATACTTTCATCTAATAACTTTCATAAAAACTTTCAATATTTTTAAATGATTTCTTTCCCCATGTTCTTCATAATTTAACACATTTTCTCCAGCTATTTGCCTTTGTTCCCCCAGCTGGCAGAGCACTGTCCCAAGCTGCTCATTACATCACATTTGCAAAGGAAACAGTGGAATGACCTGTTCAGATACCAGGCAGACAGTTCAGTGCCACAATAGATAGATTATACAGGCAATTTTATTCAAAAAGATTTCCAAAAAATGGTCTATTGCAATTCTTTAATGCCTTTCAGCTGGATGGAAATTATAACTCGTTTGCTTGTTTGTGCAGCCCAGATTGTGTGTGGTTTAGAAAAACAGTAAGCGTCAGGGATGAAGGATCTTAAGATTTAGCTCTTAAAGGAGGCTGATGTGCTTCTTCTGTTTCTTTACTGCAATCATAATAATGATCCTATATGCTTTATTTGTATAACACCTTGTGACACAGAAGGCAGCCCAAAGTGTTTTGCACAATCATAGAAAAGGAATGAAAATGAGCAAAATTAAAGACCCAATTACTGTCAAGTCTCACTTGTATGGTACATCCTATGTCAGTTTATGGAATGTGTGCTCCATATATTCAACACACCCCATCACAAACATTGAGAATGAGTGTGGTTTAGAAAATCTCAGAAATGCACCAAAGTTAATTAGTGTTTTTCATGAGTAATTTAATTTATTTTCAAGGTGGACCTTGAAATTACTGGCTCATTAGAATTTGCTCCTGTGAAATGGGTTCTGAGGTTAAACCCAAATGATTCATTTCTTCACAATTTGACATTTTCTTTCAGTAATAAAATACAAAGGTAACTGTCAAGATATAGGCAACACTTTTGTTGGTTTGAGGTTTGAGGATGGGGACAGTCAAATGGTCCTGGCGAGTCCTAGCCGTGTGGGGGTGGGGGGGGGGTGTTTGTGGGACACTCGTTGAGAAGGAGAGGGTCAGGCCTATCTGCCTGTACCATGATCTGCCTATACCGTGGTACCCCCCACTGTTAACTTGCGGTACTACACCCATTTAAACGATCCCTGCTTTACTCAAGTGTTGCCTTTATTTTGACAGTTACCTGTATGTTTAATGACAAACACCAGAGGGCAGTGGTGTACGCTTATTGTCAGTACAAGGATTGTTTCTCTACTTCTTTTTTAACCAACTTTGATCTATTATTTTTACAAATAATGTTCCTCCAATTTGTAATGCCAAATCATGTTGATACTCCAGTCCCATCACTACAATGCCTTACGTCAATTCAGCAGGGCACATTTAATTTAGTTCATTTAAAAACATCTTTGGTTTCATTTTACATGCATGTACAATAGGAAGAGCCACCCAACAGACCCCTTTTTATCCATTTTTATTGTTTTATATAGTAACACAAGGATGCACCCTGTGATAAACAGAGGGACAATCACATAATCCCATTGAGGCCATTGTGTTTACAGGATGTCCAAGCAATGTTGCAAAATCATTTTAATAGATTTTTGGTTCCAATGTTTATTCAATTAAACTATAGTCAAAGGTAAGTTCAAAACTTACATAGTACACACAGTATCTTTTTTTTTTTTTTTTTTTTTTAAAACACAGACAATAACTCTCTGGACATAAAGGTAACTGACAAAATAAAGGCAACACTTTTGTAACCTGGGTGGGGGACGCTCAATCGGCCCTGGCCCGGGCTAGGAGAGACCCAGCCAGGCAATGGGGCTCATTGGAAAGGGGAGGGCTCACCCCCCTTTTCGCACATGCAACTCACACGAGTGCCATATTACCCTTCGTACGCCGATTTCGAAGCAAATCGAATCCATTACAATCGTCTGTAAACATCCCAGAAGAGCTGTTGACAGTGCGAGATACAGAAAGCGTGTTTGCTCAAAGGCACATCTGCACAGCAGCGCATCATCAATTGTTCAGGCATTTATAAATCATCCCAGAGCCAGCTCCATGGCCTGCTTAAGAGTCTCAGTGTTGAAGAGGTTGTAGGAGTTTTAGCTCCCTGCTGAGCCACACAAAGATTTAAAGCTCGGAACTCACAGTCACCTGGCACACTGCAGCTGGAGAGACAGATTGGGCTAATGGTTCTGTGATAGATTGGACTCATGTCCAGGCGGCTTATTCGTACAAACGGCTATTGACTCTACTCAATTTGGGCCTGGCCATTGGAGCCAGATTCTGCAGCATGTCAGTATTAGGGAGATAGATATTAATTTAGCACTCTTTATGCCAGAAAAAGCTTTAACTTTTGTCAATTTTTTTACATCTGACTGAAGACTGTTTGGGGTGAGAGGCAACACTAGTAACAAAGAACCAAGGATGCCATGTGTCACTGGTCCATTGTTATTATTAATTGAGTTAAAACAGAGAAATGCTCACTGTACATAGGCTGTTCCACGCATGACTGTTTTTATGTTTATTCCATGCACTCTGATTCTCCCTACGAAAAGAAAAAAAGAAAAACATTTGTGACATTGTGGTGGTCAAGTCGATAAGCTGCAATTCTGTAATTCCCTCACCAACAGAGGGAGCTGTGGTTGTACTGTTGAACTCCTCAGCAGAGGGCTCCACTCTTCAGACTTTAGCAGTAGCAGGTGCAGCAGACTAAATGCTCAGGACTGCCAGACCAATGCTGGCCCACCTTACCCCTTACGTCTAAGGACAAGGCCATTACTGCACTGGACACCAGCCAACAAAACAACCTACAGGCAGTGGGAAAAAAAAATAGAAGCACTAATTAAAAGTCACTTAATAAGATGTTTGGCCACCAAGTGTGGCCAGCACGGCCTGTATACACTGTGGCAGAGAGTGTACCAGCATCTTGAGTTGACAAGAAAGTCGATCGAACAAAGTTGTTTGCTGATGGTAGTCGGTCATGACACAAGCAGTCAATTACATGGATATTTAGCAGCTGCTGTAATGTATATAGTATATAAATACAAATACTCTCTAAGGCTCTTATATGTTGAGAGACAGCACGTATGGCACCCACTCCATCCAGAAACCTGACAGCCTCTGCAATTTTGAGGCATAATTTTGATACCACAAAGCATTCTGTTTTTATTTTTTCAGTAGCAATTCTGTTACAGGGTTCATCTGTGAAGCACACTCTTTGACTTCCTCACTCTGTCATCCAGGGATTTATTGAAGCAGCATGGAGACTAAACAGAGGGTACACTCACAGTTTTTAAGAAGAGGGCAGACAACAGCTGAGGCCATAGCTGACCATAGTAGTAATACCGTAGTAAAACACTGCTTGTTTTCAGCTTTGGTGCCTGGATGTTTTTACAACAGCATGTTTACCATGCGTCCTATCAGATCAGTTGTATGCCGGATGGATCCGCAACAAACGCCATACAAATGACATGATAAACGAGCTACCTTTTCTGCTTAATTAATAGCAGCAGGAACTAAAATGTTAATGGTCCTCAGTAGCTCGCAGCCGACATGTTTTTGTCTGTTTATTTCTTCACTCATACATATTTGATATTAAAAGTCATTTTCACTGGCAGTACATTTTTTTTCAGTGAAATTTAAATCTTCAATAAACCATAACCAATCAATTTGGTTGAACGCAACTTTGCGAGGGGCAGGGCTTAGGGTGTGCGGATGAGTGGGTGTTGTGACGTGTAAGTTAATGGCATCACAGTGAGATGTCATGGTGAGAGCTCATGTCTTGGTGCCCTGTGTTAAGGACATGCCCTGGTGTGCTGCCTTGGATAAGAAAGGTCTTGATCTTGACTGCCTCATGGAGATTGCTCCTCACATCCTCCTGTAGTAGAAAAAGCATATACAGTGCTTTACTGTGACAAACTACATCAATGTACTACAGCGCCTAAGGCCATTTCTAACAGTGCAGCAGAAATAATTGTCTGCAAACAGGGACTGTCTAGCTGTCCAGAACTCCTGAAAAGTATTTTCTTTAAGTCTCCCCCCCCATGTAGAAATGATGCTCCGTTGATGCCCTCTGCCTGATGGGCATGCTGTGTTCTTGCTCTGCATGCGTTTGATAACTTCCCGCTCCACGGCCCGGCCCAGCTGGGTTCTGATCATCTGCTCCAGAGGCCCCGGAACGCAGCGGAGAGTGAACGACGCCGAGCCGTACCGCACTTTACCGCGCCGCGCGGGCCACATACCTGTGAACCGCGACCGGACGACGGGGGGGAACAAGCGCCTCCGGCCTCCAAACTTGCGCCGCTTTGCTAAAACTGCTCCTGACCGCAGCGTTTGTGTCAAGCCTTCCACTGCTAGTAATGCAGCATGCGCCAGAGAACCAAATGATTATCATCATAATCATCATCATCATCATAATCATCAACTGTTGGCTTTCAATTGGGGGTTGTATCTTCTACAGTTTTTCTTATTTTTTCAGTAGTTTTTCCTTTGTTTGTTTTACAGCCACTATGCGTGAATTTCAGCAGCGCAAGGCCAGGAGGGGCACGGGTCATTGCAGGACACTGCAGCGGGCACACTGCAGGCTACAAGCTACATTGTGCTCCATAATCACCCAGCCCAGGCTAAAGACTAGACACCTGTGGCTGGCAACCTTCCCTGCCTTCCAAATAAAATGCCTTCTGGGGCCTCCCGGGTGGTCTAGAGTTTACAACGTTCGACGCTGGCCACTGCAATCTGGGTTTGATTCCACTGGCCGCACCAGTATCGGCCCTGGCCAGGAGTGCCGCTAGGGGGCGGAAATTGGCTGTCCGCCCCTGGGAGGGGGAAGGGAAGCCAAGCTTTCGCAAGTACCGGCTCAAAGGAGGCGGTGCTTTGCTTTTGTCACTGCCGGTCTCAGGGCTACGGCAGCAAACTCACAAGAGGGAGGGATTGACATGAAAAGAGAGGGTGTAAATTGGGAGAAAATCTGAAACAAAACCTTTAAAAAAAAAAAAAGCATTCTGTGGGTGGTTGAGTATCACATGGGAAAGACAAGGAGGAGGTTGGAGAGAATGAGAGATATTGAGGAGGATGAGAACATTGGCCCTGCTTTTGGAACACAAGAGTACAGTCTAGAGAACATCCAGAACATACACCTGAGCAGGTACTGGATGGCCACCATCATTCTCAGTGACGGTAAAGGCCTCAGCCCATTTAATTGTTTAAGGAAGCTGGATGCCGCCTAGTGAAAACTAGGAGTTCTTCTCGCACTCTTACACAGTCCTTCCCTTGCGTAGCGGGACCATGTTAGTTTCTCAGTCCACCATTTATCACAGTTTAGTCTGAAGTGTGTGGATGATTTTATTATTCATGCGCTCATTCATTTGGCGGGCGCTCTCATCCAGAGCAACCGAGAATGCAGCAAAAATTTGAAATGATTAATTAATATATGCCATTTAGCAGACGCTTTTATCCAAAGCGACTTACAGTAGTGAATGCATACATTTTCATGTATGGATTGATTAATTAAATTCATATCACTGGAGCAACAAGAATAACAGACAGAACCCAATCATAATCACTGGAAAGTAGTTCTACCCAATTGCCATTTTCTGTGGTAACTTCATGTATGGATTGATTAATTAAATTCATATCACTGGAGCAACAAGAATAACAGACAGAACCCAATCATAATCACTGGAAAGTAGTTCTACCCAATTGCCATTTTCTGTGGCAACTTCCCTTGCATATATACAGTCAAGCCGGAAAGTCTGCACACCCCTTTCACCCTCTCCACGTTTCATTGCGTTACAGACTTATTCTACAATAGATTAAGTTAATTTTTTGTCTCAAAATTCTACACAAAATAGCCCATAATGACAAAGTGAAAACAGGCTTTTAGACATTTGTGCTAATTTATTACAAATCTAAATGTAAAATATCATATGTACACAAGTGTGCACACCCTTTGATATGACACCCAAAAGTGAGCTGAGGTGCATTTTGTTTCCACTGATACTGCTTGAGATGTTTCTACAACTTGATTCTAGTCCACCTGTGGTAAATTCAATTGATTGGACATGATTTGGAAAGGCACACACCTGTCTATATAAGGTCCCACAGTTGACAGTGCATGTCAGAGTAAAAACCAAGCCAAAAAGGTATGATTGATGGAGTGGTGCAGAGATGGTTGTCCTTCTGCCAGGTTCTCCCATCGCTGCAGAGGAACTCTGAAGCTCTCTTAGATTGGCCATTGGGTTCTTGGTCACCTCCCTGACCAAGGCCCTTCTTGCCCGGTTACTGAGTTTGGCAGGACGGCCAGCTCTAAGAAGAGTTGTGGTGGTTCCAAACTTCTTCCATTTCACAATGATGGAGCCCATTGTTCTCCTGGGTGCTTTCAATGCTTTAGCAATGTTTTTATACCCTTCCCCAGATCTATGCCTCAACACAATTCTATCTCGGAGGTCTATGGAGAGTTCCTAGGACTTCATGGCTTGGTTTTTACTCTGACATGCACTGTCAACTGTGGGACCTTATATAGACAGGTGTATGCCTTTCCAAATCATGTCCAATCAATTGAATTTACCACAGGTGGACTAGAATCAAGTTGTAGAAACATCTCAAGCAGTATCAATGGAAACAAAATGCACCTCAGCTCACTTTTGGGTGTCATATCAAAGGGTGTGCACACTTGTGTACATATGATATTTTACAATTAGATTTTTAATAAATTAGCACAAATGTCTAAAAACCTGTTTTCACTTTGTCATTATGGGCTTTGTCATAGTGTATATATACACTACTGGTCAAAAGTTTTAGAACACCCCCATTTTCCAGTTTTTACTCAAATTTAAGCAGTTCAAGTCCAGTGAATAACCTGAAATGGTACAAAGGTAAACGGTAAACTGGTAGAGGTTAAAAAAAAATGTTGGTTACCAAAAACTAAAAAATAATGTACATTTGTTGGCAGTGAGTAGTTTCCTACACCATCAAAAGGCACTTGTAAACTGGAGGAGGAAACTCTGACAGGAAGAGGTCTGGCAGACCTAAAGCCACAACAAAATCAGAAGACAAGTTTCTGAGAGTCAACAGCTTGCGTGATAGGCGGCTCACGGGAACAGCTTAACACTGGTCAAAGTAAGGAAGTCTCAGTTTCAACTGTGAACAGAAGACTTCGAGCTGCAGGTTTGACAGGTCGAGTGGCAGTAAGAAAGCCATTGCTAAGATGGCAAAATAAGAAAAAAGGCTTGCCTGGGCCATGAAGCACCGCCAGTGGACTACTGAAGACTGGAAGAAGTCTTGAAATCTTGAAATTTTGAAAGGTTTTTGTAGGCCGTCGAGTAGGCGAAAGGATGGTTCCTCAGTGTGTGACACCAACTATCAAACATGGAGGAGGAAGCACAATGGTCTCGGGCTCTTTTTCTAGATCCAGAGTCGGCGACTTGCAGCACAGAGTGACTGTTAACCCACGTTAACCCATTACTTGTTCCTTGAAAAGGGCCTTTTCTGAAATTTACATTATTTTTCCGTTTTTGGTAACCTAAACTTTATTTTTTTTTACCTCTGGCAGTTTGTCACTTACCTTTGTAGAATTTCAGGTTATTCACTGAACTTGAACTGCTTAAATTTCAGTAAAAACTGGAAAATGGGGGTGTTCTAAAACGTTTGACCGGTAGTGTATATATTGCGGTGTCCCTAGGGGTTGGCCAACACTCACAGACCTTTTCAGAGGGATTAGGCAGTTAAATAACCCAGAGGAGGCAGTATTCAAAACAAAACAATAATTTATTAAACTAATTGACAGACACAAAAAAGGGTGGGGTCTTTGGGGGAATTCAAAGCACATAAAGTCCAAAATCCTACTCGTCGTCGTTATCCAAAATCCAATGTTGCAATCCAGGTCAGTTCCACAATCCAGTCCAGTAGTCGGTACACAAAGGGGGGTCTTCAAACAATCCAGGTCAAAACACATTCCAAACAATTGTCTCCCAAACAATTCTCTCCCATTCTCTCTTCAACTCTCTCTTCAACTCTCTCTTCAACTCTCTCTTCAACTCTCTCTTCAACTCTCTCTTCAACTCTCTCCACAAGAGCCAACCTACTCCCTCCCAGTGTGACATGTACGAGTCCTTTAAATATACCTCCAAATCGCCTTCAGCTGTCCGTAGTCTCAATCAATTGACTCCGTTCAGGTGTGGGACTGCGGGCTGCTGGGAAATGGAGTTGTTTCCTCTCCAGTAGCTCCCAAGAATTAAAGAGGCAGGCCCCCATTTCCTCGTCCTGCCTCTTGGGATGCCGCAATATATAGTGTTCATAAACAAAAACCAATTGTAGCCACTCATATGTGTTTCATTGGGTTTTTTGTTCATTTTTGTATTCATTTTCTTTACCACTGGATGAGGCTGAGGAGATGAGAGAGACTGAGGCAGCGTTCAGGCCTGTCGGACTGGGAGAACGGAGGTGGTTAAAGGCCATGAATGAAGGAGACTGACAACTGCACCAGGCCTCTCCCACAATCTTGCTGGGACATCTGGAACCAATTGTCAGCTGGAGCCTCCCTGCTGCCAGCAGCCCCATTTCCTCACTGAAATGACGGAGGGATCAGAATAATAAAACACTGCTTCAATAAACAAATGTCTCATTCAGGTTGAGATCTGGTGACTGAGATGGCCATGGCATATGTATATATTACATATTACATTGTTTTCATGCTCATAAAACCATTCAGAGACAATTTGTGCCTTGTGTATGGAGGCATTGTCATTCTGGAAAAGACCACTCCCATCAGGATAGAAATGCTTCACCATAGGATTAAGGTGATCACTCAGGATGGCTGTGTATTTATTTGCGTTTACCTTGCCCTCTAAGGGGTTGAGTGGACCTAAACTATGCCAGGAAAATGCCCTCCACACCATAACATAATTGCCAGGACCCTTCATTTACTCAAGTGTTCATTTACTTAATTTCCTCCCCTATTTTGGCAGTTACCTTTATGAGTAATATGTACACAAGTATTAAAGACATTTAATAAGCACAAACATAGGCTCATGCATTAATTGTGATTAGCCTGTCCTGTACCACATATTGTTAACACAATACACATCAAGTTCACCCACAAACCAACAGGGAGGGTGGGCTCATGGGAACCACTGCTCTAACACACCTTCTTTAACACTGTGGAAAGCTCCATAGTGTTTCTGTCTCAGTCTGCCAGGAGCCTTGGAGTGACCCTGAAGAACCAGCTGAGCTTCTCGGGCCATATCGCAGCAATCACCCGGACCTGCCGATTCTCCCTCCATAACATCTGGAGGATCCGACCGTTCCTCACCAAAGAGGCCACACAACTTCTGGTCCAGGCGCTGGTAATCTCACGCCTGGACTACTGCAATTCCTTGCTGGCAGACCTACCGGCATGAGCTATCAAGCCACTGCAGCTGGTCCAGAATGCTGCCGCACATCTGGTGTTCAACCAACCCAAGTACACAAGTCACCCCTCTACTCACCTCTCTTCACTGGCTCCCTATTGCACCACGCATCAAATTTAAATCACTGGTTCTGGCCTATCAAGCTGCTAGAGGAACTGCTCCCTCCTACCTCGAGTCACTCATCACACCCTACACCCCAGCCAGACCCCTCCACTCCACCTCCTCTGGCAAACTGACTGTCCCTTCCCTGTGGGTGCCTGGCAGCCACTCCTCACGGTCCCCTCAGTGGTGGAACAATCTTCTGCACTCGGTCAGGACCGCCGACTCACTGGCCATCTTTTGCAAGGGACTGAAACCCCACCTCTTCAGACTCCATTACCACTAATTGTCATCACCACTGTCTTCATATTCAATACTGCATTTTGTAATATGTATCTATGTTGATGTCTGCCCCCCCCCCCAAAAAAAAAAAAAAAAAAAAAACACCTAACTTTTCCCTCCTTGTGTTACAGGTACAGTTTGCAGCTGCCAACAATTATGTATATTACTGTATCACGACTCTGATCTCTGGTGCGGGCTATGACTAATCTTACCATGTATTAAATCACATTTTGTAAGTCGCTCTGGATAAGAGCGTCTGCTAAATGCCTAAAATGTAATGTAATGTAACAACGTGTTTATGGCACAAATACTTGGCCCTGCTCTAGAGGTTTTAAAACGAAACCATGAATACGAATTGTGCTATAACATTGTTATAAGAGTGTGCTATAACATTTTTATATAAATATAGTTATTACAGTATTATAGTAATGCTCATTGTCGAGATGTGCAGCTTTGCAATGCTACTGAGGTTACTGTAAATAACTAAGAACTGTGTGACTGCTGTGTAGATGAACATTTATTATATAACTGTAGCTATTACTGTGCTATAACAATGTTCATAGTCAGGTGTGTTTTTTATAAGATATTTACCAATGCGATGCCACTGGTCTTTCTGTAAATAGGTTTGGGCACTGTACTGCTGTACAAAAAACAGTGTGACCATTGCACAGATTGACTCTGTTCTATTACTGTAGTCATAAAAGAATAGTGTGGAACTTGGGTTTAGGCTCAGGGATAGGCTTCTCCCTCCCCCTCTGGGGTATTGTGGGTGAAGGGGGTGCTGAGGTTATATTAAGGGGCAGGGATTAGGATAGGGGGAGAATTATTAGCACAACCTGTGATCTAACACACTGTTAATCCCCAAATTGGGATCCAAATAAATTGTTTTCACAAGTTTTTTTTGCATGAATTACACAGTTGATTGTTATATAATTCCATAGGTGTGGTACACTAAATTCCCGTTACACAAAATGCCAAGGCTGATAGCATAAGGGCAGTTGGTTTAATACTGACACCACTTGAATTTCAATGATCACACACAATGAATAGAAAAAATCTTGCGAGAGCCAAAAAGTAGGGACACGTTGAGTAGAGCTAGACGAATGACACGGCCAATGTCATGAGGATAATTTACCTGCTTCACAGGTACAGAGAACAGTATTGTGAGGTACGGGATAAGGACCCAGACGCAGATCAGGATTAGGCAAAAAGGATTGTTTAATTAAGGCAGAGGTCAAAACCAGAAGTCAGGGTAGCGAAGGTACAAAATCCAAATCCAAAGAGAAGTCCACAAACAATCCAAAAGTCAAAACCAATAAATCAGAAAAGGCAAAGAAACAGAATCGGCAGGCAAACGCGAAGTGAAAACAGAAGGGGTGTCTCGGGAAAATGCTTACAGACTCTGGCTTACAATAATCGGCACAGGGAATGAAGATCAACGTTCTGACAAAGATAGAACATAAACACGGAACTTATATACAAGCAGGGAAGGGAAACACAATAGGAATCAGGTGTGACTGGGAGGAGAGAAGGGCAGGAACACAAGTGAAAACGATGGGATTCGCTGATACAATAACGAGGGGAAACGAAAGACACGGACTGGGAATCACACAGACACATAGACAATATACGACCTGGAAGAGCAGGCAGACACATGCATAGTTCGACGGGGAGGAACGCATAGAGAGAAACTGCGTGCAAATGAAGCGAAACGTGAGAAGCGTACAGGGATAGGACAACGAGAGAGAGAATGATAGCGATAGATAGAAGCGTGAGATAATTAGTGATTAGTAATGTTAGTAACTTAATCTAAATCCCAAATGTTAGTAGTTTAGTAGGTTAGTACTATATACATCTAACTAATATATACAAAGTGTTATAGAAAGAAAGAAGGAAGTAAAACAAGATAAGAAACTAAGACGGAAAAACCGAAAACTAGGATTTCCTGAAGTGCATGACAAAAGACAAGGAGTGGATCTCGAAACAAACAGGAACGATGACAGACGGGGAACAGAACGTGACAGAAACGAGAATGATGAATGAAAAATAAACAAAGTACAAAAACAAACCGAACAGACATTGCAGAACATAACAAGTATACAAACAGTCCGTTCAGTGAGGTACAAATTCCAGTACTTTTTTTCCCGTCTAGTCAGAGACTTGAAAAAAAAGATATCAGCACCTACTATGTATTTCCTATAATATAATATTAACAATTTTGTCCCCCCCTTAAAACAATGTGACAGAATGGGTTTTACTTCATTGCCAGATTATTTGACCAGTTCTGAGATTGTTCTTCACTGACTCCTTGTATCCCACTGCGTCACTTTGAAATCAGCGTGTCTGTCTGTGTGTTAGTGTTTACTTCTCTTCTTGACTGTTTCTGTTCTTTGTTTTCTTTCATCATTTCATTCCCTCCAGTGTAAGGCTTCATGCTGTTTCTTTATCTCTCCACACTATGTGTGTATGTTTGTGTCTGTGTGTGTGTGTGTGTGTGTGTGTGTGTGTGTGTGTGTGTGTGTGTGTGTGTGTGTGTGTGTGTGTGTGGTTAGATCCACTGTTACTCTTTTTGACTCACCAAAGCTGCGGCACAACCTTTATCATGGAGAACCGCAGGGTGTGCCGTTTTTTTCGTTTTGTTTTAACCTTAAAATCAGCAAAAAATGTCGAGCCAAGAAACTAGGTGTGGCGAGTTGCCTGTTTTGTGAGGTACCTGCTGTTTTACCTGAAATATGAAGTTCTGAGTAACAATGAAATCCAGGTACCCCTGCTGTGTACTCTCCATGTCTATTAAAAGTTTATGTGCCCACATTGTACTGATAAAGTTTTGTTTCTGAGTGTCTGTGGTATGATAATCTGTCATATTTTATGTACAAAATAGGACAATCCAGGTTGTTTTTCCTAAGGAAATTGAAGGGTCTTAATGTCTGCACCAAATTCCGGTCATGTTTTATGAGGGCATTGTGACAAGTGCTGTTTTTTATGCAGCTGTCTGTTGTGGGGGGAACATAAGTAAGAGGGACACAGCACGCATCACCAGACTGGTGAAGAGGGCAAGCTCCTCTATTGGTGTGGCATTGGCCCCTATGGAGGTCAGAGTACAGGGTAGGCTGGAGAAAAAAACTAAAGGCATTATGCAGAACTGTTTGCATCTACTTCACTCTGTCTTGGCACAGCAGATGAGCACCTTCAGTGGTCACCTCATCGCTCCCAGGTCTTCCAGGTTTAAAACATAATTTCTGCCTTCAGCCATACGCTGTTTTAGTCAGACTAGATGAGGGGACAAGATAGAATAGTCCTGTGATTTTAGCTTTTTATATAATTCCTTGATGACTATTATTGCGCTTTTTAATTGACTGGACTTTGAGCTTTTATGCTGTCCTTGTTCTATATGTTTGTGTAAGTCTGTGTTTTTAATGTCTGTATGCTGCTACTGACAAACCAATTTCCCTGGAGGGATGAATAAATAAATATAAATAAATATGTATAATCTCATCTCTCATAATCTCATCTCATCTCAAAAGGTACAGTAAGTTTATTGCAGCTGATATGTTGTTTTCTGATCACTCGAATAATGAAGAACAACACCAGCATCCTTTCTATTCTATGTTAACATGAAATTTGGGGGATTTGTTTACTTTTTTCTGTACACTGTCACTCACGGATGGTTGATCTTCTGCAGAGCAGCTCTGGTACGTGTTGACGACGCGATGAAGGCTGTAGAAACACGTGACCGGCTTGCTGGAACTTTGCAGTCACTCAGCACCGTGCACCACCTTCTCTCTGATGGAAAATCAATAAATTAATTTGCCCTCCTTCCCCCTTTAAACAAACAAGTTTGTTTGTTTAAAAAGCCACGTGACGTGAGGCTGCGGCTCCAAAGGGCCCATCACTGCCGAGCGTAGTAGCGATAACAGCGCTCTTAGATGGGACCACAAAGCCAGGCTTTCTCCCCGCTCTCACTGCCACAGTCAGGCCCAGAGCTGACACCAAGCTCACCCCCAGCACCCAGTTTGGGTCTCCATCTCTCCAGCGGGCGCTGTACATAAACATACCCGGCTTATCGCTCCGATCATTTCATCTAAAAGAGAGTGCGAGTCTTGCATGGTAGAGACCAGGGGGAAAAAACACACTTTGAAGGAGTTTGTGGAGAGTGTATGAACACAGTGGCCATCAGCTTCTGGAGGAGCCCTTCACACCAGGGCTGCGGTGGGGAGAGGTCCAGGGAGACGTGTGCTTTCCACTTCAGAGGAAACATCCATCTCCCTCACATGGCACAGAACAGACCATCTCTCCCTGCTTCTCAGAGTGGACCAGGAACACTTAAAATTACATGTACTGTACAATATGCAGGTAACTGCCAATATAATAGAAACACCAATATAAAATGTCTTAATGGGGCATTGGGCCACTACGAGCCACCAGAACAGATTCAGTGTGCCTTGGCATAGATTCTACAAGTGTCCAGAAATCTAATGGAGGGAGGCAACACCATTATTCCATGAGAAATTCCATAATTTTGTTGTTGTTGATGGTGATGTCAAATGCTGTCTCAGTCTCCTGTAAGTCTTTAATTGGGTTGAGATCTGGTGACTGTGATGGCCATAGCATATGGTTTACATTGCTTTCATGCTCACCAAACTATTTGCTGACCAAATATTGGGAGACCACTCCCATCACAATAGAAAAGCTTCACCATAGGATGAAGGTGAAGGATGCCAGTTAAATGCATTCCACATCATATCAGTATCCCTCATTTACTCAAGTGTTTCCTTTATTTTGGCAGTTACCTGTATATATACAGTACTGTGCAAAGGTTTTAGGCAGGTGTGAAAAAATGCTGTAAAATAAGAATGCTTTCAAAAATAGAAGTGTTAATAGTTTATTTTTATCAATGAACAAAATGCAAAGTGAATGAACAGAAGATAAATCTAAATAAAATCAATATTTAGTTTGACCACCCTTTGCCTTCAAAACAGCATCAATTCTTCTAGGTACACTTGCACACAGTTTTTGAAGGAACTCGGCAGGTAGGTTGTTCCAAACATCTTGGAGAACTAACCACAGATCTTTTGTGGATGTAGGCTGCCTCAAATCCTTCTGTCTCTTCGTGTAATCCCAGACAGACTCGATGATGTTGAGATCAGGGCTCTGTGGGGGCCAAACCATCACTTCCAGGACTCCTTGTTCTTCTTTACGCTGAAGATAGTTCTTAATGACATTGGCTGTATGTTTGGGGTCGTTGTCCTGCTGCAAAATACATTTGGGGCCAATCAGACGCCTCCCTGATGGTATTGCATGATGGATAAGTATCTGCCTGTATTTCTCAGCATTGAGGACACCATTAATCCTGACCAAATCCCCAACTCCATTTGCAGAAATGGAGCCCCAAACTTGCAAGGAACCTCCACCATGCTTCACTGTTGCCTGCAGACACTCATTATTGTACCGCTCTCCAGCCCTTCGGCGAACAAACTGCCTTCTGCTACTGCCAAATATTTCATATTTTGACTCATCAGTCCAGAGCACCTGCTGCCATTTTTCTGCACCCTAGTTCCTATGTTTTCGTGCATAGTTGAGTCGCTTAGCTTTGTTTCCACGTCGGAGGTATGGCTTTTTGGCAGCAATTCTTCCATGAAGACCATTTCTGGCCAGACTTCTCCGGACAGTAGATGGGTGTACCTGGGTCCCACTGGTTTCTGCCAGTTCTGAGCTGATGGCACTGCTGGACATTTTCCCTCTTTCGAAGGGAAGTAAGCATGATGCATTTCATCTGCTGCATTAAGTTTCCTTGGCCGACCACTGCGTCTACGGTCCTCAACGTTGGCCGTTTCTTTGTGCTTCTTCAAAAGAGCTTGAACAGCACATCTTGAAACCCCAGTCTGCTTTGAAATCTTTGCCTGGGAGAGACCTTGCTGATGCAGTATAACTACCTTGTGTCTTGTTGCTGTGCTCAGTCTTGCCATGGTGTATGACCTGTGACATGAAACTGTCTTCCACAACCTCACCTTAGTAGCAGAGTTTGGCTGTTCCTCACCCAGTTTTAAGCCTCCTACACAGCTGTTTCTGTTTCAGTTAATGACTGTGTTTCAACCTACATATGAAATTAATGATCATTAGCACCTGTTTGGTATAATTGGTTAATCATACACCTGACTATAATCCTACAATATAAGAATTGATGCTGGTTTGAAGGCAAAGAGTAGTCACACCAAATATTGATTTGATTTAGATTTTTCTTCTGTTCGCTCACTTCACATTTTGTAAATTGATAAAAATAAACAATTAAAATGTATATTTTTGAAAGCATTCTTACTTTACAGCATTTCTTCACACCTGCCTAAAACCTTTGCACAGTACTGTAAATATCCATCCATCCATCCATTATCTAAGCCACTTATTCCTGGTCAGGGTCGCGGGGGCTGGAGCCTATCCCAGCATGCGTTCCGGGCGAGAGGCAGGAATACACCCTGGACAGGTCGCCAATCCATCGCAGGGCACACACACCATTCACTCACACACTCATACCTACGGGCAATTTAGACTCTCCAATTAGCCTAACATGCATGTCTTTGGACTGTGGGAGGAAACCGGAGTACCCGGAGGAAACCCACGCGGACACAGGGAGAACATGCAAACTCCGCACAGAAAGGCCCCCGGCCTGGATTCGAACCAGAGGCCTTCTTGCTGTGAGGCGACAGCGCTATCCACTGCACCACCGTGCCGCCCCTACTGTAAATATATATATATATACTGTAAATATATATATATATATATACTATGGAGGAAATAATGTGCCAATATTAATTTATTAAATTAATATTGGCACATTAAACATTGCCTTAAACATTTCCCACATGTGAAATCAGTTCTGAACCCCCTTTACACTGCAAGTAAAATAAGCCTTTTCACTGCCTCACTGTCTCCACTTTCATGTTTCATTCTCCCCTCGAGAGGAACTCTATCGCTGCAAATTCACCTGGGTGAATCGCCTGACTTTCTATCACTCGGCAAATGGCATGCATCACAAATAACAAACTGCCTTGCAAAAAACAGCAGAAAAATATGTGTGTGGGTCTTTATCAACCAGTCCAGTGCTGCCTGATAGAGTGCACCATTAGCAATAGTAGCGCTCATATTCCATTTAGCTGCAGTTTAAAAAGTGTCTCAGATAGCAGCTTCATATTCTCATCTCTAACCGTAAGCGATACAAAAGTTTGTGCTAGTTGCACGCTTCAGCCCAGCTATTGTAAAGAGAGGTAGAATGGCACTCAACAGCCAGCACAATAATCAAAACGCCAGTCTTATCCTGTTCATTAAATGTGCTAAAAAGCCCTAAAGCTCTATGTGCTCCAGCACTCCTCAGATGAGCCTTTCTGAAGTTACCCAGGTGCGGATTCTTGTTTTACACCATCGATCTTGGCATCTCGTCCTCTTGCAGATAGCGAAATTGCTAATAATATACGACAAGCACCCAAACATTGGGTCCTGTGCAGTCATTATCAAAGCATAGTACAAAAAATTACATAGATCGCTCGCTATAAATCACTTGCTTTTTACCCCTTCGAGGCTAAAACAATTTACCAAAGCAGAATTTAGTTTTGCTTAGTGCGGTGAAGCTAATAATACATCTATACATTTTGTTCAATTCCATTTTCCAGGATATTGTACAAAACTGCCTCAGTAGGAAGCCATTAAGGCTTATGTTTGTGCACTCAATAATCAGTTTGGAGAGCTGACAGAGACCATTTCAAAACAATATAAAATCATAACACTGTAGTTTAGAGCCTGCAAATAAACCATTATAAACCATTATTAAGTAGTTTATTCATCATTAGTAATCCATTTATTAATCATGATATATGATTTATTCATGTATTTGTTAACATTAGTAAATGATGTCTGTGGCTTGAGGCAGGTTAGTCTTGTTAACCACAATTCCGTGGTTCTGTGTGCCTCAGTAGGTAGATCATGATGCTGACAATGCTTAGGTTGTGGGTTAAATTCCCATTGGGGCCATATATACTGAAAAATGTATGCATTTACTACTGTAAGTCGCTTTGAATATATACTAAATGGCATATATTATTATATATTATTCAGCCTGCCTCCCTGATGCAAGAGCCCTGTCATATTACGCCAATATTAATCAATTGTGGTTACAAAGGCAAACTTGCCTCAATATTAACTAATATTAACAAATCCATTAACAAATCATATACAATTAATAATAAATTGCTTACTAATGGTTAACAAACGACTTAATAATGGTTTATAAGCAGTTTTTTGCAGGTCTGAATTAGCTGCCATTTAGGTGCAATTGGACTCTGCTGTTGGTAAAAGCAACCTTCTGGAGCTGGAAAATAGCTGTTATGCTTGGTGTTACTTTTTTTTAAATATCAATTTTGTTTCAGATTTTCTCCCATTTTCTCCCAATTTGGTAGCCAATTACACCCGCTATTTTCAAGTCAGTCCCCCCCTCTTAATGTGTTCGCTGCCGTAGCCCTTGTGACCGGTAGTGAGGAAAGTATCGTCTCCTCCTAGATAGCACTCGCCAGGCCGTCAACCGTAACCCGGTACTACAGAGCCACTCCTGTGCACAGCGAACGTCCTGTTGGCTTCCCTCCCCCCTCCTTGGGGCGGACAGCCAATCACCGCCCCCGGTGGCACTCCCAGCTAGAGCCGACTCTGGCGCAGCCGGTGGGATCTAACTCCGGCCGTGGTGACCAGCGTCAAACGTTGTAACCATTGGACCATGCGGGAAGCCCCCATGCTTGGTGTTACTTGATGTGAAAGATGTTATAGGAAAAATAATAATACAGTGGGTATAAAAAGTATTCACCCCCTTTGGCAAGGATTTAATTGGGATTTCTTACCACTAATCAACATAAAATACTTTATAATGTCAGATAAATAAATAAAAAACTCTAAAGCTTTATCTTAATTGATTACAAATAAAAAAAAGACAATAATTTATTCCATAAGTATTCACCCCCCTTGACTTAATGCTTGGTAGAAGCAACTTTAGCTGCAGTTACAGCTGTGAGTCTATTTGGGTAAGTCTCTACCAGCTTTGCACATCTGGACAACTACAATTTTCACCCATTGTTCTTTACAAAATTGCTCGAGCTCCATCAGGTTGGATGGAGACCATTAGTGAATCCTGTACACTGTGTGTGTGTGTGTGTGTGTGTGTGTGTGTGTGTGTGTGTGTGTGTGTGTGTGTGTGTGTGTGTGTATGTATGTCAGTGTGTGTCCATGCCTGTGTGCAAAAAGAGGACCATCTTATGTTCTACTTTCTTCTCTGTCTAATGTCTGTATTGGATTTTGGTGGGGGGATAACCAGCAGTAATCTACACAGCTGTTGAAGCAATAGATGAGAAAACGGCATGTAATGAAAAGCAGATATTGTGAGATACATGCACAGACACCTTCCAGGTCCGCATGAACTCCGTGCTCACAGCCTTGTACAGATACCCAGCGCATACAGTCCTCTCTCTGTGGGGGCCTGCAGCCACATTCATTTTCATTTGAGCCGTCCCGGGGAAAGCACGGACCTATTAGTTAACTTAGTGGCTGGCTTCGGAGAGTTGTCGGACAGAATTTATCAGAGGGAATAAGGGAGAGGAACTGTGCTCTGTCTGTAAGTGTGCTAAATGTAGCGAGGGGAGTTGTGCTCCACCACCCCTGTCCAAATATGTGTGGCGGCTAATCACTCTCAGTGAGACGGGAAGGGAGGGGGGCACGCCAGAGAGGAGGAAAGATTTACATTTCATCCAAAACGGCTGGTGGTTGAGGGGGTGGAGATTTGGAAGGGGAGGCATAAACACCTGCCGATTTCAGACGCGTAGGGTTCACGGGGGAGACGTGCTCATTTCGGACAGCGCTACACTGTTGCCGTAGCGTTGCGTGCTTCCCAGGCTGGGGGGGAGCTTGATTTACATATTCATCATGGTCACTATTATGGATACAGCACCCCAGGGGCATTCCTATGGAAGGGGATTTATGGGAAGGAGGCATAGGAGATGTTCTTTTAATTAAAAACAAGATCTTATTTTTAATGCATTTCCCTATCTAAGCCTCTGGGTGGTAATGCATGTGATAATCATTTGGTCCTTCCCTGTTGCCCCATCCCAGAATCCCTCCCTCCTTCCTCCTCCCCCCCACCCCCCACCCAAACAAGAGGTCTGGGCTAGCTAGAATTGAATCTGTTGCCGTCCGCGAAACTCAATTTAATGGAGACGAAAGGAGTGTGAGAGAGAGAGAGAGAGAGAGGAGAGAGAGAGAGAGAGAGAGAGAGAGAGAGAGAGAGAGAGAGAGAGAGAGAGAGAGAGAGAGAGAGAGAGAGAGAGAGAGAGAGAGAGAGATGAAGTGTGTTACAAGGCATTGGACATTTTAGTCTTGTTCAGTTTGAACAAAACACTCCAGGATTTACAGGAAATGAAATGTGCTGGTATTTAAAAATACATAAACGATTTGTCTGTCAACATTAAGGCCAATCGTTAACTGAACTCACAGGAGGAGGGTGTCGCACATCATCACTCAAACTTTGAGGAAGTTCAATATGCTACTCAGCAGCATTAAAGAAAGAACAAAAAAAAGAAAATCAGGATTTCGTAATTTAGTCATTTCAGGACTAAATGATCTTTCTCTGTATATTCCTGTGTGTTCATATTAGTAATTGATTCCGGTGCTTTCCAGCTCGATCCGTCCTGTTTAATGACCGTCACCCGGGCAAAAGAGAAATACCACATTCTCCATTATTAGAAACATTTTTAAACCGCAGGCCGACTTTCCATTCCTTCATTTTGATTCCATTACTGTCTGCTTTAGCCCACATTTAAATGGATATACATCCCCCTGTCAGCCTTACACTGAGAATGGCATATCAGGTACTTACATTTATTATGACTTCAATTATCTGCCTAGTATCTCCCTCCAAGAAAATTAAAACCAGAAGGATTTCAGAAAGGGAGGCTTTGTGGCAGTCATTCTGTCGCACTGGTAAATGTCCCTTATGGCAAGAGAATTGAATTATATAATTGATCAGACACCACTTAAAGCTGAAAAAGCTCTTTTCACAAAAATAATGAATTAAAGGAGATTGAAGTTTTTAATTTTTTTTACATTTTAATTAATTAAATTTTTTTTTGTTCAAGCTGCTTAATTAAGGGGAAGGGGAGGCTATGAAATCAATTCAAATCCAAACATTCCACATTCTTCGGGTACTAACCTTGGTCTTAGTGTAGAGGTTGACACAGTGGGGCTGATTTTCACTGTGAAATTCGGATTCCTTGTAAACAACCATGCCTCGATTTTTTCCCCTTGAAAGACTCACAGCGTAAGGCCCTGGAGAAATAGTGTACTTTGAGTACCTCCTGTTCCCTAGTGAAGGGCTGGAGATGCACTGATTCTTCACCAAAGCTTTATTTGATTCGCTATTTTGAAACAACCTGCAGGAAAAGGGAATAAAATAGGTCCTAAAAATGGATATAAAAGGGCATTTGAACCAAGAAATGGCTGCAATACATAACCTTATGCCTCATGCTTGACTTGCCTTTTCATTACATGGAAAAATACATAAAGCACGTAAAGCACAAGCCATTTTGGCTGAAATAGGATGGATTACACTCTCGTATTAACACAATGTAGACTCTAAGGTCTAAACCAGTTTTTTGTATGTATTCATCCAATACAAATGTGTTTTATCACGTCCGCGCTCTAACATTGGGTGAGAAAGTATGTGTGGGTAAACCTTTCTTTTTGATTCTGATCATTCTTACACAATTCCACGAATCTGTTGTTTCACATGATATCAGAATCGTGGCTGTGCACATCTTGCACAGGAAGTGTCAAACCAGCTGACATTGATGAGAGGTTGACACAGGAGAGGCTGGTGAGATGAGATTGCTTTGTTTTGGGCTGTTTTGTAGTATGATGAGGACAGACTTGAGAGACTGGGAGTTTGGATTGCCATTGGGTTTATAAAGATGTCCTAATGACCAGGTGGGACCTCTGACCCCGGACCACAATCCAAATATATTTATTATTGATGCAAGTAAGTTTGAATTTTTTTCCTGAAAGCCGTTCCTGCTAAAAATGATTTTGCTCTTCAAACGTTCATGCTCGTTAGAGACTTTTTGCTGGTAGAGCCTCATCAAAGCCTTGGACCGTCGTCATTAACTCAAGAAAGCTCTTCCACTAAAAGGGATTTTTGGTTAGTGGGGTTTAAACGCACAGCCTCGTGACAAAAAGCGCTCCAACCATTTCTTCCCACATCTGTGATGATAGACATCTTTTAAGGCTTGGATGTGACTGTCATCCATGTCTGTTTCAAAGCAGTTTGTCCAGACCTTTTAATGCTGGTGAGTTCACGGCAGAGGCATAACCTGTGGCTATTCCTACAGGGCATTTTTCCATGAGGAGTTGTATTTCAGCTCTGTTCATAAACTGTGCCTAAAAACAAAAGCTACTTGTCTAAAGGTAAAGGTAAACAGGCTTTCGACTAGCTTTTGGATCATAGTTCAGACTAGTGCGATATATTACTTATGGTGGACCTAACCTCAGTGGTTTTGAGTTGATCTGAACTACTTTTGTTGGCGTTTTTTGTGTTTTTTCCCATCCTCCATATGTGGCCATTCATGGCCTGATTGTCTCCACTTCTCACTACACCACTTGCCTCCAATATTCCCAGGAAGTTTGGGAGTCCATCCCAGCAAGCAAGCATCTATCAGACCGCCGTTGGCAACAACTTATTTTGCAAATCGGCACTACAGTGGACTGATTCACCGACTATTTTGTCTTCTCTTGACAGCTGATTCTCATCCTGATTGCCTCGCCTCCACTGTCCGCTAGCAGACCGCTGTAGTGCCAATTTGCTAAACGCTCCCACCACGAGTAGCCCACTGTCTGCTTGCTAACTGGGAAGTAACCAGTGCTTTTGTTGCCTGTTGTGTATAAGCACTATTGTGAATCCAAAGTAAATACCCTTTATAGTTCATGAAGGTAGATATTGGGCAGGAATACCTCGGAAGATGTCCTTTACATCTATCCTTAACTTTGGCTTGCTCTTAAATGCAAGTGCTAGTATTTTTATTTGGAAATGAAAATCCACAGGTTAGGATTGGTAGGCAGTTTAAATGTATCCCTGGAATACAAAACGACTGTAAATCATTCAAAGCTTGCAATTAGTTCTAAATAGATTATTAGTGTCTGACTGGTTGTTGAACCTTGTGTGATAGCCTTGAGGCAGTTGTACACAAAGAATATAATTACATCACATTACATAGATTATCATAGCTTTGGGGGGAATTTACTCAGCTAATTTTCTTCCATGTTATCTGTTTGTAAAGCTAGATATCTACCCCAGACAGTTCAGGTGGGTATTTTGCAAAACGGGAGTACGAAGTTAATTAACTAGCTTTTGAAAAATATTTTCAATTGGATGACATCCTGAGTTTTTACATTGAAAAAAGTTAGCCAGCTAACTTCTTACTCTTTCTTTGTGAAAAGTATCTTGGGTTAAGTATCTTTTCAAGGCCCAAACAGTGTCCCACCTAGAGTTCATTCAAAGATAGAAACTCTATTTTCCATTTTGCTTCGCCACACTGATGGCCCCCGTAAAATGACTGCCAGAACACAGAGGATTCACAGCGCCGACAGAGGGCATCGAACACACCAACGTGTTGTGGGACCTGTTGTCGTTCTGCATTTTTTAGGAGGTATGCCGTGCTTTAACCGAACGTTGCCGTAGTGACGACGTGTGATCGCTCGTCCACACACACTCTGCGGGAATCAGCAGATTGAGAGCCATCGGCATTGCCATCACCGCGAGGTCATGGACACATCGGTCAACAATAAGCGGGAGACCACACCCATCCAATTGGAAGCTCGCTTAATTCAGCGCTCTGGGATAGAGCACAGATGTATCACAGGTGTGTTGTTGTGACCGCAAAATGGGGGTGTGTTGTGTTTTTGGGGGTGCTTAGTTTTAATGAGTTTATTATGGTGCTACCGCCTCCCTGGAGCTACCCGGGAGCTTTTCCAGTCTTTCTTGCGCCAGAGACCTGGGTCTTTTGGCATGGCGGGTTGGATGATCTTACTGGAGGTTATGCTATCGGGAAGTTTTGAAGGACAGTTGCATGGGTCCTCCAACTGGTTACGAAATAAGTAAGAACTGATGAACTAACAAATATTATAAATGAGGGATGACTAGCTAATAGAGTGAGCCTTTTACAGATTGCTAATCCCAATTTAACACAAAGCTCCAAATGGTATAGCTCATTGAATAGGAATTCCCTTAGCTTCCTATAAGTAAGACACATTTCACTGCTAGGTGGTACATATAATCAACTAAAACAGTCAAATAAAACTAGCGCAAAGAGACCTGCTTATCCTCTTGGGCTCCAGTCAGTATCGTGCTGTCCTAAAAGCCTGGAAGGCCTTCAGGACCATGGACAGCGAGAGCCTTATCTCCAGGCATACACAGCTGAGGTTGATTGATAATCAGCCCAGTTGTGAAATGTTGCCTTTATCAGGCCTGTATGTAAAGATACAGCCTGTGACACCTTTTCTCCAGTCAGCCAGAAGAATCACTCCCTGGCGATGAGGCAACTGCAATCCCTCTGATGAAATCCCTTCTTCCTTGCCTGAAGCTATGGCCAATCATACTCTACCCTATGGGGCTGCTGGTTACAGTCAGCACTGGCACACAGGATTTCATACCGCACAATAAGGTACACTACACTGAAACCCTCAGTGGTTAAGCAGGTTGAGCACCACAGTTTAACTTCATTTTGAGTAGGTTTTTTTCCTTGTTTTGTTTTCTTTCACACCCCAGAGAGGGTAATACAACAGCCATTAGTCAATCAACTCTTTGTTGTCTCTTCTATCGAATCACCTGGTGGCCAGACCTGTCTCTGTGCTACAGGTTATCCCTAGTTTCATACTGCCAGGTTGTTATGGAAGTGCCATGATCAATATCAATAGGTAAGCCTTACAAAAGACATTGTTGCAGTGAACAAAAACCTATAGAAATAAAACACAAATGTATACCGTAGATACAATTGTAAATTATATTCAACAAAATACTAGTTTGAAACTATAAACAATGTAGAAAAGTAAACTTTGACAGGAACTGTGCGAGAGATAAACTTCTCATCCTTTATAATTATATTCATTGGGATAGCTAGACTAAAACTTTGGTTGACGTTGCATCGATGTTGCAATACCGAAAATGCAATCTCTCTATGGGACTAAAGAATGGTCGCTCTACATTTTTGCCGGAAATGAGAGGCATAACTAGCAGAGATGGCAAAAAGGTGTAAAATGATCTGATGTGAGTCTGAATCATTCAGGTTCAAGTGGACACAGGGTCTTGCATCTCTCTGTTCAACCTAATGAGAAGCTTTGGTTCATAGTCAGGCTGGATTGAGTGATTAGCTAGGTTTCTATTGGGCCATTTTTATACAAGTAAAGTAATATCATTTGGGCCCTACCAAATTCACAGGCATGAAAATTGTGTCACGGCCCATCAAATTAGGCTTTTGCAGTGAAATCAACCACCTGCCGTGAAAACACTTATTTTTAGACAAATTGAGTGGTTAACACAAATTCCTTCAGCTTTGTATTTGTGAATTTAGAAAGCTTATGTCACCACCAATGCTCCATGTCACCAACCGGCTCAAAGGTAGTGACAAAAATGGGAGACAAGCCAAGGGTAAAGTAATTAATGTTTTTATTTAACTAATAAGGTAAAGTATATGATTAAAGTGAGGTATGTTAATCAGTGATATCAGTGGTGTAGGATGTGGATGCGTGAACAGTAGAATGATGCAGTGTTGTAAGTGCAAAACCAAACAGAAGGATAACACATAATGACCACAAACCAGCTGCTCCAACACGGCGTCTCTGGTGTCGAGAGAGAGAGCGAGAGCCCTCAACAGCACAACCTAAATAAGCTTGACACAGCTGTGCTGCATTATTCCAATCAGGTCTCCTCTCCTCACCGCCGCCCCCTACAGGACAACCGAGGAGAGGAGACCGTCACACCCCCCCCCATAAAAATCGGGACCGAACAAGGACCCGATAACCCAGGACACCACTCCACGGCACGACAAAACAAAACAATTCAAAAACAAAATCAAAATGTGTGGTACCCCTACCACCCGATCACACAGGCGCCCGCGACAACGCATCCGCCACAATGTTATCCGTGCCCTTGATGTGACGGATGTCTAGATGGAACGCCTGCAAGAAAAGACACCAGCGCATTATGCGCTGGTTTGGGCACTGCATAGACCGTAAAAACGTAAGGGGGTTATGGTCTGTAAAAACCACTAATGGTCTACCCCCCGAACCCACATACACCTCGAAATGTACGAGAGCCCAGATCAAGGCAAGGGCCTCCTTTTCAATCACTGCATAATTTAACTGATAGGTATTAAATTTTTTGGAGAAAAAACAAACAGGCCGCTCCACGCCAGCACCATCCTCCTGCAATAGGACAGCACCAGCGCCCACATTACTGGCGTCCACCTGTAAAGAAAAAGGTTCCTGGAACCGAGGAGCGGCCAGAACCGGGTCAGAAGTCAGCAGCTGCTTGACATTCTCAAAAGCGCTCTGGCTACCAGTCGTCCAGTCAAAAACAACTGTCGCTTTGAGGAGGTTCGTTAGAGGGTCCACCACCGTAGAAAAGTTTCTGCAAAACCCCGATAGTACCCCACCAACCCAAGAAAGCGCTGAAGCTCCTTTTTAGTTGATGGGGCAGGATAAAAGTCTATAGCAGTAACTTTAGCACGCACAGGCCGCACTTGCCCCTGCCCAACCACTTTTCCAAGGTACGTCACTGTAGCTTTAGCAAACTCACACTTAGCCAAGTTTACAGTTAAACGTGCCTCAGCCAAACGGTCAAACAGGCTACGGACACGGGCCAGATGTTGCTCCCAGGTGTCACTAAAAATTACCACATCATCCAAATAGACAGCGCAACCCTCCAAACCAGTCACCACACGATTCATCAACCTTTGAAAAGTGGCTGGGGCATTACGCAACCCAAAACTCATGACTGAGTAAGCATATAACCCAGATGGGGTGATAAAAGCAGAAATCTCTCTCGCCCTAGCTGACAATGGCACCTGCCAGTAACCCTTCAAAAGGTCAAATTTGCTGACAAATGCCGCAGACCCCACCTGGTCCACACAATCCTCCATACGAGGAAGGGGGTAGGAATCAGGCTTAGTGACGTTGTTCACCTTCCTATAATCGGTGCAAAATCTGAACGTGCCATCTGGCTTATTAACCAACAAGCATGGAGAAGCCCAACTAGACAAGGATGGCTCAGCGATGTTATTATCCAGCATGTACTGAATCTCCCTGTCTAAATGGCAACGCTTTTCCAACGAAGTACGATAAAAGCGCTGACGAATGGGCTCTGCATTCCCAACATCAATATCATGTTCTATCAAGGACGTACGGGAGGGTGTGTCAGCAAATAAGGAGGTATAATCACAAATTAACTTGGCCAATTCCACGTGCTCAGATGTAGGCAAGTGGGCTAGCAACACATCCAGGTGGGCAAGAGACTCTGAGTTTTTCAGTCTACCTAATAACACACCATCATCCGGTCTAACTACACCTTCCTCACCATCCTGCGCTGCCCCCACCGGACCGGGAGGAGAGCCAGACACTTCCACACCACCCACCAACAGGACAGATTTACAGTCAAGATCCTGACCCGGCTCAACAGCTGACATAGCTGGGCGAATATAGTATGGCTTCAACAAGTTAATGTGACAACATTGAGTTTCCTTTCTCCTATCGGGAGTTGAAACTATATAGGTTCGGTCAGAAACTTTCCTGACGACACTATAGGGACCAGAAAACTTGGCCTGAAAAGGGGACCCGGACAGAGGCAACAAAGCTAGAACTTGATCACCTGGACTGAAGTCACGTTGCTCCGCCCGGCGATCGTACAACCTCTTAATTTTCCCCTGGGAGGCTGTTAACTTTTCCCTTGCCAACATACCGGCCACATACAACCGCTGTCTAAAACCACTGACATAAGAAAGTAGATTCTGAGGAGGCTCAGACATCTTCCAGTCATCCATCAACACTGCCAAAGGGCCCCACACTGTATGACCAAAAACCAAATCATTTGGACTAAACCCAAGGCTCTCCTGAGAGACTTCTCTTGCGGCTAAAAGTAACCAAGGCAATCCCTCCTCCCAGTCACCAGCCAGCTCACTGCAGTAGGAACGCAACAAAGACTTCAAAGTCTGATGGAAACGCTCCAACGCCCCCTGACTTTGTGGATGGTAAGCACTGGCTCGATTATGTTTAACCTTAAGTTGCTGCAGTACTTGTGCAAACATATGGGATGTAAAATTGGACCCTTGATCACTCTGGATAACCTTAGGTATGCCAAACACGGACATAAACTGAGTCAGAGCCTTTACAATAGACCTGGTAGTGACAGTACGTAACGCATAGGCTGCTGGGTATCTGGTGGTCTGACACATCACAGTCAGCAAGTAGACACAGCCCGACTTCGACCGAGGCAGTGGGCCCACACAATCCACAATCAAGTGCTCAAAAGGTGTGCTAATGGCAGGAATAGGATACAATGGTGCAGGCTTTATAACCTGATTTGGCTTACCTGTCAACTGACATGTATGGCACGTCCTAATGTAAGCTGAAATATCTTTCTTTAAACGGGGCCAATAAAAATGATGCAAAATGCGATCATAGGTCTTTTGGACCCCGAAATGACCAGCCACATCATGGGAAACCCTCACGATCCTCTCACGTAAAGGGTGGGGGACCACAATCTGAATGATTGGGTCACCGACGAAACAATCTCCCTGTGGAACCCACCTCCTTACCAACAGCTGATCCTGAAGGTAGTAACCAGCAACATCACTCTCCACCTCCTCCTCCGAGAGAAGCTGTTTAAATAGATCTTTCAGCACAGGGTCGGCTCTCTGCTCCCTCACTAGGTCATCTCGAGTGACTACACTAGGAAATCTGGACAACAGATCACCTGCCCGATTAGTGTCCCCAGTTACCAGGTCCGATGTAGGCAAAGCATCAGCACGGCTCATAGCACGTGTCACTGCACAGGATGGAAACACCTCAGGGAAACACAGTTTTTCCGAATCGGCCACTGGTAAAGGGGACTGGATGAAACCACCAAAGGTGGGGATACGTCACCCCAGACACGTCCACCCGCCAAATTATTCCCCAAAATAACCTCCACACCCTTTACAGGCAGCGAAGGCCGCACCCCCATCACAACTTCACCCTGTACCAACTCTGAAAAAAAATCTAGTTTATGCAACGGGACCGACAAGGTGTTAAGTCCAATTCCCCTGATTAAGACATTGTCCCCTGTATAAGACAAGGGAGAAAAAGGTAAGACAGATTCCAAGACAAAAGACTCTGACGCACCGGTGTCACGCAATATCCTTACCGGAACCTTCTCCCCAGTCCCAACAATAGACACAAAACCATCCGTAACAAATGGTGCATAATCCGAATCAATCAGAGGTTTCTCAACTGCCTGCACACAAGACAAATTGGGATTAGACCAAACGTCTGCAGTAACTGCTAGCGCAGCGGGTTTTACCTTAGGCCCAGACTGAGATTTAGTTTTAGCCTGAAGGACAGGACACTCACGCATCCAATGACCCCCACTCCGACAGTAGTGACAGACTCCACTTCCTCGTGGGTCTCTATCAACTTCATAAAACGGGGTCTCATTTCTTGCCTCAACGTTAACAGGGCGAAATCCAGTTGAGCTCCGCTTCCTGCTGCGGCCCCAGTCAAAAGCCGGTAGCTCTCCGAACTGTCCCTTGTGTGTTAAAACAAACTTGTCGACTAGAACCGCTGCCTCAGAAGCTGTTCGCACATTGTGTTCACTAAGATATACAGCGAGGCGCTCAGGAATAGACTCGCTGAACTGTTCTAAAATAATCAACTGACACAACTCCTCATAGGTGGTAACAGATGAGGCAGAACACCATCTCTCAAACTGCAACGTCAAATCACGGACAAAGTGAAGATGGGATTGCTTGTCACCCGTTTTATAGCTCTAAAACGCTGGCGGTAAGCCTCCGGAACCAAGTCATAAGCACGCAAGATTGCCTCTTTAACTAAAGTATAATCCCCACTATCAACGCGACTCAGAGCAGAATAGGCCACCTGGGCTTTACCTGTAAGCACGCTCTGCAAGAGCAGCGTGCGGTCTGAATCAGACCAATTTCTCGACTCAGCAACCCGCTCAAATAGCACAAAAACGTGTCAGGGTCTTCCTCATTGAATTTAGGCACCAGCCGTAAGTTGCCAGAAATATCAAAACTGGGATACGCATGTCCTGATGGTAACGGGGTACCTGTTTACCTTCTTTAATCAATGCAAGATGCTCCCGCTGTATTTCTAATTTAGCGAGTTCTGTAATCTGACGCATCCTTTCCATCTCCAATTTATCTTTATCTCTAGATTTATCATGGTCCAACTGTAACAACAACAACTCCTTCTGTTGTTCATATGTCAAATTACTAGTTACAGGAGTTGAGACGGGTGCTCGGGGTATAGATTCCTCCAGGACCCCCTCTTGAACCAGTTGGTCTACCACAACCGCTTTAATAGTCTCCTTGAGACGACCAACAGCTTTACTTATTTGAATCTTATAGATATCAGCAATTTTCAAAAGCTGGTCCTTACTACATTTCTCCAATAAAGCCTCCGATGGCTTCTGTATAAACTCTTCGACCAGCGGATCCATGACGAATGTGCCTTTCTACCCTAAAAACGCTCCCCTCCCCACCTATTTAGGCACCATAAAACAGTAGCAGTCACAACAATAGAGATGAGATAATCGGAGCTTCCCCAATCTTATGTAACTCAACCCTAGTCTTCGTGTGATGTCATGGTGGGTAATTATGCACTCAAGCCCGCTAACACCGAACAAATAACCAGCAAGCTGGCGTACCCCCCGATGTTACGGAAATGCTCCCGAGACAACTGCTCTGACCATGTTTACCACACAAAAATAACAAGGTAAAATAACAAAGCAAAATAACAAAAGCCCAACGAACTCCCACACGGAAGCCGTCGCTATGCCTACATGGGGAAAAAAGGCATCAGCTCCCAAATCTCTCACTACTGTCGTACCGAACAAATAGGTGCCCAAATAAGCAGTAGCGCAAATCCCTCTCTCCACCGAAACACAACCAAAACAACCACAAAGATAACAGCTGGCACAAACCACAACCGAAAGAAATAACTACGATGCCACAGCATCAACAAAACAATACCCCAAACTCATCTCCCTATATAAAAGTTATTAGCAAAGAACCAACCAAAACCCACAACTCAAACAAAGAACGCTAACCAACTACCAACAAGGGTTCTATCAAATAGGACGAGCCCCCATTTGTCACCAACCGGCTCAAAGGTAGTGACAAAAATGGGAGACAAGCCAAGGGTAAAGTAATTAATGTTTTTATTTAACTAATAAGGTAAAGTATATGATTAAAGTGAGGTATGTTAATCAGTGATATCAGTGGTGTAGGATGTGGATGCATGAACAGTAGAATGATGCAGTGTTGTAAGTGCAAAACCAAACAGAAGGATAACACATAATGACCACAAACCAGCTGCTCCAACACGGCGTCTCTGGTGTCGAGAGAGAGAGCGAGAGCCCTCAACAGCACAACCTAAATAAGCTTGACACAGCTGTGCTGCATTATTCCAATCAGGTCTCCTCTCCTCACCGCCGCCCCCTACAGGACAACCGAGGAGAGGAGACCGTCACATCCAAGATTAGCTAATCTTTATATTTTTCCAGTCTTTCCAGTCATCAGGCATCCATTCAACGCCATTTATAGAGCGAGAGCCACAGCTCCACGAAGCGGGCCTGAAAAGAGCGCACGCTGCAGGGGGATGTTGCAAGGAAGCAGAAAACTATTTCTGCTCTTATCAAACAGTCAATCAAAGGCAGAGACTGCTGTCGTTTGGCTACTATGGAGTTAGTCGAGGCATTCGCCAGTACCAACATACCACTGGGAAAACTGGACCATCCCAAGATGAGGGACTACTACTGTTAAGAACCTTATCAACTGCAAATAAACTGCGACAAGACTAGCTTCCATGTTGAGGAGGTTCTAAATTCATATAAATCTTTTTCGATCATTTTTGACTAGTACCACAAGTTCATTTTTGATTTTGTGTCAGACAAGCCTAGAGATACTAAAACAGAGACTATTACAACAGTACTTCCAGACTGCATTTACCTCGATGCAGTAAATTACACCACTGTTTCTCAAGCGATAATTAAAACACTATCAAAATATGGTGCAGACTTCAACAATGTGAGTGCTTTTATTAGCGACAATGCAACTCACATGACAAAGCCATTCTGATCGGTACTACTAAGGTCTTGTTTGTATCTGCTTATGGTAATGCAGTGAAATTACATGTTTTTTTCAAAATTTTAATGAAATTAGGCATATTGAAAAATGTACGTCTGTGAAATTCACCAATATTTACCGTAAATTTGGTAGGGCACTACATATCATATAAGAAAGTCTGTGTCACGGTTCCATGTATTTCATGCCACGTTTTATGTGTTATTTATGTTATGTTTCATTTCAGGTCATGTCTTGATTCGGTTTTAATGTTACGTTTCTGTTCATGTTTAAAACACTTTTTCATGTTCTTTCCGCAAATCTTGCGTTCATGCTTTCTCTCTCTCTCTCGCTGTCGCTCACATTTCCTTATTGTTTCTAACCGCTCCTTGTCTGATTACTAATTTACTAACGATTAGATAGGTTTATTGTTTCTGCTAGCACGATTGGCAATTTAGTAACTCTAATTGCCGACGTGCTGGAGATTTACTAATTACTAACTTGCTAACCATGTATTCATGTTTCCTTTCATTTCTAGTTCATGTCTGATTTACTAATCTACTAATGCTAGGTCAGGATAGGATAATTACTAACAACGACTAATTATCTTGTTACCTTGTTACGCTCTCCTCAGCTGTTTTCTGTTTAGCTCTGTTCTCAAGCTAAGTGTCTGCACCTGTCTACACCTCCATATAAGCTTAGTGTTTTTGTCACATCCTTGCGAAATTGTTGCCTAGTTTACTACAGTACTTTTGAGCATTTTCCAAGTCTGATTTCATTGTTACAATCCAAGCCTGTTTTCTGACCATTGTTATTGCCTGCCGTTTTGTTACCACTGCCTGTTTTGTACCACTGCCTGTTTTGTACCACTGCCTGTTTTGTACCACTGCCTGTTTTGTACCACTGCCTGTTTTGTACCACTGCCTGTTTTGTACCACTGCCTGTTTTGTACCACAAGTTTTGCCTGCTGTCTTTTGTGCCTTTGCTCCGCAGAGCGGACTTCAGTCTTGACTCTTGCACTGTCCCTGACTACGAGCCTGCCTACCGTCCTCCTGTACCTCTGCCTCGCTGACAGCTACTCTGGTTTGTTTAGATTTTTGCATGGTATACCGAGTTCGAGACTGCCTTCTCCCTCGGTACTGAACTTTTGTTATTGGCTTTATTTTTTGGTTATCGGACTTTGCTTTTGTTTGACTACGTCTCCTGAACATTCCTCTAATAAAGCCCTTGCGGGTCTTTATTTTACATCATTGTTTCTAAGTCGTGCATTTCGGGTCCAACCCTCACGCATCCGTGACAGTCTGTCAACAATCGTCATGGAAACAAGAAATGTCGGTGAACATTGCTAAATATCGACACAAAGTTTATACGTTCGACATGGTGGGATACTTTTGTTGTTGATAAAATATATTGTTTTTGTTCACCAAAAGTTGGTTGAATGGAAACGCACCTTCACCTGCAAATTTTGCATACTTTATTTTTGTGACCTTTAAGTTGAGATTCAGCATCTAGATTTACAGGACGTGGTATGGAATGCTCAACTGTGCATGAACCTGCTCAATTATCCTTTTTTGAGTTCTCCTTTCAAAGCGACACCCTTCAAGCATCATTTGTTAACAGCTACCTTCATACAAGCTGGAGATCTGATCTTCGCTGAAATCGGATTTCTCGCTGAAAGTGTGCCGAAGGCTTCCTCATCAAGGTGTCACGTTACCAGAGCACTGAATATAAGTCACTCTGGGCAGGTTGGAGAGCTGCTGTTCAAGCAAGGAAAGAAAGTGTTCAGCCCTGCAGCTGCTGTAGGTCCTCACATCTTCTTTGTGTGTGCAGAGGAACGAGGTCTACGTTTTGTCAGAGTAATACCGCCTTTATAAAAGTTGTCGCACTACAAGAAAGACTAGGAAGTAGAAGTGGTTGTGAATCATGGTCTACTGAGCCATGACTTTTTTTTCCTTTTCGAGTATAAATGAATCAGTTTGCTTCACGATGCAGTGACATTTCAGGTTTCATGCAAGGCCATTGTCACTGCTGCCGGGATACTTTTTGACAGAGGTCTTAAATTTGTAAGGTTCTCTTTAGTGCATTTGTTCTTTTGTGATCTTTGTGGATCTTTTGGGTCTTTCGCCACATGCTGGAAAAATGATCACCTTACCAAAAGAGTATCACATGACTGGAGAGGCATGATACTCAGCTTTGAGGATGTGATCCTCAGTTGCTATGGTGATGGATCCCACAGCGCCCCACACCAGATCATCCTCAGTTGGGAATGCGGGACAAAGCCAAAACTCTGGGTGCCTTTTTCTCCAGGCTAGGCAAACGGGCGACCGGAAAGGCAGGAGGACGGAGGAGGTAGAGCCAGCTTGTGGCTGATTCAAGCGGAGAATATAGGCTTATAGTTTTGCCTCAGCAACCGGAAACCATGAGCTGAAACGGCGGCAGTTTTTTTCGGGTTTGTTTGCGAGCTACTCAGAAAACACTGCGCGCTTACGTCCCCCTCCACACTCGCTGGGCTGTTACTCGGCCCATCCAGTCTAGTCTGCAGACATTTTTTTTCTGTAGTAACTTGGACTCAGAAATTGAGCATGTTTCAGAAGATAAAGGTGGGGGGGGGGGAAGATACAGAGGGTATTTTCAAATCCCCCAGGAGAGGGAATCTCAACAGACCCGCTCATGTCGAAATAATCCACTTTTCCCTCTGCACGACATAAATATTCCCTGAACATCTTGACAGAGCTCAACAACATTATGCGCAAATGGCCTTATTTTTAAAAGACACAGCTGTTTTGGCGCTATTACGTTTGATATGAAGAGAGACGATTACGGCATCAGTAGCCTATGTTCCCATGGCATCGGTAATGAGAGACATATTTCAGCAACGTTCATCGCAATGTTGTCTTTCCTTTCTCCCTCCCTCGCTCTCTCTCTCTCTCTCTTTCCAATGATTGCATTTAAATGAATCCCGTGAAGCGAGGGATGATTTATCGACCAATGGAAGCTCGCGGACACGTGGCCGCAGCATATTCAATTTCACACGGGCCTGACGCTTGCTGAGCATATGTTCAGTTTTATGACAACTTTACGCAGATCCCCCCTGCCCCTCCCCCCTAAAAAAACATTATTACACTGCGACAGACAGGGCTCTTCTGGCCAAGCTCGCAAGCCTCATTACATCCAGCCACTTTTTCCATGATGTTTACTGATTTGATTCATTTACAGCTTTATTGTTTTCTCCATCCATCTCCAGGACATCGTAAGCTGCTGCCGGAGAGTTGGGGTGGCGAGAGGAGGAAGGGAGGGGAGGGGTGGGGTGGTGGTGGTGGTGGGGGGGGGGGGGGGCAAGAGAGAGGCCAGAAAGAGAGCAGCTTCATCTTGCCCTGTTTCTGTGACCTTTTCCACCCCCTGATATCCCCCTCAAACCCCACCCACCCTTCCAGAGAGCCAGACCCCGCGGGTGAATGGGCGCCGAACAACTTCACCTGTCATCCGACGTCGTCTGTGCCAGTTGCGACATCCCAGGTGGCAGGTGAAAAGGTGGCACGACAAAAAATAAATAAATAAGTTGAAAATTCCTAAATGACGGGCTCTCTCCCTCAAGTATGCGGGGCCAGCATTCAGGGGGGTTGACTGACATCCAGCTCACCTGACAGGTCAGTCAGAGCACGATGGGAAAGCTTTCGGAATATTTTATTAAACCAATTCAAAGGATGAGGGATGGCTACTCGGGCATATGTTTCTGTGGTCATTCATCTGTGTTATAGACTTCTCCAAACCTTACAATTTGCTGATAGAAAAAAGGAAACTGGCTTTCATCACTTTCTCTTGTGTCACCCTTTAATGGGGGTGTAAAGGTACACCTTTTTTTTAGAGATGCACCGATTGCGATTTTCTTGGCCGATTCCGATTTCCAATTTTTGATTAGTCTGACTTGCCGATACCGATTTTGGCCGATTCCGATTTTTTTTCCTAAAAACAATAATTGACAACTTACACAAACATTTTTGTAACTTTGCTTTAATAGAAAATTAAGATTGACAATTCTGAGGTAGGTCAGAAGCATGAGGTAGGTCTCACTAAAACACATTTCAAAATAAAAAAAGTAAGTAGTAAGTAAGTAAGTAAGACTTTATTTATATAGCACCTTTCATACAAGAATTGGAGTTCAAAGTGCTTTACACAGAATGCATAATCAGAGAAGATTAAAATATATATAGTGCAAGATCAATTTAGTAGTGCAAGTCAGAGTTAATCAAAAGCTTTGGTAAAAAGATAGGTTTTAAGTTGTCTTTTGAAAATGTCTAGTGTGTTGGCTTCCCTGATATTTATGGGTAATGTGTTCCATAATTTTGGGGCGTAGTTGACAAAGGCCGCATCACCAACCTTCTTATGACAGTTTCTGGTGATCTCTAATAGACCTGCATCTGATGATCTCAGTGTTCTAGCTGGTGTGTCATTTGTAAGAGATTTAGCTATGTAGTTAGGTCCTTGTCCATTTAGAGCTTTGTAAGTGAGAAGGAGGACCTTAAAGTCTATTCTAAAGGTTACAGGAAGCCAGTGTAGAGCAGCTAGGACAGGACTAATGTGTTCTCTCCTTTTAGTTTTGGTTAATAATCTAGCTGCAGAGTTTTGAATGAGCTGGAGTCTTTCAATGGTTTTCTTGGGAAGACCAGTGAAGAGTGAGTTACAGTAGTCTAACCGGCTAGATATGAAAGCATGAATTAGCTTCTCAGCATCGTTTTGATTTATAAATGGTCGTACCTTTGCTATATTTCTGAGGTGAAAAAATGATGTTTTAGTCACTTTATTTATATGGGAGTTGAAATTCAGTTCTGAGTCTAGGATGACACCAAGGCTTGTGACCTCAGATTTGATCCAGGGGTTAATCCTCCCAAGTTTTTAATTAGCATTTCTCTTTTTGTTTTGGGGCCGATAAGTAGAATTTCAGTTTTATCCTCATTTAATCTCAGGAAGTTATTGCTCCTCCATTTATTTATTGCTAATAGGCAGTTGGTAATGGAGTTTATAGCTGCCGTATCATTTGGTTCTGCGGATATATACAATTGTGTATCATCCGCATAGCTGTGGAAACCTACATTATGTTCCCTGATGATGTCACCCAGTGGTAGCATGTAAAGGGAGAAAAGCAATGGACCTAGGCAGCTCCCTTGTGCAACCCCATAGCAGTTGTCGTATTTCTCAGACATATAGCCTCCCAAGCTAATATAGAATTTCCTTCCTGTGATGTATGTTTTGAGCCAGTTCAAAACACAGTCAGAGAAACCAACATACTTTTTGAGACGATTTATTAGAATATCATGATCAATAGTGTCGAATGCTGCACTGAGATCTAACAGAACGAGGATAGACACCTTGTTCTCATCAGAGTTTAGTCTGAGGTCGCTAATTATTTTGGTAAGAGCAGTTTCAGTGCTGTGAAATTTTCTGAAGCCTGACTGATATTCTTCTAGTATGTTGTTTTCTTTGAGAAAGGAATTTATTTGAACTGAAACTATCTTTTCAAGTACTTTACTAATGGGGTAATACTGGCTCTGATTGAAGTTATTTTGTTGTTGAAAAACAGTGCAAGTTCTTCACACTTAACTGTTGAGGACTGTGGAGGGGTGGGGGCAGTGTTGAGCAGTTGATCAATAGTGGAGAACAGAACTCTGGAATTTCCAGCGTTATCTGTGATAATTTTAGAGAAGTAATCCTTCCTTGCTAGGCGGATGGTTTTGTTATAGGCAGTTAACGCATCTTTGTAGATATTACAATGGATTACTGTTTTTGTTTTCCTCCATTTTCTCTCAGTTGCACGACATTTCCTTTTTGCCTCGCTGACAACATTATGATTTAGCCAGGGGGAGGCTCTGGCTATCGACTTCTTTTTGGTTTTCAGCGGGGCAACATAGTTTAACACAGATGACAGTGCATCGTTGAGATTTTCTACCATTTCATTTAGAGAGCTGTCATGACTGTGTGGCTCATATAGTCTAATGAGATCAGAGTACTTTGATTCAGCTTTGTCATCTAGGAGCCTCTTTTGGACTATAACTTCTTTTTTGTTCTGGTTAAGGTTATCTCAGTGTCAAAGACTATACAGTGATGGTCTGAGAGAGGTAATTCTGTTATTGAGACATTATTGATGTTTAGCCCAGTAGTTATTACTAAGTCTAATGTGTTACCGTGCCGGTGAGTTGGTTCAGTTATATGTTGCGTTAGATCAAAGCTGTCCAGTGTATTTATAAGTTCTATAGTTTTGGAGTCTGATTTTTTATTGAAGTGTATATTCAGATCTCCATTTAGGATTACTTTATCGTATCTGGTCACACATAGAGAGATCAGCTCAGAGAACTCCTGTATGAATATTGGTGAGTATTTAGGTGGGCGGTATATTGTAACTAATATTGTTGATTCGGTTTTGAGCTCAATGGCAAGGTATTCCATTGACATGAATTCACCTAGTTCAGTGATTCTAAACATAAGTTTTGAAGAGAAAATAGCCTACATGTGTCTGACCATTGCTTTCTGTCTTTCTCCCTCCCCCTCCCGTCTGTGCCTAAACCATCTTTACCTGCTCCCACTGTCCTTGTCCGTCGCAACCTCCACTCTCTCTCCTCCGCTGCCCTGTCAGCTACTGTCCTATCTTCCCTTCCCCCTACTGATGCCTTCTCTCAGCTACCTGCTGAGGAAGCATCGTCCACCCTACTTTCCTCTCTCTCCTCCTCCCCTCTCTCTCCTCCTCCTTTGACTTACTCTGTCCTCTATCCGCTAAACCTGCTCGTCTCCGTCCCCCCGCCCCCTGGCTAACTGATTCCATTCGGGCTAACCGACTGAAACTGCGAGCGGCAGAAAGGAAATGGAGAAAATCCAAATCCCCTGTAGCTCTGTCTGATTTCCACACACTCCTGGCTTCCTTCTCCTCTAACCTCTCCTCTGCTAAATCTGCATTTTTCCTTTCTAAGATTCAATCTTCTGTTTCCAACCCACGTAAACTCTATTCTACGTTTTCCTCTCTCCTCACCCCTCCTCCTCCCCCCCCCCCTCCTCTCTAACCGCCGATGACTTCTCATCCTTCTTTCACGAGAAGGTTGATGTCATTCGCAACTCCTTCCCCCCAACCTCTCCCTCACCCATCTCGCCACCTAAACCTCCCACCCCTCTGTCCTCCTCCCACCCCTCTGTCCTCCTTCTCCCCTGACTCAGACATCCTTCAACTTGTTCTCTCTCACCGTCCCACCACCTGCCCTCTTGATCCCATTCCTTCCCCCCTCTTCCAGTCCATTGCTATGGACATCCTCCCCTTTGTCTCCAATGTCATTAACTCCTCTCTTTCCTCTGGCTCTGTCCCCTCCTCCCTCAAATGCGCTCATGTTGTCCCCCTCCTCAAAAAACCCTCTCTGAATCCTGCTGTCATCTCTAACTACTGACCTGTCTCTCTCCTCCAATTCCTTTCCAAAACATTAGAACGGGCTGTCTATAATCAACTGTCTGCTCATCTCTTATAGAACGACCTGCTTGATCCCAACCAATCTGGGTTCAGAGCAGGCCACTCCACAGAGACTGCTCTCCTTGCAGTCACTGAGGCTCTTCACGGGGCTAAGTCCCGATCCCTTAGCTTCGTCGTCCTCCTCCTCGACCTGTCGGCGGCATTCGACACCGTGGACCACCGGATCCTGCTCTCATCTCTCGTTGAGATGGGAATCTCTGGATCTGCGTTGACATGGTTTGAGTCCTACCTGGCTGACCGGTCCTACCAGGTGGCCTGGAGAGGATCCCTCTCCTCTCCCCACACCCTCTCTACTGGAGTCCCGCAGGGCTCAGTGCTAGGCCCCGTCCTATTCTCTCTGTACACTAAGTCACTTGGCTCTGTTATTTCTGCTCATGGTTTTTCCTATCATTGTTATGCTGATGACACTCAACTGTTTCTCTCCTTCCCTCCATCTGATACCCAGGTCCCGGCACGGATCTCTGCATGCTTGGCTGACATCTCCACATGGATGTCCACCCACCACCTGAAGCTGAACCTGGGGAAGACAGAGCTGCTCTTCTTCCCGGCGAAGGGCTCCCCGACGATTGATGCATCAATCACTGTGGAAGGCTCCATAGTGTCTCCGTCTCAGTCTGCCAGGAGCATTGGAGTGACCCTGGACAACCAGCTGTGCTTCTCGAGCCATACTGCAGCGATCACTCGGACCTGCCGTTTCTCCCTCCACAACATGCGGAGGATCCGACCGTTCCTCACCCAAGAGGCCACTCAACTCCTGGTCCAGGCCCTGGTGATCTCTCGTCTGGACTACTGCAATTCCTTGCTGGCAGGCCTTCCGGCCTGTGCCATCAAGCCTCTGCAACTAGTCCAGAACGCTGCCGCTCGCCTGGTGTTCAACCAGCCAAAGTTCACCCACGTCACCCCTCTACTCTCCTCTCTGCACTGGCTCCCCATCGCAGCACGCATCAGATTCAAGTCACTGGTGCTTGCTTTTCAACTGGCCAGAGGTACTGCTCCCCCATACCTCTAATCACTCATCACTCCCTACACCCCGCCCAGACTCCTCCGCTCCGCCTCCTCTGGCAAACTGACTGCCCCATCCCTCCGGGCGCCTGGCAGCCGCTCCTCGCGGTCTCGCCTCTTCTCTGTCCTGGTCCCTCGCTGGTGGAACGACCTCCCGCAATCGGTCAGGACTGCGGAATCACTTCCAATCTTCCGCAAGAGACTCAAAACCCATCTCTTCAGATTCCACTATCACTGACCACTGTCCAACTAGTCAATCTCACTGTTTACTCGTTCTACACAAAAAAAAAAAAAAAAAACACTAACCTTTTCTTTCCCAGTGTTACAGGTATGATACGCAGACGCCTGCAATGATGTCTATTGCTGTATTACTGCACTGATCTTGTGCGCTAACTATGATTGTTCTTACCTTGTATTGATGCACATCTTGTAAGTCACTCTGGATAAGAGCGTCTGCTAAATGCTTAAAATGTAAAATGTAAAAATGTTTTCTGGTGGCTGAATTCGAATCAAAATCTAGCAGTGAGAAAATGCAACCACAGAGAATCAGTGAAATGTAATGGAGTAAAAAGTATGTTTTTTCCTTTACAATCTACTCAAGTAAAAGTAAAAGTATAGCCCACAGAAATAACTTTGAAAAGTATAAATCCTTTAAAAACAACTCAAGTACATGTAACATGTTAACCTGTGGCGTGTTATGATCTACCCCTGTAAACCATCATGTGATGTAGCACTTTAAATACAGTGGTATCTGTTTATGTAGATTAAAAATATTGCAGCTCTGCTCTGAAAAAGGAAGAGGACAGGAAAAACAACAAAGTTCTGGCAGCATGGCAAAATAAAAAATAAAAATAAATGAAAACTTTTCACGATCAATTGGTCATCGTTGCCTCTGTGTATACCAATTAAAATGGACACTAGGACCACCTCTAAACCCACCTGGCAGTTGTAAATGATATACAAAGCTGCCATCTAATGCTGTCTGTCTAATTTATGATTGTTTGGTAAATCAAGGTTTTGACACCTAATCCCATCTGTGCTTCCCGGAGAAGTGTAATTGGCAAGCTATTGAAATTTATGACGTTTTGAAAAAAAGGAACAAGCTGAACAGGATATTTGATCTTTTTCTAGTTTTCAAGTGTTTAAAGTGTGTTTTGTGTGTGAGTGTGTGCGTGCATGCCTGTGCATTTATGACACATGATGGATGATAGAAATTTCAATGCACTCTCCAATGTTTCACATGTGATGAGATGATCACCATATGAACTCATAAAAACATAAAGACAATATGTTTTCTAAGTAGTGTATAATTTCTGCAGGGCCTTCACTCCCCACTACCCTTGTCTTGAAGATGTCTGTGAATATGAATGGCTTCCTCCTAAGAAATATCTACCCCTCATGACAAGCAGCAAGCATGGTGCTTGTACGCCGTGCTGGTGGGTGTTGAAGGCTATGTTGACGGTGTGTGCTTTTAAAATATGAAAATGCCTTTGAAAATCAGTATGCTATTGGACTGAGATCTGGTCCTGGGCCCGTATTCACAAAGCATTTTAAGGGTAAAAGTTGGTCGTAACTCCGCAATTTAGGAGAAACTCCGAAAAATAATGGGTGTGTCACTCATAAATTTAGGACTCCTAAATTTTTGGGATAAGAGTATTTCACAAAGGGTTTGAGAGCTAAAAACAGCTCCTAAGTCCAGGAGAAGTTAGAAGCAGTCAAGAGGACTTCTAAGTCGCTAAAGACCTACTGACAGCGATCCGAAAATGGCTGCTGCCGGCAATCGTCCTCGCAATCGCGTTTGGAGATATTGAATGATACAGAGCTCATAAAAAGGTACCGCCTCAATCGCGAGGGTAATATATATATTATATTATATATATTATATATAGATACCCGCTGATTGTTTACGAGATGCAGACATGTAACCAATTGACTAGTCAGTATTCTTGGTTTCATGTTAAATCAGTGACACGTAGCCTACATTTGTATTTTAGAATCTTTATTAGAATATAATAGGGGTGCATCGGATCATTTTTCGGATCAGCAAAAAAAATAATAACGGGGACCAAAGGCGCGTTTCCACCAAAAATTACCAGGAACTATTCTCAAGGAATTGAATGAAGATAATTTCAGTTTTTCAATGTAAGTTATTTCACTAAATCTTTATTCGAAAATGTCACAAAATACATTTTTAGATTCAGTACGCCTTAGGCGATTTAACTAGGGTGGTTTTATGCCTGAATTAATTTAATAAAAAATTAAAAGATCGCTAATGTTTCAATTTTATTTAATTTGGTCGCGTTTCTAAAAACCTGCCTCCCAGAAAGGCATTTAGTATGAAAAACAAAGCAAACCAAAACATACATGGTTGTCTATCTCTTCACTGTAACTCTACATCGAGATTTAGGGAATTGTTACTTTAAAACGTAACAGCGACAGAAAAACTGTATTTCTCTATGATGGTTCAATTTAGCTATTAATCCGCGGATCATATGCGTGCCGAACCGTGGGGGTTGATCCGTACAGATCACGGATCAACTGCGATCCGTTACACCACTAGAATATAACAGGAACAGGTAGTCCTACATACCCCTTTACAGTAGCAGAGACCCATCCCCTATATCAGCTAATCGCTGTGGGCATTCTGAGTAAGCTCGTTCATGAGAAACAACGTCATCCATAGCAACGACGTCAACCCCGCCCTCACTCTTAGCTTGACAATTCTAGGAATTCCTTAGTATGAGTTTGTCTTTGCAGCTTTGTGAATAGGTTTTAAGGTGGGACTCCTAACTAAAAGGTTTTAGTGCGATTTAGAAGTACTCTTAGTGGTAAGATAAAATTATTTGTGAATACGGGCCCTGGTCTCTGCTATGTGTCGATGCATTAGTGCTGTGCTCAGTATAAGATCTATAGTGCCCATTCTGATTGGTGCCTTCTACTGTGGTGGTTTACTAGGCAGGTGTAATTAATGAAGTAGTTAATCAATGGAATCTGTGAGGTACGGGATAAGGACCCAGACGCAGACCAGGATCAGGCAAAAAGGGACGTTTAATACAGGCAGGGGTCAAAACCAGAAGTCAGAGTAGCGGAGGTACAAAATCAAGAAGCAAAGAGAAGTCACAAAAACAATCCAAAAGTCAAAACCGGGAAACAGATAGGCAAACAAACAAAATCGGAAGGCAGGCTCGAAGTGAAAACAGAAGGGGTGTCTAAGGAAATGCTACAGACTCTGGCTTACAAACAATCGGCACAGGGAATGAAGATCAATACAGACCAGGAAAGAACATAAACACGGAACTTATATACAAGCAGGGAAGGGAAACACAATAGGAATCAGGTGTGACTGGGAGGAGAGAAGGGCAGGAACATAGATGAAAATGAGGGGATTCGCTAATAGAATAACGAGGGGAAATGAAAGACAAGGACTGGGAATGACACAGACACATAGATAATATACGACCTGGAAGAGCAGGCAGACACGTGCACAGTTCGAAGGGGAGGAATGCAAAGAGAGAATCTGCGTGCGAATGAAGCGAAACGTGAGAAGCGTACAGGGATAGGACAACGAGACAGAATGATAGCGATAGTTAGAAGCGTGAGATAATTAGTGATTAGTAGTGTTAGTAACTTAATCTAAATCCCTAATGCTAGTAGATTAGTAGGTTAGTACTATATACATCTAACTAATATATACAAAGTGTTATAGAAAGAAAGAAGAAAGTAAATGAGATAAGAAGCTAAGACGGAAAAACCGAAACATAGAATATCCCGAAGTGCATGACAAGACAAGGAGTGGATCTCGAAATACAGGATCAATGACAGACGGGGAACAGAACGTGACTGAAGCGAGAATGAATTAATGGTAAATAAACTAAGAACAAAAACAGACCGAACAGACATTCAGAACATAACAGGAATCTATGCGTACGGAATTCAAGGTAAGATTGTATATCATTTGAAGCAATACTACTACTACGACTACCACTCCTCCTCCTCCTCTTCCTCCTCCTACTACTACTATTACTACTAGTAATATTAACAATAATCTTCATTATAATTGTTATCATTGTCATAAGCAGTATTATAGCCCAATTTTTGTTCTTTACATATTTAGTGTTTTTGGTATAAATGTTCCCTCTTCAATACTCCCGCATTGAGACAGACGCTGCAGGTTACAACTTTATGTTGTGAATTCATGGAATACGTAGCAGTGTCCCTACAGAGCTGCACACTTGGAGGGGTTCAGGGTCTAAGCCACAGATTTGAGCCTGCCCGCTGCTCTTGGGTGCCCACACCTTCACACGTGTTCAGGACTGTGGACATCTGTCCTTAATGGAGCAAATACATCACTTCCCATTGCTTTCCACCCCCACAGTAATGCACACTCAAACTCAGCCATCACGGTCGCTGAATTCAATCACCTCCCCGTCCCCAACATCCTGCTCTCTCTCTTGAATTTAAATAAATAGAGGATGCTTTTCTAGATCTTTTTTCTAAAATAAAAGCATTTTTTGTGCTTTTGTTAATTGAAGATACCCTCCTATTTGCATGGGTGCAATTGAGCAGTTAACGCTGGCACGAAGGCTAACGAGAAGGCAATTCAGCCCCAGCTTGGCTGTGATTGGATTTGGCCATTTATTTGTTTTCCATGTCGAGTCTTGTCCTATAATGATTCAGCTCTGGCACCCGATGCCGTGGACAGGAAACGGAAAGGATGACAGAATCAGACAGGTCGATGATCAGTTGTGAATTTCACACACACTTTGGCAGGAAGCAGGTCAATCTGTGTGATGTGTTTAATCATGCCTTTATAAAATGTGCTATAGTGCAGTTTCTGCAAAGGCGAAACAATACGGACAGACACACACACACTCAAACACACACACACACGTGCACACACAGAGCACGTGCACAAACTCAAACACACACACACACACACACACATGCACACACACACTCAAACACACACACACACGTGCACACACAGAGCACGTGCACAAACTCAAACACACACACACACACACACACATGCACACACACTCGCATACCCAGAGCACGTGCACACACTCAACATTCCCACACAAATGGCAATAAATCATATAGTCATCACAACTATAGCAATGGACCAGTGCATAATATACTATAATAAGGTGTACATGTTCACCATTCTTGGGTAATCTTGTGCACATAGTGCAAGCACAGCCTGATCATGTTTCTCTGTTCTTTAAGTCAAATGCCGGTGCACACGGCTTTGTTAAGCTTAATGTTTTTTTTTTGTTGCTCTAAATAAACGTGTGCACTTTTTCACATTAAAAGGCTTTTTTTGTCTTCCCTCCATGTCACTGTTGGTGTCCTTGCTCTGGACATTTTTTTCCCCCAATGAACTTTAAGAGAGGAACGGGAAATTTGGTAAAATGTTGGACTGCCTCCATTCAGGTAATGACTGTTGGCACATTATTCTGAGGCAAGAGAAAACACTTTGCTTTGCTTGCTATGTTATTACTCCTCATTTGCATTCTCTTCGTACTGTCTGGATCAGTCTGGAGGCTGAACTGTACTGTGGGAATAACTGTGAGCACTTTCTTTCACTAACCCCTCCCCCAAAAAAAAACTTTAAAAAAAACTAAACAAAACAAAGAAAAACAACACTGGCAACCACAGCTAAGACACTGCTGAAACCCAAAAAAGCTAAACGACCCCTAATCCTAGGATGCAATGCAAAGGAGGCCTTTGTTGGTTCACAATATGGTGATGCTCATGTACAGTCGCAAGTGGTGCTCATATAGAGTCAAGTGGAGGGTGGCCCTGAACGGATCTGCGTCTACATTTAAATGTTTTTTTATTTGTATTTAAAACCAAATGCTTGTGAAGCATCACATCCTCCAGAGCACACAATAGGAATGCAGATGATCACATAATAGAGAGGGATCCTCATTAATAGTTTGTCACAGAGGTGTGATAATTACTTCTAAAGACGCGTTGAAGCCATCAGTTGTGTCGGCCAATCAACAGTTTGCGTAGTACTTTCTGAATGCTAATGCCATTCCCGACGAATGGACTAATCTTTCATTTGCAACCATTTGGGCGTGCTTGCCTGCACTCTTAGGCATTAACAAAGGAGGTTCGCGGAGATGAACACAAACACAAAAAATGGATATTCCAAAATGGGAGAAAATAGGGGTTATAAATACATTTTATTTATACGAAAAAAAAAGAAAGAAAAAAAAGCTGTCGCATGATGCACACACAAAATTACCAGACACAGACATATGCCATTTATGTCACTCTTTACCTTGTACATTTCAAAATAGGGATAACATACAGTATATAGGTGCTTCATGCTTCAGGCATCAGGCACGTAGACGTACCCCTAAATCCGGAGACACCACCAATGCCTGCACCTCCCCCTAGCAGGTGGGTCCTGTACATTCACTGATAAAGGCACTTAGCTAACCCCTCTGCCATCTCTGCCACACACACACAATACAGGTGGGGCACTTCAATTCAAAGACATGCTGCATAGTAATTAAACCCCACCTGTGGACCACCTGCTGCCAGATAGTTACCTGAGGTATTGTTGGCTGAGAAAAGAACGTCCATAAGTAAGACATACAGTGTGAGAGCTCGAAACATAAGGACGTAACATCCAGCGCATACACAAAATATTTTTTTAAACTGACCCAAAACCACACATCCGATGATTCCACCAGTCTCCAGGGACTGAGGTGGCAATGTTGTGATTATCCTTGATTTTTATTTTATTTTATCCCAATTAGGAATGCCTAATTGTACTTGTGGGCCAAGTCTCAACAAGCTGGAACAACATCCTCCACCGATTCGGAGAGAGCGCAGACAAACGAGTGCTCTCACCTAAAGTGCTTGCTGACAGCTGCTGCTTATTTTTCACTCTGCAGTCCCCTAGCTGAGCTGCGCAGTCACTGGGTTTCACTCTGCAGTCCATCAGCTAAGCTGCGCAGTCATTGGGTCAGAGAGGTTCACTGCATTCGCAGCTGGCGCAAGCAGACTGCGGGTGCCCGACCGGACAGAGGAGTCGAGGATGTTCCCGCCCATTGGAACCCTCTCACCCTGTGCGGCAGCTACAGTAATGCACCACCCATTCACTGCACATGCACCACCCATGCACTGCCCATGCACCGCCCATGCACCACCCATGCACTGCCCATGCACCGCCCATTTACCATATATTTTCCAAACCCATTTTGCATGATGAAAAGGCACCAAATGTGTATTTTCCTCACTCATTTATACATTAAATATAGCATGAGAAAAGTGAGGGAAACAAGAACTGCAGTGTGATACTGCAAGGAATCTGTCAGTGTTGTTTACATTGCAAGAGTCCATTTCTTAAGGAAGTCACCATGTTCCGCTCTTGCAGTGAAGTCACGGTTCACATGGGATGATAGCATGATAGTGTCATTCAATAAAGACCTATCTTAACACCAATGAAGTATCACATCCCTAATGACGCCGTCTCGAGGAAGCTAAAAGTGCGTTGTATGCCATTTCTCTTTTCTCTCTCTCCCCAGAAAGAAGCAGAAATAAATGTGCTATTCATCAGCACCATTCAGACAAAGAATATTTAACTACACAAGATGACAGGGGGAAAAAAGGCTGGGGAATAAAGCAGAGGTAAAGATTTCTCCCATCTTGACAGACTTAAGTAGGCTATTACAAGATGGTTGGGCTTTCATCTATTACATCAAGAGGGTAGAAAGGATCATTACAACTGTTATTTCACATCTTACACAGAGCCCCAATTACCCTTTGACCCCTGACTACATTCTGAATACTAAGAGTGCGGGGAAACGAATGTTGGTGGGGGGGGGGGCGAAAATGGGATGAAAAGCTCCATGTTTGCCACCGAGGACAAGAAGCACACAGAGATCCAGAGTTATATGCATGTATTGTCAACTAATACATCTTGGAATAGCTTTTCAACCACCTCCCCCCCACCCCTTCCCCACCTTCCTTTGCTTTTAGCTTTGCCAATATTTTCTCAGGCACTTTTCTTGTCTTGAGCTCCTCTTTACTCCAGGGGATAATTAATATCCTCCACATCGGCCCGGTCAGTATCTGAATTAATGAGTAAGGACAGTTTGACCCGTGTTGCCAGCGAAACGCTGTTCGGGTTGCCTGACCGTTTTCTGCCATTTCGCGCACCCTTCCTGAGAGCCTGTCCTAATTAAATATGACATCGTTTGGAGGACCTTCAACAGACATTTTACCCTTTACTTTTTTGTTGTCATTTCCACTCTAACACATGTGGCTGTTGATGTTTCTCTTAAGTAGACCTTAAAATATGATATTTTAAGGGTGGCAGTATAGGGCGGGAGTGTAGTTTAATGGTTAGGAACCTGGGATTGTAACTCAAAGGTTGCAGGGTCAATCCCCAGATGGGGCAATGCCGTTGTACCCCTAAGCAAGGCACTATGCTTCAGTAAATCCAGCTGTATAAATGGATTGTATGTACGGAATGTAAAAACTGTGTAAATCGCTCTGGATAAAAACATACACTAAATGCCTAAAATATAATGATGAAGAACCATCCTTTTACTTCCATAAAAAGATGGTATGTATTTACTTCATTCTGTAATGCTGTGCAGACATCAGCTTTCACTCGATTTTTTCCCCTCCACAAACTAGAAACTAAACAATCTGTCGGTGGAATCATTTTAAAGGAGAGGTCTGTGAGCTCAGAACTCCCTGGGTTTATCAAACAAAGATCAATTTGTTTTTAATAATTGTAATTACTGGTATGGAGCACAGCGTTTAAGAAATTACCATCAGAAAGCCTCGGAGCCTGCGGATGAGTCACTGTGGACGACTGTTTCTTGAGTCATTACTTGTGTTAATCAGCACATTAATTATAAGCTATCACAGTTGCATGTGATTCCAAGTTATTTGCAGAGGCTCCAAAACGCCCCCCTGAAAAAACGACCTACCATCCATTAGTGTCGCACTGTTACGCCTTCACTGCACTCGTATTCACGTTACTATACTACACCTGCTTCACGTCTCTAAGTTACATCTCACTATTTTACCCAAAAGTGAGGCTATTTATCTGTTTAGAGTGTGTGAGGGGAAGCAGACAGCACAATCTTGCTTCCTTGTAGCACAAGGAAGATGTTGGGGGGGTTGAGGGCAAACCAGAGACACTATGCAAACCAGTGAATCTTTCAGAAGATTTCAATGGAACAGGCGTTCCGTGACAGTGAACTGATTCTGGGTGATTCCATATGGTTTACCGGGCTGTCAGGGGGAAGCTAGTGCACCCTGTTAATGTGACGTTCTCCACACACCTCTCTACACACCTGCCTCCATGCTGTAGTAACACAAGGCATCATGTCTCCACCATTTCCGCTGGCGGATTTAACCCTCCCAAAGAAACATGATTTGCAATGGGTCTTTCTTTGGGAGATATGATGCACAGCACCTCACCGGTTACATGCACAATTTTGTAATTGTTGTTTCACTTGTTGTAAGTTAGCAGAAGCAACAGAAGGACAATGCTGTAAGTATGCTCAAACCAGAGCGAACATCCCTTATGAAAAAAAAAAAAATCACAAGAATTTCAAGAGTGATATGATCAATCCACACACGGTTATCATGTGATCACATGTGAATACCTGTGAAGTAAATGTAAAAGTAAATGTATGTACACGTGACGATATGTGGCACACATGGAAATATGTGTTGGAATAAATCCAGCCAAAATACATTTGTACGCCGATGATACAATCATCTACACAATGGCGCCCTCTTTGAATCAAGCCATAGAGCTCCTGCAGGCTGCTTTCCAATCATTGCAGCTTTCACTGTTCAAATTAAAACTGGTTCTAAATTCTAAAAAGACCAAATATATGACCTTCACTCGCTCTCGTTCCAAAACAGCCGATTCCACCATCTTGACATTAGAAGGTATATGTATAGAAAGAGTCACCTCTTACAAATATCTAGGCATATGGCTTGATGAAAAGTTGGCTTTTAATGTGCATGTTGACAATCTGTTGAAAAAGCTTAGACCTAAACTAGGCTTTTTCTTTCGTCTAAAAAAATGTTTTCCATTTGAAGCCAGAAAGAAAATTGTGCAATGCTCATTTCTAACTGTTTTAGATTATGGTGATGTGATTTACATGCATGCAACGTCATCTTTACTAAAAAAACTTGATTCTGCATATCACGCTGCATTACGTTTTGTAACCAGTGCAGGCTCACGCACTCACCATTGTATTTTATATGAATCTTTAGGCTGGTCCTCTCTATACCAGAGGAGAAAAATTCACATGTTATTATTTATTTTTAAGACATTGTTGGGAAAACTACCTACTTATATCTCCAGCCTTTTATCCTATCATACCAGCAACTATAGCACCAGATCTTCTAACCGGCTTCCTCTAAACGTCCCCAGGGTGTACTCAGAGCTTGGTAAAACCGCCTTCTCCTTCCATGCACCTTGGGGATGGAATGAGCTGCAAAATACCCTTAACTTAGAAGCACTCACTTCCTTGTATTCCTTTAAAGGTCTTCTACAAACTGCTCTGAAGGAAAAATGTTGCTGTTTTATGTAACCTTGACTTGAGATGGACCGTGTTACGGATAACGACTCGCTGAGCAATTTTACCATCGCTGGTATCGTCTGTATTGCCTTTTCCCTTGTGCAACTTTTATGTATTGTATGTGTTCATGTGAAATTGTTTATGTGAAACTTTTTATTTTTTTCTATTTTTATGTGTTAACTGCTGCTGCCGTCTTGACCAGGACTCCCTGGAAGAAGAGATCTTGTATCTCAATGGGACCTTCCTGTATAAATAAAGGATAAATAAAATGTGGTGCCGCATGTGAAATGTGCACAATAAAGAAAACGTCCATGATTCACACGATTCCATGATTCCAAAACTCACTTGTAATTTTTCAATAAGGACTGCCTCAGAATCATGCCACAAACTGATTGGTCTGATTCTTTCCTCCCACGTCGAGAGCGGGGGGTTATGCTAGGTAAATATTTAAAGGGGCCGATTACTGACATTACCCGCTCCTTCCAGGTGAAAGTGCCAGCAGTCAACGACCGCGGTGCTATCATGGTAGCTTAGACAGTGCTGCCGGCCAGCAACACATTAACACAAGTCAATCAAAAAAAGTCTTATAGGAGACAACCCTTACAACCCCACAAGCACCACCCATTAGACGACTTCCCCGAGCTCTGCTGAACCCCATTACCATCTCAAGTAGCCCAAGAATACAAAAACATGGCACCCAAGTCCCGAGTGTGTGACAGGGAGAAACACCAGTGGTGGTCAGGTGATTCACAGGTGGCAAATGTAGGTGACGAATGTCGGCAAAAACGAATTTTCTCTCGAAAAGAAGATCATTTAGAGAGGCATGAGGTTAACTTTAATCTCAGCGGTGTGTGTGAGAGTGACCGAGAGAGAGAGATAGAGAGAGAGAGAGAGAGAGTGTAGGCTTTTCTAAACTACTATGTAAGTCATGCTTTGCCAAGGAAAAGTTATAAGCAGTAAATGATCATTTAATGAAATTTATGCCAATATCCAACATCAGTGTGCTTAATTAAAAATAAAGATTTACAGAGGCAATACAAATTTGCAGCACTTTTTATTGGAAAACATCATTACATGTTTTTTTCATGCTTTTATCCAAAGCGGCTTACAGAAGGTGCATTCAGTTTAAGTAGATAAAGAACAACTCCATGTCGCTACAACTAAGCGCATCCCAACCCATATACAAGTAAGCCGCCACATACAACACTAGTGCTAAATCCTGAACATCAAAATGCGGTTTATGTCAAACTAAATAGTCGGAATGCGTTCACGCTAATGCATATTCAGCACCATACGACGTAGTGAGACTACACCCAGGGTTGGAGGAGCCAATCTGAATATGCATGTATTGATCAAATTGACCCCCCTGGTCCGCACTCTGTTGAAAAGCGCTGAAGCCGGTAATCAGGGCAATCAGAACTGGCGCTAATTCCCCGCGGCTGCCCAGCTTTCCAGCCTCCAGCTAATCAAACTCCAGCCGGCGCAGCCAAGAGCCTCTCCAAAAGTACAATGGCAAACATTCGGGTGTTGGGGACCCTCATCAAAGGGGGTGGTGCCAAGCCGGATTGGAACGGAGAGGTGGCAAGCTTTCTCTGAATAAACAAAATGGTTTGAGCTCTGTGCCATAATGCCTTGAACAAAAGACACCCGATTCTGTAGCCCACCCTTATTCTTTTAGGGAGAACAAAAACAAAAATCATTAAACAATAAGAAAGTGTATATTGTGTGTTGTCATGAGCTTTATACTATGTTATATATAAGCTTTGCAAGTATTGCAGTAGTTAAATTCCCTTACTGTCTGTAAACACCATATTGTATATTTGTACGTGTGTTTTTGTTAACACTGGTGTGGCTAAAGAGTATGGAAGTTGCCTGGAGCTTGCCAAATGTCTCAGTGCTGCTTACTTTCTTTTTAACTGCGTAGAGCTCAACTTTGCATAAGGGTGGAACAGCAGGGGAATTGAACCTGCAACCTGCCAGCGTATGAGCCCAGCTGCTTCCTTGTTCCACCACCCGTACCCTACCCGATATCGCTCACCTTCTTTCTGGTTGTGAATGTTTAACGTTGCTGTCAGAAAACACAGGCTCTGTACCAGCAGGTCTGTGTATGTGACTGTGACCGTGGCCCAAATTCAAAGTCAGGGTGTCCAGCGCAGGCCCTGGAATGAAAGGCCTGCTTCATGTTTATTGGTTCCAAATGGCATTGGCAGGTTGTCCTAAACAATAGGTTAACAAAGCAGTGGTGTTGAAAATAAAATAATTTCCCTTGGTATTGGTGTCTCTCCAGGGCTACATTTAAGCACGCTGGCAGAACATTAGACTCGACCTAGAGGACCAAAAATGAAAAAATGAAGAAAAAAAACAACCTCTAGCGCTATTTTTATTTATTTCATGTTCTACTTACCTGTCAAGCAAGGGAAAATTTGATAGCACTTAAGGAGATGGGCCAAGTCAAAGTTAATTAGACATGAGGAATTATCGGGACAAGAGGATTCAAATTAAATCATACTGGATTGTTTGGCTGTCGTGGACAGAAAGTAAAGCCTGTAATGGCAATTACTTGGTGTGCAGGGCAACACGGCGGAGAAACGGCACAGTTTGTTAACATGGCTTTGATGGACACATTTTCAGGTGGTCTGCCTTATGCGTTACTGTGAGGAGACACAGAATCAGGGCCGTTAACAAGCTCTGACAAGCGATGACAGCAGGTCCTGCTCCATAGAGGATGGCCTCTGTGAAGCTAAGCCAACTTAGCAGCGAAATACCCAGAATGCTAATCGCTTCTGCAAAGTGCTTTTTGGGAGAAGCTCCGTTGTCATGGAAACCTGGAAATGCAGGCGATTCTTTGGCTTAAGGTGTGAAGCAAACACTGACTGTAGCGTCAAACACAATTTTGCACTTGGAAAGCTTTTTTTAAATGATTATTTCTGTGTGTGGCTTTCATGAAATGAACATCTTTCCATTTTATTTTCTATGAAGGGTCCAACTTTAGCAACAGCAGCAACAAAAAACACAGCAATAAAAGGCCATAGATGAATTTGTCAAAATGATTACATTTATGATTGCAACGCACATGCAGTGCTACATAATTTGCAACAAGAATGAACAAACATGAGGCTAAAATGATCTGGCTGTTAAGGGCCATGTGCCAGTGGTGCATTGTGTATATAGAACAGTGTAGGGGGAGAAAAAGGAACATTCTGGATGTACGTTGTCTGTGTTTCTATCTGCGCTTCACGGTGAGATTGGGATTTAGATCAAAAACCAGAGCCAGACCAAGGATCGAAAGGCAGCAGGTAAACAAGCAGCCTTTGTTCTGGATGGTTCCGAATGACGTCGCCTGTCACTCCTGTCAATTATAAAGTCATTGGTAGTCTTTGAGAAGAGCAATTGTTTGTCCCCCACACAAGAAGGTCACTTTCACCCAGTAATACTCAATGCGGCCCACTCATTTGTTATTCTAAATAGGCTGTCATTTAGCCATTATGAAGATGAATATCATTTTGTATTAGTTAATAATGTTTCTGTTCAGTGCACAGGAGGTCCAACAAGAAGAACTAGCGAACAGTGATGGAGACACTGTTAATATAATATACATTCATATAAGTTTCAATTTTCATTTTTGAGGAGTACAGGATGGTGTTTAAGTTTAGTCTTTTTGCATCTTGTCATATTTAAAGACCCCTCCCATCACCCTCTTTCCAGAGTGTGAGCTTGTTTTAGTTACTGTGGGACTACAAAAGCCTGCTGTCTGTAATATCAGACAGATTGTCAATGGTTCACTGGCAGCCCTGCTGGGGGTGTTTATTTGGGCCCCTTCCTTAAAGATTTGAGCTAATGAAGCCGTTCTTTTACCTGTGGGGATCGGATTGGACCGGGGCCTAATCACCTGGCACCGGCTCAGCCTCCAGGGCCCGTCCGAGTTGCAGTTCCACAACAGATGGACACTCAGGAATAACTTCACCTGTATTAATTTGTTACATAAAAAAAAATTATCTTCAGTGATTCTTTTTTTCCTTTCTTTGAAAAAAACCCAAGCAAAACTCTTTTGTTTTCAAAGAAAGGGGTGAAAAAAGGAGTTGCGGAGCCAGGGATAAGAGGAATGGGCATTCTGTAAAAGCTACGTGTAGAACAACGGGCAAGCTCACCTTCTTTCCTGTCCGTGTTTAAAGCCAGTAATTAGTTAGAGAGGACAAAGTGGCTGAGAGACACTCAAATAGCTCTTCCTTTATGGCCGACTGTAAATCTCCTCTCCTCTTCTCACTTCCCCAAAGCAATGCGGCTTTGTCGTAAAAAGGCAAATTGACCATAAGAAAAAGAAAAGAAAAAAGAAAAAGGCAAATGGATGGATGTTGGAAGATCAAAGCAGCTCAGTCACCAGAAAACACAACATCCTTTCCGGGGGGATGGATACAGGGGAAGAAAGAGAATAACTAAATTTCTCCAGACATGTTGATGAAGTGAGTGAGTGAAAAGATAAGCCTTTGCCCTTGCCACTGATATATTCTCCATCTTCCTTTTCCTTTTCTCTTTCATAAGAAAGACACGATCAAGGTATGCACGCACGATATGTTCCCCTCTGAAACAAATGTGACCCTAACCCACCTTAAACATAAGCCTCACAGTGCTCATTCAGCAGGAAATGAACTTTGCAACCAATGTGAGTGGCATTGAAACCAGGGACTTGAGACAGGAATGAATATTTACCAGCCGGGTCCACCGTGATGCCAGAGGGCTTAAACTTTTCCAAAAAACATCTGCGGAGGTGGGCAAAGTTGCTTATAGAGGTACCATCTTACCCCCAAACCCAACACCCCTCACCCCCACATGGTGATGGGTACATTTATATGCCCGCTTGCCCACTAACTAAAGTGTGGTTTTGATCGCCAGCGTGTGCTTAATGCAGCTGCCAGTCTCCCAGGCCCTCACAAGAAGCCGCTCTTGGATGCTGCCCAGCGGGAGGACTCAGGCCGCTCTGGCACTCTGAAGATATTGTGACTTTTAACACGTCAGGCATCACTTTTCTCTGCTGGCTGATAATTTTGTGGCGGCCTGTGGAGAAGTGCCATTTTTTCCACACTGCTTCCTGCTGTTAACAGGCCCAGCTCTGCACTTAAATTACAGCCTTTGTTTTGCTCCTGGGGTGTGAGTTTTGTCACCAGAGCTGCACGTGCACACACATACACACACACACACACCCGCACACATCGATATACATAAGTTTAAATGTGTGGACGTGCACACACATGCATCAGCATGCATTCACAAAAACACACATGCACACATACAGTACAAAAATGCACAGGTATGTGTAAACCAACAAAAAAACATGCATGCACACACACACACGCACACTCTCTCACTCACGCACACATACACACACCCTGTAATACACACACACACACACTCTCACGCACGCACACATACACACACCCTCTAATGCACACACACACACACACTCTCTCACGCATGCACACATACACACACCCTCTAACACACACACACACTCTCACTCACCCACACATACACACACCCTCTAATACACACACACACATGCACACACACACACACTCTCACTCATGCACACATACACACACCCTCTAAAACACACACACACAAACACACACACACACACACACACACTCTCACTCACGCACACATACACACACCCTCTAATACACACACACACACTCACTCACCCACACATACACACACCCTCTAATACACACACACATGCACACACACACACACTCTCACTCACGCACACATACACACACCCTCTAAAACACACACACACAAACACACACACTCTCACTCATGCACACATACACACACCCTCTAAAACACACACACACAAACACACACACACACTCTTACTCACGCACACATACACACATCCTTCAGCACACACACACACACACACACTCTCACTCACGCATACATACACACACCCTCTAATACATACATACACACACACACACACACACACTGTGTTTGCCACAGAAGATTGGAGGCAGAGGCATCTCACAGGCAAAATGGTTCAGGTGGAGTTTTGTCAGAGTTTGTCGCTTCATGTTTTGGTAAGCACTATTTGTGGATCCACTATGAACAAGGTTCTCTCAGAAAAACACTTTCAGAGACACAGAGGCTAGAAACCTTTCTCATTTAGATGTTTAAAATATTCTAAATCTTCAGGTAACTGCAAAAATAAAGGGAACACTTTTGTAAAAGAAGGGTTCTGGTGGCTCTATTACGGTGTGTGGTAAGAGGGCAAGGCAAATGCCAATATATACAAAGCCATTCTGAGTGATCTCCTTCAACCTATGGTGAAGCATCTCTATCCTGATGGTCTCTTCCAGGATGACAATGCCCCCATCCACAGGGCAATAGTGGTCACCGAATGGTTTGATGAGCATGAAAACAATATAAACCATATGCCTTGGCTGTCTCAGTCACCAGATCTTAATCCAATTGAACACTTATGGGAGATTGTGGAGCGGCGCCTTAGACAGCGTTTTACACCACCATCAGAAAGACACCAAATGCTGTAAGTTCTTGTTCTTGAGTCCCAGACATTTGTAGAATCTATGACAAGTCACATTGAAGCTTTTCTGGAGGATCTTGGTGGCCCAACACCCTATTAAGACACTATATTTTGGTGTTTCTGTTATTTTGGTAGTTACCTGCATATTGAACAGTACATGTATATTTAAATGTTCCTGGTCCACTCTGTGAAGCAGGGAGAGATAGGCATATAGATAGACAGACTGTCTAGATTGATGGATGATAGATAGATTAATAGATCAATAGATAGACAGATAGACAGATAGATAAATAGATATAGGCCTGAATGTAAATAACACAGGAGTTGGGTGAACAACCTTTCCATCATTACCAGCAGAGACTCAAAGATAACAATGATGATTATAATAGTCACTGTCAGGTGTCCAGGAAGCCAGCTGAGATGCACAGATGGTATATGGCTGATAATCGCACACAATTCACACAAGAATCACTCGTCACTTGCGTTTGTGCCCCGTCTGTCCCCTCCCCTGTTTTCTGGGGCTTTTGTGTTCCAACGGATTTACGCGATTGCTTGTCAATAAGACTTTCCTCCTTGGAGGTCAGGTTCTAGGCCAGCTCTGTTCATGATGTAAGCAGTGGTTGTCTGAAGATGTGTAGTGCATGCTATTGTATAATAAAGGACGCTACAGTGGAGGTATCTTGTCACGACTCGACCAGCAAGCAGGCATTTCCCCCAAGCCCCAACCAGGAAGAGTGAAAGGCATGCCAGGAATGTGCAAAACCAATTAAGGAAATGACTGGCAGCTGTGAGTAATTACCGGGAGGACATTTAACCTGCTCACTTTCTCTGCTCGTTGCTCAGACATTATCTTGCTTTGCTTAGTCAAAACCACTGTTGCTTGGTGTTGCTTGCCTCTCGCGAAATTGTTCGGTTCCCAGTGTTTAGTTTATTCTGTGTTTTGGAATACGTTTTGGATTTACCGTTTTACTAGTTTTGTTTGTTCCTGCTCGTTTGTCATTTTGTTTTGTTTGTTAATATTGGTACGTGTCTTATCAGACACTATTTGCTTTTGTTCCTGCCAGCATTTAAGCTTATTAAAATATCTTAAACGTATCTCTGCATTCTGGGTCTCTCTCACCTGCACTTGGTTCCACACCTACAACACCCCTGACAGAATGTCCGAGCCATCATCGGAACCAGCGGAAACCAAGCTGACCCAGTTTCCTGTGCACGACCATCCAGAGCCAGGAAGTACCCCTCAGACGGCAGGACCAGACTATCGCTCCGATAACGGAACAACTTAACACATTCAGCCACCAAACAGCCAACCAGTTCAATGCCATCACAGAGCTACTGCTAACAAAAACCCCGACCGCCACCTCTCAGCTTTCCCCGGAACCACACCCAAACCAGCTTACCTCATGAACCACGTCTCCCGGCACTGGAACGTTATGATGGCACACTTCACACGATTACATGTCAATAAGACTTTCCTCCTTGGAGGTCAGGTTCTAGGCCAGCTCTGTTCATGATGTAAGCAGTGGTTGTCTGAAGATGTGTAGTGCATGCTATTGTATAATAAAGGACGCAGCAGAGGTATCTTGTCACGACTCGACCAGCAAGCAGGCATTTCCCCCAAACCCCAATCAGGAAGAGTGAAAGGCATGCCAGGAATGTGCAAAACAAATGACTGGCAGCTGTGAGTAATTACCGGGAGGACATTTAACCAGCTCACTTTCTCTGCTTGTTGCTCAGACATTATCTTGCTTTGCTTTGTCAAAACCACTGTTGCTTGGTGTTGCTTGCCTCTCGCGAAATTGTTAGATTCCCAGTGTTTAGTTTCTTCCGTGTTTTGGAATACTTTTTGGATTTACCGTTTTACTAGTTTTGTTTGTTCCTGCTCGTTTGCCATTTTGTTTTGTTTGTTAGTATTGTTACGTGTCTTATCAGAGACTGTTTGCTTTCGTTTAATTACTCCTGTCCACCAGTCCACTCCAGACAAGATCTTTACTGGTCTTCATTATATATACAAATTAATCTGTTTGCATTTTTACATTTTACATTTTCATTTAAAGTATTTAGCAGACACTCTTATCCAGAGCGACTTACAAGATGTGCATTAATACATGGTAGGAACATGTTTGCAGGTGGGATTACCAGGTGTGTCAGCTTCCTGGCTCGCCTTCTGGCAATGCGGTGCAAAAAGAAAGCTTCAAAGGTTCCACTCAGAAATGGTGGGGCAATTAACATGTCCCAGAAGACCTAACACTCGCCATACTCACCTTTAACCCCGTTGATGATATATATTTTTTCTTTACCCTTGAAAATGTTTTATTGTCATAAAAGTGGGGTGGATGACTCATACATGACCCTGGAATGGTGGTTTAAAAATGTATATATATATTTTTTAATCTACATTCGGATCGCGGTTTGGAGATGCTTTTCAAACCCTAGGTGTTAAGTGGAAAGAGAGCCTTTGATTAACATTCACAGCAAATCCCACAATTATCAAAGGAACAGCCTAGATCTTCAGACATGGTACCAGGCTGTATTGACTGTAATACGAATCATGAGTTACATTTACATTTGACATTTTAAGCATTTAGCAGACGCTCTTATCCAGAGCGACTTACAAGATGTGCATTAATACATGGTAGGAACAACCATAGTTAGCGCACGAGATCAGTGCAGGAATACAGCAATAGACATCATTGCAGGCATCTGTGTACCATACCTGTAACACCGGGAAGGAAAAGGTTAGTGAATTATTATTCTTTTATTTTTTGGGGGGGAGTATAGTGTTGAACAAGTAAACAGCGGTGAAGACAATTTAGCTAGATGGACAGAGTTCAGTGGTAGTGGAGTCTGAAGAGGTGGGTTTTGATGAGTTGAGCTAAATATAAACCACCCCAAACACCTACGAAAAAACACAGTGGGCAAAAGAGTCATAGCGCTTTGCAGCAGCCAGAAACACACTTCAGCAAGGTTAATGAACTCCTGCTATCTTTGTCTTTTTCAGACACATGCATCTTCATAAAGCGCCTCCTGCTTGCCACCCCTCAACCACCCCCCCCCCCACCCAAGTCTCCAGGCAATGGGTGTCATTTCAAACAGCTGTGCCAAGCATGTTCTCAAAATGAGGGGAGCTTCATGATGAGTCACATCCGTTTCTCGTTTCCCCCCCTCTCTCTCTCACCCTCCAAATGTCAATGGATTAGCCTGATTCCCCCCCTGCTGCTCTGGGGTACGGAAATAAAAAAAGGTAATACAAAAATTGTAGGGGACTTCCATAACTTCATAATCACCTGTAACAAAAAGCGCTCCCCTCGGCGGCTTCAACAGGATGCACACTGAGAGAGAAGTGGAGCTCCAGGCTCTCTGCACCGCGCCTCCTGCACCTGACGCTAATGAAACACATCTACCACCTCCCCTGCACCACCTCCTCCCACCTCCCTCCACTACCTCCTCCCACCTCCCCACCCTTGGTCTCAAGAAGGTTAATGCTCACTCATTCACTACAGTGTAACACAGACTATTCATGTATGTGAGTGTGAGTGAGTGAGTGTATGTGGAGGGCATACCATGTGCAAGTGGAGGCATGCAAAAAATATATTGTTGTTGAGTTTTGTGCCTGAAATGAGTGCATCTGGGAGCATACAGGTTTATTTATATTTATGGAGTGTGAAGGACTGGACAAGGACCCAGGCGCAGACCAGGATAGGGCAGGTAAGGAACGTTTATTGATCAATCCAATTTCAAAGCCGGTAATCAGAGTCAGAGAAGGTACACGAACAAAATCCAGAAAGAGTAGTAAAAGGCAGTCCAAAGATCAAAACCAAATCAGCAGATAGGCAAACAAAACAGAATTGGCAGGCAAAAACTCGAAGTCAAACAAAAGGGGTGTCTCGGAAATCACAAAAAATCTAAAAAAAATTACAAACAATCGGCACTGGGAAATTTGATCAACGTTCTGACATCAAACAAGTGCAAACAAGGAACTTAACACTAGGAGCGCCGACCCTGCCCACGAAATACCTATGACCGCCGCCTGTCTGGTCAAAAGACCGCTGAGTCTACAGACAGAGGCACTGGTGCTGACGCAAAATGTTCGCCAGATGGCACCTCTTACACAGTTTGTAGTCCTAAAACCCGGAAGTAAGCCTAAGAGAGTTTCACGTTTTATTCTATGACATAAATTACGCACGTTCATATCTCAACCGTGAATTTCGAAGCTGTTATGTGTTTTTAAAAAGTAAGCTGCTAACAAGTAGCCTACATTCAAACTACAACTGTTGTGGGAATAATTAAACGCCATTACATTACAGCTAGGTGGCTAGCTACGAATAAGCATTGCTTGCTCAGCTGTACAACTAGCTAGCTGACTAGCTACAAACATAATATATAAATTGCCTGCAGCTGGCTAGTATTTCTGAAATGTAGCTACAGCTAGCTGGCTAGCTACGAACATAATATATGAATTATAATATATAATTATATTATAATTATATAGCCAGCTAGCTACGAAGATAATAATATGCATTGTCTGTTCAGCTGTACAGCTAAGTTAGCTGCCTAGCTACGAATATAATATATGGATCGCCTGCTTAGATAGCTAGTATTTTGTGTCACTTTGTGTAATTTTAGGTAGCTTTTGGCTCTGCCAGGTAGTGAAAGGTGCAGTCAAGCTACGAACATATTGCCTGCTCAGCAGGCTAGTACGCAACTGAAATTATAGGGGAATTGGTCAGATTAAGCTAAAATATACAGCTAGCGAGCTGGCTAACTACGAACAAAATAAATTCATAGCTGCTTTGGTCTTCTGATTTGCTGTCAAACTAGCTATTGAAACAGCCATGATCACCAGCGAGGTTACAGCAGAGATGGCTAACATTGAAATCAGCTATTTCAATGCAGGAGGACTGGGCAGGCTAGTATGAAATGAGTGGTGGTGCAAATTAGTTTGTGGGCAGACAAAAGAGACAGCAGGTAGCCATTCCCCCACAAGTTATTGTGCGATAGCTACCTAGCCAAATTTTAATAATCGCGTTTTGTTATATGAACGTTAATCTGTGTACAAAATATTTCTGGTATCAGAATCTGAAATCATACTTTTGTATGTAGCAGCGGGTTGTAGCAATTATCGGTCTCTGTGATGACAAGTTGCAATATAACATAATACTTGTGCTTTAGTGTTATAAAGTATTTAAGTGTTATCTGCAACTTGAAGATATACAGCGGGTCAATTAGTCCTCTAAAGATTCAGATGCAAATTAGTTTGTGGCATCGGCTAGTTTTAGCCGTTTGTCTCTCCAGAGAGAGTACAGATATGTACAGATGGAAAGAAAGAAAGACGGAAGTAAACAAGATAGAAAATAAGGCAGAAACCCGTATAACCGAAATCACCCGAATAGTGCAACAACAAAGACAAGGAGTGGATTACCGAATCACAAGGAACACAGACAACAGGGAAACTGACATGAATGATAAGTGAATACTGAGAAAAGAATAAAATACTAAAACAAGCAGAACAGAAAATTGCAAAACATAACATGGAGAGGTTAATATATAATATCTTATGCTGGTTTCTTGTCTAATGAAAATGCCTAGTGAAGCAGCAGAGGTAGTGCTATTCAGAATTTCTGTCATTAGAAGTTAATTATTTGTATATGTATTTTCTATTATATTTTAAAAGTCAAAATTCTAATACGGACCAGATACTGTGTGTTTTAACATAACACTCAAAACGTTGAACGGTGCATAGTTAATTATTTATGGGAAATTGAACGCCTGGATGACATACAAACTGTTGGTTTCTTTATTTAAAAAGCTGTGGTTGAAATGTTATTATACTGAATAAAGAAAGAGACCATATCAGTATTAATTTATTTCACTTTCATGAACTCTTGGTTAGGAATAAACAAACAATAACCACTGACACAATGGGAGACATCTTGAATGTGTCATGAAATATATATAAATACCAGCCCAGAGTTCTTAAATGTATTAATTTTAAATGGCTAATTTCTTATGACATGCAATTAATGTGTTGCTTCAAATCATGATTATATTAAATAAGAAAGTGCTCATGTAAATGGCCCGTCAGTCTTGTCAGTGCAATAATTGAAAGAATGCTATCCCCTTGTCATTTCATTAAAACTCAAATGTAAAAAGAAAAAGAAAAAACATGGACATACCTAAAATGTAAAATGTATAAACCATTCTTGCAAGGGTCTTTCACAGTGGCATGCACTACATTCAGCTGATTTATTTTTCTTGATTTCAATTCCAAATAATTGCTTCTTCCCCAGTTCCTCTTATTTGACCTGTTTGATGCCACTGCTTCACAACACACAGTGCTTTTCACAAATTATTCAATTATTCAACTTATATTTGAATGCTCCAAAAAGACCTGAAATTTTCAAAAACATCGTATTTATTTCTTAGAACTTCAAAAATAAAATGTGCGCAGATTGTAATCAAACTAGCAGAAAAGGGCCTGTTCCCTTTTGGAGTTAAATCAACTCCCTGTAGAGTTTCTATGATTCCAGTAGGGATTCAGTGCACTCTATCAGCATTGATTCAACGTTGAGCATATTACTGTACAGAAGAGACATACTAAATTTGATTTGATACTCAGCCTTTACCACACCTTAAAATAGCCACCAATAGAAACCCTTACGACTGTGTCGTAGTGAAATATTAATTGCACATATAAAGGAAATAATAAAGGAGTGAGCATTTGTAAGAGCACAGCCTCAGATGGCCTTTGAGTATCACCACTCCTTCTATGTGCCATCAGCCTTTCTCTTAATGCTCAACTTCTCTGGAAATACATAAATAAAGTGCCTCGCCAGGGGCCTCTCTTTCCTCTCATATCAAATGTTGCACCAAGAAAAACATCACTCCAAAGTGAAGGTCAAAACTTTCTGAAACAATTACATTTGAATGTTTTTTCCCTTCTTTTTCTCCTTAACTTGAGATGCCAGCTTTGTTTTTCTTTCATGCATGTGTCTACCTTTCCTCCTGCGTATCGTTGATTACTGATCTGAAGGAAAAACAAATTGTGTTTAATCGTGAGTCAGGGTGAAGGACAGATGATGATGAATCATGGTGATGGGAGAATGGAGTATCAGGACACCAAAAATGGGCGGAGCTACAGTTCTCTGTCAGGCATTGACTTATTATAGGTTACATTATAGGTCCATATAATGACTGTTACTATCAGAGGTGACACTGATAACCTGGTATCGTCTCTGCTCGTTGCCTAACCTTTCTTGTATGCGCTTTGGTAAGTCGCTCTGGATAAGAGAGTCTGCTAAATGACTAAAGGTGAATGTGATGAAGCCAGACCTTGGCTCGTCAGGGTGGTTCTATAGTCCTTCGAGAAACACTGTGACAGTGGGGGAGGACTGCCACACTTAAGCCACTGAGAAAGGCCTCCATCTAAAATGTCTGAAAAAGGGTGATTTGGCCAGTTTTCAGATGCTCAAAAACGTAGGGGAAATTAGACTACGTCTAGGGCCTCTTCAAAATCTCCCATTTGTGAAGTTGAGCTGATTAGCTGACCTTGGTTATCTGATTTCAGGGGCACGTATGAAATCAGAGACACTGTGAAGCCACTGTATCGATGGAAACGCTTCCACTTACACTGAAAAATAGGCTCTTCATGAAATTATGTGAAAGCTGAAAGTTTCAACAGATATTTATAATATATGATGATATAACATATGCTATTTAGCAGACACTTTTATCCAAAGCAACTTACAGTAGTGAATGCATACATTTTTCAGTGTATGTGGTCCCAATGGAAATCAAACCCACAGCCTAAGCATTATCAGCAGCATGCTCTACCCACTAAGCCACATGCTACTGAGCCATGCAGGACCACAACCACTATTTCACAACTGTCGATAAGATATTTATATAAAAATGTTTTATTTGGAGTAATTAATTCCACCATTTAAATCATATTCTGAAAAGTCATAATGAACTGAAGCGCATATTAATAGATCATTTTGGATCATTCCCTGGTGGACGTAGGGGAGAGGGGAGGGGGGGGGGGGGGCATAGACGTATTAGCAGAGGAAGCCTCAGCATGTTTGATGACAGATCAGTGTTGAGTGTGGCAGCTGGTGAGATCAAGGCCCTGGTGTTTAAGGTAGCTCTGGGAATGTTCTGGAAGAAGCAGGGACAGCTGCGGTGAGGCAGGTCTATGGCACGGGGGGGGGATATAATGGTCCATGATTCACCTTTTGGCAGCAATATTCTGGCAGGTGTATCAGATCCTTATTCATCCTTTTCATCTTTGTGCTGGAACATGAGGGATAGTGGATGGGCAGCCTGGGATTTGGGCAGTTAAACAAGCTCCCTTTCCGTAGAACTTGAGATTGTGTAAGAGTGAGCAGTGAGGTATTTATTCTTTTTGATCATTTGAAAACAAATTTTTTATAAACTTTACTCCTCTGCACAATATAATGCATCTGTTTATGTAGCAGAAAAGTTACAAAATTAATATCTGCTTTTGCTGCTTTCTATCAATCCACATTTGTTAAAAAAAACTATAATTATCTTTAATATTTTGAACATGAATACAGTGCCATCAGTCTATGTCTACATTAGACGTAATAAAGCACTGTCCGCTTACAACCAGGAGAGCTTTGAACAGGCAGGAGTGAAATGTATGACACCAAATCCATATGTCCCATGAAGGGGGGAGGGGAGAGGGGGTTGATATAAAAAGCTCTGCTTTCACGCGTTTACCCGGTTACAAATCACATTTGACATTGACGCCCAGTTTTCCGTGAATGGCTGTCTTTGATGTGTTCATTAATTATATCTAGCTCATTTGAGACACTATAATTTAAATATTATAAATATCAAGCCATTGCAACTAGTCCAGAATGCTGCCGCACGTCTGGTGTTCAATCAACCGAAGTTCACCCACGTCACCCATATACTCTCCTCTCTGCCCTGGCTCCCCATCGCAGCATGCATCAGATTCAAATCACTGGTGCTTGCTTTTCAGGTGGCTAGAAGTACCTCCAGACACTCATCACACCCTACACCCCAGCCAGACACCTCCGCTCAGCCTCCTCTGGTAAACTGACTGTCCCATCCCTCCGGGGGCCTGGCAGCCGCTCCTCGCGGTCTCGCCTCTTCTCTGTCCTGACCCCCTGGTGGCCAGGACCGCGGAATCACTTGCGATCTTCTGCAAGAGACTCAAAACCCACCTTTTCAGACTCCACTACCACTGAATTCTGTACATCTAGCTAATTGTCATCACCACTGCCTACTTGCTCAACACTATGTATCCCTGCTTACTCCTCATTTAAAAAAGAAATAAATAGAAAAAAATAAAATAATAATTACTAACCTTTTCCTTCCCAGTGTTACAGGTATGGTACACAGCTGCCTGCAATGATGTCTATCGCTGTATTAGTGCACTGATCTCTTGTGTGATCTACGATTGTTCCTACCATGTATTAATGCACATCTTGTAAGTGCTAAATGCTTAAAATGTCCAGGCAGTCCCCGGGTTACGGACGAGATCCGAGTCTGTCTTTAAGTCGAATTTGTATGTAAGTCGGAACAGGTACATACAGTTCTTATTAATCGTCACTTAGTCAAATGTTTGTCTTAGTATAGTATTTATTTTACCTTTCTGTGCATATAAAACACTTAAGAAAAACCTCTAAATACAATAAAACATCTTAAACATAACATTCAGTACATAATACTACTGTAATAATAACAATACTGTAATATTAATCATAATAATACAGTAATAATAAAAGTAACTATGTACATACAATACTGTACTGTAAAAAAAAACGAAGAAACACTTCGAGCCTTTTCTTGCACTAAATAAAGGCTAATAGGCATATTACACTGATTTTGGTCTTCTATCTAAATTATCAGTAGCCTTTCCATCTCAATAATTAAACCATTGCGTTGCTTGGTATTAATCATGGCATTCACCGGGGCATGGCCTTTCACATGCTCCATTAATCTCCCTTTGTCTTTTAAAATAGTTTTTTAAAAACCGATTGTTGACCGGCTGTAGCCTAATGTTTCCCAATGGCTGATGGCATTTCACCTCTCTGATCTCTTTATTATTTCAACTTTACTTTCCATGGTGATTGTTTTCCTTTTCTTTGATGCATCACCAGCAGTTGCATCGGATTTACGATTTGGAGGCATCGTTGTTCCTTGAGCCCACGAACCGATGAAACCGCACAATGTTTTCATGAGCATCACAAAGAAGTGCGTGCATTCGTTATTACGAACTATTGTATTTAACTAAACATTTTTTTACATAATAGGCCTTATGACAGTCCGTTCGTAAGTACGAGTTGTCCGTAAGCCGGACGTTCATAACCCGGGGACTCCCTGTAAAGTGCAAAAACTATGTTTTAAGTGAGAAGTACAAGGTTTTGATCAAAAGCCGATCAAATTCAAATTCAAATGAGCATCAAAACCTTTAACTTCACATATGCACTAACAGGTTTTTCCTGCACACAGATTTGACACCTGCTGCAGTACTGTAGCTATGTTAGTCTACTGTACTTAAAACAACATGCAGGCTACTCACCACTGGGCAGGGGCAGGTTGCTTAGGATTATCAAACAACCTAATTCATGCTCTTAGAGTAGGTTATCCTTTTTCATGTATACTTGATCATATAAAGGTGGGACAGCACATAAGTGCTTGTTTTGTCGAACTGATTTTCATGGACCTGTTTGCCAAACAATCAGTCCTGAATTCTTACTAATATTGGCATAGTTAAAACCCCTTTGCTACAGACCGTTACATTCTATTTTCTAGTTAGTTATATGGTGTTAGCTAACTAGCTTTGTCTCTGGATAGCTTCACAAAGTCAGATATGACACTTAAAATATGAAATGCAGTTTAGTGGCAAGAATGCCAGTGTTATGGGGCAGCAGACAGTGTAGCGGTCTAATGCACCACACTTTGGCTGTTCCGGTGTGGTGGGCGCGAACCTGCGCCTCTACCAGACTGACCCTTATTGTCAGCTCAGATCGGGGGTGGCATTTGGCTGTCAGCCAAATGCTGAAAGACTGTTTCAGCTATGAAATCAATAGCTACCTACCTAGCTAGCTGTACATACATACACGGACATGCCCGGCCTTAGCTAGGTATTAGAAACCACTGGTGCAGTAGCTAGCTAGCTAAATCAGTAAAACAGCAGCTAGCTAGCATTTGGTTATGCACAATAATGCCAGAGGTAGCTAGTAGCTGAATATTTCAGCCAAATAGGTGATGACACAGCTAAGTTAATGATAGTAGATTTTGGTGGTTTTGAATGTGAACCTTTAATAGGTTTTGCTGGTAGGTAATAATGGTTAAACATAAATATGCAGCTGTTTAAATAATGTTTGTTGGGTTCAGTTGTGGAGGGACAGGATTTGTTGATACATTCAACAGAGTTTTCAGACAAAATACAGTTACAGTGGTTGGGAGCTTTTGTACTTTATTTTAACTTTTTAATAGTTTATAATAGGTATCTACAGTTGCATTATGTAAGTTAGAGTTGCTTGTATTTTGTTTTGTTTTATTATTTACTAATTTGCTGTATTAATTGGATGTACTACTCTAATGTCTAGATGGATGTAATTTGTTTTGATGCATACTTTTTTCTCTATAGTTTATTGGGGAAATGTTTTGGAAATTAGCTTTTGGCTGTAAACACTGAATGCATCTGACACTTGTTTTTTTTAACATTGTAACAATGGCTTTGCTATGTCCCAAACAAATAAACAAACAAACAAATAAATAACGAAATAAATTACACAGTATCTTAGGGGTCTCTCTCTGATTATGATGCCACCGATTATGAAGCCACTCTGCCTTGGAGGCTTCCATGTAACTGTCAAAAATCCGTCTGCAGCTCACTCCGCATTGACATCACTGAAACCCCACCCACCCTCTGTCTAGGGTTCAGAACACAAGGGGAGGCTAAAAGCGCCTCTTACCACATCCTGTCCGATGTCTGACCAATCAAATGTTTAGAAATCCTATCGAGCATCAATGGTTTGAGTCATTTGCGGTGAAGCAGAAAGAGGAAGATGGCTTGAAACCATTTTTGGCTGTAAACCTGGAGTCCTTGACGATATCACCATTGAACACAATGTGTGCATTACCAGATGATCATATCACATGACAAGTTCAAATTACCCACATATCAAGAGAAGGAAATGCAGTTCTATTAGTTAGGTGGTGTATAAATTGTCCATAAAATTATACTATAGCCTTTGGCTGTAAATACTGAATGCATCTGATGCCTGTTTTTTTAACATTGTAACAATGGTTTTGGTACGTCCCTAACAAATATACAAACAAACAAATAAATACATAAATTATACAGTATCTTAATAGAATAATACATCAATTAACATTATTTAAAAAAATATATATATATATTGTGGCATCCCAAGGGGCAGGATGAAAAAATGGCTGCCTGGCCCTTTAATTCTTTGGAGCCACTGGAGGAAACAGAAGAACTACGGTTCCCAGCAGCCCGCAGTTCCGCACCTGAACAAAGTCAAGCAACTTGGACTGCGGACAGCTGAAGGCCATTTGGAGGCCTATTTAAGGGACTTGTTTGTGTTATACTAGGAGGGAGTAGGTTGGATGTTGTGGAGAGTGTTAGAGAGAGAATTAAAGAGAGAATTAAAGAGAGAATTAAAGAGAAATTAAAGAGAGATTTAAAGAGAGATTTAAAGAGAGATTGGAAGAGAATGGGAGAGAATTGTTTGGAGTGTGTTTTGACCTGGATTGTTTGAGGACCCCCCTTTGTGTACCGACTACTGGACTGGATTACGGAACTGACCTGGATTGCGAGTAAAGATTGTGGACTTTATGTGTTTGTATTCCCCAGAAGTCCAGTGAATAAAAATAATGTAAATTTCTTATAAAAAAGGCCCTTTTCAGGGAACAAGTCATGGGTTAACAGTCACTTTGTGCAAGTCACCGACTCTGTATCCAGCAAAAGAGCTCCAGACCATCACATTTCCTCCTCCATGTTTGGCAGTTGGTGTCACACACTGAGGAACCTTCCTTTCGCCTACTCGATGGCATACAAAAACCCTGCATGATGAACCAAAGATTTCAAATTTAGATTAAATCCAGTCTTCAGTAGTCCACTGGCGGTGCTTCATGGCCCAGACAAGCTTCTTTTTCTTATTTTGCCATCTTAGCAATGGCTTTCTTACTGCCACTCGGTCTGTCAAAGCTGCAGCTTGAAGTCTTCTCTTCACAGTTGAAACTGAGACTTCCTTACTTCGAACAGTGTTGAGCTGTGCTTAACTCAGAATGGCATTGAATTTATTGGTGTTTACCTTGCCCTGTGAGGGACCAAAACCATGCTGGGACAGAGCCACAAGAACCCTTAATTCCCACAAGTGCTTCCTTTATTTTGGCAGTTACCTGTATATATTCATAGAGTAATTTCCTCCTGACCTGATAGGGCTGTGGACATCCTGCCCTGTTGGCTGTGTACCTACATGTATAAATATATTTCAAATACGTCCAGTAAATTAAGTTGCCATCACATATGATACGTTAGCCAAGGAAGATACATTTGACGACAGCCCCCTCATAAGTATGTGTCTCTTTTGCCAAAAGGGCTGCATAGCATGAGGAATTATTAAACAATAAAAATTGTTAATCAAAAAAAGTATAGATGCACCGATCGATCGGCCTCTGACCGGAAATGGCCGATTTTCAGCTGATCGGCCTCAATCGGTGACTTGATCCCGATCACTCCACATAGCCGATTCTGTGCGCCGGTTTTTCACGTGACGTGCGCGCACCCGTGAGCCAATGCAGACAGATCAGATGAGCGCAGCGCTGAACACGCCTCAACATGTCCTCAGTATGGGCGTTTTTCACAGTCAGTGAAGACGACTTAAAGCTTGCAGTTTGTCATACATGTCAATCGAAAATAAGCCGCGGAGGAACAACCTCGAAAACGTTCGGAACGACCAACCTAATCAGACACTTGAAAAATCATCACCCAGGTACCAAGTCTACAGTACCGTAGGTACCGGGGTTAACCCTCTGAGGTCCGTGCTAAGCTTTTAGATGTTTTTTGATTTTGGCATGGTCTGATATTTATCTCAATTTCATCAATTTAACACACACTTACTCCAAAGTGTTTGATATTTTTATTTGAAGGACAATCACAGCTACATTTGTATGCCATCAATAGTTTGGTCAGTATCATATGCAGCTTGTAAATAGATCTACAAACACACAAGTTAAAAATAGTAAATTTTTCTGCTGTCACAAAAGTTGTGAAAGCACACACTAAACTATAGTGACGAATTGTTTTGCCAATGTACGTTTGTTCATCAAGGTCTTGGTTATGTAAGGGTGTGAAAACAGTTTAGCACATCTGAGATCTAAATAGCTAAAAACCTGTTTTTATCAGAACTGGTCACATTTATTTCAGGCTGTGGGAGGGCTAAATGCTAAATACCTGAATATTCATTATTCATTGTCCACACCTCTAAGATCTGTCAGATGGGCCATCTCACTGGGCCATCAGTGTTATATTCTGAGTTCCTGTTCTGTTGTTTTTTGGTCTTTGTTTATTTTTCATTCAGTCCTTATTCATTATTCTTTATCCAGTATTGCATTTTCCCTGTTCTGTCACGTTCTGCTCCCTGTCTGTCCTTGTTCCGTTTATTTCAAGATCCACTCCTTGTCGTGTCATGCACTTCGGGAGTTTATACTTTTCGGGGTTTTCCTTCGCTTATTATCTCGTTTTCTTCCTTCTTACTTTCTAGATTGCACTTTGTATATATTAGGTAGATGTGTATAGTACTAACCAACTAATCTACTAACGTTAGGGGTTTAGATTAAGTTACTAACACGCGGAATATGTTTGGCGTCACAAGACGCGAATTCATATATTTTCACGAGTATTTGAAAACAAGCGAAATAAATAACATTTTAGGCTGTTCTTCTTTAGAAAAGTATTCTTCCATAGATCTTGTGTGCATATTGCAATTTGTTACGTTGCAACACGCGGAATATGTAGTCACAAGACGCGAATTCATATATTGAATATATATACGAGTATTTGATAACATGGCAAATCAAATATAGTTACTTACTGTTCGTCAGTTATTGTCTTCGTCGCTTTTCATCAATACTCTCAAACACTGCAGCGCAGAAAATCTTTCCATCTTGAATAAAATTGTATGTCTGTATAAAATCTTGCTTCAAATTGTCGGGACAGTTTATGTGTTTACGCCGGCGTTTTCACACATGGCCCCAGGCCCCTCCCCACACCTCCCCGAAACTCGCACCTAGTTACCATGTCAATAGAAGGGGGACGTTACTACCAGGTAAAAAAAGAGAGTAAAAGGCAAGGTTTACTTTTGGTCTAATTAACCTAATTTTAAAAATCCCATTTGATTTGCCAGTGCTCAAATCGGAAAGTCGCGATTCTAAGGTTTCTGTCAATGTTTTTGTCGCGTGTGTATGATAAAATATCGCGAAGTTAGAAATAGTAATATACTTGTATTGCTGCTTGGATCGGCGCCGATCCAGCCGACCTCAGGGGGTTAATTAATAATTAACTTCGTTGCGCTAGTTCGGTTCCTCTGAACCATTTTCCATTAATAGAACATGGTGGTAGTGCATAAACTTGACGTAATAATGCCCTGCTGAAGCACTGAATTGCACTGAAATCATTATGTTCGCTAATGAGTGACGTTATGAAACAGTGCTATTCACTCATACAAATCTAACTTATTAGACCTAATTATAAATTCATCTAACGATTTCTAGCTAAACCACAAATGGTGTATTAACTGTGTTGTGCATGAAGGTACCAGCTGTGCTTTTTATCTAGGCTTTGAAGCTAGTTAAAGTCGTAGTCGTTAGGCTACCTGACTCACGCAAATAACGAAATTCTGCTGAAGAGCGGCTTGTTTCAATGCCTTTGACAAGCTCCGCAACTGAAACATCCGCCCTTATATCGCTACAAGTGTTTTCCATTGCACTATATAGAATTGGGATCTACTCTAATCCACCTCTAGCAAACAAATTAGTCTAGCGCATCATAGGTTCGAACTAAAATATGGGGAGGAGGAAAGAACAAAATGTAGGCTATATTTCATTTATTTTAATTTGTATTTTGATGTTGCACCTGTTTTCTTTTGGAAAAGTAAATGTGCATAGTAGCTAGCTGTGCACTGGATTCTCTTTTATTCATCATTGAATTTAATTTGCACAAAAAAAGAAAAGCTCTGTCCAGTAACCTGGAACATGCCACCCAGGAAAAGGGAGTTAATTGTAGTGGGGGATTCAATTATTAGAGGTGTAGACAGTATAGTCTGTTCGCGGGAAAAGGAGTCTCGCATGGCATGTTGCCTGCCTGGTGCTCAGGTTGGAGATCTCCTGGAACACGCGGACAAGCTCATGGCCAGAGCAGGGGTGGATCCAGTGGTCATGGTCCATGTTGGAACCAATGACATAGGTAAGGGTAGGTTTGAGGTTCTGCAGGACAAATTCATAGAACTAGGAGCAAAGTTAAGGGGCAGAACCTCCACGGTGGTCTTCTCTGAAATTCTGCCAGTACCACGTGCTAGCAAAGGCAAGCAGAATTTTATATGGAGGTTTAACACGTGGCTACAAACCTGGTGCAGGAAAGAGGGGTATAGGTTTATGGGGCACTGGGACTCCTTTTGGAACAGGGGTGACCTGTACAAGCGGGACGGGTTACACTTGAACCGGAGGGGTACTGATGCATTGGGCCAGCGTATGCTTAGGGTAGCGGAGGAATATTTAAACTAGGGACTGGGGGGGCAGGGAGGGAAATTAGTACTAGTATTATGGATAGGGAGGTACAGACTGCCCAGATTGAAGATACCAGGGCGGAGTATACACAAACATTTTCGGACTCCAGCTCCCCTGACCTGATTAGTGTGAGAATTAGTGCTAGACTGCCACTTACTGTCCGAAGAGAAAAATCTGCTCCAGGTCGCAGACCTACTGGGGTTTGTCTAAGCAATTTAGTAGATGTGCCTTTAGTTATCAATGTCCAGCCAAAACAAATCTCCTCCCCTGACGTACATGTCCAACAGATAAAATTAGCCCTCCTAAATGTCAGATCACTGAATAATAAAACTTTTTTAGTTAATGATCTGATCATAGAAAATAACTTAGATTGCATCTGTTTAGTTGAAACTTGGCTGAATAATGATACAGCCACAGCAATAATGATTGAGACCTGCCCACCAAATTATAGCTTTCATCAATTGCCCAGAAAAAACAGAAGAGGAGGAGGAGTTGCAGAGGCGATACCGTAATGTTGGGTGAGGCGCAGTTCCTGGTGAAGACCAGGTCCAGTTGGTTACCGGCCTTGTGGGTGGATGGGGATTCAGCCATGGTGAAGTCAAAGGACTGAAGCAGGGGGAGGAATGCAGAGGCCTGAGAGGTCTCCAGCGGCAGGTTGAAGTCACCGAGGAGTAAGACGGGAGTGCCATCCTCAGGGAAGGCACTGAGGAGGGCGTCCATCTTGTCTAGGAAACTCCTCAGTGGACCTGGAGGGCGATGAAGAACAATGATGTGCAGTTTACATGGAACAGTGACAGTGACAGCATGAAATTCAAAGGAGGAGGGTGAAAAGTGAGGAAGAGGAACAATACCAAATCTCCACAGGGGGGAGATCAGTATACCTGTCCCTCCACCTCTACCTGAGGGTCGTGGAGTGTGGGAGAAGGTGTAGGCAGCGGAGAGAGCAGCAGGGGTGGCCGTGTTCTGTGGAGTGATCCACGTCTCCGTGAGCCCAGGAACTGCAGGGAGAGTAGTGAGGCCTGGGCCGAAATTAAATTGGCCTTCCGGACAGCGGACTGACAGTTCCATAGTCCGCCTGCTACCACCACGTCAACGCCGGGAGATCTAGGAGGGTGGATGAGATTGGACAGATTACGGGTGTGGGTAGAATCTCTCCTTCTAGGCAATCTAGAAGAGGAGACATGGACTGGGATAGGGAGGTAGCATGTAGTGTTAGATGCAGAGGAAGAAGAACAGGGAGATACAAAACTATGATACTTACCGTGCGGCGAGCACTCCCTAGCTGGCCCCCCTTGGTGGACTCCTGCGTCTTTGTCCGCCGAGTCTTCGTTCGGTGAGGCTAGGAAGGTGAGGCTGCCGCGAAAAGCTGCCGCTATCCACAACTATGGTTGCTAATATAGCCGAGTGATACCAGGCACTAAGTGGCGAGTGCCACCTGACAACAATACAGACTAATTAACAACTCCTAGGTTCCTTCCGCTACTCGAGGAACGTTCAACTACAAACACGGGCTGATATAATAAAACCGATTGAAAACAGCTGAAGCAATCAGCTTTGAAATAAAACTACTAAGCAGCGATGCAAGCTAATAACCGCTGGACATCAGCAACACAATAGCCTACTAGTTAAGATAACAAAGTAGCATTAAGTGCCACTTGCAGCCAATGAAACAGGATACGAACGCAGAAGCTAAGCACAAAATCTAACGCCGGATAATTTACACTTACTGGCACGCGACGAGACGATTCAAACCGAGGTACAATGCACACTGAAAACCTTTCGTGTTTATTTCTTTGGTCTCGATCTCAACCAACAACAAACACCCAATACAGCAACAACCATGAGGGAAAATATCATCCTGTCTGCAGAGCCGGCCCGTGGCATAGGCGATATAGGCGAATGCTAGGGACGCCGTCCATCCATAGGGGGTGTGCCAAATGTGGGAGAGGGAAAAATATAAAAGGGAAAAAGAGAAGAAAAAACTTGCTCTTCTTTAAACAAAATGTTCTTTATTAAAATACTATTTACAAGTATTACAAAAAAGCCCAGAACAACATTTTAAAATTTACATAGCCTATTAAATAGGCCCTATTTTCTGGGTTGCCTGCCGCCATGGCGCAGCAAAGGCCTGGGTTTAGCTCGACCATCGGAATGCATCGAAGCGATTCCTATATCTTTCTAAAAATCTATTTATGTGAGGAATAAAAATGTTGTACGATAAAAATGTACAGTATATACTATTTGCATGAATGAAAATGACAATACTATAATTTACCCTTTCAAAGAAAACCTGTTTATTTCAGTTTTCGTAGCACAAATCTAATTCGTAGAATCATGCAAACCTGACAATAATGCCAAACTCTATAATACTCTTCGAATAATAGCCTAACAATAATCGAAGCGAAGCTATAAAAAAAAACTGGCGGTTGTGTCTGAGCCGGTCTGAGATTTAGTGTGACGATTCTGTGATGAACTTCTTAGCAAGTTTGACCCTTTCCTTTCAGAACACATAAAGAAATATGGGAAAGGGGAGGGGCACAACCTCCTATCTCTCGAATACAATATGCGATGAGTTTGTAGCACTGATGGGACAACGAGTACAAGCTGAGTGCAGCTGAGTACAAGTGCAGAGATCCAAGTATTTTTCTATAGTTGTTGATTCTACCCCTGATTTGGCACACATAGACCAGTTCACATTTGTAGTCCGTTATGTTTCAGATCAAGGTCAAGTATTTGAGAGGTTTTAGAAATTTCTTCCTATATTTAGTCACACGGGCGACTTGCTTTTTGAATCAGTGTCAGAGATTCTTAGTGAGACTAACCTAGACATACACAATGTCAGGGGACAGTGTTACGACAAGGCATCTAACATGTCGGGTGTCTACAAGGGTGGCTGACTGGATCCCCTGCACTGCCCACTCGCTCAATATAGTCTGAATGAGCAGTGTTGACTGCTGCAACGAGGCAAGTTCATTTTTCAGGTTCATGCAATCTTGCTATAATTATTCCTCGGGATCCCCTAGACTATGGAAAGTGCTTATGGAAGGACTTGAACCAAATGAAAACAGTCTGTCCGACACATGGTGGGCCTCTCATGTACAGGCTACCAAAGCCCTTTTCATAAACTACCAAAATATACTGAACGTCTTGATAAATCTGTCATCAGATGAAACTCAGAGCGCTGCCACTAAAGATGAAGCACAATCTCTTGCCAAGAAAATGAGTCGACTCAAGACAGCATTTTTGTGCATATTTTGGAACAAGATCCTTCAGAGGATTCAGACGACCAGCACGATTCTTCAAACAGCTGATTTGGATCTGATGACGGCGGGAGCCATGCTCCGGTCATTGACAGATTTCGTGGGAGATTTCCGTAATAATTTTGGAGAGTTTGAGATGTCAGCCAAACACATCTCTGCTACACAGGATTACAGGTCGGAAACAACTCGCCAAGTGAAAAGGAAAAAGAGAGCAGACGAATCCAATACCCCAGATCACATCCTCACTGACAGTGAGAAGTTTTGTTGTGAGGTGTTTTTTGTCATTATTGACAATCTGGTGAGCATGCTGCGTCAAAGATGTAATGCATATGAAGAGACCTGTAGCTACTTCGGATTCTTAACTACTCTCAAGAAAATGTCCACATGAGATGCGCACGGCCTACCGCAATCTCGTACAGAAGTACAGCACAGACCTGCAGGATGAACTTGAGGATGAACTTGTTCAGTTTGTCGCGTTCTGTAGCAACATGAGTGACCTCTTGCCTAGAACTTTAATGAAGACATTAAAAGAAAATCAACTCCAAAGTGCCTTCCCTAACGTTGATATTGCTTTGAGAATTTATTTGACCCTCCCAGTATCAAATGCTAGCGGTGAGAGATCCTTTTCGAAGCTGGCACTGATCAAAAATCGCCTGAGGACTATTATGACTGAAAACAGATTGAACTATTTGGCTGTGATGTCAATCAAGCACGACCTCCTGCGCCAGATGGATTTCAAGGATCTAATTAAGGACTTTGCATTGAAGAAAAGTAGAAGGGTCCTATAGGTGAGTAACATTAAATCATTTATATCAATGCTTGTTTTGTTGGTACTAGTGGTTGAACGGGAAGTGTATTGTTTTGTGCATTGTCATTTGTGGTCAAATATCTGGTTTGTAGGCCTACTTTGTACACTAGGCTACTTCTCCCTTTCATTATCTTGCCATGCTGGGCAAGGTTGGTCATGACTTGAACTTGAACTCATGCGTTCGGGTAACAGACGTGAATATTTAGAGAGCACTTTAATATAAGAGTCGGTACTCTTTTGACGGCTTTTAATACATTACAACGTTCAAAGTTTTCAATTGGAGGTCTCATTCTGTAACATATTCACGATCTACTTCTGATATCCTTTGTCATAGGCCTATTTGTCGAATTTGCGGCATGTCGCCAGGCCTTGTCGCGTCAATGTGCTTTTACTTTTCCAGTAGAAAATCGTGGACATAGGGCCCCGGGGGGTGTGTTAGCCCTGGGCCCCGGGGAGGCTTAACGTGGCCCTGTCTGTGTGTGTGTGTGTGTGTGTGTGTGTGTGTTGTGTGGCCACTGGCCGGTTAGAAACTAGCTAGCTAATAGCGTCGTAGGCAAGCAACCTTAGTCTGATTGAAATAACTGTTGAAGTCAAACCCATTGAGATGTGCTATAAAGATAGTTCTACATGTTTCAATTGTACAAGCTATGGCCAGACCGGATACAAAAGGGATGAATTCAGCAAGAAATGTAAGCTATCACCCCTCTCAGTGAGGCAACTAACATTAGCTAGCTAGTTGGCTAGCAAAAATAATCGTAAGCTAACTAGCTGTGCTAGAAAGCTCAGCCTAACTGAAAAACAATTATAATGTTGGAGTTCAAACCCATTCAAGTGAACCATTTGGAACCAGGTGTAACTATCAGATGAGATCAAAATTGAGCTGTGTGAGTGTGTGACATCGGAAGAAGGATGCTTACATTAAAAATAACTGATACATATGGTGAAACATAGTGGTGGATCTTTGATGCTATGGAGTTATATTTTGGTCTATCTACTGGTCCTGCAGCTATTGTTAAGATCAATGAAATGGAACTGAATCCAATGGAATGTAAATTAAGCAAAGTGTTATAATGCCCTATAAGAAATACTTCAAATTTTGAAGAATATAACCCTGAGGAAATTGACACTTTACTTCATAAGAGGCTTTCTTATAAATTAATAACTATAGATAAATAAACATGCCCTTCAAATTTTTATAAATATGAAGAATATAACTTATAAATGCCTGATGAGCTTGGTACCTAATGTTACCCTATCATAACCCAAATATGACACTTTACTTCATAAGACATTATGCAGCTTTCTTATAATGCTATATAACTATAGTTATAGATGTCTATAAACATGTATTAATGTCTATATCAAGCATTATAAGGCATTATACATAGCTCATAAGGCATTATAAATATGCTTATAATGCATTATGATAAGGGTATTCATAGGAAGTGTTAACCAAAAAAAGACAAAAAAATTGTAACTTGTGCTTGAGTAGTTTTTGATCCAAATAGTTTTTTACTCTACCTTTATTTTTACCTCAGATTTTGTGTACACGATCTACCTCTGATGGTTTAGGTCAAGGCTATTGAATTCCAGGGTTTGAGGGGCACAATGTCTGTGGTTATTTGCTCCAACCACGCACTATACCACCTGATTTCAATAATTAGCTCACCTGCTTGATCCAGGAGGTTGGAGCAATCCGTGGTTGGAGCAAATACCCGCAGAGACTGTGGCCCTTAAGGCCTGGAATTCAATAGCCCTGGTTTAGGGCATTAATGAAGCACACAAAATACCAATGGATAAGGAAGCCAGTGGATATGATTTACTTACTTTATATACATAACAGTAGCACCTGAAATTCAAGCACGCACAAGAAAATGTGTTTTGAGCACATTATGCTAAATATATATGGGTGTAACTCAGAAATGTACAGAAGGTGGAATATAATTAAGTTCTCAGATGTCTTCTGCAGAAATTGCACCCTTAATTAAGAGAGATAACAGTGGACTGCCAAGTTTAAAAAACAAGAAAGAACAAAAAAAAAAGAGGTAGATAGACAACAAACAAGCAGAAAAATGATTCACATTTCTCGTCACCCCCACATCTTACCTCATGGAATACGTCCCAGATGCCAGAGTTGGACAAAGAACAATGCAGCCGTGCCAACCTTCAGTAATCCAACCCTTTGGAAAAAAAAAAAAGATGTTAAAAGTCTCAACAACTCGTCTTGTGCCAAACTCCAGTCTGCCACGTTACCCTGGGGTGAACATCTCCAATTAGACATCGGGCACCTTCAGGATACACACGCACCCCCATCTGAGCTAGATAGTCCCATTCATTGGCTATGCAGGCGGCGCTTGGCACTAATCTCGACATCAGCTCACATCTCTGTTAATTACCCCCTTGTCAGACCGCAACTCTTTCATTATGGAACAGTCTTCTGTGATCCGTTTGAGCTTCCGCCGCTTGTTTGTGTCGCATCATCATGTCACTGAAGAAGCACTCACATTCCCGCCTGTAAATACCCCCCTACTCAGTATTATTGTTATTATTAATTTTATCTTTTCTTCATCTTTTCTTTTTCATATATGGGCAAATATGTGTGAAAGAATCAGTACTGACGAATTTACAACATGCAGTTACATTTCTTGGATCCCAAATTAGTTTCCTTTTAGTGCTGGAAATACAGTCATGTCCAGAATTATTGGCACCCTTGATGAAAATGAGAAAAAAGGCTGTATAAAATAAACAACACAGATAATGAGCTATAGTTTATTCTCATATATTTTTTTATAATGAAATTATTCACCTTTCTTCTTATTGAGTAATAATTTATTTTCTAAAAAATGTAGGTGTCAAAATTACTGGCACACCTAAAGATTATTTTAAATAAAACCAAACAAAGTTACATTTGCAATAAAAGTATACTTATTTAAGTTAATCTCAGTCTTAAGGAACTGTATTGTCACCTTCCATCACTTCCTGTTTCGGGTATAAAATAGAGGTAACACGCATATAAAATCCTTTTGTCATTCATCATCACCATGGGGAAAGCCAAAGAATTGTCAAATCAAAAGAGACAGATGGTTTTTTACCTACACAAGTAATGGGTACAAAAAAATACATCAACGGTTAAACATTCCACTAACCATTGTTAGGTCAATGATCAAAAAGTGTCTGGAACAGTCTGGAACAGTTGCAGACTTGCCAGGAAGAGGATGCAAGTGCATGTTATCCCCCCCATGTCTGAAAATGAACCAGAAAACAGGCTTGGATCGTAACAATGAAATCAGACTTGGAAAACGCTCAAAAGTGCTATAGAAATATAGGCAACAATTTCGCAAGGACGTGACAAAAACACTGAGCTTATATGGAGGTGTAGACAGGTGCAGACACTTAGCTTGAGAACAGAGCGAAACAGAAAACAGCTGAGGAGAGCGTAACAAGGTAACAAGATAATTAGTCGTTGTTAGTAATGATCCTATCCTGACCTAGCGTTAGTAGATTAGTAAATCGCCATGAACTAGAAACGAAAGGAAACATGAATACACATGGTTAGCGAGTTAGTAATTAGTAAATCTCCAGCACGTCGGCAATTAGAATTACTAAATTGCCAGTCATGCTAGCAGAAACAATAAACCTATCTAATCGTTAGTAAATTAGTAAATCAGACAAGGGGTTAGAAACAATGAGGAAACGTGAGCGACAGCGAGAGAGAGAAAGCATGAACGCAAGATTTGCGGAAACAACATGAAAAAGTGTATGCTTTAAACATGAACAGAAACGTAACATGAACAGAATCAAGACATGAAATAAAACGTGATATGAATAACATGGAACCGTGACAGTACCCCCCCCTAACGACCGACTCCTGGCGGTCTAGCGAGCTTATCTGGGTGGTCACAGTGAAAGTCCTTGATCAAACTGGGGTCCAAAATGAGACTGGGGGCGACCCAGGAACGCTCCTCTGGGTATTGGACACCACGACCCCTCTTGCGAATGTCCAATAATTTCTTGACAGTGTATGCAGGGTGGTTATCAATGATACGGGGAGGAGGGGTGGGGGATCTGGGGGACAAAGGGGGTGAGTGGAAACAGGCTTAATACATGAAACATGGAACATGGGATGAATCTTAAGGGAAGCAGGTAGTGACAATTTAACAGAGGAAGGGTTGATGATGCTGTGAATCTTGAAGGGTCCAATGAATCGGGGTTGTAGTTTGTGGGAAGTGGATTGTAAGGGGATGTCCTTAGTGGAAAGCGAGACGGAGTCGCCTGGCTTATATACTGGGGCTGGTGTGCGGTGGCGATCTGCGACACGACGATTCTGGTCTGCCGTGCATAACAGCGCAGCCCTGGCGTCCTTCCAGATCTTGACACATTGTCGCATGTGGGTGGCAAGGAAGGGAACAGCAATCTCTGCTTCTTGGTCAGGAAACAATGGTGGCTGGTAGCCAAGGGAGATTTCAAATGGAGATTTTCCGGTGGTGGCGCAGGGCAGGGCGTTGTGTGCATATTCAACCCAGGTAAGCATCTTGCTCCATGAAGCGGGGTTCTTGGCAGAAACACAACGAAGCACCGCTCCTAGATCCTGGTTGGCCCTCTCGGTCTGACCGTTAGACTGAGGGTGGTAACCTGACGAGAGGCTAGCAGTGACCCCGAGGGCCGAGCAAAAAGCTTTCCAGACATGTGAGATGAACTGAGGGCCTCGGTCAGAGACGATGTCCGAGGGGATGCCGTGGATGCGGAAAACCTATTTGACCAGGACGTCCACGGTCTCTTGGGCGGTGGGTAATCCGGGCAGGGGGATGAAATGTGCCGCCTTGCTGAACCGGTCCACAGCGGTGAGGATGGTGGTGTTACCCTCAGAAGGGGGAAGTCCGGTGACGAAATCCACCCCAATGTGGCTCCAAGGTCGGCTGGGCACAGGCAGAGGCTGGAGCAGTCCAGCTGGGGCCTGGTGGGAGGCCTTGCTCCTGGCGCAGGTGGTGCACGCCTTGATGAAGCATCTGAAGTCAGAAATCATGGAGTTCCACCAGAACTTTCTTTTAAGAACCGCCAGGGTACGGGTGAAACCGGGATGGCAAGACATGAGGGAGGAATAAGCCCATTAGAGAACCTGTGTCCGAGCAGCTGAGGGAACGTAAAGGCATCTGCCGGGAATGGACCTGGGATCGGGCTCCCGTCGCAGAGCCCTCTGGATCACAGCCTCGATTTTCCACGTCACCGACGCTACCGTACAGGACAAAGGGAGGATGTTCTGGGGCGCCTCTCGCTCGGAGCTGGTGTCAAACTGCCGGGACAGGGCATCTAGCTTGACATTCTTCTAACCAGGGTGGTAGGTGAGCGAAAAATGTAATCTTCCAAAGAACAACGCCCACCTAGCTTGGCGAGAATTCAGTCTCTTAGCAGTCTGAAGGTAAGCTAGGTTCTTATGATCAGTCCAAACGACAAAAGGTTTTTCGGACCCCTCCAGCCAATGCCTCCACTCCTCCCGTGCTAACTTGACTGCGAGGAGTTCTTGGTTACCCACATCGTGGGCTTCCGAGAGGAAAAAGCGCACGTGTGAAGACAATTGTCAAAGGAGGAAACCTGAGAGAGCATGGCTCCCACCCCAGCGTCGGAAGCATCAGTCTCCACAACAAACTGGCGAGTAGGATCGGGGTGCACCAGGATAGGTGCGGAGGAGAACTGCTTCTTGATCCTAGAAAATGCCCCCTCTGCTTCGGAACTCCATCGAAATGGCATGGCAGTGGACGTGAGCTTCGTGAGAGGAGAGACAACCTGGCTGTAGTTCCTGATGAACCTCCGATAAAAGTTGACGAATCCCAAGAAGCGTTGAAGATGTTTTCGAGTGGTAGGTGTGGGCCAGTCAGTGACCGCCTGCATCTTCTTGGGATCTGCCCTGAATTATCCCTTCTCCAAGAGAAACTCAGAAACCCAGAAACTCAACAGTGTCCGTGTGGAAAACACATTTCTCCGCTTTAACAAACAGTTTGTTCTCCAACAGTCTTTGGAGAACCTGCTGTACATGGGACTCGTGTTCCTTGACATTGGTGGAGTAAATCAAAATGTCATCAAGGTAGATGAACACATGTCGGCCCAGTAAGTCCCGTAAGACGTCACTGACTAACGCCTGGAAGACAGCAGGTGCGTTAGTGAGGCCGAAAAGCATAACAAGATATTCAAAGTGTCCGGGGAGTGTTGAATGCTGTCTTCCATTCGTCCCCTTCTCGAATGCGGACCAGATGATAAGCGTTGCGTAGATCCAATTTGGAAAAGATGGTGGCATCGTGCAGGGGGTGAAAAGCGGAGTCAATCAATGGCAGTGGATACTTGTTCTTGACCGTGATGATGTTTAGTTCTCTGTAATCGATGCAGGGACGCAAAGAGCCATCTTTCTTCTGGACAAAAAAAATCCAGCACCCACGGGTGAAGAGGGAGGAATAAGACCATTGGCTAGGCAGTCCCGAATGTATTTCTCCATGGCCTCCCTTTCCGGTCTGGAAACATTGTAGTCGATTGAATGGTACGCGGCGCTTCTACTGCCTTGGCGAAGGGCGATCAGATGCTTGGAAGGTTCTTAGTCGCTGGATGCGTGCTGGAACACTTTTCGGATCTCCTCGGCAAAGGCAGGGTAACGAGGAGGGAGTGAACCCCCGGACCACACAACAGTAGCCCAGTCCAAGGCTCTCCCCTTGAGCAACCCCATCACGTAGCCATCCGGCGCTCGTCATCGTGATAGGTCTGCGGTTGCTGCCGGAATACAAAGTCACACTGTAACAGGAATGCCTTGCATCTCTCCGGTTCTCTGTCGAATCTCTCCGGGGGGGTTGTTGTGGCTCCCGGAATTGCCAGATTCCCGTGGGGTTGGAAGGTGGAGGTGCAGGCGGCTTAGCAGGTTGTTCCAAGAGGCGTGGCTGAACCGCGATGGCGAGTCTCCTCATGTCCGCGCACAGCTCCCTCATCTCCTGGCGAAGGTCGGAGAACCCCTGGGCGTGCTGCTGAACGATGGCGCCTTGTTGCTGGAGAGCGTGGAACATGGCGGTTGAGTCAGCAGGGTCCATGGTGGCGAAATTGTTCTGAGACGGGTATGTGAGGGTTGGACCCGAAATGCACGACTCAGAAACAATGACATAAAATAAAGACCGCAAGGGCTTTATTAGAGGAATGTTCAGGAGACGTATTCAAAACAAAAGCAAAGTCCGATAACCAAAAAATCAAGCCAATAACCAAAGTACAGTACCGAGGGAGAAGGCAGTCTCGAACTCGGTAAACCATGCAAAATCCAAAACAAACCAGAGTAGCTGTCAGCGGGGCAGAGGTACAAGAGGACGGTAGGCAGGCTCGTAGTGAGGGACGGTGCAAGAGTCAAGACCGAAGTCTGCTCCGCGGGGCAAAGGCACAAAAGACAGCAAGCAAAAACTTGTGGTACAAAACAGGCAGTGGTAACAAAACGGCAGGCAGTAACAATGGTCAGAAAACAGGCTTGGATCCTAACAATGAAATCAGACTTGTAAAACACTCAAAAGTCCTATAGAAATATAGGCTACAATTTCGCAAGGACGTGACAAAAACACTGAGCTTATATGGAGGTGTAGACAGGTGCAGACACTTAGCTTGAGAACAGAGCGAAACAGAAAACAGCTGAGGAGAGCGTAACAAGGTAACAAGATAATTAGATGTTGTTAGTAATTATCATATCCTGACCTAGCGTTAGTAGATTAGTAAATCGACATGAACTAGAAACGAAAGGAAACATGAATACACATGGTTAGCGAGTTAGTAATTAGTAAATCTCCAGCACGTCGGCAATTAGAATTACTAAATTGCCAATCATGCTAGCAGAAACAATAAACATATCTAATCGTTAGTAAATTAGTAAATCAGACAAGGGGTTAGAAACAATGAGGAAACGTGAGCGACAGCGAGAGAGAGAGAGAGAAAGCATGAACGCAAGATTTGCGGAAACAACATGAAAAAGTGTATGCTTTAAACATGAACAGAAATGTAACATGAACAGAATCAAGACATGGAACCGTGACAACTCCCTACTTGTTCAATACTGATTTTATATGTATCCCTGCTTACTCCTCATTCATTAAAAAAAACTGTACTAACCTTTTCCTTCCCAGTGTTACAGGCATGGTATGCAGCTGCCTACAACGATGTCTATCGCTGTATTACTGCACTGATCTCTTGCGCGAACTATGATTGTTCCTATGTATTAATGCACATACTGTAAGTCGCTCTGGATAAGAGCGTCTGCTAAATGCTTAAAATGTCAAATGTAAGTGTCAAGCCTATCGAAAACATGTGGTCTGAATTGAAGAGGGCAGTTCAAGCATCAACCTAAATTGGCATGGAGGAATGGCCCAATAATTGTGAAATAAATAGAGGTGAATACATTTAGAATTTGAAAAATTCGTTATTTTGATTGATTCTCTTCAATCATTAATAACGTAAAATTGGATGTTGGAAAATTAGAAAATCTCAGTAATGGTATTGTGTGTTATTTGCAGTCTTTTCTGCTCATTTTCATCAAGGATGCTACTAATTCTGTACCTGGCTGTTTTTAAAAGCATTCAGGAATTTGTATGCTGTATTGAAGCTGTATTGAAGTACACCCATTTTTATAATATGTGAATATTTAGCAAGAGGTCATTTTAATCTATCTATCTTTTAGAATGTAGCTTGCTATGCTATGTAACGCTAATGTGCATTAGGGACACGACTTTTGCATTATGATCTGTGTTTGCTTTGATGATTGTGGCTGAATATTTAAGGGTTACCTGCGAGATGCCAGAGCATAATTATCATTACATGGTCTGATTAAAGACATCACAAATCTCGCTAATGATCCACATAAACCACTGTGACCAGGAGTCACTCTCAAACGAGGTTCTACCACTGCCAGCCAAGGAGTCTGTGCCCTTGGACACTTCACTTGACCTGAAGATGCTTATAGAAGTCAAAATCCAGAGGCACAAAGAGGCTGCATAATGTGTGCACTAATTGTGGGGTGTTTAAAACATTTTTTACAAACAGAAGCAAGCCCTGGATAAGAGCTGGTTTTCCTCCTTAGTGAACATGAGGAGTCACTGTATATAGTGAATATGTGCTGGAGGGGGGTGTGGGGTAGCATAGTGAAGGGTGGTGTATGATGGTGTTATGCAGGGTGGTGTAGGGTGGTGTAGGATAGTGTGGGGCAGGGTGGTGTAGGGCAGGGTGGTGTAGGGTGAGGTGCAGCAGGGTGGTGTAACATGGTGTGGGTCAGGGTGGTGTAGGGTGAGGTGCAGCAGGGTGGTGTAGGATGGTGTGGGTCAGGGTGGTGTAGGATAGTGTGGGGCAGGGTGGAGTAGTGGTGGTGTGGGGCAGGGTTGTGTAGGGTGGTGTGGGGCAGGGTTGTGTAGGATGGTGTAGGGCAGGGTGGTGTAGGGTGAGGTGCAGCAGGGTGGTGTAGGATGGTGTGGGTCAGGGTGGTGTAGCATGGTGTAGGGCAGGGTGGTGTAGTGGTGGTGTGGGGCAGGGTTGTGTAGGGTGGTGTGGGGCAGGGTTGTGTAGGATGGTGTAGGGCAGGGTGGTGTAGGGTGAGGTGCAGCAGGATGGTGTGGGTCAGGGTGGTGTAGGGTGAGGTGCAGCAGGGTGGTGTAACATGGTGTGGGTCAGGGTGGTGTAGGGTGAGGTGCAGCAGGGTGGTGTAGGATGGTGTGGGTCAGGGTGGTGTAGGATAGTGTGGGGCAGGGTGGAGTAGGGTGAGGTGCAGCAGGGTGGTGTAGGATGGTGTGGGTCAGGGTGGTGTGGGGCAGGGGGGTGTAGGATGGTGTGGGGTAGGATAGTAGAAAAAAAATCTAACTTAGAGGATGGCTCTGTGGCTGAGGGGGAGGGTGCGGCCGGCCAGCCAGCTGTATTTACAGCTTTGTTGTTGTTGTTGGGTCCTGTGCTGCCTCTAACAACTCTGTGGCGGGGGGGCGTGATTAATGACAGCTCTGTTACAGGGGCATGTTTAGTGACAGCTCTGTCACCATGGCGTGCTTAGTGACAGCTCTGTCACAGGGGCGTGTTTAGTGACAGCTCTGTCACCATGGGCCTGTCAAAGTGGTTAAAGTGGCCCATGCAGAGCCCCAGACTGGGGGAAGTATCCGAGGCAGGGCCTCCCTCTTTCTTTTCTTTTCTTCTTTTTATATATAGATATGTTTTTAAAAAACTCATAGATTTTCAAGCACAGCTGAGGAAAAGCCCCCACTGGTGCATTAAATAAGCCAGAAAATCTTCCTGTGACTCCTGGAACACGAGGCGGATGTGTAGACAGCTTACTCTGATCCGTCTCAGACTGAGCAAATCGGATTTCTTTCTTTTTCTTAAACAATTCATTTGCAGTATATAGTATACTGTATAGTGTAGTGGGGGTGTTGGGTAGGATAGTGCAGGGTGTATATATATATATATATATATATATGTATGTGTGTATGTGTGTGTGTACAATAGTATATATTTATATTGTAGCGTTCTCACTTTGTCATGCATGCGGGGAAGGATTAGGAGAGTATTTCGCTGGTCAAACATGTGTTGTTTATTCGTATTCCGGTAGCTATCGGCTGCTACTCACGCCTTCACATTGTCACAGCTCACAGCTCCGCGGTCGCGTTGCCCCTGTCAGATCGACGGGATCGACCTGCTGCCGCTGCTGCTGCTCCGGGACAGAAAGTGTCCGGGGGGTGCGATGGCTGTCACGCACAGGGAACACAGTGAGTGATTCTGATGGGCCCGAAACAGGGGGGGGCCCCGTCTGCTGGTGGACTACGGTGCACTCCCCTCGAACGACGTGTACGTCCGGACCTGGTGGTGGCCAGAACACTGTCTCCCGGTGAGGCCGCTGGGAGGGCCGGGTCTTGAAGAGGGAGGCAATCCCCTCTGTACGGGGCCAGTCTGTCTCTGTGAAGAGCAACTTTCCTCCCCCTGAGCGGCAACTGCACCCTGTATACCACCTCCCCCAACCTCTCCAGCACCCTGCAAGGCCCCAGCCAGTGATAGTCCAGTTTAGGGCACCGCCCCCTCTTCCTCCGAGGGCTATACACCCAGACCAGTTCCCCAGCCTGGAAGTGCCTCCCCTTAGCCCGCACATCGTAGTTCCTTTTTTGCCTCATGCCCGCCTTTTCCAGCTGATCCCGGGCAAAGTTGTGGGCGGACTCCATTCGCTCCTGGAGTCTCCTGGCATACTCCCTCCCCGGGGGGACGGGGGGAGTGTCAGGGGCTTGCCAAACGCCACCTCCATCGGGCGTCCGAAGCTCCCGCCCAGCATGAGCAGTGCTGGTGTGCAGGAGGTGGATTCCTGGACGGCGGATCGGTATGCCATGAGAACAAGAGGGAGGTGCATGTCCCAGTCTCGCTGGTGCTCTGCTGTGAGAATGGCTAGCTGTTTGCCCAGGGTTCCGATTGAATCTTTCCACTAGCCCATCACTTTGTGGGTGCAGAGCAGTGGTTCGGGTCTTCTTCGTGCCGAGCCGCTCGCACATGGTGGCAAAGACACGTGATTCAAAGTTCCTCCCTTGATCGCTGTGGAGGGTTTCTGCTGCACCGAACCGACTGAACATGCCCTCCACCAGCGCATCAACCACAGTCTCTGCCTCCTGATCCGGTAACGCGTACGCCTCCGGCCACTTCGTGACCACCACACGCCACCTGTTCTCTCCCGTAGCCGGCTCCCTCCAAGCTCTCTGTAGGACCCCATCACACACCCGCAGAGCTGCAAAGTCTGCCCACAGTCCCTTTGTGGCAGTGGTGCCCCCTGCCACCTCCCCCCAGGGCGGCCTCTGACCTGTCTCCACCCACTGCAACACAGGCTGTAAGTCAGAGTCCTGCTCCTGCCGTGTTCGCCACTCCACCGCTCCGATCACCTGCAGCTCCCTGCAGACCGGCCCGCCTCCCTCGTGCTCGGGGCATATTTTCACCTCCTCCCGGAGCTCTCTCTCCCTTGCCTGTCTCTTCTCGCAGTATCGACACCCCCCCGGAGCACAGGGGCGTCGGGACAGGGCGTCAGCATTGGTGTGGCGGGCTCCGGCCCTGTGCTCAACCGTGAAGTTGAAGTCTGCCAGCTTCTCCAGCCAGCGGCACACCTGCCCCTCCGGCTCTCGAAAGGACATCAGCCACTGGAGAGCTGCGTGATCAGTTCTGATGGTGAACGGCAGGCCACAGAGGTAGTACCTGAAGTGTCTGACCGCCTTGACGACAGCCAGCAGCTCCCGGCGGGTCACGCAGTAGTTCCGCTCAGCCTTGTTAAACGTGTGGCTGAAGTATGCCACCGCTCTTTCTCCTTCCGGCCCCACCTGAGACAGCACGGCCCCCATGCCCACGTTGCTGGCGTCCGTGTCCAGGACAAACGGCAGGGAGAGGTCTGGGGGTCGGAGCACAGGGGCTCCGGTCAGTGTGTTTTTTAGGAGGTCAAACGCCTGTTGACACTCAGGCACCCAGGTGAAGTCAGCGCCTTTCTCCTTCAGTCGGAATAGGGGCTCAGCGATGCAGGAGAACCCCCTCACAAACCTCCTGTAGTATGAGGCGAGCCCCGAAGCTCTCAAGCTGCTCTTTGTCTGTGGGGGTGGGCCACTCTTTGATCGCCCTTATCTTCTCCTCCTGCGTGCTGATGCCCTCTCCCATCAGTTTGTGTCCCAAGAACTCCACTTCTCTCCTCATGAAGTGGCATTTGTCGGGGTGAAGTTTCAGCCCTGCCTCGGCTATCCTCCCTAGGACCCGTCTCAGCGTCTGAAGGGCCGCCTGGAAGGAGCTGCCGTGGGCCAGTATGTCATCCAGGTACACGACGCACTCCTCCTGGGGGATGCCAATCAACACGCTCTCCATTAGCCTTTCAAACGTGGCTGGGGCGTTGCACAGCCCGAAGCTGAGGACACGGAATTGCCACAGCCCCCTCGCCGTGCAGAAGGCAGTCTTCGGTTTACACTCGGGGTCGAGTGGCACCTGCCAATAGCCAGCACGCAGGTCTAGTGAGGAGAACCAGGATGAGCCAGCCACCGTGTCCAGCGCCTCATCGATGTGGGGCATCGGGTAGGAGTCTTTCTTCGTCACCTTGTTCAGTGGTCTGTAGTCGACGCAGAATCTCATTTTGGAGGTGTTTTTCTTTTTCACCATCACCACTCCCGAAGCCCAGGGGCTGGCAGAGGGCTCAATGATGCCCACATGCTGCATCTCATCAATGGCGCACTCTGCAGCTTCTCTGTACGCCATGGGAAGGTGGCGGGGTGGTGATCTGATAGGCCGGGCGTCCCCCGTGTCTATTTGGTGATGCACCAAGTGCGTGCGGCCAATTTCAGCATCTGTCAGGGCAAAAATGCCCTTGAACTCAGTTAGCAGCTGCCACAGCTCCTCTTGCTGTTCAGGTTTCAAGTGAATACAGTTGCGTTCCCATATTCCCCTCACAACCGCAAGCCTGTCTGCCCCTTCCTCCATGTTAGGCTGCGCCAGGGGACGGGGGGCACCGGGTGTGAACGGGGCTGCTGATGGGGACAGGGGCGTACTGCCGGCAGGTGAGGTGAGCTGACTGTCAGGGGCAGGGGGTATGGGGGATGAGCGTTCAGCCGTCGAGTAGGCAGGGGAACACCTTGGGCGGGCATTCAGGGGGCGGGAGCTACCGTGACTGGCCAGGGGGCTCGCAGAGTGGATTTGTGTCTCTGTTGTTCTCACCGCCAGTGGTGCTGACCTCGAGGGAAGTGGGGGGGATATCATCTTGACAGTGGGGCCCCCAGGGAAGCTCAACGTGTTCTCCCCCAGGTCCAGCAGGCAGCGAGCAAACTTCAAACAGTCTAACCCCAGTATGCAGGGGTCCTGCACCTCTGCTACCCACACTCGGAACTCCACCAACAGGCCCCCCACTGTTATCACCACCTTTCCCCTCCCTAACATGGGGGCTAGCTCACCCGTCACCGTCCTCAGCTGCACCGACGTCTGCTCCAGCTGTGTCCCCACCGGAACCACGTCGGGCCTCATCAGCGTCGCAGTCGAACCCGTGTCCACCAGGGCCGAACACGGCGCCCCAGCCAGGGCGACGGGGACATAGCAAAAATTGCCTGCATGCGTCCAGCCCACCACCATAACCGACTCAGCGCCATCGCCTGCTCCTGGGGGGAGTAGAGCCCCACTCCCCCAGCTGTGCCGTTTGGCTCCCTCCGCTGGAGACAGATCAGCATGGGACATGGCGCCAGGGGTCCGTTCCGCCCCGCCTAAACGGACCCCCTGCCGTTTCCCTGCTTCTCCGGATGATCGCGGCAGTCCGTGAGGCGATGGCCGGTCCGGCCACACCCCCAGCAGCGCATGGGCCCTGGGGAACGAGCCGCACCTCCTTGGGGCTGCAATGTCACGGCACGAACCAGCTCTGTCATCCGCTCCATCATCGCGCCCACCCACTCCGGCTGTTCTCGGGCTGGGCTGCTCTCCACTGCAACCCTCACCGTGGGGGAGGCCTCTCTCACGCCCCCCTGTGTGGTCCCACCCCTCAGTTCCTCTCTCTCCAGCGCCAGCTCCAAGGCCTCCTGCAGCGTGCTCGGGTGTCTCAGCTGAACCCGTTCACGCAGGTCTCGCGGCTCGATGGCGCGGACAAACTGATCTCTGGCATACTCACTCAGCACTGCGGGGGGCATATGGCCATATGCTCGTCTTCTGAGTGTCTCAATGTCAGTTGCCAGTGCACGAAGGGACTCACCGGGCCGTCTGTGCCGGTTACATAGCTCTGTGACCACGATGCTCTTGTTGTCACATCGACCGAAGCGCCTCTGTAACGCCCCCACAACAGCTCCATAGTCTCTTTGCTCGACCGGGCCCAGCGCCGTCAAGCACGCCAGGGCGTCATCCGTGAGGGACAAAATGAGATGTGCAGCTTTCTTTCTACATTTTACATTTTTACATTTTAAGCATTTAGCAGACGCTCTTATCCAGAGCGACTTACAAGATGTGCATCAATACATGGTAGGAACAATCACAGTTAGCGCACGAGATCAGTGCAGGAATACAGCAATAGACATCATTGCAGGCATTTGCGTACCATACCTGTAACACCGGGAAGGAAAAGGTATTTTACATTTTACAAAATGTACAGTTTTTTTTTTTTTTTTTTTTTTTTTTTAAAGAGTATAGTGTTGAACAAGTAGACAGTGGTGAAGACAATTAAGCTAGATGGACAGAGATCAGGGGTAGTGGAGTCTGAAGAGGTGGGTTTTGAGTCTCTTGCGGAAGATTGGAAGTGATTCCGCAGTCCTGACCAATTGCGGGAGGTCGTTCCACCAGCGAGGGACCAGGACAGAGAAGAGGCAAGACCGCGAGGAGCGGCTGCCAGGCGCCCGGAGGGATGGGGCAGTCAGTCTGCCAGCGGAGGCGGAGCGGAGAGGTCTGGACGGGGTGTAGGGCGTGACGAGTGACTGGAGGTATGGGGGAGCAGTACCTCTGGCCGCTTGAAAAGCAAGCACCAGTGACTTGAATCTGATGCGTGCTGCGATGGGGAGCCAGTGCAGAGAGGAGAGTAGAGGGGTGACGTGGGTGAACTTCAACTGGTTGAACACCAGGCGAGCAGCAGCGTTCTGGACTAGTTGCAGTGGCTTGATGGCACAGGCCGGAAGGCCTGCCAGCAAGGAGTTGCAGTAGTCCAGACGTGAGATCACCAGGGCCTGGACCAGGAGTTGAGTGGCCTCTTGGGTGAGGAACGGTCGGATCCTCCGGATGTTGTGGAGGGAGAAACGGCAGGTCCGAGTGATCGCTGCAATATGGCTCGAGAAGCACAGCTGGTTGTCCAGGGTTACCCCAAGACTCCTGGCAGACTGGGACGGAGACACTATGGAGCCTTCCACGGTGATTGATGCATCAATCATCGGGGAGCCCTTCGCTGGGAGGAAGAGCAGCTCTGTCTTCCCCAGGTTCAGCTTCAGGTGGTGGGTGGACATCCATGCGGAGATGTCAGCCAGGCATGCAGAGATCCGTGCCGGGACCTGGGTATCAGATGGAGGGAAGGAGAGAAACAGTTGAGTGTCATCAGCATAACAGTGATAGGAAAAACCATGAGCAGAAATAACAGAACCAAGTGACTTGGTGTACAGAGAAAATAGGACAGGGCCTAGCACCGAGCCCTGCGGGACACCGGTAGAGAGGGTGCGGGAGAGAGAGGGATCCTCTCCAGGCCACCTGGTAGGACCGGTCAGCCAGGTAGGACTCAAACCATGTCAACACAGATCCAGAGATTCCCATCTCGACGAGAGATGAGAGCAGGATCCGGTGGTCCACGGTGTCGAATGCCGCCGACAGGTCGAGGAGAAGGAGGACGGAGCTAAGGGATCTGGACTTGGCGATGTGAAGAGCCTCTGTGACCGCAAGGAGAGCAGTCTCTGTGGAGTGGCCTGCTCTGAACCCAGATTGGTTAGGATCAAGCAGGTCGTTCTGTGAGAGATGAGCAGACAGTTGATTATAGACAGCCCGCTCTAACGTTTTGGAGAGGAATGGGAGGAGAGAGACAGGTCGGTAGTTAGAGATGACAGCAGGATTCAGAGAGGGTTTTTTGAGGAGGGGACAACCTGAGCGCATTTGAGGGAGGAGGGGACAGAGCCAGAGGACAGAGAGGAGTTAATGACATTAGAGACAAGGGGAGGATGTCCATAGCAATGGACTGGAAGAGGGGGAAGGAATGGGATCAAGAGGGCAGGTGGTGGGACGGTGGGAGAGAACAAGTTGAAGGATGTCAGAGTCAGGGAGGGGTGAGAAGGAGGACAGAGGAGTGGGAGGTTTAGGTAGCGGGATGGGAGAGGGAGAGGTTGGGGGAAGGAGTTGCGAATGACCTCAACCTTCTCGTGAAAGAAGGATGAGAAGTCATCGGCGGTTATAGAGGAGGGGGTGGGGAGGAGGAGGGGTGAGGAGAGAGGAAAACGTAGCATAGAGTTTACGTGGGTTGGAAACAGAAGATTGAATTTTAGAAAGGAAAATGCAGACTTAGCAGAGGAGAGGTTAGCGGAGAAGGAAGCCAGGAGTGTGTGGAAGTCAGACAGAGCTGCAGGGGATTTGGATTTTCTCCATTTCCTTTCTGCCGCACGCAGCTTCAGTCGGTTAGCCCGAATGGAATCGGTTAGCCAGGGGGCGGGGGGGCGGAGACGAGCGGGTTTAGCGGATAGAGGACAGAGTAAGTCAAAGGAGGAGGAGAGAGAGGAAAGTAGGGTGGATGATGCTACTTCAGCAGGTAGCTGAGAGAAGGCATCAGTAGGGGGAAGGGAAGATAGGACAGTAGCTGACAGGGCAGCGGGTGAGAGAGTGCGGAGGTTGCGACGGACAAGGACAGTGGGAGCAGGTGAAGATGGTGTAGGGACAGAGGGGAGAGGGAGGGAGAAGGACAGAAAGGAATGGTCAGACACATGTAGAGGCGATACCGTAATGTTGGGTGAGGCACAGTTCCTGGTGAAGACCAGGTCCAGTTGGTTACCGGCCTTGTGGGTGGATGGGGATTCAACCATGGTGAAGTCAAAGGACTGAAGCAGGGGGAGGAATGCAGAGGCCTGGGAGGACTCTAGCTGCAGGTTGAAGTCCCCGAGGAGTAAGACGGGAGTGCCATCCTCAGGGAAGGCACTGAGTAGGGCATCCATCTCGTCTAAGAAACTCCCCAGTGGACCTGGAGGGCGGTAAAGAACAATGATGTGCAGTTTACATGGAACAGTGACAGTGACAGCATGAAATTCAAAGGAGGAGGGGGAGAAGTGAGGAAGAGGGACAATACCAAATCTCCACAGGGGGGAGATCAGTATACCTGTCCCTCCACCTCTACCTGGGGGTCGTGGAGTGTGGGAGAAGGTGTAGGCGGCAGAGAGAGCAGCAGGGGTGGCCGTGTTTTGCGGAGTGATCCAGGTCTCCGTAAGCGCCAGGAACTGCAGGGAGAGTAGTGAGGCCTGGGCCGAGATGAAATCGGCCTTCCGGACAGCGGACTGGCAGTTCCATAGTCCACCAGCTACCACCACGTCAACACCGGGAGATCTAGGAGGGTGGATGAGGTTGGACAGATTACGGGTGTGGGTAGAATCTCTCCTTCTAGGCAATCTAGAAGAGGAGACATGGACTGGGATAGGGAGGAAGCATGTAGTGTTAGATGCAGAGGAAGTAGAACAGGGAGATACAAAACTATGATACTCACCGTGTGGCGAGCACTCCCTAGCTGGCCCCCCTCGGTGGACTCCTGCAGGTAGACTCCTTTGTCTTTGTCCGCCGAGTCTTCGTCCGGGGAGGCTAGGACGGGGAGGCTGCCGCGAAAAGCTGCCGCTATCCACAACTATGATTGCTTATATGTGGCGAATGCCCCCTGACAACAATAGAGACTAATTACCAATTCCTTACATTAATCAACTGCAAACACGGGTGCTAAGCCTGTTGATCAAAACTGGTTGAAACGCTAAGTATCAATCTACTGTCCATAGGCCAGCCATTCAGCTCGGCTGCCAGCTCAAATTGCATGAAAAACGCCTCCAAGCTGCCTTTACCAGAATACTTCGGCGCCTGGTCCGCTCTCCAACCACCGTGCGCACCTCCACATTGTGCTACACTCCGCACGTTATCCCTACCGGACGCCTCCGGGCCGGGTACAGCCGCCGCAGCCGCGCGACTGTCACTCCTCGCCCCTCCGGGATTGTCAACCCCAACTCCGGCACCGGCCTGCCATTCTTCCAAGCCTGGAAACCCTCCATCCTCCATCTCCTCTTTGATCTCGCGGCGTGACATGTCCCTCGCCGTCATCACTAACGTTAGCAGCTAGCTAGCAATACGGAGCTAAACGAACGGCACAAAGCACGTGAAAGTCCGAGTTTAATTCTGACACCAAATGTAGCGTTCTCACTTTGTCATGCATGCGGGGAAGGATGAGGAGAGTATTTTGCTGGTCAAACATGTGTTGTTTATTCGTATTCCGGTAGCTATCGGCTGCTACTCAAGCCTTCACATTATCACAGCTCACAGCTCGCACATGGACAATCAACACACGCATCCCTCTCCCCTACATCCGGTCCCCTCCCCTTTCCCCTCGGGGGGGAAACAACACCCCCAGCTAGACAGTGCCCTTAGCAACACAAAACCCCAGAACATTACAATATATACAGGTACTCCTCACTTAATGACCTACCTGTTTAATGACCCCGCGGACTTACGACCAGTTCTCCGACCAGTCGGTATTGTACGCTGTACGAGAACTTCGGTCGTGGAAACGGCAGCGCGGCATCTCAGCGTCAAGCATCTCATCTCGCATCACCCTTTCTCAGTCTCAGTCTTGTTCCCGCAGTCGGTCAGTATTCACTACACTACCTACTCGCTAGTCTACCCACTACAGTAGACCTAGTCGTAGGAACGGAACTCGGTCATTAAGTGAGGAGCACCTGTATATACACTACCGGTCAAAAGTTTTTGAATTAATCATGGAATCATTTTGTTTAACAAAATGTAATCTACATTTTTAACTCAAAGTAGCCACCTTTTGCAGATATAACAGCCGAACACATTCGTGGCATTCTTTCTACAATGAAAATTAAATATTGTTCAGAAAGTTCTTCCCAACACTGTTGTAGAAGTTCCCACAAATGTGTTGCACTTGTAATGTAGGTTGCTTTGCTTTCACCCTTCTGTCCAGTTCATCCCTGTCACACCCCACGTGACAATCCCTGGACTGGAGCAGAGCAGCTGATGGTAAGAACTGGCAGAGGAGTGGGGTTTGCCGGTGTACGGACTGGTTCTTTCTTTTTCTGTCTCCCCCAGACGCGGGAGAGAGAAACAGCGGGAGAGCAGGTTAAATAAAACAAACACAAACACAAAGTCTTCACCCTACTCACCGTGAAGTTTTGGGGCACAAACAATTAACTAAAATAACGAACTAAAATAAACAAAACTACGGTGAAAGCCCGCCTCCTCCGAGGGGGGAATCCCCTTCCGGGGAAACACACAACAAACACAGACAATCAGCGGCTTTCCACACCGCTTCCATACATTCACATTTAACAGGCATCAACACATAACGGGACAGGGTATAACTCTACGCACTATCCCTGAGCACACTCATCACAACTCAATAACAACAGGACACCGTGCCTTCAGTCCGGAGTTCCACTATAACCTTACCAGGCACACACATATTCAGTGACTTTGCAAGTGCTTCCCAAACCGATGCACACAGAGACATTCAAACGTTTCGGTTCTCTTTTCAACTCATACACTCAGAGACCATGCCACTCATGACAGTGAGAGTTCTCTGGCAACTAGCCCCGAGACACTCTCCACTATTTCAGTGAGAGTTCTCGGGGCATTGTCCAGAAACACTCCACTGCTCTACTGCAAGGTCTCTTAACACAAACACACAGAGAGGGAGAGGCGGACACTATTTCAGTGCGCCCTCTCTCTCTCTTTCACAATCACACCGAGGGAGAGAGGCAGACACTCTTTCAATGCGCCCTCTCTCTCTCTTTCTGAGACACACAGGAAGCACTCTACTCAGTCACTCTAGACCAGGGGTGTCCAAACTTTTTCCACTGAGGGCCAAATACAGAAAAATATACGAAAGGCTGGGCCACTATTAGAGCGCTCCATTTTCTGTCGACTGAGACCCGGGGAGTGTTCAATGAATACGAAAAGCTGAGACCAGTTACAACTTATTTTTCATGGAGTGTTCAATGAATACGGGTGGCTCCACTAGTGGTGAAAAAACTCAAGACTCCATAGACTCCACGTCCTCTGACACGGAAACCCCCTTGCACGCACATGTGAACAACAAGACCAGGCTCTCAATTCGCACACATGAATGATAAGACTAACAACTTTACAATACGCACATACATGAATGACAAGAAAAGACTAATTGATCCCCGACTCACCTCTGCTCTTAAATAGGCTTATTTTCTGCCTGGCTCAGGTGGGACTCGTGAGGCAATCATCTGTCTATCACTCACACATCCAATCATAATCACTAAACAATTGACAATTCACATCCACTCACATTCTCACACACAAACAGGTAAGTGTATAATCACTTACCCTCTACACCAATCAACATGAATTACATAATAATTAACAATCAATTATGGCTAACCTTCCGATCGACAGTTCACACTCTCACACCCTGCGAGAGTGCCAAACCTACCCCCAGAAATTCTCACTGCTCCAAAGGCCTCCACAGCATGGGAAAACAAAGGCAACCCTGCCACATGTTGTCGAGACCGACGCTCTCCACAATCCCAAACTGACTTGATGGGTTTTAAGTCTGAAGACTGTGCTGGCCATTCCATGATTTGAAGCCTACTGTCTTGTTCTTTTCTTCTAAGGTAGTTCTGACATAGCCTGGAGGTATGTTTTGGGTCATTATCTTGCTGTAGGATGAATCCCTGACCAACTAGGCATAGACCAGAGGGTATTGCATGGCGCTGCAAAATGCTGTGGTCCACTGGGAGTGCTTCATGGCCCAGGCAAGCCCCTTTTTTTATTTGGCCATCTTAGCAATGGCTTTCTTACTGCCACTCAACCTGTCAAACCTACAGCTCAAAGTCTTCTCTTCAGAGTGTATATACATTATATAAATATATATTTGTGCATGTATGTGTGTGTGTGAGTTTTCTTCAGTTTTGAAAAAAAATAGTTATATATACAGTATATCGTATGTATACATATGCATGCATTTTTCACGTTTTATTTTCTTACTTAATGGAATAAAAATGGATTTAATTGAAATTTCAACACAAAATAATGGCAAACTTGACTTGACTCACCCCCCTTTAGCTGCAATCCCCTCCCAGCTTTGCACATCTGGACACTGGCATTTTTGCCCATTCTGCTTCACAAAATTGCTTGAGGTCCATCAGTTGGTGAACAGCAATTTTCAAATCTTTTTTTGTTTTTAAACCAACCATAAAATTAGAAAAATGCCAAAGGGCCAAATGCCAAGTGCTTTTTATACCCACTGTATACGTATATATATTGTGGTGTCCCCAGGGGTTGGGCGACACTCACAGACCTTGCAGAGGGCGTAGGCAAGTTCAAGAACCCAGAGGAGGCAGTATTCAAACACAAAACAATGATTTATTTAACTAATACTTGACAAACACAAAACACAGGGTGTGGTCTTCAGGGGAATACAAACACAAAGTCCACAAATCCTTTCTCGTCGTCAATGTCCAATCCAATTCCAAAATCCAGTCCGTAGTCAAAATCCAAAGCAATCCAATTCCATACACACACAAATACACACACAAAAACACACTCCAACACTCTCTTTCCAAATCCTGGCTGGTCAAAAGACTTCACAGGTATTCACTCTCCAAACAAACACAGCAACTTCTTCCCAAACACGTTCCTACTCCTCTCCCAGTGTGATGGGAATCAGCCCTTTAAATAGGCCTCAAAATGGCTTTCAGTTGGTCGTTAGTCCCATCACTTGACTTGACTCAGGTGTGACTGTGGCCTGCTGGGAAATGTAGTGTTTCCTGGCTCCCATGTGTTGTAGGCCAGGTAGCCATTTTGTTGTGCAGCCCCTTGGGCTGCCACAATATATATATATATATATATATGTATGTGTGTGTGTGTGCACGTGTGTGTGTTTTTGGATATAGTGTGTAGTTATAGTTAATAATACAGGTCTTTGCTATGCTATTCTTGTTATTTCATCATTCTTACCAATAGTGAATTATGGAGTATGCCCAAGCCAAACCATAGGTTCAACACCAGTAAATTGTGTTTTTAGGTGTGAGAACACGATAAAATAAGCACAGAATTTAACCTTAAATTCCAAATAAGCCAAGCAGATTCTCTCATGCTAGGCATCTCAAAAAGCAAGCTATCCATGTACTATATGTGACTGGCTGTACATCTGAGGTTGGCAGTGAAGACCTGGGGAATCAAAGTGGGAAGGGAATGCAAGGGATTGTGTAGTCAATCAGATGCAGGGGTACGATTTGGTGGCCAGATGTTCAGACCCAGTTTTGTGATATTTGACCAAGAAACAGAGGTTGCCTACTCTTTGGGAAAAAAGCCATGTGTCAGGAACTCAGTTTATCATCTCATCCGAAGGATGGCCCCTTCTACAGCACAGTGCCCCCATCATTGTGCTGGGACAATTGGCATTTATTTGGTCCAGGGGGAAGAGTGCCCCCTATGGGTCTACAAACATCACTTCCAGAACACTGAGCATGCAATAGCTTGGTCACAAGACCAAGTCTTTAACCCCAACCCCACCTGGCCACATCCTTACTGCTGCTAAGCTTCTGGCACCACATTCAAACCAGAGATCAGCTACTCATAACTCATGGAGATGCCATTCAATCTGGAAATGCACAAATGACCCCAGTATTGAATGAAAAGTAGAGGACCACAATGCAAATATGCATTTGGGGTTTACTGAGTTTTATCCTCTATGGTTTTAAACATATGCAACATCTGTCCTCAGTTGGAGCAGATTTCTGTGTATTCTCAATGATCAAATACATCTAATCTAATCTAGCTGCGGAACACTGAAGGTGTCAGTGGTGTCAGTCTTTCCATGATGCCAGGGTGACAGGGCTCATAGACGCCTGACTGACTTCAAGCTCTATCTAAAGCCCTAACATGCAATCAACAGTGTCGCATAGGTGGTTGGTTTGATAATCAGACTTGTATGCAGAAGTCTACAGGTCTGGATCCTGTCTTTGGTATATCCTTTAGCAAGTTACTCACGTTGATAAGCATTCAGCTGTATCGAAACAGATAAGCATTATGTGTTACTCTGGAATGGCCATCGACTAAGAAAATGCATTAAAGAATAGCAGGCATACCTATAAAAAAAGATGAAACATTTCAGAATCGGGTCCTCTGGAAAAGTTGATTATGTCAAAGTGGGGAGGGGGGGATGCATACAGCCAACATCAGAGAACTTCAGTCTGTTTTCCCTGTTTCCTGATCCAACAGCTCTCATCTGATCTCACCCTCAGCCACAGGTCTTGTTAGCTGATTGTGGCCAGTTCTAAAAGTAATTACAAGGCAACCCACCCTTTTAGTTTTAGTTTAGAAAAATGAATTACTTAAGTCGATGTAGTGAAAGGGTAGAACAAGAAGGGATGAATTCTGAGAGGAACAGAAAACAAACAACAATGGCAGTAATTATGGGGGGTTGCCTGAGAATGCAAAGCTAAATCACATTTATAGAGGAATTAATATATATATTATATTATATATTTGGAGTCTATACATCAACCAAAAGCTCGCTAAATATGAGGCTATATCATACCTTTCAAACCATTCTTAGCTAGATTATTTTTTTATTACTTCATACTCTTGTGGGAATCAAAACATAAAAAGTACAATAAAACTTTAGAGTGAAAATGAGACAAAGCCCATTATATAACATTTGCATGTGTCAATCATATGGTGTTTTTTTGCAATCAGATTTGCACAGTGTGCTTTACTGCAGTGCACAACCTCTAAAAATACAAAGAAAAACTAAAGTGAGAATAAATAAGAAAAACTGTTAAAAAGTATTTCTTGACCCTTGGTAAAAGGTGATGGAGCATGGAAATATGTCCTGTAAACATGTGGGAAGTAATATTTTGTTATTTTCCTGTGTTAGGGTGACCAGATTCAAACATTACATTACATTTTCATGAAGTGAAAAGGCGGGACATCTGGTTTTCCTAGCCTGTGTCAGTCACTATGTGACATGTCATGTTGTGGTCAGGCCACCTGAGGTGTTGAGAGCCCATTCACACTCACAGATTCATGTATCCGATGCTTAACTGCAATGGTGGAGTCAGCAGCCCCACATCCTCCTGGTACTTAGCCAAAGCGTCCTCACAACCTCTCTCCAACATTTCAGCAACGTTCTTCGAGGCTTACGTTGTAATCCCAGACTCTCTTGGGAGAGCTGCCGATTGGTGCTTACGCCTTGGAAGGGCCACAGGAACAGGTTCACACTGTTGGTACAGAACAGGAGTGAGTTTGGCTTACTTGGTGTAGGAATTGGCATGGGCCGCCCCCCATGAACACACACAAACCCCCCTGCCAATAACGGCAGCAGAAACAGAAATAAATGGATGTTGGGCCAAGGAGAGGCATCCGCCAGGCCTTTCATGTCCTTTCCAGCGCCTCTCTCCCGTCTTCACATGTTCATCCCTCTTCCACCGACGTGAGAGGGACACACCACGCGCTTACTGATGACTTTTTGGTCTTTAACCGGTCACACTTATCTGACTATCAGTGTCCCAGGCCCCCAAAGAGCCACAACAATGAGCCCCTATCAGTGGTGTACACTATCATCATTCCAAACAAAAAGGTTTAAATAGGGGGAGGGATGACAGTACCTTCAGTGAGCCAACCCAAGGTGCTCTTCAGCTCTTGAGTTTATTTGTGTGTGCGTATAGATGCAATACCATGTCAGGTGTTTGCTACATTCTGTCACTATTAGTATGGAGGGAAGGGAAAAGAAAGAGAGAGAGAGAGGGAAGGGGAGAGTGAGAGAGAGTGTGATGGTAGGGATGGAAATTACTGACAGTGTTTTCAGGGAGCCAATCCAAGGTGCTCTTCAGCTCCTTTCAAAGGCCGTTTCTGTTTGTTATAATGTAATACCATGTCAGGTATTTCGCCACTTTCCCTCTACTATTAGCGCAGAATGGAAGATTACTGCTTTCAAGAAAAATGGTTAGCCGGGGAGGGATTCTCTGGTTGAGCTGAGATGATTTTCATGGATAATTGATGTTATTAGCTGAAGGTACACAGTGTCAACATCTTCCTTTTCAGCGTCGCACAAAGCAGTGCGGCTGGCAGAATGTGATTCCAGCTCTCTGCTCATATCCTTCTCTGGAGTTGAGATATATTTATTTCAATTTTTTTCACGGGGGAGAGGGGGGTACTGTCAGAAAATAAATCACTCATCTTCACCGTGCTTGTAATTCTAGACTGCGCTAACTGCATTACAAGATGAGGAGAGTCATTTAAAGTGTAGCATGCAATTAAGTTTTCCAATCTGTATTCTGTACCTGTAGCATTCCTTACCCTCTGGTGCTGTTGGTATAGATTCCAATAGGCTCTCGACATTTACTGATTCAGTTTACTGATGTAATCATTTGTGATCACTCCTGTGATCCTGTGCTGTGGTGGATCAGATAATCCTCACAAGTTTAGGAGAAGATAATTTTCTTAAAGGGGACTAGAGTGGTGTAGTGCTTATGGCAATTAAATATGACTCTCCCCTTCTGAGTTAACTACATCACAGGTTCAAAGGTTTCCTTCCTAATATTCCAAATTATCATCATAATTTAGGAGGAAAAAAACGGTACCTTTAATTTGAGTTTGTTATAATCAGTAGAGTCCATCCTATTACACTAAAAAGATAACAAAATGTGTGACATAAAACATTTATTTACAAATAATTTACACATGACATAGATTGAAGAATTACTAGAAAACATGTGTATTTTGTTGATTTGAGGTTGTTATGCTCAGTCTGTCTGTCTGGCTGGCTGGCTGCCGAAGACAAGTCTTGAGGGTCCAGCTGGTCCGCTGCTGGAGATGCATCCTTTCTCTGCCCTGGAAGTTCTGGCCATGTGGCTAGATGGTGTCCTTCAATTGCGTACTGACGCTAAGGGGCCTGTTGGTTTAGATTCCTCACTGAAACCAATGTCTTGACCTCAGGATTACTAGGAATGTTTCGTGGTGGGTATTGGAGTGAAGAAGCTTTGCCTTTTTGTAAAGGCAAGTTCTAGCCTATTGGACAATTTCTCTTTTGATGTGAAGTACATCACAAAGGCGAGTCCTAGCCTATTGGACAATATCTCTTATGATCAAAGTTCATCACCAGAGTCCTAGCCTATTAGGCAATGTCTCTTATGATGCGAAGTTCATCACAAGGGCTGAGGCCTGGCTTTTCCTAGGGTCTAGAAATCTGTCCAGGAACAGAGCGAAGGCAAAATGCAGAGAAGAGACCTCCACCTCTCAACTATCTATACTGGCACCCTATGTCCATCTGACCAATCAGTGCTGATTGCCTTAGTGAACAGGAAGTACATCCCAAATTCAGAACTCTTGGTCAAATATGATGTCACACATGGCAATCCGGGTCTCCTCAGCGAGGCAGGGGGAAGGTTCTCCATCTTGCCCACTCTGTTGAGGAGATGGTATCTGGTACCTAATTCCAGAAGGGTAATAAAACAAATTCCAAATGCTTCTGGCAGGGAATGGGATGGTGAGAGCTCTTTTTTAAAGGACAGGGGGAAAAGTTAGAAAAACAAAGTTAAAATATTGTTCAAGGATAGAGGTAATGGGTTGACGCTGCATTGGGTGATGGCTAGGCCTGGTGACCTTAACCAGAGTCAGGAATTGAACCCCGATAGCCCATGCCGCACTGCGGTGAGACTTGCATTGTGAATATCAACACATACAGAAAATGCAGTCCCCACAACCAAATGTGCCAGCTTGTACAACAAATTCTCACTTTGAGGGCAGCAGTGTAACATAATGGTAAGGGAACTGGGCTTGTAACTCAAAGGTTACAGGTTTGATTCCCAGGTGGGTCACTGCCATTCTTAACCTTTAGCTGGCCAGCTGTATAAAATGATTATGTGTACTAAATGTAAAATGGTGTAAGTTGCTCTGAATAAGAGTGTCTGTTACATGCATATACGATCATTGAAAGTTCCCTTATCTAACTGGACAGCCAAATAAATGTTCAAACATTTGGTTGGCCAGCAAGCAGGACCACAATTGTTTCCCCAAAATGTAATTCTCTTATTGTTCGTAATTTGTGTCAGCAAAATAAACATTACGTTTCTGAGCTTCAGTTATTTCATCAAATAATGTAATATCCTCACCAGAATTTTAAAAGGAGAAATGAGGCTGTGGAGTTGAGTACTATCTCTTTTTTTTCCTGTTCCTTTTCCAGTCTAATCAAGCAAACCTGCCTCTCTGCTTTCACCTGCACAAAAGTGCAATGAGAGAGACTTGTGCCATTGCCCTAGGATTGGCTCCAATGTGTAGGGATGGCGGCCAATAGCAAGCAACACCAGCATCAACGGAAAGATGCTGCTTATGGCATCGTCTGGAATGGTGCAAAACCATCACGCCAATTTCACAATGAGCTTAGATTTCATGCTGAAATATTCAACGGCACAAGGAGGGTGGGCATACAAAGACCCCTTCTGGCCCCCCAAGTCAAAATAGGACAGGTCGTGACAGAGGAGACAGACATTTTCAGAGTAGGAGAGAGAGACAAAGAAGGGCACAGAGAGAGAGAGGCAGACCAAGACTGAGAGAGCAAGAGAGAGAGACAGGGAAGAGAGAAAGACAGAGAGACAGAGTTTTGAATTTTAACCCACCTTTATTGGTATGATTGCACAAAGTCCATACCTCAATACATGATTACATACGGGAGGCAATAGAATACAAAGTGACCATCAAGATCTACATGACCTTTACCTAAAAGCATTAGGTGAGGTCATGGTCAAAATAGCAACAGTTTAGAACCTCAGCACTTTATAAGTTAATTTGTGTCTGAAACATGTCACAAACACATCTCCCTCACCCCATTAATGGTTAAATCAACTAGGCCATCAGTAAGCAAATAATATGCAAGCTGAACCTTTATGCATGCTCTGACCAAGCCCACCATCAGCGGTACCAGATCAAGAACCTAGTATTCTGTTCTTCTGATCTTCCAGATTGTCAAATTTGCCTGACCAGACTAGAAATAAATAAGGCCTTCCTCCTGTGAGTGTACATGTATGTTGTCCCCAAAAGAAACAGTTCAGGAGTGAACACATGACCCAGTGCATGGAACCATCTCTGAGCATGGATAGCCCTGCAATCTGCTGAAGTGGACAAAAGGGTGTTGTTCTGCCTCTACCTGCTCACAATAAGGACACTCCCTTCCCACAGTTGGATCCAGGTGTGCCACATGCCTTTTTGTACCTATGGCCCTATGAATAACCCTCCACTGCAGATCAGCCATACGCTTTTCCACAGGAGGTTTATACAGGGACCTCCAGCACCCCCTCAGAGAGGAGTCTGGCCCCAATAACTCAGCCCACATAGACGCTCTGAGCCCCGTTAGTGAAGCGATGTTTGTAACCTTCATGCATGCTCCGTGCAGAGCCTGCCTTGTGCCCTCTCTATATGACCCCAATTCAGGGGTCTTAAAGGAGAGTAACACTCTCTCATCCTCCGGCCACTCGCCCACAGCCACGCCAACAGTTACAAGGGGGAACATACGGGCTTTGTGCTGCCATTTCCTCCAGGGCAGGCACACCACCTCGCAACTCATCCAACAGCCTCTGCAGCAGGCAGAAACGACCTGATGCCTGTGACCTCCCCCAGAGGAGCTGCTGTGATCCATCTATCCTGAGTAATCAGGTGAGCCAGCCTCAAGCACCCAGCTCTCGCCAGGCAGGCCCGCAAACCTGGCAGAAGACAATGAGTCAGCTGGGACCTCTGGATTTGATGACAAGGGTTATATAATCCCTAATCCAAGCACTGGGAGTGTAAGTATCCCTCTGTGCAGACATAGAGTCATCCCCCATGCCTGCAGAAACATCCCATAATAGAGTGATGTGTCAGATTCACCAGGCTAAGCTCAATAGGAGCTGTGATGTCCCCGGTGGCTGACCCTCCTTAAGAGAGCACACACAGAGTCCCTGTGCCGCCTTGACCCTTCTGTCAGTGTCCACCAGGCCCCGCCCCCCTTCGTGCAGAACAGAACTGCCACACGTGCCCAGTGTGGCCTAGACCAGAAATAATTCACCACCTGAGAAAGAGAGAGAGAGAGGTTGAGGGAGAAAGTAAGAAAGAAAAAGAGAGGACAGGATTTCCATTCCGTTTCTTTTTTCCTCAAAAGCAACAAACCCACTAGACCTTGCAGCTGTCTCAGCTAAAGCATGGCACACACGTCATGTCCTTCTCATTAAGCCAACACATAGTTTCAATGAGATGAACGTGGGCACAAAAATAGAAAAACCCTGCAGCCCTTTCCTCACATGCAAAGGAAGAGGACACTAATACTAATTTACGGTTCATTATTAAAATGAGCCTCTTGTCTGCACACGCTAAATACAACCAGTTTCCGGGTTAAGAAGCCTGCAGATAATGCATCGTTGTGGGTCGTGGCAATTCATCATCCAGACAAAACCGCCTCGAACAAAACCATTAGAGGGATGTGTGTTTGTGCTGTCCCCCTGCGTGCACAACAAGCAGAGGAATATAATGAAGAAGGTGAATTGATCAGGCAATTCATCTGTGTTTTTAGCAACTGCTAAAATGCCTGGTTTCAGCTGCTGAGGTGTGCATAGAAGGACCACAGGCCAGGAAGCTCCATTCAATTCAGTTTAGCTCAAGGTAATTTAATTTCAATTCCATAAATTCAGTTCATTGAAATCAGTCAAGGTCTACTCAATTCAGGTATTGTTATTCTCAACTAAGGAAATTCTTCAATAGGTCATACATAAAAAATACACTACATTCAAAAATGGGGAGTGTACACAGACAACAAAAATGCACTGCAAATGAATCTGGATACTGTCATAATACCCGCAAGAGTAAGAAAGCATGATCCCACACATAATATGTGTAGAAACATGAAATAAGATATTTGTTACTGTTTGTATATTTTAAAGATCTTTTACTGGCAGGATGGCAGGCCTGCTCAAGCAAACCACGCCACATCTCCAGGATCGATACCCACGTCCCAGAGGCACAGTGTGGAAACGGTGGTATAGGTTCCATCTGAAATAGCTGGATCGTTCAGCTCCGAGGAATTTTCGGCGTACCAATGATTTTGGAGAAGATGATTTTTGGAGGCGAAACCCAGGAGATCTTCAAAAGTATATTGCATTTGGAAACAGAGAGAGAGAGAGCTCTGAAAAAGAAGCGGATTGATTATGTTTCAGCAAAAGTGGAGGCGGGTGGGTAGTGGGGTGCGAGGGGTAGAGAGCGAATGGCAAAGTGCAAAAAGTCATGGCAACTTGAGAGTGATGGACCAGAACTTGATTTTATGTGCGCGCTTGTTTGTGCTCAATGTTGCTGTTTTGTGATTAACTATGGAACTACGATCAACACCAAATCATTTTGTTTAGTTGAGGTCTAATGTGATGGCATTTCCTTTGTGCAATTCATATTATATAATGTTCATTCTAACACAGGTCAGCTAAATAAGCAATTAGAATAAACTTGAAAGGATTTTTAACAAACAAAAAAGTTTTAAAGTTGAAGCAAAGGTAGTAGTGCCACATTAGATGCAATCAAGTAAAAAATGATCTGCTGTTAATATGTGATCTTTGTGTCATTTGACGTGCTTGTTAAGCAAAACCATTAAAAACAGGTTCAGGATTTTTTTCAGAAAAGGTAAGTTCCCCTATCCTCCCCTACCTGTAGCTTACCGACTGCAATATGATTATTAGTCAAACGTCTGGTTATAATCAATGTCTTTATGCCTAATTTTCTGAAATTCTTGTTTCCCAAATAGGAGCTTGTTCACAGGGTATTAAATCATCTTAAACTGACAGCATTGTATTAAAAAAAGAGAGAAAACCAGCTACAAACTCTAATTATAACTAGGCATTTGTTTGTATTTGTATTAGCATTTGAAGATTTAGTGTGACAATCAGTCTCATGTACTTCACTAATTCATTTTATTAGATGCATATTCCTTGTTTTCCCTACATAATAGCTGTCAAATCTGATTAGCTATGCTGGGGGTATCACTATGACTCAGCATGACTTCTGTCCAGTGATAAGAACACAACACAACTCTTTATTTATGCTGTTTCAGATTGAAATCCCAAACAATATGCTGCTGTTGTACCCTTGAGCAAAGTGCTTAACTTGGACTGCTTCAGTGAATACCCAGATAGCCCTTTGACAAAAGCAATTTGAGAGCAATCAGTCTCTTAAAGGGCACATAGGTTATCTGAGGAAAAAAGTAACTAGTGTACCACACAATTATAATTTAACATGTATATCTAATTGGACCTTGAAATTAAAAGATATTTGAGTGTAATCACTGTCTTCCTGGGTACCAAGGGCACCAAGTAAACACCCTCTTGAGTGCTGTTTATGGGCCGCTCATTTCTGAGGAAATGAATTTAGCAAAACGACTACGGCAAAGGAACAAATGATTTCTGAGGCCCACAAATCCAGAAACTGATCTCAGATGCCTTTTTAAACATCCACTAAGGTGCAGGGTTAAACATTCACATCCATTACCTGCAGTGAGCCATGAACCTATGCATGATCGACAGCTAGCTTCACCATATTCATTGACACATTCACCTTGCCTTAGTTTGTTTGATGAATGAAGATGACAACATTGTACTAGAGCATGTTACTGCTAATCATTTGTACCATGCCGTGAAATATTGGCCATGTCCACATAACATATATTGATACTCGGTTCTTTTTTTCTAGAAGGTGACTTGAATCAATTGGAGAACATGGCAGTTTTCAGTATTGAAATCGCTTTTGATATATGGTTCTTACTAAAGCATTCATACTCAGGTTAGAGGTCTAACATATGTCACACACACGAAAACCCCCACGCGAATGTGCCTGTGCCACATGCAACGCTAATAACCCCATCATCAAAGTGGCTGTTCAATGGCCCATTAAGCTCCTAGACCAGAGGTCCCCAACCCTGGTCCCATAGGGCCACAGGGTGTGTTGGTTTTCATTGTTACTGACAACTTAAGTGATCAATTAAAGCAGTTGATTACAGTTAACTCACCTTCTTGGGTCTAGATTTGTTACTTATTTTTTGGTGAAAACAAAAACTAGCACACCCTGTGGCCTTCACCCCTGCTCTACACCCTCACAAAATTATTTCCATATGTTTTTAGATGCCCTGACTGATGGTGGATTCCCACAGTCACACACACAGTTGAGGGGCAGGGGCTAAAGGAATGGTAGCCTAACTTGCCAGGCTCATAACCTTACAGTATTATGAGCCGGAGCATGTTGACAATCTGATGTGAGATAAGTCCAAATTTCGGGGATGTGCTTTGCTGATAAACCGACGATCAATGACTTCTGACGAATAATGACCTTGTGTGGGCGGGTCTTCAACTGCAGTTGGCGATTCAAGCAAACTCAACCATTTACCAAAACAACACTGCCTACAACTTGGTAGAACCAATCAGATTGCTGGTAACTTATCTCACAAACTGTAGCGTCCCTTTCCAGACCAGCTAGAAAGAGAAAGAGAGAGCATCGGGGATTGAGTCAGAGGGACCGTATCCGGAGAGGCCTGTATGATATTTCATATGACCACAGAGACATATGAAACATGGAGGCCTGGCATCCAACATTTGTATTTATTTTCTTGTGTGTTATTTGCTTGCCTAGACCTGCAGGTGTGCAGTGTTTATCAGCAGGTAGCAAAGATAGCTTGTGAGAGTAGCGAGATAAATCTCCATTAAACTGATCAGGTTTGATTCCACTGGCCCCGACAGTATCGGCTCGGGCCGGGAGTGCCACTAGGGGGTGCCGATTGGCTGTCCACCCCAGGGTAGGGGGAGGGAAGCCGAAGCGAGTTTGCTGTGTATAGGAGTGGCCCTGTGCGCGCATATCAGAGTTACGGTGACAGCTTGGCTGGGTCCGGCTCGGAGGAGGCGCTGCCCAACCGCATGTCACTGCTGGTATCAGGACTATAGCAGCGAAATCTTAAGCTATATGAGGGAGTGGGATAATTGATGTGAAAATGAGGGTATCATTGGATACTAAAAATGGGGAGAAAAACTAGGAGAAAAACAGCTTAAAAATTTAATTGAAAAAAAAACAGTGCCTGTTGTTCATCATCAACAAACTTGGCTAATGTTAGAAAACACCATGTATCCTTTTAACACATTGTGCTCCTTATTTCAACTGGAGGGCTTGTTAATCACATAAAACAATCAATTGAGGATAATTATCAATTATTCGTTTTCCGCCTTCCCAATAAGCAGCTCACCACCATGTGGGGCCGTCGGGTGATGCAATGTTTAGGACACTGGACTTTAAACCAGGAACCAGGTGCAGGACCTAATTACCCTGTTGCTGCAGCTATTTTACCCTTGAGAAAGGTATTTAATCTGAACTGCTCCTCTGAATGGTCCATGTGTACAAAAGGACAAGATGCACAATGAAAGCATTGTATAAACTGTATTTATTTTTATACAAATGGACAAGACTATTAATTTAATTTATTTACATTTAATTATTTTTGGTAATGTAATTGACCCAGAGGGCGGCACGGTGGTGCAGTGGATAGCACTGTCGCCTCACAGCATGAAGGTCTCGGGTTCGAATCCAGGCCGGGGGCCTTTCTGTGCGGAGTTTGCATGTTCTCCCCGTGTCCGCGTGGGTTTCCTCCGGGTACTCCGGTTTCTTCCCACAGTCCAAAGACATGCACGTTAGGCTAATTGGAGAGTCTAAATTGCCCGTAGGTATGAGTGTGTGAGTGAATGGTGTGTGTGCCCTGCAATGGATTGGCGACCTGTCCAGGGTGTATTCCTGCCTCTCGCCCGGAACGCATGCTGGGATAGGCTCCAGCCCCCCGCGACCCTGACCAGGAATAAGCGGCTTAGACAATGGATGGTTGGATGGATAATTGACCCAGAGTGTATTGTGAATATACTAATAGTTGTATACTAATGGTTAAGAAGTGCATTTAAATAAAATAACATTGAATAAGATATTATCAATATAAATATTTAAAAACGAATTAATATATTGGACATTTTAGTATACTTGGATTAAATATATTACATTGTAAATTAGGCTATATTTACTTAGTATATATTTTTAAGTACATTTAAGTACACTAGTTAAAATTAAAGTATATTTTTAAAATTCCACCAACATACAATTTGTTTACATGGAAGAAGTTTATTTTATGAAAGTATAAGAACATAAAAACATAAGAATACATAATGACAAGAACGGGCCGTTCGGCCCATCTAGGCTTGTCATGTCCTAATCTAAAGAGTATCTAGTACTACATCTAGCCTGGACTTGAATAGCCCAAGTGTATGCTAAAGTGTCACGGTTTTACCTTGTTCAGCCGCTGGAGGGCGCTTGACCATGTGATGGCCTGTTTTCTTTTGTTTGGTGTGAGGAATCATTGTCATTTCCATTTTCCTTATATGGTCTTTTGTCGGTGTGTTTTCCAATCACGGCCAGCTGTGGATTATCAGTGTTTATTCCACCTACTATTTAAGGTCTGCGTTTTCTTCATACCAATGCTCCTGTGTAAACCATTGTTACGCTCTAGCCGGTACTAAGAACTAGGTATTAGTTTTCCACCCTGTGGTCTCTCAGTTAAAGAGAGAAGGTACTATTTAGCATCTCATTTAAAAGGGTCAGCGTTACCACTCTGTGGTTGCCTTTCTAGGAGGATTATTTCTTTTCTAGCTATAGGTTTATTGCTCGTCACTCCGGTGGCGTTTTCCTTTGTGTTTGTAGATCTATTTACGAGATTTATTCTTTGTTTTTGGGTTTAAAAACTCCCAGAGCTAAAGTCTCTAAAATCATTTGAGTTTCTTACCTCTTCGTTGAAGAGTCCTCAACCTTTGGGTTGTTTTGTTTTATTATTATTTTCCGTGGACTTTTTTTCCCCTGCTCCCTTATCTGTTCACAAACTTAGTGGCTGACTACTCGTAGTTAGCTTTTAGATATTCATGACATCTGCGAGTGGCTCTTCCATCCTCGACCAACACTACACTAAAGTATGTATGAAATTAAGTCCAAGCATATTTTATGAGTAATATATTTAAGCAAATTTACATTAGATTAATTTTTTAGATAAGTATACTAAAAATGAGTGTATTACATTATTAATTTAATTTAATTATTATCAATAATTAAGTACAAGGTTAAATACATGACAATAAAGTACACTTTCCTAAATTAACCTCGAGTTCCCAAAAAATATAATTGAAGTTAATTCTGATTATATCATAAAATACATATTTGAAGTGTATTATAAATTATTTTGATATACTTCAAATATATTTTTGTGTATTATTTGTTATATTATATATATGTATTTATTTATTTATTTATTTTTAACAAGATAATTGAATCATGTCACTGCATCCTTGAAACCACACAGTAAACCTCAGTGCTACATAAAATCTCTCCTCTGCCCTCACTACAAGACCACACGAATGTGTCCTGTTGCCAGGGTGTGTAGAAAAAGTAAGAGCAACACTTTGCATTGGATCCTTTGATCAGTCCAAAATTCCACATTTTACCTTGCAAGTGAACAGAATCACGTTACATAATTCATAAATAAAAAACAACATCTAATTGCTGTTAATGTATGAAACAGGTATCCATTTGGCCATGAGCCTAATTACCTTTTATGTGCTTTCCATGCTCACAATTAAGCAGTGTGATGCGAAATAGCTTTTATTGTTTGACCTGTCTCGTAGCGTCGTGACTATTAAGAGACCAGGTGGCCAAATACACCCCACAGCACTCAAAGACGCTTGGAATAATATTTCAGTGGGGACCATCAATTTAATAAGCTGCACGTGACTGAATTTGTTCTTGCAAAGCCAGTAACCCAGGTGATGAAAGGAGAAATTAAATAGCGGGAACAAAATAAAGGGTGATAAATTAAAAATAAATTTGCAGGTGGTTAATTATAATATGATTGGTCAGCATCAGCATCATATTGCTTATAATAGGTACTGAACAGACTCAAAGCTGAATTTATGTTCCACTAACAGTGGCCCTCTAAAATGTGTATCACTATGCAAATATGGATGTTTAAAATGTTGATCTACAGTAGATATTAAAACATATGGAATATTGGGGATCATGGCCATACTATTATGCTGCTTTGTCCTTCTACTTGGGTGGTACATTTGAAAAGGAAGTACATTTTTAAAATAACTTTACAGAATATTTTCCATGAATGGGGGGAGGGCGAGCGAAGGGAGGGTGCTCCTCCCGGCAGGCAGGCCAAGTCCAAGTCCCTCAGCGATGCTAATCGGGCCGACCCGGGTCAATCAATCTGCCTCCCCTGCACACACAGACAGGCAACAAATCTTATGATCGGATTATAGATCATAATCACAACTACTTGACTAGGCCTCTGACAGACAGGTTGAGTGTCAGACCCCCCACTGACCTGGCAGCCAGGCAGGCAGGTAGCCGAGGTAGATTGATTGATTTAAGGAAATCAGACACAAGGGTGTTATACCTGGCTAAATATCCAGTTCTGTTTCACATTTTTGAGGCTGCTTCCCCTGACCAGATGACAGTGCTGTAGCATGACTCTGGCCAACCAACACACCCCGGCAGCAGTTCACCAATCAAGAGCCAAGCCCCATCGCATACAGAGAGAAAGAGAGAGAGAGAGAGAGAGAGAGAAAGAGAATGGTCTGATCATTCCGCTTTCCCTACCTGTTGCTTTCACACTCACAGGGGTTTCCAGAAAAGCCCAAGTCCTGGTGACAAGCGTTTTAGCAGTATTTTGTGTCAGTTTTTGTGTGTTTTTTAAGCAATAAGAGAGTAGGGGGTGGGTGGGTAGGGGGGTGGATACTAGGGGCAAGAATACACCAAACAAGGGAAAAGGAAACCGCTCAAAAACAAAACCTTGTGAATAAGGTCAATGTACCTGTTCTCTTCCCTTTCAGCATCCCTTCCCCCTCCCCATCTCCTTCCCTGTCTCTGTGTCCCTCCTCTACCGTGGCATCCGGGGGGGTTGTGGAAAGGGCCACCGGGCGCGATTCTCAAAAGCCAAACCACTTACAGCTGCTCAACTCATATCATTCTCTCACAAACAACATTAAACACACAAAAGCCTTGGCCTTGTATTCCATTTGAGGTCAACGCACCTGCCCAAAACTATCCTTCCCAAAATCTCAACATTGCACACGTTGCACAATGACGGAAGCATCCTTTGAACCAAAGTTTGCACAAAAATTTAATTGCAGAAAAATAAAATGGCTACAGACTGCATACATGCACACACACTCACAAACACACACACACAGACACTCACAAACACACACACACAGACATACACACACACTCACAAACACACTCACACTCACACACACCAACACACTCAAACAAACACACACACACACACACACACACACACACACTTCTGCCAGGGACACACAGACAAACACACACACACACACACACACATTCTGCCAGGGACACATGTCAGTAGTTAACCATTGATTTGCACCAGGCCAGCATTGGGAGTCTCCCTGATGTTTTGCCACAGCTCCTGATATTGATTCAGTCACGCTAAATGATACATGATTAATGCCCTAATTGCAATAAAGCTGTAGGCCATTATTGGCTAAATTCGTCCATTGTGCTGAAAGCATTACAGTGCATAACCATCGGGTGGCATAACGCTGATGTGCTACATTCGATTACAGGCCTTTTATTGAGAAAAGTGAGGGCACCCAGCTGTCCTGGGGCAGCGCTGACCAAATGGCTTCATCTGTTTCCCTGCTAAGGTTCATTTTGAACCAATGAACCAATGACCCTCTGGTAACAGCATTCGTGTGAAGACAGTTGCATCCTGCAGAGTGGGTGTGTGTGTGTCTGTGTGAGAGTGTGTGTGTTTGTGTGTGTGTGTGTGTCTGTGTGTGTTTGTATGAGGGGTGGAAATGGAGGAAAGGGGCACCGCAGTGACTTGGGAAACATAGAAGTAATGGCGTACCCGGCTTACAACGCATGCGTAACCTGTGACACTCTGTTACCTGTGCTGTCAGGTGACTACTGGTGCATTTCATGCGCATCACATTCACAGTGAAAGTGTTTTTCTCTCACACACCTCATCCACAGTCAAAGTGTGATTCTCACACATCTCATCTACAGTGAAAGTGTATTTTTGGGGGAAGCCTTTGACACAGAGCAGTCTGGTGCTCGTCTGAAAGCGGCTGTTCGGTGAGATCTCCGGAGCTCCAGCTCAGCTCAGCCCCACATCTAATCTTCTTACCTCCCAGTTGTTCCCCTCACAAAAGGAATGGAAGGTTGAGGTTGATACTTTAAATTGACTGCAGGGCATTGCTTCTCCACTTCTTTTGTTTCCAGCCCAGTGCCGCCGCCGCCACCGCTGTGATCACCAATTCAAAGCTCTGGCACTCTGGCTCTCTGGCGCCCTGGCACTGGGAGACATGCAGGGGAACGCTTCCCAAAAAATATTAAGAAAAAAGAGATGGAGAAAGAAGAAGACTCCAATTAAATTTCACAATGGTTATTTTTTACTTAGAGACAAAAGAGATCAAATCAAACTTGTGCACATATGCACACACACACATGGCTCTCTCTCTCTCACACACACACGCTCACATATAAACAGACATACACACAGCACACACGCAGACAGACAGACAGACACACTGACAGACATGCACACACACACACTCACATTGACACACTCACACAAACACACACTCACGCATACACACACACAAAAACACACACACACACACACTCAGGCACACACACACACTCACGGACACACACACATAAAGAAAAAATTCACTCACACATACGCAAATACTCACACACTCACACTGACACACACACACACAAACACACACACGGCTCTCTCTCTCACATGCACACACACACGCTCACATATAAACAGACATACTTACACACAGGCACACACACAGAACAGACAGACAGACAGACAGACACTCAGATCGACACGCACACAGACACTCACACAGACATGCACGCACACACACACACACAACACACAAACACACACACACACACTCAGGCACACACACACACACACACTCACACAGGCACACACACAAACGCACACTCACTTACGCACATGCAATACTCACATACTCACACACACACTCACACTGACATGCACACACACACTCACACATACACACAAACAAACACACACACATGTACGCAGACACACTCACTCACACACACACACACTCTCTCACACAAACACACACACACTCTCACACACACACACACACACACGCACGTACACACACACACTCATGCACACACACACGCACACACTCACACACACACACACTCACACACACACACAAACACACACACACACACACTCTCTCACACACACACAGTATATGCAGCTCCTGGCAATGGAGGTGAAGAATTTTTGTGCTCCGTGAACAGATTAAGAACAACCCAAGCATGTCCAGTGAAAACCCCCAAACTGCATGAAGTGGAGAACAGTGTGCAACAGCACATCAGCTCGGATAAGGACATCTGCTTGGCAAGTCAATCACAAAATGTAATTATAGGGGGAAACAGCGATAATAGTAAACACCAAGCACAGGATGACACTTGATATCAGTTTAGGAAATCCCATCCAGTGGCAATAATAACCGAGACTGCAGTCAGGGGCCCGCTGCTGTCGGATCAGCCCTGTCTGCCATAGGGCCGTTCGCAGCAAAATCTCCAAGTGGACGAATCTGTGCTGAAAATAATATATAAAATTGTGATCTGATCGGATTTTATAAAAAATATATTCTGCCAAACCTGCACTCAGCTTCATGATTACCGTGTCTGATTCCAGTGTTGCCCCTCTCTTCCCCTTCCAAAGACACATAATGTATTTTCCAGGATACACGGTCCAACGGCAGAGACACATACCATCCCAAAAAACACCTGGTCCCTCCCCACTGAGGTGATTGCAGCCGTCTTTCCTCGCAGCGGCAAGAGATCAATTCATGCAACCTTCAGCCATAGTAAATAAGAATTATCTGGAAAATATGAGATGCTACCACTGTCCAGTAAGGATCCCCACACATTATTAGGTTATTATGATTTAATTGAATTGATATTGATTCCTATCCTTCCTCACAGTGGATAATGATGCATAAACACTTTCTGAAAATAGTCTGTCGCAGCATTGTTGCCATTTGCTCTGGGTCATTATATTGCATTGTTGAATAGTGTTCACTTGCATTGCTGAACAGTGTTTAAACAGAATCTCTGTCAAAACAGTCTAAATAGCCTGTTGTCTAAATAGCCAGTCTGTCAAAATAACCTGTCGCTAATGTCTGGTTAATGCTTATTTTAAAGGTCTAATCTACCCTGTTTGCACTTTGGATACTGGTGGGAGGGGCAGGGGTGAGAAATGTTTATACGTAATCATTTATACATTTGTAACTACTTGTACTGTCCTGTGATGGCATATGCCAAAAAAAAAAGACAAAAAATGACCAGCACACAACTTTGCATTGAATTAAAAAAATAAAAGCATGATAAATGTTTTTGTTTGGCTGTTATATTCCTTGTGCAGCGAGCATGCCTGTTCGCGGTGTGATGATGTCACTGATGTGGCTGTGACAGGGATGCAGCAAAGGATTGTGGGGGATGTAACCCATAAAAACAACAGCCTATAATTTCAGTGGTAACAACGGTATCAGAAAAATTTATTTACAATTAAAAAACAAAAATAGCTCATGATTGATCCCATTACTCAAAGCCAAATTACACACTGTTGTGTTCATTCAATATCAATAATTTGATAGAATATAATAAATGCAATATTATTCATACTGGCTTGTCAGGGATAACACACTGGTTGTGGTTGAGCTACTGTTGGCACCATTTCCATGACATGTGCTAAATTATTTCCTTTCATTACAACATATTCCCATTTTCTCCGCTGTGAAATCTGAAAATCAATCGTACTGATGAGCAAACTCTGAGAAAACAACTCCATAGCAGAACATGCAAAAGTGGACCTGGATAATGGATTACATGTGGAAATTACCTGTTAGTTGGATCTGTATACTTAATTATTCAAAATTAAATGAAATGGGTATCACTCAATGCATAAAATGTATATTTTCGGTATGGCTATAAAGACAAATTCTATGATACTACATACCCAACCAATTTGTATTAATTTAATCTCTGCCTATTGCAGTTTTTATGCTTTCCTATTGCCATATTTCTATCAGGGCTTTGTTCTCTCCCTCTCTACTGTCCCCGGCACTCCCTTGCCAGCTTTCACACCAAACATGAATTACTGCCGACCTGTCGATACCCCTGCGTCTTTTCTAGCAGGCTCTATTGTAGCTATATATTGCATGCCAACAGCCCTTTGCCTCTTCTTCTTCTATGGATTCAGTTCAATGGTGCAAATGTAACAAGTGACATCACCCCCTACTGCCCGTAATGGGTGTTGTGCTCTTTATTCCCAGGCTGTGCTCAGAAAGGTACAAAACTCAGGTTTGACGCCAGCTCCAGTGACTGGAGGGACATTGTGAGTGACCAACAAGGACCCAGGCGCAGACCAGGATAAGGCAGGGAAGGAACGTTTATTGATCAAGCAGAATTCAAAGCCGGTAGTCAGAGTCAGGTAAGGTACAAAAACAGAATCCAAAAAGAGACGTCAAAAGGCAGTCCAAAGATCAAAACCAAATAAGCAGAAGAGCAAACAAACAAAATCGGAAGGCAAAAACTCAGAGTCAAACAGAAGGTGTGTCTCGGAAATCACAAAAAAACTCAGTGAATCTTGATCAAAGTTCTGACACGGAATGAGTGCAAACAAGGAACTTAAATACAAGCGGGGAAGATAACACAATAGGAATCAGGTGTGACTGGGAGGGGAAAAGGGCAAGAACACAGGTGAGAACAATTAGGATCACTAATACAATAACAAGGGGAGACAAAAGACACGGACTGGGAAGCACATAGACACACTGAAAATGAACGACCTGGAAGAGCAGGTAGACACGTGCACAGTTCAAAGGGGATGGAGTGCATAGATAGAAAATGCGTGCAGACAAAGCGATAGGAGAGAAACGTAAGATCATTAGTAATTAGTAAATGTTAGTAATGCAATCAAAATCCCTAATGTTAGTAGATTAGTTGGTTAGTACTATATACACATAACTAATATGTACAGATAGAAAGAAAGAAAGAAGGAAGTAAATGAGATAGAAAATAAAGCAGAAAACCATATAACCAAAATCACCAGAATAGTGCAATAACAAAGCCAAGGAGTGGATTACCGAATAACAAGGAACACGGACAGACGGGGGAAACTGACGTGAATGATAAGTGAATGCTGAGAAAAATAATAAAATACAAAAACAAGCAGAACAGAAGGTGCATAACATAACAGCCATTACCGTGGACACTGCCCTATATTTGTCAGAGGGTCTTCGGTGTTCCCTTTCTGCAGGTTCACCAGTAAACAGGTTGCAAGGTTTAATAGAATAAAACAGGACCTGCACTTACAACCAGGGAGGTGTAGGTTCAAATCCTGGGATCGCAGAACAGTGGTCCTACTGTTGCACGGCAGAGCAAGAAATTCTTGTTGGAGGTCATTTGTTAACATATCCAGGTTGTGTACAGAAAATGGGTCAAATCTGAAAATAATAATAATAATAAGGCATTGAAGTCACCCATCCACCATACAGATAAATGTTTCAAAAGACAACTGCCTTGCTGTATGATTATTATCACAATGCCATCCTCTGACAGTCTCCACATAAAGAGTTGCTCCGCCCGCACCAAGCAGAGCACAGGCAATTTAGTCTTTTTTTTCATTTGAAGGGACAAAAAAATAAGAAACCTCAAAGGCACCCCCCTTTTTAGAAGAAAAGATCTGAATCTCTTGTGTTAGAATATCAAACATTGTGTTGTCCCCATTTCCCTTATGTGTGGCCCGGGCTTCTGCTGAACGTTTTCCTTTTTTTCTGAGCAGGGACATTTAATCTCTGCAGAAATACGCCTTGTGTTTCAGGGACAAAGGTCACCTTTTTGTCAGACTACCTTTGAAAAGCACATATTTCAGAGCAAAGGAGTTGTTTTTTGCTTGCTCTCTCTCTCTCTCTCTCTCTCTCTCTCTCTTTCTTTCAGTCTCTCACTCTCTCTCCTGCAGTTCAGCTAAAGCTGTTTTATTTCCTTCTAAAGTTCCAAAGACCGATGCAAAGTGTCATAAAAAACAAAGATCCAGGCGGAACTAATACTTCCTAACCGTAGTGCTACAGAGGCACAGTTTGTTTGTTGCACGGTTTTTTTTTGTATGCCGCATCAGGACCTGGGGATACAGTGGCCTCTACTCAATTCTCATTTCATCACCACAAACATGTTTTCTATGGAGATGGCCTTTGTTTGTGGTAATGAGTGACTGGCACAGAGACCTGCTCTGAGAGTCATGAAAGGAGAATTGTGTGTGCACACTTCAAGTGTATGCACATTGTAACTGTAAAAACCTGTTTTGCAACTGCAGTCACACCACTGTCACCACAGTCACAGCTGTAAATGTTAGCTAGCCAATTCATTCTCATTTTCCTCCACAATCATGATATAAACCTTAAACATTCAAAGTTCAACATTCGAATCTTAAAATATAGTTATAAGTTTGTAAGCATTACATTGCACCATATCTATAGGCATTAGGTCCACAAAAATAGTGACCTGTTTATTTTTATTTTTTATCAGTACAATTTGATATTTTGTTGATGCAAGGCATAATGAGATCTCTTCAATCTCCTCAAGAATAACATCACAGCACCCCAACCACAATTGAAACTTCTAACTGTCAGATCAGAAATTAAGTTGCCTAACCGGGGTTCCTGGTAGTGCTGGTAAACGTTGCATCGTCATCTCGTTGTCATGTGGGCCATGGTCTTTTCCCACCTGCGCATCCTTCAACACATCTCTGTGTTGTTTGCGGGCAGCTATAGGCTTCACCGCCATCGTTAAGTTGCGATCGCAAATTCCACACTTCCGGGCACTAATAACTTAACAATAATAACATGTCTATTGATCGGTCAAATCAAGGTTGGTCCTTAACTTACAGTAACACTCAGACTTAAATGTTTTTTACACTAACACTTGTGTAACCCTTGAGTAACTGTACCGCCATGTAAAGATTGGATGGATCCAAGTACCTCCAAGTCCTTGGTCCTCAGTGGTGAGAAACAGGATATTCAGTCTTCTGTATTCACACCTTTGAGTCTGACTTCCTTAAATCAATCACTCTACCTTGGCTACCTGGTAGAATGTGGGGTCTGACACTCTACCGCTCTGCCAGAGGCCTAGTCAGATAGTTGTCTATCATGATCTGTGATCTGACATCTGAATAGCGCTGTGTTTGTGGTGTGTCTGTGTGTGTGAGTGTGTGTGTGTGTGTGTGTGTGTGAGTGTATGTGTGTGAGTGTGTGTGTGTGTGAGTGGAGCTGTGAGTGTGTGTGTAGGGGGTATCAATGCAGCCGGCGATAGTGTGGCTAGAAAAGTTTTAGAACACCCCCATTTTTCCAGTTTTTACAGAAATTTAAGCAGTTCAAGTCCAGTGAATAACCTGAAATGGCACAAAGGTAAGCGGTAAACTGGCAGAGGTTACAAAAAAAAGTTTAGGTTACCGAAAACTGAAAAATAATGTACATTTTTTGGCAGTGAGTAGTTTCCTACACCATCAAAAGGCACTTGGAAACTGGAGGAAACTCTGACAGGAAGAGGTCTGGCAGACCCAAAGCCACAACAAAATCAGAAGACAAGTTTCTGAGAGTCAACAGCTTGCGTGATAGGCGGCTCACAGGACAACACCTTCAAGCAGAGTTTAAAGCACAGCTTAACACTGGTCGAAGTAAGGAAGTCTCAGTTTCAACTGTGAAGAGAATTTGAGATATAAAAAAAGGCCCTTTTCAGGGAACAAGTAATGGGTTAACGTGGGTTAACAGTCACTCTGTACAAGTCGCGGCCTCTGGATCCAGCAAAAGAGCCCCAGACCATCATGCTTCCTCCTTCATGTTTGACAGTTGGTGTCACACACTGAGGAACCGTCCTTTCGCCTACTCGACGGCCCACAAAAACCCTGCATGATGAACCGAAGATTTCAAATTTTCCAGTCTTCAGTAGTCCACTGGCAGTGCTTCATGGCCCAGGCAAGCCTCTTTTTCCTATTTTGCCATCTTACTGCCACTCGACCTGTCAAATCTGCAGCTCGAAGTCTTCTCTTCACAGTTGAAACTGAGACTTCCTTACTTCGACCAGTGTTAAGCTGTTGTCCTGTGAGCCACCTATCACGCAAGCTGTTGACTCTCAGAAACTTGTCTTCTGATTTTGTTGTGGCTTTGGGTCTGCCAGACCTCTTCCTGTCAGAGTTTCCTCCAGTTTCCAAGTGCCTTTTGATGGTGTAGGAAACTACTCACTGCCAAAAAATTTACATTATTTTTCAGTTTTTGGTAACCTAAACTTTATTTTTTAACCTCTGGCAATTTACCGCTTATGTTTGTACCATTGCAGGTTATTCACTGGACTTTAACTACTTAAATTTCAGTAAAAATGGGAGTGTTCTAAAACTTTTGACTGGTAGTGTGTGTATGTATGTATATATATATATATATATATATATATATATATATTGTGGTGTCCCTAAGGGTTGGGCAACACTCACGGACCTTTGCAGAGGGCGTAGGCAGGTAAATAACCCGGAGGAGGCAGTATTATAAGCAAAACAATAATTTATTAAACAAATCTTGACAACACAAAACAAAGGGCGGGGGCTTCGGGGAATACAAACACAAAGTCCAAAATCCAATTCCGTAATCCAGGTAAATTCCTCACACAGTCCAAAAGTCGGTACACAAAGGGGGTCCTCAAAACAATCCAGGTCAAACACAATAAACAATCCAAAAACACTTTTCCAAACTCTCTCTCCACCACACTCTCCTCAATCACCACCCTACTCCTTCCTAATGTAATCGGAACCAGCCCTTTAAATAGGCCTCCAAATGGCCTTCAGCTGTTCGTTAGTCCCAATTGCTGGACTCCGTTCAGGTGCTTGACTGTGGCCTGCTGGGAAATGTAGTGTTTCTGGCTCCCATGTGTCGAAGGGCCAGGCAGCCATTTCCTTGTGCAGCCCCTTGGGCTGCCACAATATATATTAGAATCATCTTAATCTTATACTGGCATTATAAATAAAATGTACTGTCCTCTTAATCTTAAAAAAATACGGACAACAAAGTTTTAGGATAAGAAAACGACATGTGGACTGCATACAAACAGCAAAATGTATCAGATTGTGTAAAGCAAATTAAGGTGAAAAATCATTCATGTTTGTGATGTCATGGCTTTTATTCAGAGTGCTCTGCAGAAGTTTAGTAAGCTAAATATCAATAAAAAAATATATAATTTAGTGTGTGTGTGTGTATTGAACTGTCTGAATGTCTCACAGTTTTAGGAACAACCGGGACAGTCAACCCTAAAAAAACTGTCACGGATAAACTGGTAACTAAACATGAACTCTTGAATGGACTGTTGAGTGACTAACTGTGTAATTGTTACAGGAAACTGTTGGTCCACCATGGACTGTTTGAACAACTTTGTGCTTCCAAGAAGTAGTGACTAAGTCACTCCTCTTAGAACCAGGGAAGGATGTAGGTACACCTGTAGCAAGTAGCATCAAATTGAGGTGGATTACACTGGGGAATATCTGCCACACACTTTTAGATATGTGAAACCACTTCTGGGGGCTATGACCAGGGTTGGGAGGGTTACTTTGTAAATGTAATTAGTGCCTGATTACTGATTACACGGCTCTGAAAGTAATCAGGTACGAATACAGTTACATGTCTCAAAAAAGTAACGTATTCAGATTACTTTTGGATTACTTACTTTTTCCATCACAGATGGGTATGTTTTGGGGTACAGGAGACATTGGGAAGCTGTTATATAGCCAAAGGTGGTGCTACTTAGTACTAAAAGGGTGCTCAAACCTTTGCACACGCCATGTTCACTTTTTTATAAAAACTTTATTAAAAACAAATTACCAGTAATGTTACAGACCTGAGAGCAGATTAACATAGTATACAGTAAGATGGCAGTCTAAGCACAATAAATTGTTTACTAGCTACCATTATCTCAGCCTCACTTGTTGTCAGTCACTTGCCCCCAGTATATTATGCATTCAGCAGCAGTCTATTAACTTCGATTTTATCCCGTTTTGAAATGTTATCGTTTCAACAATAAAGAAAGCAGTATAAAATTAGCAGAGCAGTTATTGCGATGCCTCAAAACCGTAGTGTGGGAGAATCAGATCTCAGCCAGGGCCAGATAGACAGTGATCCGAAACCACATTTAACACATTTCTTCAGAGTCAGATGTAATCGGGTTTTATTGTATGCGAAATCACCTACAAGAAAACATAGTATGCTCGCCGCGCAGCCTAAGAATGCTGGCAGTAAACTTGCGGGATCTCTAATACAAAGTTAGAAGTCTAAAGCATGGTGGGATTCGCTTGCTTAATTGTTAGCCCATGTCCTCTCACCCCTCGAGCTGCGGAGCTCGAACTGGGCTCATGAATCCTAGTGACAGGGTGGACCAGGCCGTGTATAACGTGGGCTGCTGCTGGCCACACAAACTGACCCACCAGAAACACAGGGACAGAGCATGGGGCTCAAAACTTCTCAAAAAAATTCCCACAGTAGGCTAAGGTTAGGTAACAGCAAATTACTGCAGAACTGTGTTCAGTAAACTGAAGGTTAGCTAACGTTGACTTACCTCCAAGTGCTTTTTGAGATTCGACGTCGAGTCCTTTGATGCCGACAGTATCTTTACAACTGGAAGGGACAAGGTACACTGGACCGACAGATTTTTCCCATGTTCTGATTTAAACTGGAAATGGTGTCGATAACGCCACGAACTAAAAGCTGCTTTTTCTTCCATCTTGCCGCTATCAATGTTTGTCGGAGTGCGGGCGCGCGCTTTTTTTAAACGCATTTTTTTAACGCATTTTTTGGTTCTGTGCAGCGGCTGTAGTTTTCGTGAGCTGTGATGATAATCATGTAGGCGTGATAATTTCATGCTGTAGCTTTAGTAATGAATATTATCTCGTTAATGTTTGTAAGGAAAACTTTCCACCAAGAATTCCAATAAGTAATCTAAAATGTATTCACTTCAGGTTTATTAAAGTAACTGTATTCAGATTACTCGTTTTTCAAATGTAACGCGAGCTGAATACAGTTACTTGATTTTTGTATTCTGATTACGTAACGCCGTTACATGTATTCCGTTACAACCCAACCCTGGCTATGACACATGGGCTGTCTCTCCCTTCCTGTCTGGGGTTTCTGATTCCTTACAGCTTCCTTCAAGATTCTGTATGAAACCCCCGGAGTCATGTTTTTGCCACAATAAAGAACAAATTTGAACATTTTGATATCCGGTGTCATTCAAATGGAATATTATTTTTCATGTTCTGTCAGTACAGAAGTGCCTTCTTAAGCCCACTGAGCCAAAATATTCTCACTGATCATTAGAAATTGCAATGACACCCCCCTCCCCATTCTCTAACTGCCCTTCCAACACCCAAGGCAAACCTTATAGAATGTAAATTTTAAACATTGTTTGTTTGTTCATCACAAAGCTATTCGGTCACCACAGGGTTAAATGTGAGAGCGGTACATCTTTCCCTTGATGTGGCACTTGTGTCCAGGGGAAGCGATTTGCACCTGCCCAGACTACTTTCACAAGATCCATGTGACCTGACCCGAAGCATCTTTGATTTACCTGCCGCTTATTTTCTCCTCCGATGCATTTAAGAAATGAATCCCCAGGCAGGCACAAGGCTTTCATCTCGAAAGCAGCACTGGTTGACACAAAGAAATGTCACTCCCAGCCTTAAGGGAATTAATCCTTCTCAATAAAGTTCACCAGTAACATTGCAAGAATTAACTAAATATATGCACAACCACATAACCCTGTATGCTGCGGTGAAACACAGGTATTATGTTAAGAAAAAGGCTTGTTGTAAAGGCTGTGTGTCTTTCGTTTAATGAGCCATGTTATATTGAAGCAAAGGCATGACTACACCTACCCTAGATAGCTCTATGATATTATGTTACCAATTTTGACAATATGAAGAATATTATTCAATAACTTGTGTGGAAATAGAACAGACACTAAGCAAAGTACTTTATATATTTTTTAAATGTAGCCTAATGGTGCATTGGCAGCATATTATATGCTATCATGTATCTTTAAACAGTGCGGACACTTATAGCTATAAAATACATGCAATGTAGAAAGATACAGCAAACAATATTATTATTGTTATCAGGGGAATTCCATGGTAAATACACTCTAGCACCAACTAAACACTGCATCCAACAGAAACACGTAACTTTCCATTATAACACATTCCACGCTGAGCTTTCCAATGACATCAACTTTATCAGGCTGATTTCATCGTTGCGGTCCCATATCTTTTTATTCACCAACTTCCATAATTGTGGGTTTCCATATCTGTGATACTCCTCTGTTTTTGGACTACTGTTGCAGCCCAAAGCAAAGATCATGTCATTATCTACTGCCAACGGATCTATTTCTATAACTTTTTTTACGTCTGTACCAACTACCTTCTTTTTAATTTGTTTTTTTTATGTCTGCTGCTGGTGGTGGTAAGATTAATTTCCCCACTTGGGATAAATGCTATATTCTATTCTGTTTTGCTGACCATAGAGGGGACATGGCATAATTATAATCAGGGTTTGGGTTATACCGAAATATCTTTGGGGTCGCTGTATTTTGACCAAAACCTTTTTAGAAATTAAATAAATAAATAAATAAATAAAAGCACGGCTGTACCCATGGCATTGCAATTAAACTGCTCGCACGGGCGGACACACACAAACGCATGCATGCATGCATGCCTTTACCTACACCAGAGCTATTCAACACCAGGCCTCAAGAGACACAGTATCTGCAGGTATTTGCTCGAACCGTGCACTACACCGCCTGGCTTCACTAATTAGCGTACCTCCTGGACCAAGCAGGTAAACTAATTATTGAAATACCTGCAGCCCTCGAGCCCTGGAATTGAATGGCTCTGACCTAGACTTCAATCAGAACCGAGACACACGATTCAGCGACCAACTCGGCTATTTGATTGAACACCGATTTAAGGCACAAACATATTTCTTGCGGAGACAAAGTTCGCCCAGTTTGAGTGAACAATATGACGTAATTGCGGGGCAAGCGAACAAGCGCAGACATTCAGCAAGTCAGCTTGTAATCAAAATGTATAAAAAGTCTGGTGTTCTATCCCTGAGATGCATCGATTTGAAGTAAATGACTACGCATTCGTGCTCAATGCACTATATATTGGAAAAAAATACATAAGACAACATATTTACCTTAAAGTAGCAAAAAAAAGTAGCACATTCTTTTAAAAAAGAAGAAAGTTAACCATAGTAAATTGCGTTTCAAAGTACGATCGGGGAAGTTTTAATGTGCCTTCAAAGTGCTATGATTCAGTGTGATGGTGTTTCTTTTCAGCTTAAAAAACACTCGTGTAGGTGTAGCACGAGGGGGGGGTCAAGTTTACAATAAACCTGTCTACTCATATTTACCACAACACATCAAAAAAATGTTTACATAAAATGTGTACAAATATTCTAGTTATCAGTCCTTACAGAGACTCCACATATGTTTGATTTTGATGCGGCTATGAGAGATCCGGTCTCACTAAAGGGAACCAAAGAGCATAAGGAGATGTGGCAGAAAACATGATTATTTACGATATTACTTCAAATAATTCCTGTCCTCAACTAAAGGTCACCCCCGAATAAGCACCATGGTCATTATTAATAGCCACAGAACATAAAGCGCTTAATACACGATTATCACATTATAAATGATAAAGCTAGCTATGTATCTAACTTAGGTGTGACCTTTAGGCGTAAACTCCATTTCAAGCCATCTGACTGATCTGATTCATTTGTACTTTGTTGCCAGCTGTCAATCCGCCAGCATTTTGAAACTCGGTAATAGAGCGGCCTGCCAGCGGCAGGACCATTCACCAACCGTTTTGCCTTCTCTTAACGGCTGATCCTCATCTCGACTGCCTCGCCTCCACCCTCCGCTAGCGGATCACTATAGTGCCGATCACAGCTGTGCCGACAGCGGGCCGTTAGCTGGGCACTGTAGGCTTGCTGCACTCCCATTTGTTCAGTTCTGTACTTGTTTCATTGGCGGCACAGAGCGCTGTGAATGTTTTTGAGCCTGAATGCACCTTGGACATGTAACATACCTGGGTCATTGAATTAACACCACCAATGGATAAACGCTGCCTAAAATAGATGCAGCATAAATAATAAGCAGTTTGATATAAACGCTGTGGTGATGAATCAAAAGAGGGAGTCTCCAGGGACTGGAAGACTCTCCTTTGAGAGAGTCTTAAAGAGTCTATGTCAACAAATTAAGATGAACTATCCTGTTTTAGCACAGTAATCGTAAAAGAAGGAAAGAAAGCACTTTACTATAAAAATGTTTAATTTCACAATAATTGTTATTTATATGTATTCATTATTCTTTCCATGACGGTGCAGCAACAGATCAGGGTATTACAAAAAGTAATTAAATTAAAACGCAAACCAATGTATGTCTTTTATTAGTTATTATTATGTCCAAATTATATATTTTTATGAATAGGCTTTAAACATGTTTACTTTGTGGGTGTTTGTCTTCATCTTACTGACTTTGATCTGGAGTGATCAAGGATCACGTGCATTGTTTTCTTGAGAATGCTTTCAGCATGCAACTCAGAATGTGTGCAAAACAGTTACACGCAGAACGAGTGACTGGCGGTGGCACAAATCAGTCAGGCATCGACCCAGTGCTCCATCCACGATCAATCAACCCTGTGTTCGCTTTCAAGCAATACCTGAAGGTTCGCTGTAACACCACCAACATGGAGGAGTCCTTCTGCATTGTCCTTAGGTTAACAAGGCACAACGACTTTTTAATACAATCATGTCAATATTGAACTCATCTATCAAATTGAAATGGCAAAATTATGTTGTATGTCCTCGAATAATATAAACCCCAAAAAGATGATAAATTGACATACAATTACAAGCTTTCACAAACGTACTCTCCCTTCTGGTGGTTATGTTTTTTTCTCTCAAAATAATAATTATTGTTATGCAAAGTGCAAACAGAGCATTGCACACATAAAATAAGTAGTCTATTCCTAATTAAGCAAATTATGAAAATTTCTTTATAGAAATATTTCTCCTCTCCTTTTATGTTTTCAATTAATTTCCTTCCTTTCTGACACCCAATCTAAAGACACACAAGCTCTTTATTTTCCAGCTGCCATTTCTGGGAATTATGAACAGTCTGTAGGCTTATTTGTTCTGTCAATCTTTGATAATAGAAGGAACACGTTTGACAGAATTTACAAATAATTAAAAGCGAGTTAAACTTTACTAGGGGAAAAATGCATTCGGCCCTACTTGCAAAGACCATTTTCACAGAGGGAGCAATTGTGCTGAATGGAAAGCAGTAAAATAACTATTATAAAAATATTTGGAAGGGAAAAAAAATAATTCAGGTCATATTAAATGCTGTGTGTCAAGGCTCTGCATATTTGGTTCTTTTTCCCCATTTCAATTTTTATATTACATAAAGAAAAATTAAATTCATTTGGCTGTTCTCGCTCTGGTACTTTCTCGACTCCCCCGCACCCCCCCAACCTGTTTCGAATGCAGTGTGAATCTCAACACCTCCTTTCTTTATTCTTTTCAATTAATAAAATGTCTATCATCTCCCTTTATATTTCACAACAAAGGTTCTTTTTTTGGAGTGGGGGGGGGGAGAGGGTGGCACGTTATTGATGCCAGCTCTCGCCCCGGCGCCAGCAGTTGCGGTTGCCTCTGCTCTCCATGAGGCTGTGACTGGCTCCCCCTCGTTACAGTCAAACCCCTGCCAGGATGGACAGAACCAGCAGCTTCTCTGGTTTGAGTGCCAGAGCCAGGCTTCTCCTCTCTCCTGGATCTCCCCCCGTTTTAGACAGGCCTCAGGGTTACAGCCTCTGAAACAGCTACAAGATGGCTCCTATTGGGAAAGAACAGAGCACCATATTTCTCCAGATGCAGGTTAGGGTGGGGGGGGAGGGCATTTCCCCAGGTGCATCCCTAGTTTGATGGGGAGGGGGTAGTCCCTGTCAGAATGGGGACAGCTCTCCACTTGCTTCCCTGTAGAGCTCAGGTATTGGGGGCAGCTGTCCTGGGTTAGGTGGGCGGGGGGGAGGGGGGGGGGAATTAGGCTCTCTTTGAAGGTGGCTGATCCCCCTTCCTGGACTGAGCTGGAGCAGCCATGTCAGGACTGCGTCCAGGGCTCGTAGACGTGGAGACCTGGCAACTGTGGCTGGGGATCCCCCTGAGGCAGGGGTTAGCCAGCTGTGAGCCGACCTCTCACTCTTACACGCGCACACACACACACACACACAGAGGTAGCATACATACACACCAATATAACATACACACACAGATGACACACACCCCCACAGAGAAAACACTCACATATACACACATACACACACACACCAAGATAGCATACACACACACAAAGATATCACTCACATACACACACACTCACACACACTGAGGTAACATACACAGATAACACTCACATACACACACACTCTCCCACACCGAGATAACATACACATACTTACACAAACAAATACAAACGCACATACTCCAACATAGATAACATAAACTGACACACACACACACACACACACACACACAGATAGCAATCACATAAGAACACACACTCACACATGCTCATATATACACAGATACACACATAAGCATAAAAATAAATTTACAGTCATGCAAACACACACACACACACATGAAGAGAGAGAGACCGATAGCATAAGCACACACTCACACACACACCGATAACACTCTCACACACACTCACATATACAGACACAAGCATAAAAATACATTGAACCTCACGCAAGCACACACACACATACACACACACACACACACACACACGGTCCTCCTGGGACACCAGGGCTGTGTTGTTTCATCCTCCATGTGTCTGAGAATCGTTCACGAGCAACAGGCAGACCTCTCCACAGTGCCGTAAACCCTGGAGCCATTACTCCCATTAGCATGGAGCTTTTTATCCTTCAGCACAGTCTCGAGGGAGGGATGACCAATCCCAAATCAATCCCTGAAGAACTTAGCACTTAGCGATGAGCAAGACAAATGACTCCAGGTTGCGCTGGAATGCATAGGACCACTAATCATGGGTGAGGTTAAAGGACTGAGAAAGGAGATGGTGAATAATCAACAGAGAAGGCATTAAGAAGCATGTTGTCTCACAGAGGAGGGAGAGAGATCATGCTGGTGATATTCGAAGGGCTTGAGTATTCTAATGTGAAGAAATTATAATTGTAATTCTAACAGTCAAACTGCCATGCCTGTCATTTATTTTCCATTGAGGCCCTAATTGGAAAGTAAACTCTGAACGCATAAGGTTTGCAGTTGAATTGTTCGTTTTTTGTTCCTAATTTCATTGCCTTTAAAAAGTGTCACCACAGTAAGTCATCAATCAATCAATTGCACTCAACAAGGTGTAGCGCTTCTATTTTTATTCAAATGATCAGTACTTTATTGGTACCCTGCTTAAGCTTGCGATTGAGCGAGCTATGGTAGATCATTTTTAATCAGGTGCTGTCTAAACAGGTGAAGAAGACCACCCTAAACTAATTATTCAATAGAATAAATATCCATGCAACAAATATGCATTAGAAAAGAGACGTATTCAGACACACCATACATTGCATTTAAAACATGAATGTATTTGATCTTGGGGTTGAAGTCCGGGGACAGGATTGTGCCTGGCTGGCTGGATGGTAGATGGTGGATGGAGGATGAGGTTGTTCACTGATCATGATTTTGAAGCACTTGATTCATTTGACTGCTCCTCCCCACCCTGTTAACCTCCACCACCTCAGCTCATTCCGGACCTGGCTGTTAGCTTCCCCAAAAATGCTCATGTCCCCCCCCCCACCTCCCCTATTCGCTCTCTGATGGATACCAATTGATCAGGCACTGAGGGCTACAGTTCCTGCCTGCACACAGTCCATCATTAGACTCTACAAACCAGCGAGAGCTCTGCTCTCAGCAACCAGTCACCTGATTCCTATATCCACCGAGGTCATGTTCCCTGGACATGCCTCTTTCCCTCACTGCTGCTCCCCAGTGGTGGAGTAAGAATTGTCTGAGCTATTCTGCCACTGACTCAACACTCACCTGCTCAGGTGCCCGGCTGGATCCAATCAACATTTGTATCCAGACCTTTCTGAGAGATGTAGGCTGATATTAAGTAAATCTATCATGCAGTCTGATAACCTGCTCAGGTTTGGTAAGAGATTTGGAAAAGCTGTTTGAATGAGCTGGGGAACTGTGTTTTTAGCAGCATGTTTTTCAGGGAACAGCTTTAGGAATTACTGTCCCTGTGGTTTATCAGGATTCTCTGAGTGAAAATGTAACAAATGCATTTTGTTAAACCATGAATGTAGGTGGGAAATAAAAAAGGAACACCTGAGAATGAGAGTCATCCCTTCAGGTCAGAGTCTAGCAGAAAGAGAGGAGAGGGTGGCAAAAATATGTCTAGATGTCAGAATTCTGTGTCTGAACTTCAAATTTGTTGTTTATAATCAATTATTCAGATGTACTCCTCGTACCACCCTTATCAAATTTTTATATCTGTAGAAACAGTGTTACTGTCAAAACTCCCTCTCCCACATCTGCAGAGGAAATGGGTACCTCAGAACATTTTGTCTTCAGCCAAGAGATGAAGTTCATTATTTGTTATGTTAGTTTACCCAGAAATCACATTTTCATATTTTTGTGTGTGAGAAAAAAGATAACACCACTTTTATTGATATTGTCTTCAGCCAAGAGACGAGACTGAGTTAATTATTTACATCAAATAGCATAGGGTTTATTAATAATTGGCCTACGTTTTGGGGAGAGCCTGGTTTACTGAAGAGAGACGGACTCCACCCGAGCTGGAGGGGTGCTCTTCTTTTATCTAATAACATAGGCCATAGTCTGAATCGGCGAAATTGACATTCAAGAGCTACAGCCAGGCAGCAGACAGACGGTCTTAAACAACTGTCTGCAAGTTTCCCTGAACTCGTGACTAGTTTCCACCCCAGTTCCCACATAATTGAGACTGTGTCTGTTCCACGTAGAGAAAACCGTAGTCTATTGAAACTCAAACCTCCCCGTGGGATTTTTTCTAATAATCTGATAAGGATCAACACGAACCATCGTAATGCAAATGCTAAACCTAATTAGCATTTGCTAAAAAATTGCTAAAAATTGCTAAAAAATTGCTAAAAAACTCTCCTTAAAATTGGGTTGCTAAATATAAGATCACTAGCTCCTAAAGCTGCCCTTGTGAACGAACTGATCACTGATTATAAACTTGACATTTTAAGTTTGACGGAGACTTGGCTTAGACCTGATGAGTACATAGCATTAAATGCATCTACCCCAGTTGGATACTCTAGTTGTCACAACCCTCGACAGTCAGGCAGAGGTGGCGGCGTGGCTGTTATTTTTGACACTAGACTACGCCTTACTAAGAAATCTTTAAACACATTCCCTTCATTTGAAGTGCTTTCCCTGGGCTCCATACAGACTAATGTAGATAATAGATCTGCATTTACTTCATCTTTTATACTAGCTACTATCTACAGACCCCCTGGACCCTATGCTGTTTTCCTCTCAGAGTTTTCTGACTTTTTATCAAACCTAGCAGTTATGGCAGATAAAGTTGTGATTATAGGCGACTTTAATATTCATGTTGATAATGGAAATGATTCTCTAGTGAAGGCTTTTGCTTCTATTCTTGACTCCGTTGGTTTTGTCCAAAATGTGTCTGGGCCGACTCATTGTCATCAACATACACTGGACTTAGCTTTATCCTATGGTATTAGCATTAGCAATCTAGTTGTCTCTCCTCATAATCCTGTGCTCTCTGACCATTTCCTTATTACGTTTGAAATTCATGCTACCACTGCTATTAGATCAAAACCAGTGTTCTACTTTAGTCGCTCCCTAAATTCCTCTACCATACCTAACTTTGTCAGCCTGTTCCAAGAATCATTTACTGTTAATCAGGATCCCACTAGTCTACAATCTATTGATCAGCTGACTGACAATCTAAATTACACCCTGCGCAACACACTTGATGCTGTTGCGCCTCTCAAAAAAAAAACTAGCCAAAAGAAGCTTGCACCATGGTATACTGACCACACACGTGCTCTTAAACAAGCTTCTCGCAAGTTGGAACGTAAGTGGCGATCCACTAAATTAGAAGTATTTTATTCTGCCTGGAAAGACAGTCTGGTACAGTACAAATATGCTCTCTCCTCCGCAAGGTCAACCTATTTGTCTGATCTGATTGAGCGTAATAAGAATAATCCAAAATTTATTTTTGATACAGTGGCCAAACTGACAAAGAACCAGACTGAAACCAATGCTAAGCCTCCGGCAGCCCATAATAGTAATGATTTCATGAACTTTTTCTCTGAGAAGATTGAGAAAATTAGAGATGAAATTTCTAAAATGGCACCTTCTGCTGTAGCGGACACTGATCAGAAAGCACAGGCTTACCAGGACAGGGGTCCTATGGCTACTCTTGAGTTTTTAGTGCTCTGGAGTGGACTGAATTTTCTAAATTGGTTATGTCCTCCAAACCATCTACTTGTCAATTAGACCCAATCCCAACAAAACTTGTTAAAGAACTTCTTCCTGTTATGGGGCAATCCATGCTAGACATTATTAATCTGTCTCTTTCATCAGGCTATATGCCAAATTCTCAAAAAGTGGCAGTAATTAAGCCACTTTTAAAGAAACCAAACCTTGACCCAGAAAATCTCAGTAACTACAGGCTAATTTCTAATCTTTCTTTTCTCTCAAAAATTCTAGAGAAAGCTGTAGCTCAGAGACTGACTTCGTTCCTGACATCAAATGACATCTATGAAACTTTTCAGTCAGGATTTAGGCAACACCATAGCACTGAGACTGCTCTTATTAAAGTTGTCAATGACTTACTGATATCAGCTGACTGTGGATGCGTCTCTATTCTTGTGCTTTTGGACTTAAGTGCTGCGTTTGACACAATAGACCACCAAACTCTTCTGAGCAGACTTGAAAACCTAGTTGGACTGCGTGGACAGGCACTCTCCTGGTTTAAATCCTACCTATCAGATAGATATCAATTTGTGCAGTTAAATGACGAGCCCTCTGCTCTCATCAAGGTGGAATATGGTATCCCTCAAGGTTCTGTTTTGGGGCCATTATTGTTCTCCCTTTACATGTTGCCACTTGGTGATGTCATTCGTAAACATGGCGTACATTTTCACTGCTAGATGACAGATTATACCTATCAATGAAACCTGGCGATAGGAAATTCGAACAGTTGGAGGCCTGTTTTAAAGACATAAAAGACTGGATGTCAGATAATTTTCTATTGCTGAATACTGATAAAACAGAGATGTTGGTCTTGGGGCCCAAAACCTCAGAAGAGGGTTATCTGATTTATCTCTTAATCTGGATGGTTGCTCTGTTGCTGCAAGTTTGGTGGTAAAAGACCTTGGTGTTACTATAGATCCTGGTCTCTCATTTGATAGTCACATCAAAAACATTTCCAGAGTAGCCTTTTTTCACCTGAGGAATATTGCCAAAATTAGGGGCTTCCTGTCATTAATAGATGCAGAAAAATTGGTACATGCCTTTGTTACATCTAGATTAGATTATTGCAATGCATTACTGTCTGGCTGTTCCAATGCCTCACTCAGGAGCCTACAACTCGTACAGAATGCTGCTGCAAGGATCCTGACTAGAACAAAGAAATATGAGCACATTAGTCCTGTGTTAGCGTCACTTCACTGGCTTCCTATAAACTATCGTGTAGACTATAAGGTACTCCTCTTAACTTATAAGGTGTTGCATGGACTTGCACCCTCTTACTTGACGGATCTACTTCATCCGTACAATCCCCCACGTTCACTTCGCTCACAAGATGCAGGCAACTTGGTAGTCCCTAGAATATCAAAAATACAGCAGGTGGCAGAGCTTTCTCCTATAGAGCTCCTTTACTGTGGAACAGTCTACCCATCTCTGTGAAGGAGTCAGACACGGTCTCAATTTTCAAGTCTAGGTTAAAAACGCATCTCTTTAGTCTCTCTTATAGTCATTAGGTGCAGATGTGGAGGGCGTAGCAATAGAGCCTTCTGGTGCAATGAGCTATCCTTACTGTCACCAATCATAAGTGATGATCCGCCCTATCAGGACTGCTGATGATGTGGTGGGATGGTCTCTGAGTGCCCTCATGGCTGCGTGCTCCCTGTGCCACTCACCTAATTAGTTATGCTGCCCTAGATTACTTCTGCTGGTGCAAAAGTGTTATCACTACTCTTCCCCTGATCCGGTGTGATATTTATCATAGTCATAATTGCACCTTTCCTCTTTTCTCCCGGCTTCGTGGCACCTGCCCGGAGCTCACCTGCCCCAGAGTCAACCCCCACCCCTGCCATGTGTTAGCTGGATGCCGCTGGCCCAGACCCTAGCTGCTGGTTCCATCCCCGCCCTGCCCTGGTATCTGGAGGGATGAGGTCCACCCCACTCCTACACTTAGAATGCCCTTCCAGTGGTCTGTTAAGCCACATGAGCCTCAAGGACTATTTGTGTTGTTTTTCTCTGTATCCCACAATTTTCCAGGAGTTCATCTCGACCGCCTTTTAAGGGGTCAGGGAATAATTTTCCAGTTTCCTACATTGGCTCCAATGGTTTTCTGGTTTTTTGATTCCCTCTGGAAAATGCCAATTGTGAAGCGCTGTGTGACAACCTGTTTGTAAATGGCGCTATACAAAAATAAAGATTGAAAGATTGATTGATTATTTAAATCATATTGCCTCCCTGGTGTCTGAAACAATAGAGTTTCAGACACTTCTAGAATCTATGCCAAGGTGCATTGAAGCTGTTCTGGTGGCTCGTGGTGGCCCAACACTCTATTAAGAAACTTTACGTTGAGGCCCTCTGGGGTGGTGTAGTGGTAAGAGTGCTACCCAGTGCGACCGTGGTTAGATTCCACCGGCCACGCCAGCTCGGCTCTGGCTGTGAGTGCCAATAGGGGCTGGCAATCGGAAGCCAATATGAGCTCACTGCGTATTAGAGTGGCTCTATGTGTACTGGAGTTGATGGCTTGGTGAGTTCTGGCTCAGAAGAGGAGCACAGCAGTGAGCTCACACTCACTTAAAAAAAGTCAAAGAAAATAAATACCTACACACTATTGCATCACTCCCCGAAAAACAAGACAATGTAGGAACATTTCAAATACACAGGTCTCCATCGACATGAAAAATACCTGGTTGGTTTACATTTTTCTATATTTACACTCATAAATGCTCATTCACACACACACACACACACACCCATACACACACACACACACACACACATACTCACAGAAGCACATTGTCAAACACACACAAACAAACCCATACTCACAAACCTGACCATTCACACAGATATGTCAATGTTCACAAATATTTGCGATCAACAATGATAACAATAAAAAGAAAGTATATGCGCAGGGTAAACAAGGCTGAAAACCGTGCATATTCAAAAGGCAGATGAGCAGTCTTGAAAGAGTCGCATGAATTGGGATGTTTGTGCTGTGGCTCTTCTTGCTTGCGCACACTCAGGGCCAGCACCCTCATTTGGACTTAGCTTAGCTTTAAATACCCCCGATTTCATGAGCTGACCTTGCTGCAAATATTGCCACAGTGGAGACGTTGTCATAGTGCAGCGAGTTCTTTGCAAACTCAACAAGTCAGTAGTTCCTCCAAATTATTCATTAGCTCGTGGGAGGAAAGAGCCCATGTATCGGGTTTGGCGGGGAGGAAGGCTTTTACCCCTTCAGAGAGAAAAAACGAAATCATTTGTATTTTGCTCATGTTGCCTCCCACGCGAATGCTGTTTGTAGAATAGCCTTGTGCCGTTTATTTGCGCATTTCCAGTTATTAATTCACAATTTAAATAATTCCTGTTGATGCAACATAACCACATAAATAACATATTAGCCTAGCAGCTCTGCCTTGCCAGGTTTATTTAGGGTTCTTATTTTTCATTCCCTACCGATGCAAAATTGCATATGCAAGCTTCTGAATTTGTGGAAGGACATAATGACATGGGTTATTTAACCCCTTACCCTTACTGTGCAGGGGCTCTATTTTAAAGAGTAAATTAAATTAAATTAAATGACAAAAATGTTACGGCCGACCAAACTACAATACAACGCCCTTTGTACATGAAATAAGTGTCTGATTTGCATCTGGCAGATGGCTGAAAGCTTAGACTGGCCAAGGTCAATATCCTTGCTCTCTCCATCTCTCTCTCTCGCTCTCTCTCTCTCTCTCTCTCTCCATTCTATTAATGAGGATGTTAAATCTGCCCATTCCACAGGTCTATAACACCTCTACTCTGTTCAGCGCTCACTCAGGTAGGAGGGAGGAACCCTTACACCATCCAGATCAGTCCAGATTCCCACAGAAGCTCACAGTGAGGCCAAGCTTGTGTGTTTGGCGTTGCCCATGTTTCTCCATTCTCTCCTGCGTATGGCTAAGGCAGCTGCCACCAGGCCTCCTTAGAGGCCAAATGGCACAGTTTTACCATCCAGCTGAGATAAACACTAACTCAAATGGAAGGGTTGCTAGGTACAACCAAATGGCCATCCCATCGGCTGTAAGTCAGCAAAAGGAGATGATTGTTGATATTGCAATTACCTTGTCAGACCTCCCTTAGAGTACTGTGGGCAGTTCTAGGCACCACACTACAAGAAAGACATAGAGGCTCTTGAAAAAGTACAAAGAAGGGTGACTAAATTGGTAACTGGTATGAAAGGTAAAAGTTATGAGGAAAGACTTAAGATGCTCAATCTATTCAAGCTTAGCAAACGGAGACTAGGGGGGGATTTGATTGAGGTTTTTAAATTCATAAAAGGGATTAACAAAGTGAACTACCAAAGATTTTTAAAGATAAGTTTGGTTAGCAGAACAGGAGAACACCGGTGGAAATTAATTAAAGGAAAATTCTGCACAGATATATTTTTTTTACACAGAGAGTTGTCAATGTCTGGAACAGCTTGCCAGGTCATGTAGTTGAGGCAGAAACACTTGGGGTATTCAAGTCCACGCTTGATGCAGTACTGGATAGGACTAGGAAATGATGAGTCTAGATGGGCCGAATGGCCTCTCATCATTATGTTCTTCTTATGTTCTTATTACTCAGCTGTCACGTGCTCATTCAGGCGCCAGAGTCGCCTGTTTTTCCCAGAATGGGCGAGTATTAGTCTCATTCTTAGTTTTCATGACTCTCTTATCAGGAGATATCTGTGGGTGATGATGCACAGACTCCGGTCTTCAATGTCAGTTCCCATTGGACGAGTGCATGGAAGAAGCATCTGGTGTTTTAGTCTGATAGCTGATTTCCAGTAATAGTCTTGTCTCTGCTTTAAAAAAAGGCAAAACGCCAAAGAAAATAGCTGCAAGTTATTCTGCCGGCCTCTGCCAGTCTTTATTTTATTTTCACATTTTTCAACATATATTTTTTTCCAAAGGCGTCTGATAATCTACAGCTGATAATCAGACAGGGGCCTTTTCAGGACGAGCTACACCTCTGTCATGTGAGTTCTGAATGGTTATGCCTTCATTTACAGTTCTTTCTCGTCTGCGGTCTATTGCTTTTATGGTCTTTACGGTTCTCCCTTCATTGACCACTCCAAGGAGACTGTGAGGTCACAGAGAGAGGAATCACGCCCTAGGCCTTTATAACCACACCTCCCTGCCGAGAGCAAGACGTGATTGGTTCACCTAACGAGTACAAAGGGAACCAATTGCACTCATTGCACCGACTCGACAGGGTGACATAAAATTCCTGCAGCGGGTTCAGCGAGCTCTGATACAACTACGCAAAGTAAAGCTCAACTTGATCTTAACGGGCCATTTTCCCCCATTAACCCAGCAACACATGTGTATTCAGGTGCAACAAAAGGAGGCATCCTCTAACATGGAGCACTTTTGCATTTGACATTGTTTTCAGGCTCAGCGTTTTTTACTTTTATGTTCTTCTGGAGGGGGGAGTCAGGGGGGCAGGAGGTAGGGGGACTGTGATTGGGCCCCCACCCACTGATTTGATGGCTTTCTGTTGACAGCACAGAGGGGCGAGCTCTTAATTGTTTTTTTAGGGGTGCCCAGGGAGCAGGTGGAGCCGTGAGCTTATTTATACGGGGGTGATCAACGTGATTTATAGGTGCAGGAGCAAGACGCACAAACTTTCTCGCCCCGCAGCCAAAATCAAAGAAATCAATCACGCATCTGGCTTGTTTGGGCTCTGCGTGCCAAGACAAGTTCTATGGGGGGAAACAGGAAGTGGTGGGAGTCTCACTCCGGTTTGATAAGTGTGCATATCAAAACAATGAGATGTAAACATGCATCATTTTTTGTTGCTGCTGTTGTCGTTTAGACCCATTTTATATATTTGCGGATATTTGCGGATCTAAACGGATGTGTGGCTCTTCCTGGCGTTGTCAGTGTTTGTGACATTATCTTTGGCGCTCCTGAAGGCAGAGGGGTGACCGTGGTAACCGTGGCGAGTGATAACGGGCTGTTTGCACTGAGCAGCGCAGTCATTCTGCGTTGAAGACTGAAGCGCTGTCTGTTCAGGCTATCTAATCCGGATCCTTCCCTGCCTCTGTATTTATTCCATATCACATTCACTTATTGATACAGTTGTTTTCATCCCATCCGCCTCGCACGGCAATTGTGTATCAGTGGCATTACACATCTGCTTTGATATCTGCATGTGTTGTGTTGAGTGCCCTCGCAAATATACATTTTTCGTAATACAGTCTACGCATGAATGAGGCATAACAGTCATTTAAAAAAATAAAAGAGCCAGAGAACATTTTGTATGAAAGAAGCCTTTATTTACAAATTAACCGCTACTTTTTTATGAACAAGAGAAAATGGCAATGCACACAAAAAGCTATTTTGGAATCTTTTATTCACGAAGCACTCTAACTTATGATAAATTACTTGTTACTCGGCAACGCACACATAATAAGGCATAATTACATTAATTATCCAGGAAAAAGGATCTGGATCTGAGGTTTCTGTTTGGTATTTTTTTCTTTGATTGTGTTCTTCCTTTGCCTGAATGGCACTAAGAAGAGAAAGGAAGACCAGGGAGAGAGGGAGAGAGAGTGAGAGAGCAAGAGAAAGAGGGAGAGAGGGGGAGAAAGAAGAGAGAGAGAGAGAGAGAGAGAGAGAGAGAGAGAGAGAGAGAGAGAGAGAGAGAGAGAGAGAAAGAGAAAGAGAGAAAGATGAGACACTCTCCAGCCGTAGGCTGTGACAGGCAGCCACCACACTGTGGGGGGGCTTTACGGACACCCCATCTTTGGGACAGAGAGAGGGAGAGAGGGAAAGAGAGAGAGAGAGGAGGAGCATGGTGATTCCTGGCAGCAGTGCGCTAATTCAATGTTCCTCAGCTGCATTTGCCTTGTCAGAATATTCATGAGGCAGGAGCGGAGCCACGAACAGCGAAGGCAAAGAGAGAGAGAGAAAGAGAGAGAGAGAGAGAGAGAGAGAGAGAGGGAGTGAGACAGTACGAGAGAGAGCGAGAGCACACAGGCAAAGGGACTGAACGTGCGCGCAAGAGAGAGAGAGAGAGAGGCAGAGAGAGAGAGAAGGCAGAATAAAGCAAGTCCTCTCACCTGAAGATTAGTTTGTTTCACACTCATTTGGTCAAAGCGCAAGCTGGAAGAGCAAGGCAACGGACTCGACCAGAAGGTGTCAGCCTTTTGATCATTCTTCTCCTTCTGTTCCGTCATCGTCTTATTTTTTTACTCTTTCAACATAAGGTGCTGAGGACATTTCTCCTCCGTCCCCACGGATCAGAGAGAGGGAACTCACCTTGGAAAAGCTGCAGAACAGACGGAGAGAGAGAGATAGAGAGAGAGAGAAAGGGAGGGAGGGAGAAAAACTTCTGAAGGTCTGAGAACTCATCGGTTGAAGAGAAGAAGAAGCGCAAGAACCGCTTAGAAGGTAATGGGTTTTTTTGTGTGTCTTTTTCCTCCTAATATTTAGATTTGCGATGAGATGGATTTATTATATTTTATGTCATCTGTGCAATTAATGATTGAATCATTTTAGGGGGACATTTTAGAAATGCTGCCTGACCACATTGTACTTTTTAATACAATTGCTTTTTTTGGGGGGGGCTGTCACATCAATAATATTAAGATGCATCCTGCACATGCAGTGGGAAAGAGTGTGTAAGAATAACATGCTGGTGTTTCTGCGTTATCATAGGGATTTCACATTGGACCTTTGTTGTCTGTCTTCAGTCTTTTTTGGTGGTGTTGTCAGCTGTATATTTATTAAATATACATTTGTATAGATTTATATTTGACAATATTTGCTTTGTGGTTTGATAAACGGGGACAAAAAAAACAAAACCTGGGAATAGAAAAGTTATTTTCTTTGTCTTGGCTATTTTTGGGTTTGTTTTTTTTGGTCCTGGTCATTTATTTTGGCTGTAATTGTGAGTGATTGCTGGATGCTAAATGGAGGTGAGAGGGGAAAAAGAGAGGAAGCTATGTGTGTGTGTGTGTGTGTGTGTGTGTGTGTGTTAATGAGATTCCATCTACTTGGGGAGGAGAGAATGGTGTGTTTCAGACAGGGGCTGGAGAGAGGCACTAGGCTAGCTGGCACTCAGTGCTGTAACTAAGGCAGCTGGCATGAGCAAACGCCAACAGGAGACACTGGGGCGTCTATCTCTACCACCCTCTGAAACACTCACGCTCTGCCAAGCCCTGTTTTACAGTGGATAAAGGTTTCATTGTGGGGGGGGTGGTGAAAACAGGATTCATTGACTACCTCTGTGTACATTATCTGGTGCATACCATTTAACCTTTCTCACTGGGCGCTCAGCGGCTTCACAGCAACACGTTTCACTGGACAAGAAGAGCGAGGAACGGAAGCTCAAAAAGGGCACTGGAAGCCAGATGTGGAGCGTAAACAAAGATGGCACCTAACGAGTTCGTAAGGGTCACAATGGGGGGGAAAAAATCCTGAAAGTAATACAAATGAGATGTGAAAGATGGTGAAAGATGGTAATTAAACCATTGCTGGGGAAAAGAATATTGGGATAACTTTCTTACTCAAGCAGAATGTTGATGTCTTGCCAGTCTCTCCGGTTTAATGATATGGTTAATTGATGTGATCATATTTCCAAGGGAATATAAAGGTATGAAATACGCACACAAAGGGATAATAAATGAATTTTCAGACCAAATGTTTAAACAGGGGACTGTTCATATTGTATATGACACGGGGTGAACATCTAGATCTCTTGCAACTGAATAGTCATGAATGTCATGAAGTCCAGAATTAGACCTATTGTGCTTCAGTGAGATTTTTCAAAGTCATTCAGTTTCAAGAAATTCAATATTAGTCAAATTATTCATTTGATAAAGACATGATTTCAAGGCTGGTCTTATTATGGGGTAGCATGTGGAAAGGTGTCTTTCAAAAGCCCCCTTTGTTGGCGTGGAGTCAGTGGGAAGGAATGCTGTTCCTCGACACCTTTGGCGCGGAACACCTTTCAAGCCCGTGTGCCGGAGCATAGGGGCTCCAGCTGAATCAGCTGAAGTAACCTTCGCTGTGTGTTTGTGATGCCGAGCGCCAACGGCGGCAGCGGCGGCGGTGGCAGTAGTGGTTTCCCGGGGCAATGACAAAACCGCGCCGGGAGCTTTGTTTGTGTGCGCCCTTTGTGAGCGTCTCATCTGAAAGGTTTTCAGGCTCGTACGCAGCTACTGTTACACCTCCGGCCCAGACAAAGGCCCGTGTTCACAGCGCTGGGGTTTGTTTCATGCTCTCTCTGATGATACCACATGGTGGGCAGGTCCTGTTACAGTACTCAGAGTCCTGTTTGGGTTTCGGGCCATTTCAGCATTGTGCAAGATCCATTCTTCTTGTAACTGTCAGCTCTGGGTCTCCATTGCTTGTCATTAGCTCAGGATAATGAACATGTATATTTTAATACCGTTGTGAAACAAGACTCAAGCCAGGCCGCCATCATCATCATCATCATCAAGTGAAACCTATGATAAGTGGCTGGTATGATTGGAGGGGGCTGGAGGTAGGGGACACACACACACACGTATACACACACATACACACACACACACACACACAGACACACACACACACACACAACCACACACGAACAAACTCATAGACACACACACACACACACAAAGTCATACACACACACACACACATGCACACATACACATATAATCACAGCTAGTCACAGAGCAGCCACCACATGTACACAAACACAGCAGGGAATGTAACAGCCTCCGTAAAACGCACACACACTCATACAAACACACACACACACAGACTTAACATCAAACATAACCAGGAAATGTACAGTTACCACACTAATGAAAACTCACACAAGCATGCATACACACACAAACAGGTCATATCACACACAAAAAACTGTCAATACCATTGATACCTCACTTATGCAATGTCATGTAACAGCAAACATCTTGGTCTGAATGATAAATAATTTCTCCTGTTTGGCTTCTGTTCTGGCCATAAAAGCACAATGCTCACATAAAGGGTATGCTTGTGTCCCAAACGAGAGAAATGGAGGGAGGGAGAGAGAGAAATAATAACTGCGTGAGGGTGAGAGAGAGAGACAGAGATTGAGAGAGAGACAGACAGAGATTGAGAGAGAGAGAGAGAGAGAGAGAGAGAGAGAGAGAGAGAGAGAGAGAGAGAGAGAGAGAGAGAGAGAGAGAGAGAGAGAGAGAGAGAAATGTAATCATAATGCATGGTGTTAATTCACACCCTTTTTACTATCTAAATATTTTACAACATCTATATGCACTCAAATCTGCGTCCCTTTGGCCTCGGCCTACAGCCAAAAATATGATCAGACCAGACCAGTATTATTCCATAACCTTGAGCTTGTCTGAAAGTGATTAGATTTTATTTCCAAAAATGCCCCAATATTCAGGAGTGAACACAATGAATTAATCCCAAATTGTGGCAAATTAATTATAGTCTCGAGGGGAGTGGGCGATCTCTCAAGTAAACTTTCGCTGAAGAAATTGGAAGAGGAGTAGTCATAAATCTGCTATCTCTATCTCACTCTCTCTCTCTCTCTCTCTCTCTCTCTCTCTCTCTCTCTCTCTCTCTCTCTCTCTCTCTCTCTCTCTCTCTCTCTCTCTCTCTCTCTCTCTCTCTCTCTCTCTCTCTCTTCAGTGTTTAACTTCTCTTTTTTGTTCCCCACTCTGGATACATTCCAGCTCCGTAATCTTTCACTCACATACAAGAAAAACGAAGAAGGTGTGCATGTAAATCGCTTCTGAAACTTGACCCCTGCGTGAAAAAATAATTAAATAATAATAAAAGTTTCCTTCTGCCATCCCCCCGTCTTTGAACTTCAATTCATCCCAGGTACCGATATCCATCTCGACAGGTGTGCCGTGTTAAGTGATACGCCGTCATGGCAACCTGCCACAGCCTTGCTGCGGATGAAATACAATCCAGGGTCACTGAGGGGGGGGGTCCTTTAGGCGTGAGCCCGGTGAACAGGCAGCTTCCGCGCCAAGCCGTCTCCCCTAAGGGTCCAACCATCACCCCCTCCACCAGCCTCTCCTCTGCATACTAATCAGAACAGAGACATAAACACTGAACTCGCAGACACCGACGTGCTCACGGTGCCGAGCCCGGCTCCCTCCGCCGGGGGACTTAAGAGAACATAATATCCCCCTTTTCCTCAGCGGAGCCTGTCTTTACTTCAGATTATACACTGCACGGAGGCTGGGTAATGGAGGAGACTGTCTCATTGGTAATGACTGTCAGGGAAGGAAACGGAGCAGGAAGAGAGGTGCAGAGAGAGGGGCTGTCTCTCTCTCTCACTCTCTCTCTCTTTAAAAAAAACAAAAACAACAAAAAAGAATGCGTCCCGCATCTAAATTCGTGGTGAAAAGGGCTCCCGTGCGGACTGGCCCGTTTGATGGTGGTTGGAAGCGTCTGCTTTTTCTTCGGCTTCTCCCCTCCTCATTTGATGTTGTTCTGGAGGTTGGTAGAACCCCCCCCCGCCCTCAAAGGCTCAAAGGCACGTGAGCTGATTGGATCGGACGGAACCGGGGGGGAGACAAGAACACGCTCAGTGCTGCTGGTGTTTGTTTTTGGTGTGCGCCGAGCAACAGGAGGGCCATGAGGAATCCGATTGTTCTCCACAATGCACTCTGGGTAAACCGCAGAGGGAACTGGGCATGGCCGCGGAGCAGGGGCCGACGTGTCCTGAATATACTTTTGCACTCAAGGGGGGGTGGGGGGGAGGGCAAAAGGCACGGGAGAGCTGAAAAAGTTCCTGAGACTTTTTGAGTTGTTTTAGTTCCTTCATCTGTATGAGGAGTTCCGAGGGCTGCAGTTACATCTCTAAAAGGAACAGTCCACCGCATTGTTGGGGGAGGGGGGGGATGAGATGTTGCGCAGAATCTGGTGATTTAAAAATGTCTTGGGGTAATGGACTTTAATATTTGAATCCAGGGCCTGAAAATGAACCTGCATTATTCATGTAATTGTGGGAACATATTATATTAACAATTAAAAAGCATTCTCATTAACATGTTTGGGAACAAAGATGAGAGTGAGAGAGAGCGACAGAGAGAGAGGCAGCAGGAAACAGGTATTATGTCCTACTTCAGTGTTTTGTACACAGAATTGACCAGAGCCTGTGCAGCCAGCTCATTCGATTTTAATATTTTCTTAGCTGCAGGCCCTGTATACCACAGCACTGCATGTTAAAGCTTTCTATTTCTGTGTTGAACTTATGATAGACATTTAACAATAGTGAGAGCTGCAATAACCTCCTGAGACCCAGGAAAAAAAAGTGTTTTAATTTTGATTTTTGTAAAATAAATTAAGTGTTGGGGTGGTAAAAAACACATTGCAAAGTTTTTTTTTTTTTAAACGTAACTTGATTAACATTTTACAACATGTGCACTGTAGTGTACAACAGCACTTCATTAATGTCGATTGTGCCTCTGTCATAGAGTTGTCTACTAAAAAAAATGAAATTATGATATGATTATGATATGATAACATAAGTACAAAGTTGGCAAGGCAACACCCCCCCACATGTGATATCACCTTAAAGCTACAGTTGTCCTCTCTAAGGAACATCAGGACTCAATAGAGTGACATCTGTAGTATGGGAGGACTTAGCAAAAACATAACGTGCACTACAGTGCACAACAATGGATTCCCGGGTCTTGGGAGGATAAGGCAGGTGACTGGACCCTCCTTGGGTTAGATACAGCTGGGCTGTTTTATTTACTGGTAATGTTGATTATACATCTATAACACATTCATAAATGTTCCCTTTCTTCTGGAGGGGGAGCAGATTCACAATTCATATTCAGAAATCTTTTTTTTCCCCCTCATACATAAAGTTTTACATCTGAAAACTAAGCTGGTGTTATTCTAATCTGCACGCCAATAGGCATCAGGGGAAAGAGAGAGACACAGACAAAGAGTACAGAAGAGAGAGAGACAGAGAGAGAGAAAGAAACAGAAAGAGAGAGAGAGAGAGAGAGAGAGAGAGAGAGAGAGAGAGAGAGAGAGAGAGAGAGAGAGAGAGAGAGAGAGAGAGAGAGAGAGAGAAATGGACAATTTATAATAACTACATTTTACATTTACATTTTAAGCATTTGGCAGACGCTCTTACCCAGAGCGACTTATCAACTCTATTGATTCACCTGAATACCACAGCAGCTCTGTAACATGACACATTTATAATGTATTGTATGTATAATTGTGTTGTATTATAATTGTATAATGTATTACGATCATTCATTCTCTTATAGAGAGAGGCAGAGAAAGAGAGAGAGAGACAGAGAGATAGCGAGAGAGAGGGGGAGAAGAGAGAGAAAGAGGCAGAGAGAGAGAGGGAGAAGAGGGAGAGAGAGAGAAGAGAGATAGAGAGAGGGATAAGAGAGAGAAAGAGTCCAAGGTCCTGGTGAGCACCTCTCTGGGGGCCCATCTGTTCGGCTGTCGGCCTCGATATACACCATTTGTGTAACGGTGGCATCAACATCTGGATCTTGTGTAAACGTCCCGCTCTTAAACCGCCACAAAGCCTCACACATCATTCCTCTCCCGCTGTGTTCCTGGATCATATCCAACCCACCCACAACCTGCAACCCCAGCTGCCCCATCCACTGACCACGCACTCATAATTATCTTCATCATCATCATCATCATCATCAATCTCATACTTATCATCATCGTCATTCTCATCATCATCATCATCATCACCGTCACTGTGATAGTCATCGTCATCGTACTCAGTTGATGTCTTTGTCTGGCCGTCGGTGAGAGCTCGTCCTCAGTTTGCACAGCACATACCACTTTTAAACATGATTTATTTGGCAGTGGAAAATATCTCATACCTTTTCCCCAATTCCCTCCACCACCCTCCATGATTTACCGTGGACCCCCCAGCCCATCAGCTCTCCCACACATTTCATTTTCACCAGTCTGACATTTGAGAAAAAAATATTTCTTGTGCTTCGGTATATCTGTTGATAAATATTCTCCTAGTGCAGATTCTGAAGTTTGAATCTAACTTTGCATTGATTAGTAGATCAAATTGTAACAAGGGCAGAGGAGATATTCTTCAGAGGCTGCAACAAACTTTGCCTGGACTTTGCCATCTAGAGGTAGGATGAGGTACTGCCTTCACTTTGAGGGAGCTGTTATTCAGGTAGTGGGCATGCAAATTTCCTCCGATTGCAACCAAAAGGACATTTAGACATATATTTTCATGTACATAATGGTACAGGATCTCTTTGTGTACATGTATGGAACACAATTTATAGTATTCAACAGCAATATAAGTCAACTCTATTAATGTTACATTGTTATTAGCACAACAAAGTTATTAATCCAATTCTATCTGATATTACCTGGTGGTGGGAAATGAGTATGGCAATATTACATGTAATTGAATGCTCTGTATATACCAAACACAATGGGCTCAATAATGACGTCGTGCACTTGAACACTCCAATCATCTGAAACGCAGAGGCAGCTCCGTTAAGCTCTGTATTTTATTAAGATTAGGACGGCTGGCGAGCCGCAATGCCAAAGCAATTATGATAATTTAAAAAAACAATTCAAAAACTCAGAAAGGAGGTCTGCGTAATTAATACAAGTGGCAGTGTTTCGTGAGGTTTCAGAATTCCAAGCTATAATTGACTCCAACTTCTGTTATTTGCGCTGTAAAAAAAAAAGAAGAAAGAAAATAAATGAAATTCAATCGGTGCAATCAGCCACGTCTTCCCATGTGAAACTCAATACTCTACTGGCGACAGATGCTTGAAGGAAAACAACATTGACATTGTGTGATGCTACAGTCAGGCCCAGTTCTACACCAATTTAGCCCTGTATACATACATATAGGTAACTGCTAAAATAAAGGAAACACCAACATAAAGTGTCTTAATAAGGTGTTGAGCCACCACAAGCTGAACATGCTCAATGTGCCTAGGCATGGATTCTACAAGTGTCTGGAGGGATGCAACATCATTCTTCCAGGAGATATTCCATCATTTGGTGTTTTGTTGATGATGGTGGAAAATGCTTCAGGCGCCACTTCAGGACATCCAGAATTGTTCAATTGGTCTGAGATCTGGTGACTGCCAGACAGCAGTGGCATATTGTATACATAGTTTTTATGCTCATCAAACCATTCAGAGACCATTCGTGCCTTGTGTATGGGAGGCAATGTCAGCCTGGAAGAGACCACTCTAGAAATGCTTCACCATAGGATGAAGGTGATCACGCTTTGTACATACTGGCATTTACCTTGCCCTTTAAGGATTTGAGTGGACCTAAATCAAGCCAGGAAAATGTGCCCCACACCATAACAGAATGGCCAAAACCCTTCATTTACTCAAGTTTTTCCTTTATTTTGGCAGTTACCTGTATATACAGTATTTTAAAGTCCCATAAAAAAGGAAGACGGTAAACAATCCCAGCTCCACATAAAACCCTCACGTCGCACAATGCGATGTTTTAAATGGGAGCAGGGATCTTAAGGAAACGGGGTTCCCCTCTGGAGGTGAGGGAGAGCATTGGCAGGTGAGGTCAGTTGTTACAGGGTTGCCGCATCTCCCTGGCGATCGTCATTGTTCTCCAAAAAGCAGAGGGAACAGAACGTTCCGAGGGGTGTATAAGAAGCACAGGCGCTGCTCTGGTTGTCCTCAGCTGTATGGGCACAACATAGCTGCCTCTGTGCTCCCGCTCATCACAGTGGCTGCAACGCTCGGAACCTTTGGGCCGACTGCTTTCCGTTCAGAAAGAAAAGAAGAATAAAGTAAACAGCATCAAGTACCCCGGTGTGTCTGTTCGGAGGAGTACAAAAAAACCTGATACAGTCAGGGTTCAAATGCGAGTGCATATTCAAATGCATGCATGCGTGCCTTCAAATGGAAGTGAGGTACGGGCATCTGTAGTATGTCTCAGCGCTCTTCAGATATCTGGACACTCTGACCTAAATCTGTTTACAAACCGTTTGACTACAGTGATTTCATCACAGACTCGTGCAGAGGCACAGGAACTGTAGGGTGCCCCCCTGAGTGAGACGGCAGGTACTGCGCTCTCTGGAGGTACATCCCATGTGACAGGAAGGAGGGTCTCAGGGGATTTGTAGTTCTTATAGGGTGATTTAAGGTGAACTGAGGATACTGTTGAACTACTATCCCAGCGGGCACGGCATGGGAATATAAGCGAGTGGGAATAGAATATGTTTCTGAGGGAGTGCTGTAGCTACAGAGCAAGGCAGTTTGTAAAGGCGCTGGTGCAAGCTGTGCAGCATGTTGCCTGTACAGCACTCGTGTTTGCTAAGGAAAACAGCAAATCTTTCAATGACATGTAAGGCTGTACAGCTTTTGGACCACTGAGATGTTGTTGATGTGCTTTTGTTTTTAAGCAAGTTAAAAACCATACTCAATCTGATTACAAACACGCTTTTATTCAGTAGGGGAATGTCAACGATGATTTGTTCATCATTCAACAGCAGTCTGTCACCTACAAAAGCATTAAGCCATGTTTGCAAATACTTGTGTTTGAGTTCCATCAAGTCTAAGCCATAATTCTGACACGAAACTCTCAGGGACTGAATTTTTGAATCAAATTATTATCAATTAGTATTCGAGTTTATCAAGTTGTACTCCTGCAATTATAGACTGCAGATGGCTCCCGGTATCTGAATGCCATGATCCACAAATGATGGCATCACTTTATTGGATATGTTAGGAGACCAAATGAGTCATGATTAATAGGAAATACTCACAATCTAATTAGATTTGAAATTAAATCAGTGACTGAGATATTGATAATGCCCTACATCCAACAAACAGGACCCCCAAAAAAAAAAAAAAAAACACCCACTGTTCATGTTGTGATAAAATGACCAACATAATAGAGGGCCGATGCTTTAATATTTTATCACGTTCACATACTGGAGGAAATAAGGGCAGAGAAAATTCTATGGTGGGAAATTTACAACAAGTCTGAACAAGGAAACTGTGGAACACCATATAATTCACAAGGGACTAGGGAAACCACGCATTGCCATTTACCATACAAGAGACTCTTGATATGTCATACATGGGTGAATAGGTGGACACTGTATGAATCCCTTATCATATTCAAATGATCCTGTATATCGTGGATATCGATTGGAGTTTTTTCCCAGGAACCTACACCACAAATTTCTTCCTACAACAGGGGTGATATAAAACTGTTTTTCAAGCAGTTTGGAGTGTGAAGCCAGACTAGCGTGTTCTGTAAGACAGACCAATTTGCTGTTGGATTTACTCAAATATGGTGCAGAAAATTGGCCAATTTTGTTGGACGGAATACCAAAAATAAATAAATAATAAACTGCTGTGGATACTGTATGTCTTTTGTCCCAGAAACAATTCACAGCCACACATAGGCTTGTTTGTTTTTAGGCTCACTTGACTAGAGCCTTTGCAAATGCAACACTGCCTGTGATGTTAGACTCTCAGCCCAGTTCAAATTATGCACTTTCAAAGTTTAGGGAAAGAGGTTGGGGAAGGGGTATCATTTCAGGCAAATATGAGATGAATATGTTGCAAACCACTGCCACAGTTTGCCTTCACAAATGAACATCAGGCCTACACAATGGCAGTTATGTTTCTCAAGAGAACCTTATGGATATTAATATAAAAACAGGTTTCATGCCAACATGCCCCTGTGAAATTGTATACCTACTGTATGTATACCATATATGTTTTGGGCAAAAAGGAAATAGACCACCATGATTTACATTTCAATGACAACAACAAGAATTACTGAAGTACAGAGCAATTGTACTTACTGAATAATTGATCCACTAGGCAGAGAGAGTTTTTTTTAAATATAAGATAATAAGACAATTCCTGAAACAATTTTCAAATTAATAAAAAAACAAACAGTTTAACGAAAGTGAGAAAAGTAACGAATCTGAGGAAGTTGTGATGGTTTGGCCAGAGAGCTGTGGACACGGAGTCTTCTATCAGAGCAATGGGTCTTTTGTTTGCTCTGGACGCTACGCTGTCTCATTCTGACCCCACAGCAGTCCCCATTCTGAGATTGATTGGTGGGGTGGGGTGGGAGGGGGTCACGGTTTTGATTTCGTCCACACAACAGGCTGAGTGATTTTCTCTCCAAGCCAGGCCTTAATATACAAAGAGTGTTCTGAGGGGAAAAAAATGCTTTCTCCCAGAGATGGTTCTTCTCCTCTGGCCTTTCAGAGCTGAAGATTGTCACTTATGATTGTGGGGACAGGTACAAATGGGTTTAGAAGTAGGTGCAATTAAGCTCAACCTCATCTCCCAACTTACTGTGAAAATGGAGATGAACAACAGACCTGTTATCGGTCCTCATACCAACTCTATAATGAGAAAAGCGCACCCTGGTCAGAACACAGGAGCACAAGAAGGCGAGGGTGTGAAGGCGAGGGCCTCTCTGCAGAATGCGTTGTTTTGAAATATCAAGCACGAAAGCCTTTGCATTGTTCTGTATCACATGTGTGTGAGCTGCTTTTAAAGTGGAAGAGTGGAAACTGTTAAAGCTGCTATATGGCAACGTTAAAGCACAAAGAACATCCTTGTAGTAATAAGCGTCACGTTCGTGACGTGAAAAAAATGGACCGCAGAACCTTATTAGCTTTGGATCGTTAGCTAGTAGAGTGCCCATAATCTGGAGTTAAATCGCTGTGCTGTTTGATCTAGAAGGGTCCCAGAGCCCCCTCAATCCAGCACTTGTCTTTTTGAAAGCAGCTCAATCCTGGTAGCCACTCCCTACAGCCTCGCCTCTCCTCTGCACCTTCCACACTCAGTCAGGACTGCAGAATCTTCAGCCATCTTCCAAAAAAGACTGAAAACTCACCTTTTCAGACTTTAACGCAATAGATTTTTTTCTTTGTATATCAGGGTTTCGGGGGCAGCACGGTGGTGCAGTGGATAGCACTGTCACCACACAGCAAGAAGGTCTGGGATTCGAATCCCGGCCGGGGCCTTTCTATGTGGAGTTTGCATGTTCTCCCCGTGGAGAGTTGGGTTTCCTTCAGGTACTCCGGTTTCCTCCCACAGTCCAAAGACATGCACGTTAGGCTAATTGGAGAGTCTAAATTGCCTGTAGGTATGAGTGTGTGAGTGAATGGTGTATGTGCCCTGCAATGGATTGGCGAGGGTGTATTCCTGCCTCTCACCCAATGCATGCTGGGATAGGCTCCAGCCCCGCCCCACCCCCCAACCAGGAATAAGCAGGTTAGATAATGAATGAATGAATGAACAGGTTTTGTTGCATGAACATCAGCATTGTCAATGCTTCGACTGTAACTTGCTGTTCGATAGCTCTAGCAATGATCTCTAGCCATATTAATGCACTCTTGCAAGTCGCTTTGAATAAAAGCATCTGCCAAATAAATGTAAATTCTACAAATCCTGCAGTATTCCACATATTTAATTCATGCTCACTGCCCCTCAGCACCCAACTATGCAATACCCCTCCCTCTGCTTAGTCACCTTTGTCTCATTTCAGGGTTGAAACATCTACAGTACGTGATACATGCAGAAAAAATATTAAAAATGCCCTGGGGAACAAAATACTCTGGTACATAAATTAGGATTAGAAACTAATTAGTATGATAATTTACGTGAATAGCTAAATCAATTAAAAATAGCTAAAGATACAGTCTATCGTTTAATTGGGGGGGAGAGAGTGCGGAGGTTGCGACGGACAAGGACAGTGGGAGCAGGTGAAGATGGTTTAGGGACAGAGGGGAGGGGGAGGGAGAAGGACAGAAAGGAATGGTCAGACACATGTAGAGGCGATACCGTAATGTTGGGTGAGGCACAGTTCCTGGTGAAGACCAGGTCCAGTTGGTTACCGGCCTTGTGGGTGGATGGGGATTCAGCCATGGTGAAGTCAAAGGACTGAAGCAGGGGGAGGAATGCAGAGGCCTGGGAGGACTCTAGCTGCAGGTTGAAGTCCCCGAGGAGTAAGACGGGAGTGCCATCCTCAGGGAAGGCACTGAGTAGGGTATCCATCTCGTCTAGGAAACTCCCCAGTGGACCTGGAGGGCGGTAAAGAACAATGATGTGCAGTTTACATGGAACAGTGACAGTGACAGCATGAAATTCAAAGGAGGAGGGGGAGAAGTGAGGAAGAGGAACAATACCAAATCTCCACAGGGGGGAGATCAGTATACCTGTCCCTCCACCTCTACCTGAGGGTCGTGGAGTGTGGGAGAAGGTGTAGGCGGCAGAGAGAGCAGCAGGGGTGGCCGTGTTTTGCGGAGTGATCCAGGTCTCCGTAAGCGCCAGGAACTGCAGGGAGAGTAGTGAGGCCTGGGCCTCACTGTGTACTCACTGGTAACCCCCCCCCCCCTTGTGGTTTGATCTCTATGAAGAGCACGTATCAAAGATCAGTTCTGGGTTCAGAAGTGCCTGTGAGTGGGTGGGAGGGGGAGCTAAATAGTACCAATCTCCACCTGGAGGCATGACTGCCTTACAGTGTATCTCAGGGCCAGAAGCTGGGGGAAAACAACAGGAGATAAAGAGACAGCCTGACATTTAACGCAAAGAGAGCGGTCAGTCTTTAAACAGTGCTGTATATCATTAATACCAACCCTTAACCCCGTTCAATCTCCATCATTCCTCCTGATGATCACTCATTCTCCATCAATATCCATCATTCCTCCTGATGATCACTCAGTCTCCATCATTCCTCTTGATGATCACTCAATCTCCATCATTCTTCTTGATGATCACTCAGTCTCCATCAATATCCATCATTCCTCTTGATGATCACTCATTCTCCATCAATATCCATCATTCCTCTTGATGATCACTCAATCTCCATCATTCTTCTTGATGATCACTCATTCTCCATCAATATCCATCATTCCTCTTGATGATCACTCAGTCTCCATCATTCCACCTGATGCTCCACTCCATCATTTGTCCTTTTGGAAATTGACAGGGGTCTTAAGGGGTTTATAAATTAAGATTAATCACACAATCGTTTTCCTTTGTTTATTGTAACACAGTGCATCTAAATTGAATTGCATCTAACTGAATTGAACTGAACTGAACTAATTGAATTTAATTGAATTAGACTGAACTGAACTGATTGAATTCAATTGAAGGGAAGAGCCGTGGAGCAGTGGCTCTCAGGAGGCTCCACATTTGCCAAACTTAACCACGTCAAGACCTCATCTCTTCACTCCAGGCTATGTAGGCCAACTTCATTTTTTTTTTACATCCATTTAAAAAAACATATATTTTATCTCACAGTGACCTGGTCCAGGTTATTTAAGTAAAGTAGAACATTTCTACTTTCTTTCATTTCTTTCTTTCTATGCTTATGTGTGCTCCAAAGGCAGAACTGGTTATTGGATCTTTCTTAGTCTTGAGTCTTAAATAAGGGGTATTGGCATTTTATTCAGCAAATGGACAGAAATTATGTAAAAACTTGCCATCTTCCCTCATTTCCATTCAATTTGTAGGAATCATGATGCTGATGGCAAAGGCTTTTAGTGGAAGGAAACACCTAGCAATCATTAACAACATGGCCTTGTCAATCGTCGTGTCCCCTCCCGCTCCCCCCTCCCCCGGGCCTTCATTGACGTTGGAACATGGAAATTGCCTTTAACATACAGTATCATCTCTATGCAAAGTGAGCATTCGCACATGGCTCTGGGCTTGACCGTGGCTGGAGTTTAACTGCATTACAGAAGAAAAAAACAACCTGAGGGAAGTTCTCAACCCAGCCAATAAGCCATGATAAACCTCGAGCACGATGACATATTGACATTTATACATCCATCTGGCTTTCGAAAAAAGGCAGGCAGCGGTGAGGCTTCGGTTTCAGGTCAGATGCCCGAAGAGGCAAAAAAACGTTTCCCAATCTGGCCCGCACCCCTGACCGGGAATGATTTTTCATATTTGTTGCTGTCTGGTAAACGGCGGCCTGTGAATTGTGTATTAGTGGGTGGAGTGGGTGGGGGGGTGGTGGGAATCATTATCCATGAGAGCAGGCCTTCCCTTCCATCCTGGACCTGTCAAATATGCCTTACATTTTACTACATCTTATCCCACACCTGTTAACCTGACAAAGCCTGAAGGGTCTGCTTCAGGAGAGAGAGAGATAGAGACAGACAGAAAGAGACAGAGAGAGAGGGGCCGCATGTCGTAAAAAATGTTTATAAACACAAGAGATGATGCAATATACAAATTACATATGACTGGCGTCTTTCGTAATATTGGCAGCTTCAGAAATCAAATGCCAGCGTCGCCCTCAAATTCCCCCGGGAATCAGCGGGCCTCTGCACGAGGAGCCCGGAATGCTGAAGAATTTATTATTTCCATTTTTCTTTTTCAATTCTGGTTGAAAAGGAGCACTCTTGCTGTGCCTTCGGCTGTAAGGGGAAATAAGGCTGCAGTTAGGCCAGGGGCGCGGGAGAAACACTCACCTCTGATCACTGCTCACAGTCGCTAAAGCGGCCGTTAAAATGCCTGGAGAAAAGGTATGACTGAACTGTAGGTGCTGATTAGGTCGTATTTATTTACTCAAAAACATTCAACTGACTGCCCACCACTGCCTCTCCCAGAGTCAGGGCAGACTGACCTTTTTTCCACCCCATACTTTTGACTGGAGTGGCAGTGTAGTATAATGGTTATGGCAACTGGGCTTGTAATGCAAAGGTTGCAGGTTTGATTCCCAGGTGGGGGCACTGCCTTAGTGCCCTTGAGCAAGGTACTTAACCTGAATTGCTTCAGTAAAAGAAATGGTGTATAAATGGATTGTAAATTAATGTAAACTTTAAGTCACTCAGGATAAGTTTGTGTAATGTAATGACTCGTGTGTGTCCTGTTGAGCGTTTTGCGTTTGGATACAGCCCACCTGCCTGAAAGACCTCCTAGGACTCCTTATCCACCACGCCTTGCACATGCTGCAGTAAAGATCCTGCTGTATAAATGGATAATTTGTTACATTAGATAAATATAAACAACATGTCTTAGTTAAATATGTTATATTCCTAACTTGGTACGCTTTGTACGTGCCTTTGCAATACTGCTCTCGTAGCACCAATGAATTGAATTAGTTAGATGGTTAGTTGGTTTGGCTAATAGGGCATTGGGACACCACGAGCCACCAGAACTGCTTCACTGTGACTTGGCATAGACCCTAAAAGTGTCTGGAAATATTTGAGGGATGCAACACCATTCTTCCATGAGAAATTCCATAATTTGGTGTTTTGTGGTGGTGGTGGAAAACGCTGTCTCTCCCATAAGTGTTCAATTGGGTTGAGATCTCGTCACTGAGACGGTCATGGCATGTGGTTTATGTTGTGTCCGTGCCATCAGTGACCACTCGCACCCTGTGGATGAGGGCATTATCATCGTGGAAGAGACCACTCCCATCAGGATAGAAATGCTTCACCATAGGATGAAGGTGATCACTCAGAATGCGTTTAAGAGAAAGAGAGAGAATGAGAGAGAAAGAAAGAAGACACTTGGAGTTTAAGGTCTCCTTTATAAACAAAATTGCCCGCAAACTCAAACTAAGGACCAAAATCAGAAGGAACCAAAAAGGAACCAACACCCCCCCACACACACTCACTGAACATAAACATGTACCCACTCCCAAAATCGTCCCAAAACCTTGAAGCTTTTTAATATGCTAGCTCAATGGAGAACCTTCCCTCACTTAATTAAACTCCTTAGAAATCGTACAGGGTTGAGTGGCCTGTCTTTGCTTTGTCCAACAAAAAATGAAACACCATTGCCGTATTTCAGACCATGGAGAGAGAGAGAGAGAAAGAGAGAGAGAGAGAGAGAGAGAGAGAGAGAGAGAGAGAGAGAATATAACAGAATCATATGCAAGGCAGTAATATAGTCATAACAGGATTTTGAAAGTAGCTCCCCATAAACGCAGGCATAAAATCACCCTCCCCCTCCCCACAGTCAATTCAAGCTGTTTTCTAAAAGAGTGACAGGAGATCAAGCAGCAGTTCATGCAGGCTTTTTCTTTATTAATATTGGCACTATATCCACTGTAAGCCTGTAAGCTTTGTCCAACAAAAAATGAAACACCATTGCCGTATTTCAGACCATGGAGAGAGAGAGAGAGAGAGAGAGAGAGAGAGAGAGAGAAGAGAGAGAGAGAAGAGAGAAGCAAGAAAGAGAGAGAGCAAGAGAATAAGAGAGCAAGAGAGAGAGAATTAAAGTGAGTGAGAGAGAGAACAATTGAGAAAGCAAGAAAGAGAGCAAGAGAGAGAATGACAGAAAGCAAAATTGAGAAAGAGAGGGAGAGAGAGCAAGGGAGAGAGAATGAGAGAGAGAGCAAGATGGAGAGAGAGAATGAAATGCAGTGTGTGGAGAGTAAAAGAGTACAAAGGCCAGGATTATCAACAGTAGAACAAAGAGGCCTCTGGACGCAGGCCTGAGCTTAATGTGGTGTGGCGTTGAGCTCACGCGCGAGTCAGGTACCAGGGCACCTTTACCCCGACCGAGGAGTCAGGGGATCAAGGCTGACGCTCCGCAATCGAGAACATAGAGGAACAACATGTAGCGCATTTCTGTCAGGGGTTGAAGCAGGCATTTCCATAACCCCTGCGCACTCACAATCACAGCGAATCAATATTTCATGCAAAGGGTTTTTATGTGACAAAAGCTTTTTTGTTTTTGCGGTGACATTCCGCTCCTTTGATGGCTTCTCGTTGCATTGTTCCTTGAAAGATTCATTGTTGGAGTTTTTTTTTTTTTTTTTTTTTTTGGTTTATTGTCTATGATTCACTCTGTGCTGTGGTGCGTGTGCTGCATTCCAATATCAAACTTTTTAAGTCTGTGATTGAAATTAATTGAAAGTGACATCCGGTCATTAAAATATTCAAATTTCATAAATATTAGAATTAAATAAATGTGGTTATTATTATTAAATATACTGCATAGACACACACACGCACACACACACACTTTCACCTCAAACAACGTAGCAGAATTTTATGAAAAAAAGGCTACAGCTCTATCAACAAGTAATCAAAACAGTGGTTAATTCAAATTATTTCTCTCTGAGGACAGCATGTTGCCCGGGGATGCTCAGTTTAAAAGACTATCCAGGTATGAAGAGGCACACACTCTGATTTCACCCGTTTCAACGCCCTTGCCATTGCTCCGTCTCTGACGGGGGCGAGCTGTACCCCAGGAGTCACCGTGAGTGCCAGGACCGTCTAAATCCCCCCGATCCCCGCAGATTGGATATGATTGCACAAACATTACCTGAACAGACACAAAAATCCACCTTAACCCCGCCGGCTGGGAGGAGCTGTAGGCCCGTGTTTCACATCTCTGTTCTCGGAAAGAAAAAAAGCCATCTTGGCAAGAGCCAGATCCAATATCAACATGGGGTGATGGCCATCTGCTCTCCCTCGATGGAAATCGTAAAATTGCCAATATCTCACACTGCCTCTCTCTCTCTCTCTCTCTCTCTCTCTTTTTTTCTCTCTCCCTCCCTCCCTCTCTCTCTATCTCTATCTCATTCCCTCTCTCTGTCTCTCTCCCTCCTCTCTATCTCAAACACATCTCTTTTCTCCCCCTCCCACAACAAGCAGTTCAAAGCAATATACCACGATTAAGTTATTTTATCAATGCCTCCGGAGTAGTGTCTTCATACTGACAGACTACTTTGGAAAACTGGCCTGTACCCATTCCTTATATGGTATCAGGGGAAGGGGGCTGGGGGTGGGTTAATTCCAGGCCAGGCAGGGTGGTAGTGGGGAGGGTAACTTTCTTTTTTCTCACCTTGGGTGAGCTAACCCCCCCACTACACTAATGGCTTTGATGAAACGCTTTAGAGATAGCCAATGAAAACAGATATACGGGCATACGCAAGCCCCACATGCCACACCTCAGCCCTGTTCCCATTCATTTATTTCAGAAGGAACAAAGAAGGAGGACGAGCAGAAATGAGACATTGCTCGATCACTCTGTGCTTCTCTGCTCATTGGAACCAGGGCTTCATCCTCGGGAAAGCACCTGATTACAAAATCAGGAGAGAACAGTCTCATGCGCTCATTCTACGGGTGGACCCCTGTGCAGACGGAAAGAGGTCCAGGGGGACAGTTCTGTAATATTTACACAGCTGGTTTCCGACAGGAACATCATATCAGTTATCTCATTGGTGACATGGTCATTGTTCGGTCTAACCGCTGCAAAGAGGAAAATGGACCGCATCTGCGGTCCTGTGTTGTGGTCATCATATGATCAGATCCTCATGCAGATTCATGCAAAATCACCTAAAGATGCCATCCTGTTCCGTGCCTTTGAACCGTAAATAAATAATGCGATAGGGAATTGCGGTCGCCACACGCTTCGACCACCACCAGAAGGCGCTGTCATCTGATGAGCTGACATCACGCTTACATGTTTAATACTGCTTTTCGTATATGTATCCTTGTTTAAAAGTTTCTCAAAAACATAAAAAAATAAAAAAACACATTTACTAACCTCTTCCTTCCCGGTGTTACAGGTATGGTATGCAACTGCCAACAATGATGTCTATCGCTGTATTACTGCACTGATCTCTTGCGCAAACAGTGATTGATCAAACCATGTATTAATGCACATCTTGTAAGTCGCTCTGGATAAGAGCATCTGCTAAATGCTTAAAATGTAAATGTAATGAGCTTGTCAACAGTTTGGACAAACGGGCTGAGAAAAGAAAAGAAGTGGTCAGGAGCGGTGTAAAGATGCGGTCCTGTGATAGACCGTGGCGGTTGGGAGCGTTTACCCCTCGCTCTCTGTGCCTCCTGTCTCCTAGGCCTCCCCTAGGGCCAGTCTCCTGCCTGTTTCACTAATTGACAATGATTGTGAGCCACCAACCCCGCTCGTAATCCATCACTCGATCAATTCCATTGATGGTCCCGCGATTCTGTGCCTCGAGATGCATTTATCAAATGACTTCAGAGACAAAGACACTGCCACTTACGAAGAGGGACAGCCACCGCCGGCCAACGCTCTGTTCACAGACAGAGGTTTTTCTTAACTCTTTGAACTCTTCATGAACACTTTTTTTTATCTACGTCACCAGACAAAAAAATATTTTTTACTGGCGATGGGGCAGACAGAGCATCCAAAGCCAACACGTTGTGGAAAGACAAATCGCCACATTGCATAAATTCATTGCATTTGCCCAGAAACTGCCCTTACCCAAGGGCGACTTATGCCTGCGTGGAAAATGAGCGTGCCGCCCGCGTATTCAGCAGGAGGCATTTCACTGTCAGTTCCCCACACAGAACACCCAATCAGAGACTCACGACTGATACTCAGCCACCAACCAATACCCCACGATCTCCCTCTCTCTCTCCCTCTCTCTTCTGTCTCTGCCATGACTATACGTGGTCAGACTACTGCAGGGAAAAAAACATAGCCCTGCAGGCGGCAATCCCAGGCAGAAATATGGGTCTGATTAGACATCTCTGCTGTTAAATTAGAATCAGAGACAGCACGTCGTTAATAAAAGAGATAAACTGACAACCAAAGGGAAAAGAAAAAGAGGCGAACTCACAGGCCGCTCTCTGAGGCTCGACAGCCACATGGCAGGTGACTGTTATTTGGCTCCTGCAGAGAGAGTCAAAGCACCTGCTCCCTCCTGCTGGAACCAAGGTGGGCTTCAATCAGCTAAGAGGTGATAAAACATAATTAATGAAATCACATTCTGCCCCCTAAAACGGCACAAGACAGGATGGGGATGTTTTATTTATGCATTTATTCTTGCACCCGTCAGCGTTACCTGATGGGAGTGCCTATTTTAAGGGAAAACTCGATAGGCGTCAACACTCGTCTGTGACTGAGGACAAATCCACATCCTCTGTATTTAAAGTATTATTCCCTCTTATTTACCAGTCCCCCCCAATCAGGGCGCCTACACTGCCGCCTTTGAAAGCGGCAGGAAGTCACATTTTGTCACAGCTGACAATCGGCAGCAAACGCAAGTGAAACATCGAGAAGGAGAGGACACATGAACTGACAAATGAAAACAGAAGATATGATGAATCAAATCTAAATTTGATTGATTGATCGGCGAATCAAAAATAAAACACGTTGGATTCATATTCATATTCAGCTTTTCTCCGACGTGCATACCATGTCGCCATACCACCCGGGGAAGCGAACGAGCGAGCATCTCTCGTTGCCGAGCGTCCCCTGGCTGGAACTTGTGGGCCCGTTTTATGACCCCTTCGATCACGTGACCGCGCCTACTGATGGATCACCTTCTCACACCATTCAGCAGCTGGGGACTCGACTGGGGTAATGGCACGTGTCTAACCAGTAGAAGTAGGCGTGCGTTGTGGAGTGGGTCAGAGGGAGCCCCATTAGCAGTGTGAAATGAGCGTCCACTCAGCGGGCCATTAGAGCGCCCGAGCTTCGGACCATCGCCCGCCCGCCCGCCTGTCCGTCAGGGTCAAGTGGCTCACGATTATTGCGAGGAGCGGCTTCCTGATTGCTGGGAATGCCTGAGGTGGAGTGCGGGGGGCAGAGGGAAAGCGAGAGGGGGAAATGAGTTGGTATCAATTTCCCATTAAAAGGGCTTGATTTACGAGGAGGTTAAATGAGCTGTTTACTTGAAAAGGAGGAAATGAAGATGGCCGGACTGTGGACGTGGGTGAACGCAACAGTGGGGGAGCCGGAGGGAGGTGGGGTTTTGGAGGTTTATAAAACTTTAAGAAGAAGTCGTTGCAGACTTACAACAGCGAGGGAAACGGCGCGCGCTCGGCCTCCTGGGAGCTCCAGCTTCGGGCCACGCCACGATGTCACATTGTCTCACTCGCCGCACAACCCCCAAGCCCTGCTCGGAAAACAAATAGACAAAAGAAGAGAACACCTGTTGCCTGCCTTCTGTTTTTGCCTTTCTTCTCTTCCTTCCATTTCCAGTTCATTCCATCCGTTCCCTTTTAAAAGTCGGCGTGAAATCACCTGGAAGCGCGGCAGAGTCTGCAGATATTAGTGGGCGGAGGGAAGAGAAACAGCAAAGATTAGCCGCCCGAATGAAAACAGGCCCATCTGGGGACGGGGTCCCCCGTGCGATGCTGTCTGCTTCTGTGTGGATAATTAAATTTCTACCTTTCCTTTACAGTCCTGCGCCATTACGACGCATAATTAATTTCATAATTTTTTCCCTCAGACTGACTGTTCGGGGCTGATTAGGACCTTCCAGAGAAAGTGGGGATAAACACGGTGTAATTGCATATTACTCTCCCTGCTCACATCACATTATACTAAAGCTAATAAATTAGGGAATAACAAAAGGCCCCTTTCAGGTATCTTTCACAATGCCACAGCATTTTATTTTATTTTTTTCCAAAAAAAGATTTGCGGAGCGAAACCCAGTCTCGTTAATGAACTGCAGTGCTCATTTTCCCATGTAACGATAAGTCATGCTAGCGGTCAAAGTTTTTAAGTTCTCAGGCCCAAGCAATGACTAGTTATGAACTTCTGCTTGTTACTTAGCTTCCGAAAATGTTTTCCCCACCGCTGCTGTTACATGGGACAACGGGGAATATCGGATTACGACAAACAAAAATGAAAAAATTAACTGTCCAGCAAACAATTCCTGAATGACAGGTATGAACAATGGACAACAATTAAGGGAACATTATCTGTCATATTGCACCTTAAGTCATTTCGATACGGTGGGATGGGATTATGTTCCTTTTGTGAACGTTCATAATGCCGAATCCATTGTTCGCCATCCCATTCTCAACACCGGATAGTAACACTCGGGTAACAAAATACAAAAACAATGAAGTGCGGAATGGCACGGCGAAAAACAGGACCGTCGACTATAAATAACTAACCATTCTTACTGCACTCCCTCCCTCTCTCTCTCTCTCTCTTTCTCTCTCTCTCTCTCTCTCTCTCTCTCGCTCTCGGTACACCTGGAAGCCAGTTTTTTTATTCTAACCAAAGGAGTCATCACTTTTGCATGGTAGTGTATGTGACAGCACCTTCAAAGAGCGCCAATCCCTGTCTTCTTATTAAGAGTGAAGGTTGGGGGTGGGGTGGGGTGTGCCGTAGTGGGAGCCGCAGTCCGGGGGGGCTCTCCCAGGTATAGTAAATGACTTGTGAAAGACTGCATGGTTCGGACACCTGACCGTAATGCGGCCAGACAGCAGCACATTTAGCCTGGATCATTTCCTCTGACACAGCTGGTGATCTCACTGGAGGTAGGAGCAGAATACTTACCTGTGGCTCTGCCACCAGGCAGAGAGAGATACAGAGTGCTGTGTCTGCACACATACACACACATGCAGAGTGAGACACACACACACTCAGAGTGAGACACACACACACCCACATACACACACTCAGTGAGACACACAAACACCCCCACACACACACTCAGAGTGAGACACACATTCACACACACACACACACACACACACACACACACACACACACACACACACACACACACACACACACGCACATTCAGAGTTAGATACACATACATACATGCACAAACACACACATGCGTATACAAACAAACACAAGCACACACATTTACATATACAAACATGCACTAAAAAAACAAAAAACTGTGTTTAAATGAAATTAAATAAAAAAGAGGCTTTTATTTGAAAACGCATAGTGTTCCCAGGGGCACTCTGGAAGGCTCAGAGCATTTCAGGATGACACTGTTAGTAATTAAAAAATGCAAAATGCAACTGATTATAGAATCCAAAGTGAGTCCACACTGCTATGACCTCGTCCCCAAACCACCCAGCCCATGTGCGTTCTGACGTTCTGCTCTTTTAGAAACTCTTCTTGTTTATCCCTGAGGATGGGCGGGTGGCGTCACTCTCTCTCCGGAGTGTGTTAGCATTCAGTCCCTCTCCCTCTCTCTCTCTTGCTTGCTCTCCCCCTCCGTCCATCTGGCATGCGTGCCTCCGCACCCTGGCCCAGCAGCTGGGTAGGTGGGGGGGTGTTGTGTGGCCCAAGCTTGACACAGCTGGCTCGGCTGCTACCACCGCTACAGAAGGTTCCACGAGCGATGTAGCGCTGCTGGCCCAGAACGCCGGAGGCAAACTTCCATCGCAGGCACCTTGGTAACAGAACCAGGAAGTGCTGCCCCCCCCCCCACCTTAACAGCATCACAAACCACTCCACGCTGTGTATGGGGTCATCCCTATGTTCCCACAGCCCTATGTTCCCCCATTTCTCAAAATTAGGCCCTATGTTCCCTCAGGGCCAGGAACATAGGGCCTAATTTTGAGAAATGGGGGAACATAGGGCTAGGGCAGGGGTGGGCAATCTTACCCTGTGTGGGCCGGTGTGGGTGCAGGCTTTTGTTCCAACTGAACAGTGACACACCTGATTCCACTAATCAAAGCCCTGATTGAAGACTTTGATTAGCTGATTAGTCAAATCAGGTGAGCTACTGCTCGGCTGGAACAAAAGCCTGCACCCACACTGGCCCACGCAGGGTAAGATTGCCCACCCCTGGGCTAGGGGAACATAGGGCCTAATTTTGAGAAATGGGGGAACATAGGGCTAGGGGAACATAGGGCCTAAGTTTGAGAAATGGGGGAACATAGGGCTGTGGGAACATAGGGCTGTGGGAACATAGACATGCTCCCCTGTGTATAACCTGAAGAAAACTCAAACTCAAACTTGATCCATTTCCCTTGCTCAAGCCTTGACGGTATCGCCCCCCTGAGGACGTTCTAAGAAGAGAGCTCTCACTGGGTCACCTCCGACGAAGTCACTAAAAATGAAACAGGTCTCCAAGACGAAGTGTTCAGTGTTTTGTCATTTTTTTAAAGCGGTTCGCCATGTTGAATCGTTAATCAAAGAGTTTCTTGGAAGTCTCGCAGACTTTTGAGGTACAATTCACCGCATTGCTATACAAAGTGGTTCTCCGTGGCTCAGTTGGTAGAGCACAGCGTTGGCAACGCTTAGGTTGTGGGTTCAATTACCACTGGGGCCACATATACTGAAAATGTATGCATTCACTACTGTAAGTCGCTTTGGATAAAGGCGTCTGCTAAATGGCGTATATTATTATTATATTATTATAAAATCAGCTGAGGTGACCTCGGGTCATTGCGTGAGTAACTCTGGGTCAGGCAGCGTAGTTCATTCATCTCCGTCGATAAAGCATGTGTATCTCTCCGGGTCTGGGGCTCATTGTTTTCAACGGTGGAATTGAAAGAAGAACCCCGTCATTTCTTTTTCTTTCCCGAAAGCATGGCACCCCTCTGGCACCTGCATTTTCCAGTCATTTGAGCTCTTTCATGTCCTGTCTACCAGCCTTCACTCACTTCATGCACAAGTTAATTAGACCACAGGAGCTTGTTCTGCATAATTACACTTTACACAAAAAAAAGTTTAAAAAACCCGGAATTTCTGTGAAATGCGAGGTTGACAGCAGGTGATTTCCTCAGTTTAACGGGTTGAAGGTGGGCGATTTCTTCAGACAGACGTTTTCACCGGGTGTTGGATTAATGGCAGCATAGCACAAAAAGACCCTCTCTGCCAGGGCTCTTCTTACCTGGTCCTGGAGAGCCACGGGGTGTGCTTCCTTTCATTGTTACTCGATCATTTAAAGCAGTTGATTACACAATTCTGCCACCCTTCTTGGGTCTGAACTGGATGATAATTTTAAAGTGATGACGAAAACCAGCTCGCCCTGCGGCTCTCCAGAGCTGGGGTTGAAGAGCCTTGCACAATGGCCGCACGGCCCATACAATACAAAAATGAAAGATTGGTACTTCTTTCTGTGTCTTCTTGTGGTCCAGTTCTCAGGTCTGCAGGCATGAAAATAAAAGAAAGGCTAAAAAGACTGAGGAAATTGCCAAACACATAGTAGTCAATCATTGGTTTAATGTTTCATTAAGCACTATTCATTTAGCAGTTAGCTCTTCAATTCTTGTGTCTGTAATGATGCAGAATGAGAGAACAGACAATTTTTGTATTGCTTTCCACGAAATGTTTTTTTTTCTCCTGTTGTGATTCACTGCGCAAGCCTGTAGGGACTCAAGAAGAGGAGTTAAATGGATTTTTCTACTTTTTTAATGTATTTCTTTCCATGCTAATTCTATCCAATGGTGACAGGAATGGAACATCTGCACCTTTTTCATGTCCTCTTTGCTTCCTGTTTTTTTTTTTATGTAAAACAATTCAGCCAAGGTTTTTATTTTGAGTTGCACTCCTCATACATACATAATTCAGTGTTTTAACGTGGTACAGACTTTGCCAACTTAAAACGTCAATAACAACATACATGTCCATTACTTTTTAATGCATAGTGAAAAATACCTTTCTTTTTTGTTTTGCTGTATTTTTTCGCAGCCGATATCCTCCCTCGTGTAGGCTAGTCGATCCGTGGCCCAGCTGAGAGAGCAGAGACCTCCCGCTTATCGGAAGTGACAGGAGAGAAGGGGGTAAATATCGAAAGAGGCAGGTTTGGAGAGGTTTGTGTCCCTGCTGTTTGAAAACTTCTGTCTCTTCTGCTTCCATCACCGTCAGGACCAACTTCCAACCCAACCCCAGCGGAGCCCTGCATCAAACGGCTTTGTCGAACCCACCGCAAATCAGTCCCCGTGAGCCGCCAGGACAAGATTAGCAGAGAGAGAGAGAGAGAGAGAGAGAGAGAGAGAGAGAGAGAGAGAGAGAGAGAGAGAGAGAGAGAGAGAGAGAGAGAGAGAGAGAGAGAGAGAGAGAGAGAGAGAGAGAGAGAGAGAGAGAGAGAGAGAGAGAGAGAGAGAGAGAGAGAGAGAGAGAATATAACAGAATCATATGCGAGGCAGTAATATAGTCATAACAGGATTTTGAAACTAGCTCCCCATAAACGCAGGCATAAAATCACCCTCCCCCTCCCCACAGTCAATTCAAGCTGTTTTCTAAAAGAATGACAGGAGATCAAGCAGCAGTTCATGCAGGCTTTTTCTTTATTAATATTGGCACTATATCCACTGTAAGCCTGAACCATCATCACCAGAGCCCCCTGTACCTTTCCCCATTTACATTTAGCCATTTAGCAGATGCTCTTACCTAGAGCGATTTACAAAGAGCAGTGCTGGAACTGAGATATTAGCATCGCAGCCGATAGCGAGTGACAGTACGCTAACCCACTGCATAATGTTAAGTGCTACAGTAGGCACAGGAGTATTCAGGTATAAGAGGTATTAACGTTTTTTGTGTTTCCAAATTCTGCATTCTGCACACGACATATTACAGTATTACAGTGAAACACCTCATCCTAAACTTGTCTGTGATGTAAATGAACCTATCCGCACGCTTGCGGTGTCCTTTGTTTCCACCTGCCACAGGAGGGGGAGATGAATAGGTTTGTTTCCACGCCCCACAGAGCTAAGGAATCACTTTGTAGTTTGATTTTGGCCGTGCCACTTTTAATCTGGGGCTGAGCCAAAGCCCTCTCCTCTCATCTCTGGCAATGTTGAACATTTGTTTCTCTCTCCTTTCCCAAATCTCCCTCCTTTCTTCCGCGCTCTTAGCCCTCGGTGGTGACGGTGAGCGTCGGGTGGCCATAAACCACGCATGGCGCAGGTCTCAAAAGCACCGCCAATTAAGTGGCGTCTAATCAATCTTTCGAGTTAATTGGATTTCTTTGTTTTTGCAATTCGCATTATTGTTTTCATAACATGCTCTACTTAGACACAAAACCCATCAAATGAAGTGTTACATCTTAAGGATTAAACAAATTAAAATAGGTCTCTATAGTATGTAAACTATAGGTAACTGCCAATATGAAGGAAACACGACCAAGGATAAATGGTGATTGAATGTAGGCCAATTACATAATGCAATGCTAGCTACAGTCGCTAGTTAAACAGGCGTTAGCTAATCAGATATTCTGGCTTTCTATAAAATCCTTCAAACTCACTTTCTGTGGAACATTTGAACCTTTTACTTTTTTTTCTGAGATTTTCAGCTACCTACCACCTTTCACACGTACTGAGTGTGATCAATTATAACCAATGTGGCCATTTACAGAGAAAGTTCTCACAAACTTGTGATGGAGCATAATTTTAGGCTTCTGCTTGTGTTTTGTAGTTGAGGCCCAGACTCACAGCACAGCTGTCCCTGCATTGTGAGCATAACTCTGTCAGGCTTCACTGTCACTGCAAACAAAAGGTTTAGGCAGCGACTCATTTCATTCAGATTGAGTCTTAACGAGGTGGGGAAATGAACGTAGCCTTCCACATGATGTAAGATGTCATGGCTGATCAACTAAATTCGGGAGGGTCAAGCACACAATGACTTCACAAAAACATACACTGAAAGATATATTGTCAAAAGGTTGTTATTGTTTTAACTGTACGTGTTATGGCTACTGCGGTCACTGCCTTGAGGTGTACGATTTAGCAATGATCTGGTCCAGGAATCGTGTGCAAGCCTGTCTAAAATAAATTCCACCAACTTGGTTTTTAATTGTAAACACATTATTTCTGCTGTCAATGTCAATGTATGTCCTTAAACAGTTGTGTTTCTGTGAGCTGAGGTTATGGTAATCTAATTTCTAGTTATTGTTAGCGGTTGTATTTCACACACAGATGTTTGACCGGGGATTGATTTGACAGTATCCCCACCCCCACACCACTCAACCCTAAACTAGAGACCTCTCAGGTGGGCGGAGCCCTACAGTCTAATATCGAGCCCTTATTATAACGGACATATTTCACCGCCCTGTGAAAACGTCGGGCCCCCACGACTGTATCCAATCTATTTCTACGCTGCCATTGTGGTGACCCCCAACAGGGCTTGTTTTCGGTACTTCCTCTTCCCTCCTGATGAAAGGAGCGGGCTACCACAAGACCGCCGTTCAATTTGTTCTGCCAATTATTGCCCCAGGGAGGGGGTATCCCACGAAGAAGGGGGGGGGTTGACACTGCTCGGTGAGCTGGAATGCCACCCAACCACACGAGGGCCCCCAAACAAAAAAACAAAAAAGAAAGTAGGGGAGGCCACGTCCTTTCTGGAGAGCTAGTCAAGCATGCGCTGACAGATTGGCCAGGGCACTAACCAGTCAGATCGTCACTGAAACAAAGAGGTTAGGGGAGGCGGAGAAAGAACAGGCTGCCAAATGAGAAAGGGGGTTATTGAAAGGGACAAGGGGAGAAAAAGGAATATGCTGAGTTGATGGAGAGAGAAACCTTTTGACCATCTGGCTCGACGGACGACTGCAGCCTTCATCCCTGGGTTTTTTTTGTCATTTTTTGGGGGGTGCCGTACAACAGACTAAAATGACTCTGTCAGGAAGATTAAGTGGTGTGAAAGGCTAAGGATAGGACCAAATTGTTGGCGGAGAAAGATTTAGCGTAGGTAGAGAAGAAAAGCGGAAAAAAACTTGATGTTTTTATGTTTTTTATGATGTGAGGAGAGGAAGGTTTTTTTTAGCGCCGTATTGTCACAAGATGTTAAACCAATTATTTTCACATCAAAGGAGGTCTCAGGGAACCCTGTAGATGCTTTTTATAAACACCTGCTGTTCGCTTAAACTGCCATTTTTGCCCTGTCCTCTGCAATTAGATTTTATGGTGGGTAGTGCTGGAATGTGTTCAGCTTTGTGCTCGCACCCTGTCCTCTGTCAATTTGCACACACCAAACATTGGTTTCAATCCACAGGTCCCTCACCTCCCCACTCATTCTTTTTAAACCAATCACAACTGCACGAGTCTGATTCATTCTCAGTGCTTGCTTGGTTGTATCGGCCCGCGCCTAATTTCCAAACTCTTTGCGCTAATTCGAGAATTGAGCCGCCCTTGCCCGTGTCCCGGCAGACAGTGGAATATGATGTGGTGTGCGAGCCTCGTGTTTTCTGCCCGTTAATCCCGTTACTGATCTTACAATGCAGGGCACAATCCCCATTAAAGTGCATGAATGCAGGTTGCAGGAAGGAGATGATTCCCAGAACCCCCATCCTCCCCTTTCTGTTTTCTTCTTCACTGCTCAAGGAAATAACTGCCCCCCCTCTCCATCCACCCCCCCTTATTCACTTGCAAATACCTAAAGATGAAATGGGTGACTTTTGTAGCGGCTGCACGCCCCCCCACCCCCCCCCCCCCACCCCTGTGCCCCGCACTCCACTACTCCCCTCTCTGCACTGACCGCCTCTCAATACCTTTGGTTACAGATTGGAGGATTATGACAGAGCTGTGTGATTGTACTGAGGGAGAGGGAGCGCTCCCCCATCTCTATCTCTCTCTCTCTCTCTCCCTCTCTCTCTCTCTCTGATTGGCTCCCTGGCTGGAGGCACTCCTCAGTCGGGGCGGCGAGGATGAAACTTTTAGAGTGAGCGGGTGCTCAAGGTGACTTTGGAAGGGCTGGCGTGTGGAAGCATCGGGGGCAGTGGTTACACGCTCTTGCATACAAGTTTTGAAGGGGAAATTTAGTGAGCGTGGAAGAGGGGGGAGAAAAACTAAACGGAAGAATTTGCCAGGAAAAAAAAGACAGAAGAAGAGAAAGAAGTAAAAAAAGAAGGTAAGGTGCTGAATATTAACTCACTTTCGGAGCTATGAGCGCAGAGAAGTTCTGTAATGACTTTCAAAATGGCCATCATTAATAATTATGTGGCGTGATCATCTGCCCAGTGGTTTCTATGGAGAGTGAATAGTAGTTAGTATTTTAATAATTCAGTTGTACTTTAATAAACCTTGAAATGTTGAGAGAAATATCTTAATATTGCTGCAAGTACAGTGGTCCTAAAATAGAACACAAACTTTAGGCTGTCACCCCAACATACTGCTATAATTTATACTGCATAAAATAATTGTAATGTTAGATAGCCTGCATGAGCTTCATGCGCTCTGTGGATGAATCATCAGATCGTGTTACCATATCAAGGGAAAATAAATTCATGAGAATTTAATTGAAGTTTCAGAAAATGTCATGCATTCTATGGCGGTACACTGCATCTTCTATTAGTGTATGCTAAATCGGGCATCCGCTATTGGCTTAGTACGGCTCCCGATTATGACTTTTGTTTTATGTTGAGGCCCATTCACCAGACACTGTGAATGGGGTTTCAGCTTTTCAAAAGATGAAGACATTTATTCAAAAGCCATTAAACTGTCTCCCGTCTCCGTACTTGTGGTGGAAAATGAGCCCGGGAGACTGACGTGCATGCCAGCGCGAGGGCACAAAGGCGTCTCGGCCATTATCAGTGTCAGAGCCGCCAAGCAGCGCTCCTCGGAGTGCTGCACACAGCGCACAGTGCCCACTATGCCTCCCAAACAGCCCACCTCCAAGGGTTCTGGACCGGTTTGAGCTCTCCTCCGGCAAACCAGATTCCTCTTCAATATGTTTCCTGCGCCTGCCAAGAAATGTACACTTAATCATCGGGTGCATTAACCCCCCTGCCCTCCCACCCCCCCACCACACACACACACACACACACTACAGCTCCTCTGAATAGACGCAGTAGCGTCTTTCTTTCACTCAGAGATACTTGGCAGCGTAGGAAGGATAGCAGAACCGAACAGGACGCGCGGTACCCGGTTCTGCATCATTTCATTTGTTCCGGAGTGGCACAGATTTGCCAAACTCCCCCCTCTACCCTCCTCTCGCTCCCCAGTTGACACTCACGCAGAATGACATCAGCTCCATGCCCCAGTGCTCCGGATGAATGCCAGTCTGTTTGATTTAATTTCTCTATAAATGACAAGGCTCTTTTATGTTTTCCACCAAGTAATGAATGACGGAATGAGCAGAGAGAGAAGGGGAAGGAGAGAGAGAGAGAGAGACAGACAAAGAGGGAACGAGACAGACAGACAGAGAGAGAGAGACAGAGAGAGAGAGAGAACAAGAGAGAGATAGTAAAAGGAGAAAATTATTACTGTTATTTTTTTCCCCCTTTAATGAAATGAGGCATCGAGGTAAAAAGAGGGCAACTGCCCCATAATGCACACTGGAGGCCCGACAGGCACCTGATGCGCACGATAACGCAGAAAAGCTGCTGCCATGGCGATAGAGCCAGAGAGGAGGAGATGATGAAGAGCACCTCACAGTGAACTCCAAATGGGGACAAAGGCTCTGGACCTGCAGAGACACACTTAGAGACCAGGGCCTGTATGAACAAAGATTCTAAGAGTAGGAGTGCTGATCTAAGATCAGGTTTCCCCTGTCCATATCCTAACCATATCCATTATGAGCTAAAAGGCTAAACTGATCCTAGATCAGTACTCCTACTCTTATAATCTTTGTGCATGCGGGCTCTGGGATAGAGGCTGCCCCGAAGCGCTGGAGTGCGAGGTCTGACCCTCTGCTGATGCTTTCAGGAGGGGCAGGTTACTGTGATTGCGTATTCCTTCATGCATAGTCACTGGTGTATGGTCTGATGTTTTGTTTTGCAATAACCCCCGTTGCTCCAGATTGCTTTGGAAGACCGATTCCTACAGCAGAGGTACATCTTAGAGAAATAACAAAAAACCTGTACAGACACTGTCTAACTCCCTTCTGTCACTCAATCAAAAATCCATTTACGTATCCGGTTGTTTCTGTGGCTTGGTGTGGGTGGGACTTGATCTTTGCGGGTGGCGGGCTGCCATGCACCACTGCCAGAGCGGCCCTGGTTCTCTCAGTAGGTCCGAAAGGCAGGTGTCCGGAGGCCAGAAAAACAGTTATTGGTGCAGAGGAGGGAGCTATACCACTGACCGACTGGTTCGCGGGCCAAAGATATCGCCCGCCTCACAAGGGGTGGTTTTCCCCACCATGCCAAATCGATTGTGGTTAACAAATTAGGCATGACGTACCCCTGGGGGGCTTCCACATAGAGACCCCCCATCTCACGGGGTCCCTCCCCCTTAAAAGGCACCATTAAAGGGACAAGAAGAGGGCCCATGTGGAGCTTGGTGGATGGAGACTATCAACCGGCCTGTGTCATTTCATCAAATTATTATCATCTTTTCTCTCTCTCGCTTTCTCCCTGTGTTGCTCTCTCTCTATCTCTCTCTCTCTCTCCCTGCCTCTGTCTTTCTCCCTCCCTCCCTCTCTCTCTCTTTCTTTCCCCCACTCTGTTCTCCTCAAACAAAAAAGCACGTTTAGAAAAGCGCGCTGGATTGCACGTTTAGAAAAGCCAAGAGGTAGGCCAGCGGCGGCGCAGACAGGCTGCAGACTTTTCCAAAACATGGGCCCTCAATTCACTGCTATGCGTGTTGGAAAAACTTTGACTGTAAAACAGCTCTTCTCAAACAGCTAAAATGTTAAAATATTCAATAAATAAAGCACAAAAATAGCACTTCCATTTAGCCCAAATATAGCACAAAAATAGCACTTCACAACCGCAAGCACAATGCTGTGGAAAACAAATATATATATATTTCTTCTACCCCCTTCTACTTCTCCCTCTACTTGTTTTTGAAACCACAAGGCATTCTCATACGACACCTTCCTCCTGGCCGCCTGCCTGTGTGGCGAACGCTAACGACGGTGCCTTTTCTTTAACAAGTGAAAAGCCATAAGATTAGCCAGAGAAAGATGCGTGGAATGTTTTTCCAGCCCGATTATGTAGCGTGTCACCTCATTAGACACGACAAAATGGGAGCGAATGCGCGGGTTCAAGACTTGACCCCTGCGGGAGGGGTGTTTGGGGGGCAGGCGGATTAGGAGAGGACGGGAGGGGGGGGCGCGGGTGCAGTCAGTAGCTAATTTGACTTCATAATGACAAGTGGCCATTTGACGGTGAAGAAAGGAGCGAGCTGTGGAGGTCCTCGCTCCCGCGTTTTGTCAGCGGCTTTTCGAGATCCAAAAAAACCCGGAGAGGGAGCAGACTCTGTGCCGGCCCACGCCCACCGCCCCGCCCCGGGGCTTTGTTCCCCTTCAATAATGATTAACTGAGTTTGGAGATTCAGAGACTGTCGCACAGAGCACAATGGCTGGACTCTGGAAATATAATAGAGTTTATTTTTCTTTCTCTTTTTTTCCTTGCTCTCTTGCTCCCAATTTTTCCCTCCCTCTTCCACCCACTCTAACTTCTGTTCCCTCACAATAAAGGGGCCATTTTCACAGGTTGTTGAATGTGAAAAAGACTGGGGGGAAGGGGGAGAGAAGGGCTGACTTCTCTCACGGGGATGTGAAGTCTTGCCAGCGTACAAGCCTGAGAGGAAAGGAATAATCGACACAATCTGTAGGTGAATTCAGCTAGAGGTCAGTCAAACAATATCACAGGTTGCTTCAAAACTACACAAAAATAATGTACAAAACTAAATAATTTTACAGCAAGTCAAAACCAAAAGGAATTGTAGAAATGAGGTCAAAACCGTATCAAAAACATATACAATATTAGTAAATGTTGTACTTGAGAGCCTGAATGGAAAGTGCAGGTAAAATGCTCATTATCATCGACAAAAAGTTGACAATGTATTTAGAACGTTGTTTTTCTGTGTTCCCTTTTCAGGGTGACCACCTCCAAGAGACCCTGAGGCTGACGCCCCCTCCTTTCCCAGAGGTTCCCTTTTCAGGGTGAGACCCCTCCGCCCCTGAGGCTGACGCCCCTCCTTTCCCAGAGGTTCGGAGCACTGAGCGAAACTGGCACAGCTTCGTCCGTCCCCGCGACGCTCTCTCACAGCTCCGTCACAGCATGGGGGGCAGTTCTTCCCTGGGTGTGCGCCCCAGCGTGTTCCTCTGGGTCCTGGCGGTGCAGCTCCTGTGGGGGCAGGCCCTAACGGGACGTCCCAGCGCCGAGGGGGAGAGGGGCCAGACACTCCGCAGGGCCAGGAGAGGGTGGGTGTGGAATCAGTTCTTCGTCCTGGAGGAGTACACCGGGCTGGAGCCTCTGTACATCGGAAAGGTAGAGCGTCCGCCAGAGAGGAAGGGGGCCTCTTCATTCTCATGCCTCAGTCTTCGCTGTGACCTTTGACCTTTGACCTTATGGAGTTCCCAGGAAGAGCTCCTCAAATCCCTTACCTCTCCAAATTCCACTCAGGGACCTTGTGCTTCTCTCTATCACGCACAAATATAATATAAAAAAGTATCACGGAAGTACAAAAGTAGAATATAACAAAAAAATATATATTATTTTTTTGGGACAGGGAATGGCATGCTTTGAGAGAGAACTGAGATTGGGAAGTTATTTGAGCAGATATCTTATGTTACATCATCTACGAAAAATTTAGCCTCCCAGTTGTTGCATTGTAAATGCGTGCACAGTGTCGATTTATCTCTATATTGTCTCTTTGAAATGAACATTTCCCATGACAGAGTTGGCGGTAGCTGCTCTCTGTCTGCATTGTGTGCTTTAAGGCTTATTTTCTGAGAGCAGCCTGTTATACAGGCTTTTAGGAAGTTTGTTACGTTGTTTGGTTTTACCTCTCTGCCCGGGGGGTTTAATTTTGGGAATGTCACCCAAATTCAATAAAAATATACACAAAATACACGCCTTGGCAAGTTGGCCTCCTATTGGCAGGTTGACCTCATATTGGATATCAGTCCTGAAGGGAAAGGCGGAGGCTGCTGTTCATTTGTAATCAGTGTCCTGTGCCATTTTAGCATTGGGGGGATCGAGAGCCAAGTCGCACAGGGTCAGATTGTTGGTCTGGTGCAGCGCATTATTATTATTATTATTTTTATTTTTTTTGCAGCGCATTATTGATTGCATTCAGGAAGTGCAGTTTAGCAGTACTTCTCCAATTGGAGGACCACATATACTGAAAAATTTGTGCATTCACTACTGTAAATCGCTTTGGATTAAAGCGTCTGCTAAATGACATGTTATATGTTATGTTCTCAGGATTTATTTATTTTTTAGTCTCCCCCCCTCCCCCTCCCCAACATAAATTATGTGGAAATGACGAAAAATAAAATGATTGTTCACCAAAAAAAAGAGGGGTGAGGGAATCAACTAAAAAAATGAATGTTTTGACTTCTTGTTACCTGGACACATTTTAAAAGCAGGTGCAGGTCCCTTAAGGGTGCTCAGAATGTGGTGAAAGGTTCGGTGTCCGTCTCCACTCTTCATCAGCGTTCTCGGGGAGATGGTGGACAGGAGTACAGGGTCAAACGTGATTGAGTCGAGCCAATCTCTGAGGAAACTCACTGCACCGTCTTACGAACATTCAGTACAAATTCTCATAAATGCAGAAAGTGGTGTTTCACCACGCCTGCTGTTGTTTGCTGTGAACGTCACTTACAGTCCATTGTAAAGCCGAGAGCCATAATTGTCGCCGTTGTATATTCCAGGGCAAAGTGGTTACATGCTGCTACTTTCAGTCCCAAAGGGAACTCATTACTGCTAAATCATTCTGCGCTGACATTACGTAACTGTGACCTGCTGAAAAACAAAGTCAAATATTTTCTGTTCATCCTTTGCTATCTTCTCAGACACGTATCTGATTGCAAACGTTTTTGCAGCGTTTCAGCTGTAGGTCTAGTGGGTGGATCAACCACTGGAAAAGACCACCTCTCTCCATAAGAGGAGGAACACCCACCTGTCGGGGCCGTGGCCATGCTAGCCCAGGCAAAAGGCCATTCAGCCATTGCAGTAGGCCTGCCTGGCATTATTCTTCATGCTGATGTTCAGAACCTTCCTTCCTTCTGTTCAGAAGGTCCATGAGGATATTATAATGGAACCTCATCTTAAAAAAACAGATAAGTTGCTACTAAGCTACTATTTTATAGATTGCAAAAACTCTCCGTCTGTCTTGCAAACTTGCTAACTTGATGTTAGCTCGCTGGCTTTTACGTTAAGCGTAACGTTCGGCTACTAGCAAACGTTTTTGGCAACTGATGTTCACCTGACAATGTACCTCATGATATGTCAGAGAGAGATAAAGATGGCTTTGAAATTAAGGGCGTCTCGGATTGGATTTCCACATCCCCCACACAATTCCACAGTCGGCACAATTCTGTAGCGATAAGGCTATGGCGACAAAACCCATCGCTGAAAATGTGCCGTCTGTGCTTAAAAAGTCATCGAAAGGTCCACAGAAATCAAAATAGTTTTCATCTTTCATCTCAGAGGGCAAGGGGCTCTGAAAGACAGTAAGCATTGTGGGATGGAAACCTCCAGCCAGTTTGGAGGGAACACGCAAACTTAGTGTTCCCTCTGTGTGGCTCAGTAGGTAGAGCGTGGCGTTGGCAACACTTGTTGTGGGTTCAATTTCCACTGGGATCACAAATACTGAAAAATTTATTCATTACTGTAAGTCGCCTTGGATATCGTCTGCTAAACGGCATATATTATATACATATTATATATTATATAATATATTACTTAGTATTCCAGGCTACAGGGCAGCCCTGTGCGGGCTGAAAGGACCTGCGTAATTAATAGCTTGGCTGTCATCTTCCAGCACAGCGGAGGCTCCACGGCGGCAGCGGGACTGAGATATATGTATGACATCGAGCCCCGAGACTAATCTCCACAACAGGGCACCAGGGTGAAAGATTCCGTGCTGAACTCAACGTGTACAATGCATCATTTAACCCCCGGACACCCCACCCATGAGTGAGAATATGAAAACGAAATATTCAGTATTCAAATTATTATTGTTATTATTTGTGTCATCGCTGTTGTTGTGAATAATAACAATAATAATAATAGTAATAATTGTAACTACTGAAATGAAATGTCTGCTTCCACAGCAGAGTGAGAATTAATTTCATGTGCTGTGCTATTGTAAAAAAGTTATTATGTGGACGAAAAAGCCTGCTCTTTTTTACCATGTCGCAGTGCTGTTGTGTGCCCTGTGCCTCCTTGGGTTGATTCTCCATCAAATACAAGTTCCAATTGGCATCATTCCAGCGTGGAGACGATGGAGTGTTTACTGTGCAGAAGAACCTCTTTTGACCAATTGAGAAATGATTACACAACGTCCTTGTCTTTCGGTTCCAACAAGGGGGGTTTGTGCGCCCTGATATATAGAAGTAAATTGTTCAGTTAGAAAGAACAGGATTATGGTGAAGGGGGGATTGCCAGCAGTTAATCCCCCTTCTGGAATCTTTAGAGCGGTTTGGTTTGAACACTGATGTCTCATCTCAAGCCGTAGCCTCTACCTACATCCTGTGAGGTCGAGCAAACGAGCGGAGGAGCCCAGCGCTTTCTGATCATGTGACTCGGCGAAGCCGGTGAGCTTGTGATGCGGAGAGAAAAAGGCTCGAAGCCAAAGAGCGGGGGGGATGGGTGGAGAGGCTTGACCTGTTGTTGAGTTCCCAAACTCCCGTCATAATGCCCCCCCCTTGATCTCCCCGTTCTAGCTGCACTCGGACATGGACAGGGGCGACGGTTCCATTCGATACATCCTCTCTGGGGAGGGGGCGGGCACCATGTTCACCATTGACGACAGCACCGGGGACATCCACGCAATCCAGCGACTGGACCGGGAGGTGAAGGCCCAGTACGTGCTGCGGGCCCAGGCTCTGCACCGGCAGACGGGCCGGCCCCTCGAACCCGAGTCCGAGTTCATCGTCAAGATCCAGGACATCAATGACAATGAGCCCAAGTTCCTGGACGGGCCCTACCAGGCCAGCGTGCCCGAGATGTCCATCATAGGTAACCGGGGGACTGCTGCTGTTATGGTCATTTGTGTGTGTATGTGCGTGCGTGTAGGTACAGGCAACTGCCCAAATAGAAACACTAGAGTAAATTAATTTAAACAGTATCCAGTGTCTGTCAGGGGGTGCCACGGCTGGTACCGGTGGATAGGCCCAGCCCTCCCCTTTCCAGCATCCCCCTCTCCTACCCTGGGCCAGAACCATTTGAGTATCCCCCCTCAATGAAGGCAATAAAGTGTTGCCTTTATTTTGGCAGTTACCTGTATGTGCATATGTGTATGTGTGTGCGTGTGTGTGTGTACTAATATGCTTTTCTTCACCCAAATCACTGAATCCAGATCAGGTCATACAGGCAGTGTTTGACTTACGTAAACAGCTGTCATACACCTGACTTAAAGTGCATCAGTCCTGTGGGTTCGATCCCACCGGCCGCGCCAGAGTCGGCTCTGGCCGGGAGTGCCACCGGGAGCGGCGATTGGCTGTCCAGGAGGGGGGAGGCCAACAGGATGTTCGCTGCGCACAGGAGTGGCTCTGTAGTACCCGGTTAAGGTCGATAGCCTGGCGAGTGCCGAGGAGACAATACTTCGGTCACAGGGCTACGGCAGCGAACTCACATTACGAGGGGGTGGATTGACTTGAAAATAGCGTGTAATTGGGAAAAATTGGGAAAAAATGGGAGAAAATCTGAAACACAGCCACAAAATCGCCATGTGCAACAACTCGCCCTGCCCCAGCCAAGTCTCCCCACACTCCCCCGCCTGGCTGCCTGTATTCTGAGGGACACTTACAAAGTCCCCCTCTCTCTCTCTCTCTCTCTCTCTCTCATTCCCTCAGGGACCTCAGTGATTCAGCTGACGGCGACCGATGCGGATGACCCCACCTACGGGAACAGCGCCCGGGTGGTCTACAGCATTCTGCAGGGGCAGCCCTACTTCTCTGTGGAGCCGCGCACAGGTAAAAAGAAACAAAAAAACACTGTCACAGTGGCAACGCTAAAGCCACAACATGTGACGCAGAGCTGTGATCAGAGCACAGAACAGTTCTGTATCGGCTGGGGGGGGGCAGTTGTGTCACTGCTGGAAGTCTAGAGAACTGTAACCTTATTCCAATGATGGACAATAGCGCCCCCTTGTGGTAATTGTTAGAACATGTATAACCTAGACTTAAAACCTAGGATCCAGCTAGAATGATGAAGCCGTCCCCTGCTTAATATTATGGTTATTACAATATCACTCAATATCAGCAATTTGTGCAGAGATTTTGGTTGTTGTGAAACAGCCACAGTTGAGGTCAACATGGATCAGCCGTTCCTGGTTCTGTCATTACTACCTCAGCCACTGAGGACCACAGCTGCATTAACGCTGACAGTCAGTGACCTGGCAGGTCTGAAATGTGCTGTTAAGCATGGTCTGCCCAAGGTGAACTTTCAACCCCGTTCTCTAGAACAGCTAACTTGTGCGCCTGAGAACCTCAGGCTGCCGCAGCGACGGCGGGTCACCCCTGATGACCGTCGGCCCCAGCTAATGAGGAGGTCCAGTGATGAATCCATGAATCCATTTCACGGCTGACCTGCCCCCTTCCCCCCAGGCATTGTCCGGGTCTCACTACCCGACATGGACCGCGAGATGAGGGAGAACTACTCCGTCATCATCCAGGCCAAAGACATGGGGGGCTAGCTGGGGGGGCTGGCGGGCACCACCACCCTCAACATCACCCTCAGCGGGCTGGCGGGCACCACCACCCTCAACATCACCCTCAGCGACGTCAACGACAACCCGCCCAAATTCGCCCAGAGTGAGTACCACCCACCCCTGCTCCCAGCCACCAGCCCCCCTCCCTACACCCACACCCAGCCACCAGCCCCCCCTCCCCCACCCCCAGCCCCCTCCGCCACCCAGCCACCAGCCCCCTACCCACCAGCCACCCTGCCACCAGCCACCTACCCACCCCCACACCCAGCCACCAGCCCCCCTCCCCACCCCCACACCCAGCCACCAGCCCCCTCCCCACCAGCCCCCTCCCCCACACCCAGCCACCAGCCCCCTCCCTGCCCCCCCTCCCGCCACCCAGCCACCAGCCCCCCGCCCCCACACCCAGCCCTAGCCCCACACCCCAGCCACCAGCCCCCCCCCTCCCCACCCCCACACCCAGCCACCAGCCCCCCTCCCCCCCTACCCCCCCCACCCAGCCACCAGCCCCCTCCCCCCACCCCCACACCCAGCCACCAGCCCCCCTCCCCACCCCCACACCCAGCCACCAGCCACCAGCCCCCCTCCGTACCTCCACACCCAGCCACCAGCCACCAGCCCCCCCCCCCCCCACACCCAGCCACCAGCCCCCCTCCCCACCCCCACACCCAGCCACCAGCCCCCCTCCCCACCCCCACACCCAGCCACCAGCCCCCCCCACCCCCACACCCAGCCACCAGCCTCCTGGATAACAAGTCTTCTTCTCTCTCTTCTTCTAATTGAGGAGGGTACGGGGTTGCCCTTGCTGGTGGTCTGCTCTGCCCATGGGAATTGAGGCCCAATTATAATCATAATGTGATGGAGAGGGTCATTACTCCAGAGGCCCCGAGGGGACTCTGTATATATTTATACACATATTTATGTATGAGCGTTTGTTTGTGCCTGTGATCTAAGTCTGATATCTTTAAAAGAGCTTTTTTATTATTTTATTTATTTGTATATATTTATTAGGTTACTTTATTTTATTTTTTGATTACTGTATTGTGTGTATTGCTGTGTTTTAAAGGCCATGGGCAGTACAGTACAAAGGAAAGTGAGGTCACGGTGGCCATGGTTATGGCATGCCAGACAGACGTATCAGGAGAGATGCTGGTCATTATCCAGATAATTGTATTTTTCCTTAATGATGATGTGATTTTTAATGATGATTTATTTTTAATGATGATGGTACAATTACAGTAGCGTGGTCTTCTTGACTGGTGACTGCTGCTCAGAGACAGTAGTGCAAATATTGCAGAAGAAATTTGGTCAAGAACAGCGTTTTTTTTTTGCTTAAGCATGAAGACAACAGCCCTAATTTGAGCACAAGGGTCGTTGGTGTTTTATGGCTTCGATCAGGTCCACTGAAATTTCCACAAGAGTTTGGCTCCCCCTAGAGGAGAACATTGAATTTGGGAGACAGTAATATAATCACCATCTGTGATGGGAAGATTTTTTTTTTAACTACAACTGATTGTATGATAAATTAGCACCAGACATCAGACTTATAGTCCTTGTTTAAGCAGCAGGGTTTTACGGTGGAGTAATTCTGACCGATTGCCTTGTTCAGGTGAACAACAACACTATTGGGTCAAGGATTTGAGCCAGAAAGACTGGTGATGAGTCAAATTACACATCCTTTTCCAAACTAATACCCTCTTTGTCTCTTCCTCTTCTTCTCTCTCTGTCTCTTGCCATCCCTCTCTCTCTCTTGCTCCCTATCTCACTCACTCTCTATTTTTCTTCCTCTGTCTCTGTCTCTCCCTCTCCCTTGCTCTCTCTTATCCCGTTCTCTTTCTCTCTCTCTCTCTCATCCCCCTCTCCCTCACTCTCTCTCATACCCCTCTCCCCCTTTGTCTCTTTCTCCCTTTCTCATCCCCCTCCCCCTCCCTCTTTCTCTCCCCCTCCCTCTCTCCCTCTCTCTCTCTCTCTTTCCCTCCTCCTCTCCCCCTCACTCTCCCCCTCTCTCTCCCTCTCTCTCTCTCTCTCTCTCTCTCTCTCTCTCTCCCCCTCTCCTACAGAGCTGTATCAGATGAGCGTTCCCGAGTCGGCGCTGGTGGGCTCGGTAGTGGGGCGGATCAGGGCGCGGGACAGGGATGAGGGGGTCAACGCGGAGATGAGGTACACCATCATCGACGGGGATGGGCGCGACTCCTTCGACATCAGCACGGACCCCACCAACCAGTTTGGCATCATCACCATCAAAAAGGTAGAGGCAGAGCCATGGGTTTGGTACGTCACTGTACCCGTTCACAGAGCCCTGCTCCGGTTCACACCAAAACCTGTACAATTCCATCTGCTGATAAATCACCCTTATGGATCCTCTACTTCAGGTGCAAGTTTCTGAACTAGTATTTCAAAAATTGACTGATTGACCGCTGATGGTCATTACGAATTCATACCCTAAACCGGCCAGAGGAGGATGGGTTTCTTCCTATTTGTTCCATCAAGGGAGTTTTTCCTTGCCACTGTTGCCCTAGGCTTGCTTTTGTGGGGGTTCAGGCCAGGGTCTGCTGTAAAGCATATACTGAGAATTGTTTTGTGAAATAGTCTACACATATACATTTGATTTGATTTGATTCCATCCCAGAATTAACACAGAATTCAACAGTTCAAGGTATACTGGGCTAGAACAAAAAACCACCAGCCCTTCTAAGATGAGAATGGCCTCGTTTGTTACATTACAAGCATTTAGCAGACGCTCTTATCCAGAGTGACTTACAGTTTGCATTTCCTTACAATCCATTTATACAGCTGGATATTAACTGAAGCAATTCAGGTTAAGTACCTTGCTCAAGGGTACAACGGCAGTGTCCCACCTGGGGATTGAACCTGCAACCTTAACGTTACAAGCCCAGTTCCCTAACCATTATACCACACTGCCGCCTACACAGTTGCACAGTTGTGTAAGAGTGTCTGCTAAATGGACGCATTTCAATGTAAAATAGTGTAATGTAACAAATCCGCTAGTTGAGGGGTGCAAGGCACCCCCAGTTTGTGCCGATCTCGGGAGGGGGGGTTGACGTTGGCTTGGTTTTGTTTCCCGCCCAGCGGCTGGACTTTGAGAGCAAGCGGAGCTACACCCTGAAGGTGGAGGGGGCCAACACGCACGTGGACCCCCGCTTCCTGAGCCGGGGCCCCTTCAGCGACGTCACCATCGTGCACGTCAGCGTGGAGGATGTGGACGAGCCCCCCGAGTTCACCGCCCCCTTCTACTTCGTGGAGGTGCCGGAGGACCTGGAGGTCGGCGCCGTCTTCAAGACCGTCTTCGCCCGCGACCCTGACGTGGCCAACAGCTCCATCCGGTGAGGGATGCGGGAGGTTTAGAGAGGTTTTATGAAAACCCTTAGGCTGATTATATACAGGTAGCTTCCAAAATAAAGCCAGCACTTAAGTGCCTAATGAGGGATCCTTTTAACAGGTGCAGTACCGTGAATGTCCATCGGGGGGAGTGGTACCAGGGCCGGTACCGGCAGATAGGCCTGGCCCTCCCCTTTCCAACAAGCTCTCCCTCTGCCCAGCTGGGACTCTAGCCCAGGGCCAGAGCCATTTCGGTCCCCCAACCCCCCAGGTTACCAAAGTGTTGCCTGTTACCTGTACTTTGCATTTTTGTTAATCCTGTTGTTTGGGATGGTTTAAAAGTGTTTCTCAAGAGAAGAATGCACCTTTAGGACTTGGATTACAGACATAGCTGAGCAAGGCTTACTAGTGTTTTCATTGAAAGATGTTGGCATTAAGAAAGCAACGTTTTTAAAGCTTTTGAAGTGGACCGCAGACATAATTATGATCCAGACTGGCAGCAGAAGCTGATTTTTACATTACATTACATTACATTATAGGCATTTGGATGAAAATGGATAGTCAAGAACAGTTTAAAAGCCACCCTAGTGGGAAGTTTCCTGGGTGCTAGGAGCAACCACATTTAAACTAAAATAAATTCAGAAAAAAGCACTGGGAAATTGAATAATACAATGATTTCATTAGATGGATGAAAAATGGATATTTTTTTTATTTTAAAATAAATAGAAAATGGGATTGAATAATCTGATTAATGGACAATGTCTTACACAAGTTTGTGATCATTTCAAACCAAGAGCACACAAAAACGACATATGTAAATTTTTAATAAATAGCAATGATGCGGTTGTAGTACAGTCATGTTACCTGCGGATGGCAGCATTGCACAGCGTAGTCACAATTTGTGAAAAAGTGATCCGTGCCAAGCCACAATTAGCCTTACGGTAGTATAAGCCAGGGTTTAACACTCTGACACAAGATAAGTCTGGCTACCTTCCGGGTGTGTGTGTTGCTAATAAACCGTCGGTCACTTACTTCTTCTGATGAATCATGATCTCATGCTCCAATTGGAGGCGTCAATTCAAAAGGGAAAATACTCTGGCAGTAAGTCACTTACCAACCGACCAGCCAGCTACAAATTGCTTAAACCAATGAGATCACTGGATCTTTAGAGGAAATCAATCTCACAAACTCTTACATCTCTTTTCAGACACTCTAGAGATCAGGGTCAGGACTAGGTGATGATTATCTCCACTCTGAATGTATCCCATCAGGCCTTGCTCTTCCCACAGACTTGATGCTGCATATGCTCGATATCTCAATATCTTAGTGCATGACCCCTACATTAAGGGCATGAAAGATACAATATTGTATTTTTCTGTGTGTTTAATGTTTGTTTATGTAATGCATATTTTATTGAGTAAAACCAGCAAAAAAAATTTTGGAGGAACACTACACCAACATCATGAAGGCAGGGGCAAAAAAACCAAAAACAAATTCCATCATAAATATAGTCCCATCAACAACAAGCTAATGGTCCATCTGCTCGATGTGCATCCGCAAATCCTATTGTCCTGACTCACCAAATGTTCACATTTTGATGTATGATGCATAAAAAAAAACATTTTATGATTGATGATTGATGACACAATGCATAAAACTACCTCGATATACATCATCACCCCCTCCCCCCACACACACACACACACACACACACACACACACACACACACACCTTTAACCTCATTCCTGCAACTTCTCAGTTCCTGTCTCCTGCAGCACAAAATGAAACAAGGCAAACAACCCTGTCAGGAGGCTACAAGAGAAGGCACAAATTCGAACAAAGCAAATAATTAGATGCATATAAAAATGGGTGTTGTGACGCATATAAAAACAGCCGCCTCTGACAGATGTGCGTATGCCAGAACACAGAAAGGGTGCAGAAGGATAAGGAATAAAATACATATTCTGCTTTCCTTCGGTCGCACACAACAATGAACAGACAATAGAGTTACAAGTCAAGGCTGTGTGGGCGGGGCTTGTGGTTTGGGTGGGACCTAAAAGACCCCCAAGGAACTGCACAGAATCAACACAGCGGCCCTTTCTACTTCGACTTGTCGCGCATGCCCCCCGTCTCCATTTCAGGGCGCTTTGGGGTGGGGTAGTGGTGCAGGGTTTCTCCCGTAGACAACTGGCCACTCCAAGGCGGTCCCTGCCTGGTCAAAGCGCCACGTCACAAGAACTTCCTTTGCTTGCATGTTCATTGGGGTCTTCTTAAGAGTTGATAGAAGCTCCCAGGTGGAATAGAGTTTGTCGATTTATTTATAATTATTTTGAAGAAACCAAGAATTATGAATATATATATATATGCCATTTAGCAGACGCCTTTATCCAAAGCAACTTACAGTAGCGAATGCATATATTTTTCAGTATATGTGGCCCCAGTGGGTATTCGATTTTGTGACTAGCTGGATTTGAATTGACTCCAATTGCAAGAGTTCAACAGTCACCATGCGACACACGTCTGTTTCTTTACCAGAACCTCAGACATCAACACGGCCATAGAGATCCGTAAATGGATCATGAGGCATTGTCTCTTATCGTGAAGTAGCAAGGAACAAATTGTGCATCTAATAGAATGACATGAGTGCCAAGGACGAGCGTCGGATTGGCCTGCTGTTAGACACGGGAGGCTGGGGGCAGGGGGGGCTGTTGTTTTGCTTTGATTGTTTCTCCTCCAATCAAAGCATCTCTCACACACGCAAATACACACAGGTACAAACACGCAGTGACCCACACACACACACGTACTGTATATATTAGGTATTATGCTTTGGCAATACAAATATTGATTTTGTCATGCTAAGAAAACAAACTCAATTTAAAATTGAGATCGAGAGAGAGAGAGAGAGAGAGAGAGAGAGAGAGAGAGAGAGAGAGAGAGAGAGAGAGAGAGAGAGAGAGAGAGAGAATAAAAATAGAGAGAGCAGAAAACGATAGAATAACGGCCTCTGGGAGGTTTACTGTACTTCATATTGCTCAGCAGCCATACCTTCTGCCTTTTTAATTTTTTTCTCTTTTCTTTGGGGGGTGGCACTTACGGGGTATCCAGTGGCGGTTTTTGCGGGGCCTTCCTCCACACGCAGGGATGTCAGCCACCCCCCACACCCAGCCCCTGGCACTCAATAGTCTACATCCCTGCCCCTTCTTCCCTCTCCTCCTCTGCCTCTCTCCGTCCTTCAGGTCCTTAATCGCCATGGTTTCCCCCCCCAGAGGTATGTTTAAGAACTGCGCTTTGTGAAAACTGCCAGCAGTCACAGGAGATATGACCTTTGCTGAGGGTTTGTTTGTGGTTTGGATTAACATTTAGTGGGCTGAGAAGATATTCCAATATACCTATCAGCCAAATATGTCTCAATTCCACTCCTGTTCTCAAAACCCTTCAGCATACCACAAACACACACACACAGTCACAAAATTACTCAATAACACAAGTTGATAATAGAGCAATCTTATATTATTTTGTCTCTCTATACTGTATGACATCAGCTCACCGTGGGGGAATTTCATCATCTGACAAAATGTCAGTCCTGTCACTGGTAGGAAATGTGTGCTGTCCTGCTGCCCTCTGGTGTCTTCACAAACATGGAAACAGCATCACTTGAATGTTTTTGCTAATTAAAAGCTCCGTATGTGTACAAGAGCCGGGTGGCCTTTGTCTTTGCATGTGCATCATGCACGGAACGGCAGATTAGAGAGGACAGTGTCACACAAATATAACAGAACCTTTGACCAACCTAAAAAGCTTTTCGCGGGCCCAACGTGACCACTCACCCAACAGCCAATCGAGAGCCAAATCCTCGTATGGCCTCATAGCCTCAAAGACCAATCAAAGCTGAGGGGTAACAACACATACTGCAGCACAGGCTGGATTTGAGGTGAAATAAAATCATAACCATGGGGTAATCCTTCATCTTTCATACAGGAGAAAGCCTATATATTTATATGATTTGGGGGTGGGGGCGTGTAGGATTTGAGGCATGGATTGTGACCTTCCTGTTGGCACCTGCAGGTACTCCATCGAGAGGGCCAGTGACCCCGGGAAGTACTTCTACATTGACATCACTTCCGGGGCGCTGATGACAGTGCAGCCACTGGACAGAGAGGAGCTCCCGTGGCACAACGTCACCATCCTGGCTATGGAGATGAGTACGTCACTGCCAATCCTAATGCCCCTCCCTGCCCCACCCCACCCCACCCTGCCCCCGCCCCGCCTCTCCCTGCCCCGCTCAGCCAGCCAATCAGACTCTGCGGTCTCAGTCCAGGGGGGGCGGCTATGCCAGTTTTGCACCACGTCATTTCAATCCTAACTGTAGTAGGCACACACAAAGCCCAAACACTGGGCCTAATGTGACAAAAAGGCTATGGACCTGCCTACGGACTATGTATGCACATTAGCCTTTGAGCTAACTCCGCTACAATGAGCTGGATGCAATAACATAACCAGGTTGAAAATACTACATTTAATCTTACTACATTAAAAAAATTTATAAATTAATATCCACACATGACTGGCATGGCCCCACCCCTGGGGAACCCTGTGGTGATCTTCTGATTTCATTTTTTGGGTTAGATTTTTTTAATGCTGTACGAAATGTTCACCCCTTAAACCTCTGGATCAATTACCGGGCGTTTCTGTCAAGACGGAGTCGGGATGGGGCGGGGGAAATTGGCTGCAGTGGGCCTTTTCTGACGGCCCCTGCTTCGCTCACTGGGAGCCGGAGAGGTGTAAGATCCAACGCAGGAGGCAAAATGATAGAGGGAGCAAAGAAAAAAGAAAGTGTAAAAAAGCAGAGAGCTGAGCATCGGCGCTCAGCAGCCGCACTGTGGCAGGGGCGGGCGGCTGATGGATCGAGCCAACAAATGATTGATTGATTGATGAATCCTGAAAAAGTGATTACTGCCTCTTAATTGCATCTCTGCTGCCAATTACACAGCTCATTAAGGTATGCAAACGAGGCATAAAAAGGATTGTGATCTTATTGAAGGAGTGCCATAGGGCATAATATATATGACCAAATAATAACACTAATAATAATGATTATATGCATTTTTTTTAAAGTGCACAACCACGCAACACAAATGAAAGTCAAATTCGATCAGAAGGTGAATGAGCTATTCGTCACAGTTGTTTGAACGGGTCTGTGCTGAGCCACCATTCTCTCTCTCTCTCTCTCTCTCTCTCGTCTCCCCGACAGATAATCCCTCCCAAATCGGGAGTGTGTCCGTCACGGTCAGAGTACTGGACGTGAACGACAACCCCCCCGAGCTGTCTCAGTACTACGAGGCCTTCGTCTGCGAGAGCGCCAAGGCCGGCCAGGTATGGAGAGACTCACCTGGGACTCTCTGCTGCCTCTCAGGGCACAATTTCAGCTCCACCCCGATCACACCATCACAGTGATTACACAACACCGCCACTTTGGGACCACTTACTAGTGATGGGAAGTTCGATTATTTTCCCTAACTCCTTCGCGAACAATTCGTTTAGTGAAAAGAAGGACTCTTTAGAATCGTTAATTTGATTCAGTAATCACGACTTCATAGGAACCCCCCTTCGGGCGAACGAACACTCGAAAATTGTGTGATTCTTGTTCAGAACCGGGTTAACGGTTCGCAAACGATTCGTTCAGACACATCTCGTTCATTCAGTGGAGTGGATATAGCCGTTCTTTGGCGTGATAGATGAACCATTGCAATGCATTGTTCTGATAGCAAACACAACTGGATAATGTACCCGATTAGAAGAACTCAAGGGTTGTTATTCTCGAGCCCCGAAAGAGTTGTGATTGTCTTTCATTTCGTTCAGTAGCCTAGGGTAATGCCCATTCATTCACTCATAAAACACGAGTTTACATTTACATTTACATTTACATTTTAAGCATTTAGCAGACGCTCTTATCCAGAGCGACTTACAAGATGTGCATCAATACATGGTAGGAACAATCACAGTTAGCGCACAAGATCAGTGCAGGAATACAGCAATAGACATCATTGCAGGCATCTGCGTACCATACCTGTAACACCGGGAAGGAAAAGGTATTTTACTTTTTTTTTTTTTTTAGGTTTATATTATGTCCTGCAACATCACATCATTTAAATGTTTTTGCTTTTGCTAGCCCTCCATTTAGTTCATGTGTAGCATGCTAGGTGGTTACATATTCGTAGACCACGGGCTACAAGGTCATCACATGTCCCAGGGGCCCTTGCGGCCAGCTAAACTTAGAGTGTTTGGCTAGTTATGTTCATAAATATTCAAGTATGAAAACCAAGATGTTGTTTGAGTGAAAGCCCCTTTTTCCCTCATACGAATTACGTGTGTTTCAGTGTATGTGACGTTATCACTCACTGGTTGTGTATGCGTTTATAATGACCCCCGTGTGATTCCGATGCATACATTGTACTTCCCCTGTACTACACGCTTTATTTTAAATAAATAAGTAGTTCTGAAATGGAAAAGCAAAATTTCTCGACTCTTGGTTAATGATTCCGTGGCGTCCACCATTACATTATTATGTTTAAAAACGACTCAACTGAGGAAACGAATCATTGCTCCCGAGTCAGTAAAAAGAGTCGTTCAATTCGAACAAATCGTTCGTGAACTGCACATCACTACCACTTTGACCTCCTTCGGCCTCTGGAGGGCGTGTGGTCATGTGATGGTCTTTTTCTCTTTCTGCTGAGAGGAATCGTTGTCATTCTGCCGCTTATATGGTCTTGTGTCGGTCGGTGCTCTGATCGCTTCCAGCTGACAGCAATCAGTATTAATCCCGTCTCCTATTTAAGGTTTATTTTTCCCTCATGCAAACACTTCTGTGTAAACTAATTATTACGCTCTAGCCGGTATTCTGAACTAAGGTTTAGTTTGACCACCCTGTGGTTTTCTCTTAGTTAAAAAGAGAAGGAACTAACTTATGCATCTCAAAATAAAGGTTTAGCGTCACCATTCTGTGGTAGCCTTTTAGGGAGATTAATCATCTCCAAACAAAGGGTTTTAAGCTCACCACTTCGGTGGTTTCCTTTGAGATATTATTCTTCGTTTTTTGGGGCTAAAGTCTCTGTAGACATTTGTTTTCTTTTTCCTTAGCTCCTCGGTGAGGAGTGTTCGCCCTATTAGGGCGACAGCTCTGTGGCATCGTCCTAGATGCCGTGGTCTACGACAAAATAACATACGTCCAACATGAACGAGATATAATGAGACAGAAGGCCCAGATCATTAGCAAACTGAAAAGTTTGCGTTAAAAAAATCTTCAAATAAATACATCCTGCATTGACTAATCTATCCAGAACAATCATGTAATGTGGGAACAGACTCTACACTGAATTTTTATGTATAGGAGACCTATATGGGAACGATGAAAAACACTACCATACCCGGATAATTTAACCCATCAATGTTGTGGATTCCATGTGGGAAAGGGGCTTAACATAACTAATTAACAAGAAATTACAGGAAACCCTTGGGGAATTTCTTTTGCGTGCTCCAAACTCAAACTCCGACTCCAACCTTAGGGATAGTATTATTTTTTTGTCAACCCACTTAAAGTTTCTAAGCGCAGTGGATGAAACAGTTCTGGAGAATTGCATTACATCTTTGAGCAGGCATTATTATTCTTTACACATACAGACATACACACACACTCACGGACACACTCACAGACACACACACATGCATGCACAGAACACACACACACATACACACACTCATATTATATATGTACTTTATAAATGGAGGCTTTTTTAAAACTATGTTCTGACTCATGTTTGTGTGACATCAGCTGATCCAGACGGTAACAGCCATGGACCCAGACGACCCCCTTGGAGGTCAGCATTTCTACTACAGCCTGGCGCCCGAGGCCGCCAACAACCCCAACTTTACCCTCCGAGACAACCAAGGTACCCGGACCGCAAGTAATGAGAGGGTCACCATGGTCATGCTACTTCACTGTAGCTCTCTCTCTTTCTCTCTTTCTTTTTCTTTCTCGTTCTCCATTTCTCTCTTTTTCTATCTGTTTCTCTCTGTTTCTATCTTTCTCTCTCGCTCTCTCTCTCTCTCTCTCTCTGTTTCTCTCCTGCTCTCTCTTTCTCTCTGTTTCTCTTTCTCTCTCACTCTCTGTTTGTATCTTTCTCTCTCTTGCTCTATTTCTCTCCGCTCTCTCTTTCTCGAACATTTAGTCATCAGCCTTGCTTTTACTGCCGGATGCTCACCCAACCATACGCCCACCGGGTTTCATTTTTAAAACGTCCTTATACAGTTTGGTAGAGGACTTGATTAAATATGAGGAATATGATTAAAACTTCAGTTGTACGCAAATTAAACAGCATCAGTAAGGTCATGCATAGAATCATTTCCCAGAGAACAGCCTGTAAAGTGACCAGACAAATTGGGAGAAAAACTGGAAAAAATCTGAAACAAACATGTTAAGAAAAGAAGGAAGCAGTATGAAGTGATTGTACACATAACTGCCAAAATCAAGGAAATTACAACATAAAGTATCTTAATAGGACGTTGGGCCACCATGAGCCACCAGAACTGCTTTAATTCTCCTTGGCATTGATTCTACAAGTGTCTGGAACTCTGTTGGAGGGATGCAACACCATTCTTCCGTGATAAATTCCATCACTTGGTGTTTTGTTGATGGAAGTGGAACACACTGTTTCAGGCACCGCTCCAGAATCTCCCATAAGTGTTCAACTGGGTTCTGGTCAATGAGACGGTTATGGCATATGGTTTACATTGTTTTGATATTCATTAAACCATTTAGTGCCCACTCGTGCCCTGTGGATGGGGGGCATTGTGATCCTGGTAAGTGGTGCCTCTATTCACCACTCTTCCTCGCTTCTCTCTTGGAGTCCCCTGTCCCTGATACTATCCAGACAGGAGGAGGGCTACGCCGCACCCGGCACGTGTGTTCCACCGGTGTTGGATCTGCACTGCGCCGCTATACGCCTCAGGCAAGCGATCTATCAGAGCCGGCTTGTCCGTGCGAGTCCCGGGCCAGATGCCGTGGTTGTACGGCGCCCTTGAGCAAGGTGCTTAACCTGAAGCGCTCTGGCGAGAAAGGCGTAAGAAATGGCCAAGTGCTCGCGGCAGAGGGGAGGAAGGAGCGCCAACATCCCGACATCAGGGAGAGTTTGCCCGGCCGATAAATCTCCCAACGCCAGCAAAGGAAATTATAATACGCCACCAGCTTTCACAAGCGCGTAAGGCAGGCATACCGCTTCCATGAAGATCATTAACATCAGTCATCCAGGATGGAGCTGACTGAGGCAGTGTACCGGCAGAGTCATCTCTGAAATCGCCCACAATGACCCCTTATTAAAAGGGAAAGACAGCAGCCCTAATGTAACATGATAACCGGTTAGTCATAGCTCACTCTCTCTTTTCCATTCCCTCTCTCTCTCTTTTACTCTCACTGTCTCATGTTCTCTTTTTCTTGCTATCACTCTGTCTTGTTCTCTGTCTTTCTCTACTGTTCCTCTTGCTATTGCTCCCTCTTTCTGTCTCTCTCTCTCTCTATTTGTCTCTGTTTCTGTTTCTTTGCTTCCTTTGTCTTTTCCTCTTGCTTTCTATTTCTCTCGCAATTGCTCCCTTTCTCTCTATTTTCCTCTTTGTCTCTTTTTCTCTCACTATCTCTCTTTCTCTCATTCTTTGTCTTCTTGCTTTATATTTCTCCCACTACTGCTTTCTCTTTCTCTCAGTCTCTAATTTCCTCTTTTGTTCATGCATTAATAGAAACCAACATCAATGTAACGGAGACATACTGAGCTGCTAAAAAACATTTCTGTGTGTCACAGCCAATGTTGCCACATGCTCACGTGTGTCGTCTTTCTCTAAAATAAAGTTGTGCTAAAACTCAGACTCTTTCTATCTCTCTCTCCCTATTTGTCTCTCTGTCTTCCTCTCTTTCTCTTTCACTTGCGTTATTGCCTTTTTCGATTGCTTTGTAGTTCTCTCACTATTGCCCTCTCTCTCTTTCAATTCAATTACATTACATTCAAAATGCTTTATTGGCATAACATATCTCTCTCTCTTTTATTGACTTTTATTATTCGTTGTTTATTTGATTTGCTGCCTGACGCCGTTTGATGTTTTGCGTTACAGAAGGAACCTGATAGCTAAATTAAGGAGATATAAAAAGCTGTTCTTGACAAGAACGTCTCCCCCCGCCCATAGATAACTCGGCGTGGATCCTGACCCGGCGGGGCGGGTTCTCCCAGCAGGACCAGAGCGTGTACTACCTGCCCGTGTTCATCTCGGACGGGGAGCAGCCGGTCCAGACCAGCACCAGCACCCTGACCATCCGCGTGTGCAGCTGCGACAGCGTGGGCGCCGTACTCTCCTGCAACGCAGAGGCCTACACCTTGCCTGTCAGCCTGAGCCGCGGCGCCCTCATCGCCATCCTGGCCTGCATATTCGTCCTGCTGGGTGAGCGCGAGCGCCCCCTGCTGACACCCTATGTGCGTTTCATCCCCCAGTGCTTCCCAAAGCTGTGCGGGTCCAGAGAATTGTCGTGGAAATTAAAACTCAGCAGGATCAGAGAGAATTCCTTTAAACAGTATTAAAGCTTTAATTACGAGCAGCTGCACGGAGACCCGTGTCACGCAGGACGGCGAATCTCCCGCCTTCAAATTCAAGTGAATATTTATGTCCAACACAACGGAAGGGGAGGGAACAATCACAAGGGGGAAGTAACAGGGCGTTAACTTACAGGTAAATGGAGCTATGGGCTAACATGAAGATATAACAGGTTGTTAGAACAGCCCTCCCAGGGTCTTAAACCAATGGGAAGGAGGTTTCCTGCCGTAGGAACGAACAACTGTTCCTTTGTTGTTGTGGCACGAAAAGCCTTTTGTCTCTGACTTGTGGCGCTGCAGTTTGCGAACTGCAGCGTCACACTGAATTAATTAGCGTCTACCGTCCCCTGTGGATGTGGTCTAGCATTCCAACTCGATACACAATTTCTTCCTCCACAGTATAATACACTTACATCACATACATTTACATGTAGGCATTTAGTGGACGCTTTAGTGGACGCTCTTATCCAGAGTGACGTACACAAGTGCATAAAAAAAGGTTTGGCAACAAGATTCAGGGCTCCCAGGTGGCTCAACCCGTAAAAACACTTGCCCGGAGTGCAGGTTGCCCACCGGTTTGATACCCTGGCTGCGCCAGCCCAGCTCTGGCTGGGGAGTCCTGCTCAGGGGCGGGCCAGGGGAAGGGGGGAGTGGGGAGGGAAGCTGGCACAAGCTCGCTGCAGGTACAAAAAGCTTCCCTGCATGTGTTGGATACACGGTCGATGGCTCAGCGGGGTCTATCTCGAAGAGCACGGTTCGCTCACCCTCATCAGTACCAGTACCAGGATAGCATCATGTCCCGTAGTTGCAGGCAGCGGGTTTGTGGGGAGGGTAATTGAATCAATAAAGGTACAATTGGCCACCAACTTGGGATAAAAACAGGGAAACACATTTTTTTTTTTTATTTAAGAAGCACAATTCCGAGGCATCAATTGCACCCCTGGAAGTTTGTGTCGTTACGTAACATATCACATTTCGTTAAGTGTCACAATAGGAGCAATGGAAGTTTGAGGATATAGTGTTCAGTCATTTTGGGCATTTCAGCTTAGTTGAGGATATAGTGTTCAGTCACTTTCACATTGGTATTCATACCAGTCAAATGAAGCTTTGCACCTTTTTCTATGCACTGCTCTAGTGACAGTGCACATGCAGTTGTTTTGATACATGATGAAACAATAATTTCATATTTGAAAGTATGCCATACTGCATTTTAATACAGTGGATCTCATAAAATGATTCACTCATTAAGTGGGTCGTGGGCTCAGATGGTTCGGGGACCACTGCTTTATTCACAAATAAAACTCTGTTGTGAGCCGAACAGCCCTTCTATTGAGTGCTGAAGTGCGAGTGACTCACATTTTGATAACTGCTTTTATCTGATCAGTGATTCAGTTTAAGTATCACCGGACTGTTAACACCGATTACTGCTCCTCTGTGATTTATTGTTATTTTAGATTAGCTTTCGGAATTCATCCTGATTCAGAGGAAGAAACCCGCAGCGGTCTTTGCCTGAACATTTGTGTTTGTGTATCTGTCTTTGTGTGTGTGTGTGTGTGTGTCAGGGGCCCAGATTAGGGTAAAAGTCATACTTGTCAAAGGGAAGTATCTTAGAAAAGATACTTGTCCTTCCTAAAAGTTACTTGTCATTGGTCTATTCACCTTCCAATTTTCCTGGAAAGTGCGATCTCTGCTCTCTGCGATCTCTGCTCTCTGAATCATAGTTTTTAGTTGATCTTCTTTGGTTTTAGCCTTTTTAATGGGAGGTGGACTTGCACCCTCAATAAATCTCCACATCTTTGAAAATGCGATCACTACATCGTATGTAGCTAGGTAGACACAACGGTTAACGTTATTTATTTTCTACATGGATATTTATGTTTGACTTTTGCAGCTCATGGGACTGTGTAGCAGTGAAGCTTTGACGGGTGCCCGCAGGTGGCGTTAGCGACTAGTGCTCTGACTGTACAGTATATTATAACGTGCACTCTAGTCGGGACTCGATTGAGACAGATTTTTCCATTCCCAACTAGAGTGTGGTATGGCAGCTAACGTAATAGCTAGATAATAATTCCTAGATTTAGCCAAGCAGGGATGTGGGAATGATTTGTGCTTGGACTGTAGGACAGAGATGAGAAATCACTGCAGGAAACTCACAGCGATTCTTCAGCCTGGCGGGAGGGCTCACTGAACTGAATATAGACAGTGAGTAACTAGCTAGTGTTCACAGATATTGCTTGCTAATTCAAGGCTTGGTAAGTGATAAATGCATGATCACTTACTAAGCCTTGTATTAGGAAGCAACTAGCAACAATAGATATCAATATCCAATGTCCATGAATGCTAACGTTAGCTAGCTAACTAACTAGCTGGTTCTCTATGTTGTGTCTATGTGCCGCAATCCGCAAACTTTCTTGACTGCTGCAGAGTCTGGCATAGCAACAACAACAAACGCAGTGAGCACAGACTGCATGTGAGTGACAATGTGTCTCTTTTCCCATTTGGAACTTCTGAAATATTTTTTAATATCCGTGCATGACGTGTTTGTTATGATGTGAGTGTAAAACAGAAATAGTTCCAGTTAGCTAATTTAAAAAATGATAAAATCCTAAATTCACAGTCGTCAGCAGGACAACCACTTGGAAATCAAAGGTTGTCCTTCTTACATTTTTGTCATCTGAGACGATAGGACGACTGCTAATCTGGGCCCCTGGTGTGTGCATGTGTGTGTCTACATGTATGAGTGTCTGTGAATATGTGCCTGTGTGCACATGTGTGTGTGTCTGTGTGCACATGTGTGTGTGTCTGTGTGAATATGTGCCTGTGTGTACATGTGTGTGTATGTCTGTGCGTGTATGTGTGTGTGTGAGAGAGAGAGAGAGAGAGAGATACCTGAGTAAAAGTGTTGATTCTGTAGTGTTCTGTTTTCTTTGTTGGGAGACTCTTTCTCTGATCACTGTTTTAACTTCCCCCCCTCCCCTCCCCTTCCCCCCTCCACAGTGATGATCATGCTCATTTTGTCCCTGCGGGGCCACCGTAAAAAGCCCTATCTCTCGGACGAGGAGGAAAACGTCCACGAGAACATCGTGCGCTATGACGACGAGGGCGGCGGCGAAGAGGACACGGAGGCCTTCGACATCGCCGCCATGTGGAACCCGCGTGAGGCGCACCCAGGCAAGAGCCGGCAGGACATGCTCCCGGAGATCGAGAGCCTGTCCCGGTACGTCCCTCAGGCTTGCGTGGGCGACAGCAACGTGCACGGTTACGTGCTGGCCAAGCTGCTGGAGGCCGACCTGGACCCGTGCGCCCCGCCCTACGACTCACTGCAGACCTACGCCTACGAGGGTGAGGGCTCGGTGGCCGATTCGCTCAGCTCGCTGCAGTCCACCGGCTCCAACACCGACCACGACTACGACTACCTGAGCGAGTGGGGACCCCGCTTCAAGAAGCTGGCTGAGATGTATGGGGTGCTAGAGACCAACAACCCGCTGTGGTAGCCCAACCTTACACACACACACACACACACTCCTATCCCACCATCCCACACCCTCCCTCGTGCTGCCCTCCTCCTCAAAGTAGCCTTTCTCCACAGCAAGTGAAGGCCTGTGCCTTCACAGCCATAGATGTACAGAAACTCTGATCAGTTGTCAACCTCCAGCCCAAGTGCCCCCCCAAGGAGACCACTTATCAAAAGAAAATGCTGAGGATGCACCTTTGGGGGTTGGGGGGGCGAGCTGTGAGAGAAGATTCTTCGGTTTGAGGATTTCATTGTCAGGCTGCCCGAGATGAGCGCTCACGCCTCCACCAGGTGGGGGTGGGGCTCGGGGAAAAAGACGATCCGTGTTTTTCCTGATAGCTCTGCGTTGCGTTTCCGTTCATTCCAACGTTCGTTTCAATAGGTGAAGGTTTTTTGTTTGTTTGTTTGTTTGTTTGGTTCTGTTTTTCATTTCCTTTGGAGCTAGAACTGCCCCATTACGTGAAAAAATAAGGCAAATCCGCATTCATTCCAAACCACGTGTCAAGAAGCTGTGTTTTACGAAAATGTGTCACGGAGAGAATTTTCACTCTCACTCCTGCCTCGTTATTGTAGATAATCAACTGTTGATTATCAAATTTCTGTATAATTCCTTGTCTGGCAGTCCTATTTATTTATTCATGTGTGGTATTTATATTTCATATAAATTATTGAGGGAAATAAAAATAATAATTGGAACTGTATCCAAGGCCTTTTTGGTGGAAGAACAGGAAAGAAAACAATGATCAAAACCTGATGATGTAACATAAATATTGTAATGGTGTATTATTGATATTCCATTTTTCTCATCTAATATAAATGCTTTCCCAGAAGTTCATACGTCTAACGGCCGCAGGGGAGGATTTGGAAAGAGTGGATTATAAGGTTGATATGTTTTATGTATTTTATTACTGACTTTTTTGAAACCCCATCGCAAGCCAGCCCTATTTGTCTCGATAAACCAACATGCTAGGAGGAAAACACAACAATGACAGGTGACAAACACACCGATGACAAAGTTCACTGCAAAATAATCTACCTGATCCTTCATCCACGGGACTCAAAAAACAAGCCGTCGTTTTTATACAGCGTCTCTGGGAAAGACGTGGAGACCACCCTGCCTTTTCAAAGCACTGGAGGCTGAAAGAGACAATTACATGGTCAGAGCATGGGCCAGTGTTTCACAAATATCATTTGGCTCAGTGCTGTGTAACCATGGTTAAAACATTGGGAAGTACTGGAAATGCAGGGACACTTGTTTAACAAAAAGTCTGTTTGATCATCTCTCCTTTCTATCATTTGACCACATCCCTCTTTTTCAACTGCGAAAAGGGGGCTGGTCGTTCAAGACGGCCTTGCCATCGTCGCATTTTGAGAAAATCCCTAGATACGCCTGGAGTTCTTCCTCCTGTGTGGCTTTGAAAGCTTTCAGACTTTCAGAAAGAGACTGCTGGTCTGGTAATCTGCTTAAAGTGCCAAATTTCAAGCTAACGTTCAGCATGAGAAAGCCAAAAACTAAGGGAAATGGGAAAAACCCTCATCCTTTGGACAGGAGGGAGCGGACTGAATATTCGAATGGGGTGGAACCTACTTGAAATATACAGTAAATGGTGTCAGACATGCTAAGTGTATTTGAATGTACATAGTTTTTGTATATTTGGTAATAAAAAACTCAAACATTTATTTTCTTGGTGTCTTTTGATGGTGTATTCACCTCATGGTGAATAACGGGGTAGTCATAGTTGTAGTCATACATACAGTGTAACAAAGTGGTCACTGTTAGTAAGCTCACCCATATATAACTGAACCCATTCGTCAATGTTTGTATATAACCCAAATTCACTAATACCCTATACGTAACATAACATTTTCCTCTGGATATAACCCAACCCATTCCTCAGTGTGTATATAACCCAACCGAACTAAATAACTAAGTAGCCTAACTGCCCGACAAGATAACATATGTTGCTGTCATGTCGCAAGTGCTGGGATTCAACACCAGACATAGTGTCAAAGCTGTAAACGCCTCAGAGCTGTCAGTGTAAATTTACATGCAGTAAATCAAGGATTGCCAGGACTCAGATTTAGAATTCAGCCACCATAGACCTTCTGTGTAGTCCGTTCAACTATTTTTAAACATGCATCACATTCTCTGAAGTTCTCTCTGAAAACGTATTGCCAAAATATATACAGTATATATGTACATAATATCAGACGACAGCAAACTGCAGTATTATGCCATGGGTTATGCTCTCCTCTCAAAGCTTTACGGAAATCCAAACTTAGTTATAAAGAAACCACTTTTAAATCACAAATATATGCTTTTTTATTTGTCAGAGCACCCTTCGTTGCCTCTTACTAAACTTCCTTAATTTGACTTATGTTGATTATAGGCAAAGGGTTTTTTTTGTAGGAAGATTAAAATCTAATTTAATGCATGGACTGCTGTAAAGCCAGCCACTGAAGCAAGAAGTGACACATTCGATTGTACCCTCAAGATTATTCCCAAGAACAAAATTTTCATGCTTTAATTTTACTGTTGAAATAACTTCACACTCGTTAGTGTGGATATAACAGCAGTGCAGGGTCTCATAAAAGATACCGGTAACCGCTAAAACAAATGCAAAACTTTGATAAGCTGGAGGGGACACTCAAAGGGCTCTGCCAGGTAGTGGGGGGGGGGGGGTTCCTTGCCACTGTCACCTTAGGCTTGCTTTTGTGGGGGGTTAGGCCTGGGTTCCCTTTTAAGCATTTTGTGACAGTGTATTTTTAAAAAGCGCTACACAAATAAAATTGATTTGATTTGATTTGATCATTGGAAAGGGGTCGAGCCTATCCACCGGTACCAGCGTGGTTTAAAGGATCCCTCATCCCTCAATTGTTGCCTTTTTGTTTTGTTGTGTTACCTGTAGGTTTGGGCTTCCAAGTGGCTAGATTGGTAAAGGAGCTTACCATGAGCACAGGTTGCCTACAGCCTTGACATAGCATTCCATTTGCAATGACCTTGTCGCACACCACTACAATCCCTGGACTGTAGCAGAGCAGCCAATGGTAAGAACTGGCAGAGGAGTGGGCTTTGCCGGTCTATGGACCAGATCTTTATTTTTCTGTCTCTCCCCCCCAGACACGAGAGAGAGAAACAGCGAGAGAGCAAAATAAAGACAAACACAAAACACAAAGTCTTCACGCTACTTTTCGCGAAGCTTTCAAGCAAAAACAACTAAAATAACAAACTAAAATATACAACTAAACTAAAGCCCGCCTCCTCCGAGGTGAGAAATCCCCTTCCAGGGAACACACAACAAACAGACAGTCAGCGGCTTTCCACACCGCTCTCATACATCCACATTTAACTCACATCAACACTTAACGGGACAAGATAGAACTCTACACACTGTCCCGACACACACTCCACACACATCTCGACAGGACACCACGCCTCTTCAGTCCGGTTCCACTATAACCTCACCAGGCACACACATTCAGTGGCTTTTCAAGCACGTCCCAAACCCATGCACACAGACACTCAAACTTTTCAGTCCGAGTTCTCTTTTGACCCAAACACACAGAGACCCTCGCCACTCATCACAGTGAGAGTTCTCTGGCAACCAGCCCAGAGACACTCTCCACTCTTTCAATGAGAGTTCTCGGGCCGTTGTCCAGAAACACTCCACTGCCCTGGTGCGAGTTCTCTACCAATCACACCAAGGGAGAGAGGCGGACACTCTTCCAGTGCGCCCTCTCTCTCTCTTTCACAATCACACCGAGGGAGAGAGGCGGACACTCTTAGTGCGCCCTCAGAGTCACATCAAACACCAACACTCACAAACGACACGCCCACATGAACGACAAGACAACTAACTTTACAGTGCACGCACGCGCGCACGCACGCACACACACACACACACACATAAAATCGCCCCACCTGCTCTTAAATAGGCTTATGGGACTCGTGAGTCAATCACCCATCTCATTCATTCACTCACCCGTCTTATTCATTCACTCACCCAATCACAATTACTCAACACGAAACAATTCACATTCTCACACACAAACCCAATCAGTCAAGTGAATTCCACACCAATTAACTGATTGAATAATATATCATTGGGACCTTTGGAACAACAATTCCAGGCACTGGCCAGCAATCTGGCCAACTGCGAGATTGCCAAACCTGGCCCCGGAAAGTACAACTGTTCCAAAGGTCCTCCACAGCAACACCGGGGCAAAAGAGAGGCAACCCCGCAACTCCCCTGCCACAGAGACTGACGCCCTCCACAGACCTGAACAGAGATTTGGACTACTAGACTACTGAAATGTGTTATAACTGGACCGGCTGTTCCCAATCTCACAGAGTAGAGCAGCCATTCCATTAGTCATGTAGGTTTCCAAATGTAAATGTAAGGTTTAAAGTATGGATGCTAATTTAAAGAAATGTCCATGCTATTGTTGGCTGAGGTAACGTTAGGCTATACCAAATATAACAAAAAAGTGTTGTCCTTGTACATTGTTTCTTTTGTGAAATATTGCTAGATATATTTTATAAAATCAACAAGGTTTTAACTGCTGTTTCAAAGCAATATTATTACACTCACTAATCAAATCAAATCAAATCAAATGTATTTGTACAGCACTTTTCACAAATGCATTGCCACAAAATGCTTAACAGAAGGGAACCTAGGCCTAGACCCCCCCAAAAGCTCTCTTGATAGGGAGAAACATTGAGAGGAACCAGACTAAAAGGGGGTTAGCTGGCCGGCACAGGGTGTGTCCAAAAAAGACTGTATCATGGTCAGTCCAAGGTGACTTTGCGCCTCCGAGTTAGGTAGTCAGTTGGGGGGGGGCTAAACCACGTGAAGGGGGTCCAGATCCAGGGACTGGGGTAGGTGTGGGGGTGAGGGTTGATGGGGGCAGCTTACACTTCTCGCAGGATCTAGGGCTCGGGGGCAGGTGCTTTATGCAGGTGTTTATGTATCGTAGTGTTGTGATACATAATCGTTAATTTCATATGCTTGATCGATCAAATTCTTAACGGCGATTAGTTGATCATCGATTAATCATTAACATCCCTAGTTCATTGTCATTGGAACCAGCAGGTTTGAACTAAAAAAAATGAAGAATGTTGTTCAGATATGAAGGAGAGGAGGAAATGATCCTGTGAAGCTGAGGCTGGTGATTGATACAGTAATGACTCAAGGGCTCTGGACAGAGGGGGTGGATGGGAAATAATCAGCCATGCAATCAGCAATAGAGCTCTCAACCTGGCTACACCCCCCATGGAACAGAGACCTCAGCCCGGCTACACCCCCATGGATCAGAAACCGAGAGAAGTCACAAACCGTGCTCTGTATCCACTGCAGACCTCCCCTTCAAATGTCAATCATAGGTGTAGGGATCCAATCATTTGGATTCCATATTTATATACAGATATATATATATATATATATATACAGTGAGCATCATAATTAATTGGACAGTGACACATTTTTTTAATTTTGGTTCTGTACTCTAGCACTTTGAGTTCAAAAGGATACAATGACAATGATCCTTTCAATCTCAAAGTGCTAGAGTACAGAACCAAAATAACAAAAAATGTGTCACTGTCCAATGAATTATGGTGCTCCTGTATACAGTACCAGTCAAAAGTTTGGGTACACCTTCCATCTGGACTACGGCTAATCGGGCACTCCTTCATTCTTCAACAAGATGAAGAAACACACCTTGAAGTTGTACAAGAGCTACCTGGTGAAGGAGGAACGTGAAGGACAACTCAAACTGATGACCTGGCCTGCCTAGTATCCAGACCTCAATCCCATAGAAATGGTATGGGACGAACTGGACAGAAGAGTCAAAGCAAAGCAACCCACAATTTTCTCTGGGAATTGCTGCAGGAGAGCTGGGAAGACATATCGGGTGATTTCCTGCTGAAATGTATAAACCGAATGGCCCGTGTTTGTGAGGCTGTTATCACGGCAAAGGGTGGCTATTTTGAGGAATCCCAGATTACATTTTCAATATAATTTTCTTGAACATTTCTTTGATGTTCATTTTGTTCATTGTTATATGTGTTTTTTGTCATTTTAAAGTATTTACAGAAATGTATACGGTGTAAAGCATTGTCAATTATGAGATAAACCTAGTTTCCAGCAGGTGTACTCAAACTTTTGACTGGTACTGTATATACAGTATGTTTATTGTGGTGTCCCTAGGGGTTGGGCAACACTCATAGACCTTTGCAGAGATGGTGTAGGCAGGGTAAATAATCTGGAGGAGGCAGTATTATAAACAAAATAATAATTTATTAAACAAATACTCTTCATAAAAACACACAAAATAAAGGGTGGGGTAATCGGGGAATCCAACACACATAAAGTCCAAAATCCTACTCGTCGTAGTTATCCAAATTCCAAATCCAGGTTAGTTCCGTAATCCAGTCCAGGTCGGTACACAAACAGGGTCCTCAAAACAATCAAATTCCAAACACAATAAGCAATCCAAAACACTTCTCTCTTCACACTCCAAAACACACTCCAAAACACTCCCCACAACCCCCAACCTACACCTTCTCTTGTATAACACAAAGTCCTTTACATAGGCCTCTAAATTTCCTTCAGCTGTCCGTAGTCCTCTGGCTTTACGGGCTTCAGCTGCAGGACTGCAGGCTGCTGGGAAATGCAGTTTTTCCCTCTCCAATGGCTCCCAAGTAGTAAAGAGGCAGGCAGCGATTTCTTCATCCTGCCCTCTGGGATGCCACAATATATATACATTTTTACATATTGCATTTTAAGGATTTAGCAGATGCTCTTATCCAGAGCGACTTACAAGATGTGCATTAATACATGGTAGGAACAATCATAGTTAGCACACGAGATCAGTGCAGGAATACAGCAATAGACATCATTGCAGGCATCTGCGTACCATACCTGTAACACCGGGAAGGAAAAGGTTAGTGAAAATTATTTTTTTATTTTTTATTTTTTTTGGGGGAGTATAGTGTTGAACAAGTAAACAGTGGTGAAGACAATTTAGCTAGATGGACAGAGTTCAGTGGTAGTGGAGTCTGAAGAGGTGGGTTTTGAGTCTCTTGCGGAAGATCGCAAGTGATATACATATGTTAGGCCACTGGCTCCCAAACCTCTCCCCAGCCAGCCCATGTATTTGTTCAATTCCACCACCAGCACACCTTATTCAACTAATCAACACTCGATAAGTAGTTAACGAGTTGAATCAGGTGTGCTGGTGGTGGAATTGAACAAACACATGGACCGGCTGGGGGTCCCCAAGGAGAGGTTTGGGAACCCTTGCATTAGGCTACATTTGAATAAGTGGTGGGTCACAGAAAATGCATTCTCTCATTAAGTGGGTCACAGTCTCAGAGAGTTTTGGAACCACTGTCCTGCATAGTGGCAACCTTTCCCATAATTGTCTTTGGAGCAACGTTGGGTGTGCATTTTCTGATGTGTCTGAAATATCCCTGTGAAGCATATCAACACTGTACCCCCATTATCAGCCATCTGTTTCTCTTAGAGAGAGTAGGATTTTTTTTTTAATGGTTCACTCATTAATTAGCACAGCTGCTCCCATTTGAAGCATATCAAAGCTTTTCTTCATATGGGGGAATTCCCCCATTCTCCATCTCTTTTAGACACCCAGATGGCTCTTTTGAAACACAAAGCACTAATGAACATGGCTTTGCCCATACTCATCCTTGTCTTTTAATTGGATTGTCAACGTTACTTTCAGGGATCTGGAAAGAAGACGGGGGTGAAGCTTTGTTTAATTAGGAAATCTTTAAGACACTTTAAGATTTTTGCAGGCTTGGAAAAAAAATCTTAAAATGGTTCTCCACTGCAATGGTGTGTAGAATATGTTTTTCCCTAACAAACAGGCAGTGATATTAATAATAAACTCACTCTCAGAAAATAACTATATTCAACATACGCTCAAAAGGAAGTACAGCTGGGCACACACACTCAAACACTGTAAAGTGTTTAACTTGAAAAGCTGTGAAAGTCAAATTCTTTATGAAATCAAATGGTCTGAGATTTGGATACTTTGTAAAACAGGGAACCTGAACCAAAGGGATTCACCAGAGCTTCGGACACCAGGTGATTTCCGGTTTTGCCTGTTTGTGCCTAGAACAGAAATACCTGCCGCCCAAGTTTGCTTATCGTCCAAACAGATCCACGGATGATGCTGTCTCCCAGGTACTGCACACCACACTCTCTCATCTGGACAGCCGGAAGGGGGGCTACGTGAGACTGCTGTTCATTGATTATAGTTCAGCTTTCAACACCATAGTCCCCACCAGACTGGCTGGCAAGTTGATTGAGCTGGGACTGAACACCCCCCTGTGTGCCTGGATCCTGGACTTCCTGACCGCCAGGCCCCAGGTGGTCAGGGTGGGCAGACACACCTCCAACCCCCTCACCCTGAACACAGGATCCCCCCAGGGTTGCGTCCTCAGCCCCCTACTGTACTCCCTGTACACACATGACTGTGTGGCCAGGTCCAGCTCCAACTCCATCATTAAGTTTGCGGATGACACAGTGGTGGTGGGCCTGATCTCCAACAACGACGAGAAGGCCTACCTGGAGGAAGTTGCTGATCTGTCACTCTGGTGCCAAGACAACAGCCTCCTCCTGAATGTCACCAAAACTAAGGAGCTGATTGTGGACTTTAGGAGGACACAACAAAAGAGGACATACTCACCATTGGGGATTAATGGGACCACTGTGGAGAGGGTGAGCAGGTATAAATACCTGGGAGTCCACATCACTGAAGATCTCACATGGACAGCACACACTGACACTCTGGTGAGAAAGGCGAGGCAGCGCCTTTACCACCTCAGGCAGCTGAGGAAATTTAAAGTCTCCCGGAGGATCCTTCAGTCCTTCTACTCTGGAGCTGTAGAGAGCATCCTGACCGGAAGCATCACTGCCTGGTTTGGAAACAGCTCTGCTCAGGACAGGAAGGCTCTGCAGAGAGTAGTGCGTTCGGCTGAACGCACTACTGGAACTACACTCCCCACCCTGCAGGACTTATACACCAGGAGGTGCAGAACCAGAGTCTGCAGGATCATGAAGGATCCTCACCACCCCAACAACGGTCTGTTCCAGCTGCTGCGGTCAGGCAAGCGCCTCCGTAGTCACGCTGCCAAAACAGAGAGACTGAGACGGAGTTTCTTCCCTCAGGCCATCAGGACTGTGAACTCCGACCTCACCAGGGCCCCCACCAAGACACACACACTGCCCCTCTTATGCACACCCACACACACACACACACTTGACTACACATAACTTATAGTAGGTTTCCCCTCCATTTCCAAGTGCTCTTACTGTATATATTGTGTTGTTTTTATATAAGAGCTCTTATTGTAATAATTATATATATATTATTGTGTGCTGTAATTATTGTAATTATTGTAATAATTCATTACTGTGTACTGTTGCCCTTTGTACTTTTTCGCTGAGCATTGCCACTTTTTCATTTCACTGCACACCCCGTGTGTGTATGTGACAAATAAAAATCTTGAATCTTGAATCTTGAATCTTGAATCATACACCTGCACCTAAACTCACAGCAGGTGGGCCCAAAATGAATGAAGGAGTCAACCTTTTGGACCAGACCCCCGACACCAGTCAAAGGAATAGCGTGTGCATGACAAAGGTGGTGCAGTGTGGCACAGCCCCACATCACTGTGAGTGGACATTGGCAGCTCTCCCTCTCCCACATCACTGTGAGTGCACATTAGCAGCTCTCCCTCTCCCACATCACTGTCAGTGCAAATTAGCAGCTCTCCCTCTTGGGGGCCAAAGGACCAGGGATTCAAGATGAGCAACTTGGGGCCATACACACAGGAAGCTCCAGAACTTTCCCACGGAACTCTCCATCACACTTTATAGGAAGCGTACTATCCTAAGGCTGGCTGAATCATTCATGGGGCTCTCGTTAATATGTCTTTAATAAAATTCAAATAACATCTTCATAATAATAATAATAATAATAATAATAACCCTCATTTATATAGCACTTTTCATCGCAGAGCGATCTCAAAGTGCTTAACAGAAAAGCAAAAGAAAGAAAAACTGAAAACATAGCAAAACTAAAATTTTATTCGAATTAATATAATTTAAAAAACTGTGTATGTGTGTGCGTGCGCATACACATAACACCTGCATAAATATGTCATAACAGCTGTATAAACAATTCCTTGGTAAATGCAATGCTTTATTAAGGATGACATACCACATGTTGTGGAAAACCCCATTCTCAAATGTGCAATAGCACATCATGTCTTTTGACTCAAGGTCAAGAGCAGAATTCCTCCACAAATTCCTGTAAATGATTTGTAAAGATGTGCAGTGGCTATGAAGGCTTTACACATGGTTCATTAAGGCTTTGGAAACACAATACATGTAATGTTAGTCTGAAGTCCCTATTGATAGTATACACTTCTATAAACTATCGTGTAGACTATAAGGTACTCCACTTAACTTATAAGGTTTTGCATGGACTTGCACCCTCTTATTTGACTGATCTACTTCATCCCTACAATCCCCCGCGTTCGCTTCGTTCACAAGATACAGGTAACTTGGTAGTCCCTAGAATATCAAAAAATACAGCAGGTGGCAGAGCTTTCTCCTATAGAGCTCCTTTACTGTGGAACAGTCTACCCGTCTCTGTGAAGGAGTCAGACACGTTCTCAATTTTCAAGTCTAGGTTAAAAACACATCTCTTTATTCTTTCTTATAGTCATTAGGTGCAGATGTGGAGGGGGCGTAGCAGTAGAGCAGGGGTGTCCAAACTTTTTCCACTGAGGGCCAAATACAGAAAAATATACGAAAGGCTGGGCCACTATTGGGGGGTGCTACGCGAAGAAAGCTGAGACCAGTTCGTTTATTTCGCGGAGTTTTTTCGTTTATTTCTGTCGACGGGGGGGGGTGCTACACGAAAATAATTATTGTCGACGGGGGGTGCTACGCGAAAAAACCTGAGAGCAGTTCGTTTATTTCACGGAGTTTTCAATGAATACGGGTGGCTCCACTAGTGGTGAAACTAAGAATTACAACTCAGTCAAGTGCAAGTTTCATGCGCGGGCCATATTCCTTATATTGGAATGCGGCCGCGGGCCAATTAAAAATGGACCGCGGGCCGCAGTTGGCCCGCGGGCCGTAGTTTGGACACCCCTGCAGTAGAGCCTTCTGGTGCAATGAGCTATCCTTACTGTCACCAATCATAAGTGATCCGCCCCTATCAGGACTGCTGATGATGTGGTGGGATGGTCTCTGAGTGCCCTCATGGCTGCGTGCTCCCTGTGCCACTCACCTAATTAGTTATGCTGCCTTAGATTACTTCTGCTGGTGCAAAAGTGTTATCACTCTACTCTTCCCCTGATCCGGTGTGATATTTATCATAGTCATAATTGCACCTTTCCTCTTTTCTCCCTGGCTTCGTGGCACCTGCCCAGAGCTCACCTGCCCCAGAGTCAACCCCCCACCCATGCCATGTGTTAGCCGGATGCTGCTGGCCTGGACCCTAGCTGCTGGTTCCATCCTCCGCCCTGCCCTGGTATCTGGAGGGATGAGGTCCACCCCACCCCTACACTTAAGATGTCGAAGAATGCCCTTCCGGTGGTCTGTTAAGCCTCAAGGACTATTTGTTTTTCTCTGTATCCCACCATTTTCCAGGAGTACGATCTTGACCGCCTTTTAAGGGGTCAGGGAATAATTTTCCAGTTTCCCACATTGGCTCTAATGGTTTTCTGTTTTTTGATTCCCTCTGGAAAATGTAAATTGTGAAGCGCTGTGTGACAACCTGTTTGTAAATGGCGCTATACAAAAATAAAGATTGATTGATTGATTGATTGACTTACCTAGCATCTGTTTTGGTTGGACACATGCTTGTACACAGAGTAAAGCCTGTTTTGAATGGACAGACACTCGCACACAGAGAAAAGCCTGTTATGATTGGACAGATGCTCGCACTCGATCTTAGGCCCCACACTCTTTTCTATATATATAAACAATATTGCTTCCTCTACTGTAGACTCATCTATCCACCTCAGATGCAGTACTTACATTACTTCAGGATAGCTTCCTTAAGGTCCAACAGGCTTTCTCCACCCTAAGCCTCCTGCTAAACACCACCAAGACCAAGGTCATGTGGTTCGGTAGGAAGGGTTCTGTACCCCTTCCAGTCCAAGATATCACTACCCTCGATGGGGCTATCCTAGACCTGGTCACTGAATACAAATACCTGGGTATCTGGCTAGACAGCACTCTGTCCTTCTCACAACATATCAGCAGGCTACAGTCTAAGGCAGCGGTCCCCAACCACCGGGCCGCGGCCCGGTACCGGTCCGTGAGGCATTTGGTACTGGGCCGCACAGAAATAATAAAAACTTTTTAATTTTAATTTTATTTCCATTTTATTGACTATCGCAGTCTGCAGGGTGTTTTATTTTGAAAAATGACCACTTCCGTCTGTGCCTCTTTTCCGCACTTGTCCAGTGTTGTTTCCGCACTTGTTTTTTTCCATGCACCCCCTCTCCCCCTTGATCCGTGGAAAAAATGAACTGGTCTCAGTTTTTTTTCAAGTACCCCCCCACCTCCCCGGTCCGTGGAAAAATGGTCTTGCATGAAACCATTCACTCCCTCTGCTAAACTAACTCTTGTTCAAATGATCATCCTTCCCATGTTAGATTATGGCGACGTTGTTTATAGGTCACTCTATCACTCTGCTATCCGTTTTGCTACAAATGCCCCTTTCAAAACACACCACTGCACTCTTTATTCCTCTGTCAACTGGCCATCCTTACACACCCATCGTAATATTCACTGGTTCATGCTCATCTACAAAACCCTCCTTGGTTTGTCCCCCCCTATCTGTGTCACTTGTTGCAAACTACAGCTGTTGTATACAACACCCGTTCTGCTCACCATATTCTGCTCAGCATCCCCAAAACAAATACCGCACTTGGTCTGTCGTCATTCCGGGCAGTTGCAGCCAGAGATTGGAACAATTTGCAACAAACACTAAAACTGGACAATTTTATCCCAAAGTCGGTTTTCAAAAACTCTGTTATGGACATTCTCACTGATACATGCTGCTGTTTCCCAACCCTCTAATATTTCCCGAACCCCTGTCTGTTGCCTGCCTACTGTTGTCCCATGCATGCTTGTGCTCTCTTGCTGCTGCTGTTTGTTTTGCCTGTCTGTCTTAATGCCTGTCCTGTGTATGCTACTCTTGTTCTGTTGCTGTTCTTTGCTCTTTTATTATATTGCCTGATCATGTTTGTAAGTAGAGTAGTTGGAAATGTTTGGATGTGTGCTGCTGTCTTTTAACTTAACTTTTAACATTCCCTTTTAGCCCCTTTCCCCTTCCTTCAAGAGGCTTTGCCTTTTGCCAGGCCGCCATTGTAAATAAGAATTTGTTCTTAATGGCTTGCCTGGTTAAATAAAGGTTAAATAAATAAAATAAAAAAGAGTAAAGCTTTTTTTAACGCAGTTATGAAACCTCTCACAGGGGGTTTGGCCATGCTTTGAACCTCAAGACGTAGAAGGGTCATCACCACCTTCGTCATCATCATTATAATCGTCATCCCCATAGTAACCCCAGCGGACACATCAGAGAGGGCCGTGTTGTCTGTCGAGGTTCGAGGTATCACAAGACGCTTGAAAAGCGGCACATTTCAGTTGTGTCCCTTTGTCATACTGTATTTTCCCAAAGGTTTTTCATCATCAACATTGAATGTGTCCCCTTTTAAGTATCTCCTTTCAAGAAAAAGTAACAGGTATAAGGATAATAGTCTCCTGAATGTATTTACACCTTCTCCGCCCTGCTAATAAACATATAATGTAGTGGAATATGGTATGGCACAATTTCACATCAACGCCGGCCACTTCCTCGATTTCAGTAAAGCTGCATCCTGATTAACCTAATTTTTTGAAATTCTTGCTGTGAATCCCTATTTAAGCATTCTCATTTCCCAACAGTCACCAATACCCCCTCCCACCCCCAACCAGTAGCGTCATTTCAGCAAAAGCCAAGGTATGGCAAGGGAAGGTGGGGGGGTGACATTTTTTGTCAAATCAGTTGTGCAATAGTCAATTTTGGTGAGTTGTTTCTGTACAATTTACTTATATATTTAGGTAACATTAATAAACAAAGGAGACAACTACAGTATGTAACTAGTAAACCTATTTTTTAATTCCAGTGGATCATAATGATATAGTCTTATACAAATCTTTTTTTAGTGAAATGTAGTGATAAGCGCTACAGGACCTCATCACGGTAAGGCACGTTAGCTAGCTTGTTGGCTTCACAATCGCGGGTGGCGTTAAGTCCGGTTTTTCACTAAAATAACATATAGAACGTGTTCGTATTGACACAACATGACATGGACTTGTTCATGAATATGTTACAGTTTAATTAACAGTATTATGGCGTTTATACAGTTTGTATAAAATTTAAAATGTGGCTAGAAGCCAAGGTATGGCGAGTGCCATACCTTGCCATACCAAAACGACGCCCCTGCCCCCAACCCCTTAAAACAGCTCTTAGAGTAGAGATAGTACTCAGAGGTTCTGTGGATCTTTTTTTCTTCTTAAGCTTTAATGCTCTGTTTCCCAAAAGAGGACTTAAACTGCAAAAGTTAATAAGAAGCCTTGCAGCTGTAATCCTGTCGGGGTAAACTGGAGACCCACTGAATCATCCTCTAATGTGATGTGGGGAACTGTTGGTCGGATTAAAGCAGAGAGCCGGAGTGTGGGGGAACGAGAGCAGTCCAATCCACTTGACACGTGCATTTAAAGAATAAAACGCCCACCGCCGCCGCTGCTGCTGCTACAGCTCCTTACAACTACCTCGCCTCACCGAGCATCTTGGCAGGGCGCAAAGCCGTTTCATTGCTTCATTTCACCCGTTTCCTGCGCTGGAGCTGCAGTTTGCTCCTGTCTCCTGCCAGTCCCTGCGCTGCTGCATTGTTTTTATGAAAATGCATTGATGCCCCTCATGGTTCACATGCACCCTCACTCAAGGTGTCGATCTTGGAGTCAACAAGAGTGTGCGACCTCAATTCAAATTTCTTGAACCAAAACATTACCCATTCGAACAGTGGAACATGTGCCAGACAAAGCAGACAACACACCTCAATCTATGTATACAACCTTTCCCCCTTCAATTTCTCTTTTCATCTGTTTACTTCTTACAACAGGTTTGCCGCTCCAGAAAACGCATACAGCCAATAGCCCTTGTATAATTTGTTCTGTAACACTGAGACAAAACACCTTCGCCGTGATGTCACATTAGCGTTGGCAGGACATGTTGTCAGATGGTGCCAACCACTGGCATATTTTTTAGCTTATAATCCACCTTATTCAATGCAAAAGATACGGGACATTGTTATAGATGTTATAGATGAATAGATGTGGATTTGACCCCAGCAAATATCTTTAATTGAACCCAGAAACCTACTTTTGGGGTCCTTTTTACTTTCACAGTACCAGGTTTACCTGCACTGGAGGCACGATTCCAAAATATCTCCACGGCTACCGAATAAATAACTGTGCGAGGAGCCCTGCAGTCGAACCAACTTTGCACTTTTATTATTGATGGTGTTGACAGATAATTTGAGCTCAGCACGGGGAGAGCAGTACTGCAATGGAAAGGAGGGCTATCTGACAACAACAGCGAGCACTCACAGAGGCTGTCAGGGACTAGATGACATGTCAGGGCCAGTAAGTGAAACAGATATCTAACCGTCATCCCCAAATGACCAATTTCTGCAGCTGGTGGAGTGCAAGCAGCAAAACAGCCAGGGCGCTATCCCTGCAAGAAACTGTCCGACCTCGTATCAGAAGGCGGCCTAACAAATCCGTCCTGGCGTGGGAGCGTATTAACCCCAACGTCTGCCCAAGCATGAAGGCGGCTTCCTGCCGATGGAGAGCGGCTATTCCCATCACCAGAACAGCCGTCCTCGGCCCACAAAAAAAGTAATAATTAAATCATACTGGTGCATAACATCTCTCGTCTCAAACAAAAAAGAAGAAAGATTGTTGTTGACCGTGGCTGTTCAGAGACGTCAGTGAGCACGCAGTCCGCTACAGAAGACAAAGTCACGCCCCTCCGGAGCTGCGGTAGGATTGTCATTAATTTCCTAGCTGCTGAATGGATCTTTCCCTCGTCTCATTATCTGATAGATAATCCCACCTCTGATTTCCATACAGCACGACTACATAGATTTCAGATGCCCCTCTGCACTTCAGGCAGATTCCACCCATCCTCCCCCGAAGCATGCCATTTAAAAAAATTTAAAATTAAAATTAAACACATCTGGGTCCTGAAATTAATATTTGCATTTCTTAAATTTTTCATGCACTCTTTAATCAGTTTCTGAGGCAACGAAACGAGGCTGTGCAGGAAAGCACAGTTTAGTTTAGCTGAGGGAGAATATATGCTTTTATGCTTTTTTTTACTCTGCATCTTTTTCCAAGATCTCCTTCAGTGTTTTTCATTTGGGGGATTTAAGGTTTGTAAGTATGAGGATTCCTCCCTTTCTCATTCCTCCTGGGCAGTGTCCTGACAAAACATTTAAGTCCACACTTTATTTTTATATTTTTTATTTATTAAATCTATGTGTCCTGTTCATTTCTCAAAGCTGAATAGTAAATTACACACAACCATAGATATAAAAAGTATAAAATGTAACCATATTAAAAACCATTTGGTCTGCAAGCTCAATAGATAATGTTACCCCAGACACTTTAAATTCACCGAAGGCACAGTTTTCTGAACGTCTGCTCTGCATAAGAGAGAGGAGGTCCTCTGGCTTCTGCAGGGAGGATTAAGACCAAACCTTTTTTTTGCCCGCCCTTGTCGCTGAGAGACAGCAGTTATTCCGTGAGTAGATTTTCAAGCCGCGTGGCGTCGATAGAGGACAGTGTGGCCCGAGCCTCTGGTCCACAGAGTTCTGGGATGAGAACGTCTTCTCATAATTACTCCGGGATTATTCCTGAGAAAGCGTGACTCAGATTCAACATATCATGGCGGTGGAGGTGGCAGCGCGGTCAGGGAGGGCAAAATGAGGGGGGAAAAAGTTAATTTCTTTCTTGCAAGACGTCTGTGATGAACACTGCAGCATGGCCTCATGGTCGATTAAACTGTTCATGCTGTATTTGTGCTTTGTTCTGTTTCAACCATGTGATCTAAATGTAAGAATTCCAACATAAGAGATTACAGAGTTCAGAAAGCTTCCAATTAAGTGTTATTTATTGAAAAGAGTGAATTAAATGATGAATATAAGGTACACTGGGTAAAGCAAGGCAGGGAACATTTAAAAAAAAAAAAAAAAAAAGTTCTCTCTCCCTTTATTTTACAGGTCTTTACAGGCGGCACACATCTTGAGGATGGCAATGATTTGACAGCTTTGCTGATCTATAGCTTTAGTGGTGATTCTCTAGCCTTTAAAAAATATATATTTGTATAACAGATTCACGTTTTTCTCCCAATTTGGTGCCCAATTGTCCCTTCAACAAGCCTGCCACCTGCAGCTACAGGACTAGCCACTACTCTGGGATGGGCAGTGGCTAAGATGGCGAACTTTTTCCTTCAAGACGGCAGTGTTAGGTGCGGGATAAGGACCCAGACGCAGATCAGGATTTGGCAAAGAATAGTTTAATTTCAGGCAAGGATAAAAAACCAGTAGTCAGGGTAGCGGAGGTACAAAATCACAAAGCAAAGAGAAGTCACACAACAATCCAAAAAGTCAAAACCGGGAAGCAGATAAGGTAAACAAACAAAATCGGAAGGCAGGCTCGAAGTGAAAAACAGAAGGGATGTCTAAGGAAATGCTACAGACTCTGGCTTACAATAAATCGGCTCAGGGAATGAAGATCAGTACAGACCAGGAAAGAACATAAACACGGAACTTATATACAAGCAGGGAAGGGAAACACAACAGGACTCAGGTGTGACTGGGAGGAGAGAGGGGTAGGAACACAGGTGAACACAATGGGATTCGTTAATCCAATAACGAGGGGAAACGAAAGACACGGACTGGGGATAACACAAACACATAGACAATAAACGACCTGGAAGAACAGGCAGACACGTGCATAGTTAGAAGGGGAGGAACGCATATAGAAATCTGCGTGCGCATGAAGTGAAAAGTGAGAATAATATAAATATAATAAATAATAATAATATACACCATTTAGCAGACGCTTTTATCCAAAGCGACTTACAGTAGTGAATGCATACATTTTCAGTATATGTGGCCCCAGTGGGGATTGAACCCACAACCTAAGCGTTGCCAACGCTGTGCTCTACCAACTGAGCCACAGAGAACCACTCAGAAGTGTACAGGGATAGGACAAAGAGACAGAATGATAGCGATAGTTAGAAGCGTGAGATAATTAGTGATTAGTAGTGTTAGTAACTTAATCTAAATCCCTAATGTTAGTAGATTAGTAGGTTAGTACTATATACATCTAACTAATATATACAAAGTGTTATATAAAGAAAGAAGGAAGTAAAACGAGATAAGAAGCTAAGACGGAAAAACCGAAACATAGAACTTCCCGAAATGCATGACAAGACAAGGAGTGGATCTCGAACAGGAACAATGACAGATGGGGAACAGAACGTGAATGAAACATGACTTGAAGAATAATGAATAAACAAAGTACAAAAACAAACCGAACAGACACTCAAAACATAACAGGCAGTTGCCCGAGCGCCAACCCTGATTCCGATAGATCCAGAGAAGCTTTCTGTGCATGCAGCGAGCTCATGCCAGCTTCCCTCCCTATGGGGCAGACAGTCAATTGCCTTCCCTGAACAGGACTCCCGACCAGAGCTGGGCTGGTACAGCCAGTGGGTAACCTGCACTCCGGGCAAGTGCCTTTACTGGTTGCCCCACCCTGGAGGCCCGTTTCTCTAGCCATTTTAATTCACTTCTGTAAGTCACTTGGTTAAAAGTGTCTACTAAATACCTAAATTGTAAATACCAAATAATAATATACTGTGTTTGTCTTCATACTTTGAAAGAGTGATGGGAGAATTGGGTATCATGTCTAAACTAATCAAAAGGTTTTACTCTTCACAATACACAATGGTTGGTTCAACACTGGTAGCATATGGTAGCTGCACCCATTTTTAGTGTCACGATACCTAATTAACTAATCATGCTAATGTGCACAGCCATGCTAACACACAGACCAGTTGGCTGTATGTAACCTGAATGTTCTACAGAGATGTAAATGAGACTCAATGAGACACCAGGCTCCAAAGAAATTCAGCTTACAAGAACATTTAAAAAGACTCAGCAAATCCTATGGCCAATATTCTTTATGTTAATCTTCTCAAGCACCATTTCTGTGGTGGTGGAAGGGACACCCACCATTTAGGACCTTCCTAAAATGCTTCTGCTACAAGAGCACATGTGAGCATGTTTACCTGGCCTAACTGTCAACCTCATGTCTTATTAGAATCCCCTCCACCTTCAACATTGCCCCAAATCACACCTTTACTAAACAAGTACAAAACAAAGCATTACGAGTGAAGACCAAGGCTTGGAATTCAATCAGCATTCGTCTCTAACTTTGAATTACAAACGAATGAATAAAGTGTTTTCTTTCTTTTCAATTCAAAAACACATTCATTTCTCATTAATTTTGGTGATTGCTGAACTCGCCAATCTGTGCTTGTGATAATATATTAAAAAAGCAAAAACACTTTCATTTAATTTTGAGCCAGAGTTAAGAACCAATGTTGATTGAACGCAGGGCCAGGTAATCTTTCATTCTGTGATGATGGATGCCTGTGTAGAGTTTATTTTTATTTTTAATAATGCCTCAACTAGACTTTCATACATGCTGACTTCTTGCAAGGCAGGGGAAAAAAATATTCATTGGCTAAATTAATGGTATGACTCCCAAGACAAAGTGTCTCACCAGAGGAAAGTACACAGATGTGCACGGCATCTATTCCCAGGATTAAACACATTTGTTCTGTGCCTGACCTTCTTTAATCCCAGTACCAACAGGTGGCTTCCAGCATGAATTCATTATACCTGCAAGGCATAAACAGATCAATGGCATTGGCACAGGAATAAATAGCCCAGAAATGGGGTCAAGTGCGCTTATGTGAGTAATGCAAACAGCTCCCTGTGGCTTGAGACCGTGGGTCACTTCTGAAACCATATGAGAGGGTCTCTGTCACAGTGCGATCCCAGCTCTCTGTCTCACACACACACACACACATGCATACCCACACATACACACCCATGCACAGACAGACACAAACATACACAAACACATGCACACACACACACACAAATTGGTAGGAACACACGCACACTCACACACACACATACGGAAACATACTCAAACACAAGCACACACATGCTCATACAGGACAAACAAACACACACTCTCACACACACATGTATAAATGTACACAGCCACACAAGGACACATACACACATTATTTTCACTACCAAAAGGTGCAATGAAGCTGTTCTGGCAGCTCATGGTGGCCAAACAACCTACTAAGACACTACAAGTTGGTCTCACTTACACATGTAGGGGAAGTGACCCAATTAAGCCCACAAATGGTTTAAATGTTGTACATTTACATTTGTTTTACATTTTAAGCATTTAGCAGTCACTCTTATCCAGAGCGACTTACAAGATGTGCATTAATACATGGTATGAACATTCATAGTTCACGCAAGAGATCAGTGCAGTAATACAGCGATAGCCTCCTGAGACCCAGGGGGAAAAAAGTGTTTTAATTTGGATTTTTTTAATAAATTAAGTGTTGGGGTGGTAAAAAACACATTGCAAAGTTGTTGTTTTTTAAACGTAACTTGATTAACATTTTACAACATGTGCACTGTAGTGTACAACAGCACTTCATTAATGTCGATTGTGCCTCTGTCATAGAGCTGTCTACTAAAAAAATTGAAATTATGATATGATTATGATATGATAACATAAGTACAAAGTTGGCAAGGCAACACCCCCCCACATGTGATATCATCTTAAAGCTACAGTTGTCCTCTCTAAGGAACATCAGGACTCAATAGAGTGACATCTGTAGTATGGAAGGACTTAGCAAAAACATAATGTGCACTACAGTGCACAAAAATGGATTCCTGGGTCTTGGGAGGCTACATCATTGTTGGCAGCTGCATACCATACCTGTAATACTGGGAAGGAAAAGGTTAGTATTTATTTTATTTTTTTGAGGAGTAAACAAGTATACATATACAAAAGGCATTGAACAAGTAAACAGTGGTGATAACAATTGGCTAGTTTGGAGTCTGAAAAGGTGGGTTTCGAGTCTCTTGCGGAAGATCGCAAGTGATTCCGTGGTCCTGACCGATTGCGGAAGATCATTCTACCAGCGAGGAGTCAGGACAGAGAAGAGGCGAGACCGCGAGGAGCGGCTGCCGGGGGCCCGGAGGGATGGAACAGTCAGTTTGCCAGAGGAGGTGGACTGGAGGGGTCTGGCTGGGGTGTAGGGTGTGATGAGTGACTGGGGGTAAGGGGGAGTAGTTCCTCTAGCCACTTGATAAGCCAGCACCAGTGATTTGAATCTGATGCGTGCTGCAATGGGGAGCCAGTGCAGAGAGAAGAGTAGAGGGGTGACATGGGTTGATTGAACACCAGATGTGCGGCAGCATTTTAGACTAGTTGCAGTGGCTTGATGGCACAAGCCGGTAGGCCTGCCAGCAAGGAATTGCAGTAGTCCAGACATGAGATCACCAGGGCCTGGACCAGGAGTTGTGTGGCCTCTTGGGTGAGGAACAGTCAGATCCTCTGGATGTTATGGAGGGAGATCTGGGTGATCACTGTGATGTGGCCCGAGAAGCACAGCTGGTTGTCCAGGGTCACTCCAAGACTTATGGCAGACTGGGACGGAGACACTATGGAGCCTTCCACGGTGATTGAAGCATCAATCATCTGGGAGCCCTTCGCTGGGAGGAAGAGCAGCTCAGTCTTTTTCAGGTTCAGCTTCAGGTGGTAGGTGACTTGGTGTACAGGGAGAATAGGACAGGGCCTAGCACCGAGAAAATGCAGCTGACAGGTCGAGGAGGAGGAGGATGGAGCTAAGAGATTGGGACTTAGCCACTTGTAGAGCCTCAGTGACTGCAAACAGAGCAATCTCTGTGGAGTGGCCTGCCTTGAACCCAGATTGGTTTGGATCAAGCAGGTAATTCTGTAGGAGATGAGCAGACAGTTGGTTATAGACAGCCTGCTCTAGTGTTTTGGAAATGGGAGGAGAGAGACAAGTCGGTAGTTAGAAATGACAGCAGGATTCAGAGAGGGTTTTTTGAGGAGGGGGATGACATGGGCGCTTTTCAGGGGAGAGGGGATAGAGTCAGAGGGAAGAGAGAAGTTGATAACATTGGAGACAAAGGGGAGGATGTCCATAGTAATGAAGTGGAAGAGGGGGGAAGGAATGGGATTGAGAGGGCAGGTGGTAGGACGGTGGGAGTGAACAAGTTGAAGGATGTCTGAGTCAGGGAGGGGTGAGAAGGAAGACAGAGGGGTGAGAGGTTTAAGTAGCGAGATGGGTGAGGGATGATTAGGTGATGGAGAGGATGGGGGGAAGGAGTTGCGAATGTCATCCACCTTCTTGCAAAAGAAGGATGCAAAGTCATAGAGAGGAGGGGGGTGGGGAGGAGGAGGGGTTAGGAGAGAGGGAAACATAGAGTAGTTTGCGAGGATTAGAAGCAGAAGATTAAATCTTGGAAAATAAAAATGCTGATTTAGCAGAGGAGAGGTTAGAGGAAAAGGTAGCCACGAGTATGTGGAAGTCAGTCAGGGCCACAGGGGATTTGGATTTCTCCATTTCCTTTCTGCCGCTCGTAGTTTGAGTCGGTCAGCCCGAATGGAGTCAGGGGGTGGGGGCCAGGGGGTGGGGGGTTGGAGACGAGCAGGTTTAGTGGAGAGAGGACAGTGAATCAAAGGAGCAGGAGAGCGAGGACAGTAGGGTGGATGAGGCTCCCTCAGCAGGTAGCTGAGAGAAGGCATCAGTAGGTGGAAGGGATGATAGAACAGTAGCTGACAAGGCTGCGGGGGAGAGAGAGCAGAGGTTGCGGCAGACAGAGGCAGTGGGGGCAGGTGAAGAGGGATTAGGCACAGAGGGGAGGGGGAGGGAAAAAGACAGAAAGCAGTGGTCAGACACATGCAGAGGAGATACCACATACCACAATGTAGGGTGAGGTGCAGTTCCTAGTGAAGACCAGGTCCAGTTGATTGCCGGCCTTGTGGGTAGATGGGGATTCAGCCACAGTGAAGCCAAAGGACTGAAGCAGGGGGAGAAATGCGGAGGACTGAGAGTGACAGCATGAAATTCAAAGGAGGAGGGTGAGAGGTGAGGAAGAGGAACAATACCAAATCTCCACAGGGTGGAGATCAGGATAAATGTCCCTCCACCTCTACCTGTGGGTCGCCGAGTGTGGGAGAAGGTATAAGCAGCGGAGAGATCAGCAGGGGTGGCCGTGTTCTGTGGAGTGATCCATGTCTCGGTGAGCACCAGGAACTGCAGGGAGAGTAGTGCGGCCTGGGCCGAGATGAAATCGACCTTCTGGACAGCGGACTGGCAGTTCCAAAAGCCACCTGCTACCACCACATCAACACCACAAGATCTAGGAGAGTGAATGAGATTGGAGGGGTTGCGCCTGTGAGTAGAATCTCTCCTTCTAGGAAATCTAGAAGAGGAGACACGGACTGGGATAGGGAGGTTGCATGTGTTGTTAGATGCAGAGGAAGTAGAACAGGAAGAGACAAAGCTATGATACTTACCGTGCGGCGAGCACTCCCTAGCCGGCCTCCCTCGGCAGACTCCTGTAGGTAGACTCGCACGTCTTTGTCCACTGAGTCTTTGTTCAGTGAGGCTAGGAAGGTGAGGCTGCCGCAGAAAGCTGCCGCTTTCCAGAACTATAGTTGTTGATATAGCTATGTGGCGCTAAGCAATAAGTGGCGATTGCTAGCTGATAACAATAGAGCCAAATTAATTAATTTTATGATTAATGTCTCATCTAAACACACCTGACAGATTTATTGATAAATCTGAAAAGTCCAGAATGGGCTTATAAGGTACATGTGTACCCTTTAAGCCCACATGTGTCCCATATAAGCCCACATGATTATATAGACATTTTATATGATTAAATACTTGATATTGTAGCGATCCAGGTGGGTCGCTATATGTAAATATGTGTCGTTGCTTATATGAAAGTTAATTTTGTAAATAATAATAATATAGAGCATTTAAATATCTTTGGTCTGAATCAGCTTGTAAAATGTTTTGATTTCATATGGTCATCAACATTTTTTCTTTCCATTTTTGTTGTACTACTGCATCTATCTGTGAGTCCACCATACTGTCAGTGTCATATGCTAGCACAGAACACTCAGGAAATCTTTTTGTATAGTGATTTTAAATACCAAGCAAATAAATCATATATGGTATAATTAATTAAATCTCTTAATTTTACAATTCTTATCAATACTCGCCCAGTTTGGTTACGAAATGACAGAAAAATTGGTTCTTGGGAGGGCTTCAGCAGCAGGGAAGTTTTGAGGTGAACTCAAAAAGGAAACATTTGACTCCAAATAAAAAGTGACATCACAATAACAACTTTGTGCATTGGCTGTGAAACATATTATCTGTCTAATACTTCGTGTCTTTTTGCTATTTCAAAATAAATGAGTAAGTGGGCATATATGGTACATGGGCTTAATTGGGTCACTTCCCCTATTTCAGACACACCAGGTCCAACTGGGACTCCGCCGGGGACATGTCAATGTTGGGGCTGTGGGCTGAACGCAAAGCGAATCTCAGCAGCTGGGTGCTCGAACAGAAGTGCATTCCTCACAAAAACAAGCATAATTGCAAACATCCCCGCCAGCCAGGAACTGTTGAGACCTGACACTTTCATCGACTGAGTTATCTTTTTCTTTCAAATGAACCAAATAAATAATTGCAGGATTATGTGACAGTTCCTCAAACAAAAAGGCTTCCCGAGTACTGTAAACAATGCACAGAGACAGGAAATGAAGGAGCGTGCCCTTCCTGTTTCCCAGAGGAGGGTCCCCAAGGCCCGGACTTTATCTTCCTCTTCTTAAACCCTACCATCACAAACCGCCTCCCACCCTTAACCTTTATTGAGAAACAAAGGTCACACATACGCACACACACACCGCTTCACCGGGATACCCTCTCACAGCAAGTCACAAAACAGTGTTGCCCCCATGGCTCTCACTATGGTACCGCACTGCGAGGAGCGGGGTCCCGTCAGCCGGCTCCTATAAATAGCCGCTGCATGACAAGGACTCGTGGCATCTGGGAGATTTCAAGCCCGAGACTTGAGCCAGAGTGGGGTTGATGAGTTTGACTGCAAGGGATTTAGCGAAAAACACCTTACCTTGCATTTTCTCTCCCCCGAGCCGTTGATGGATTAGACAGCCACGGCAGGACTGAAGCGAAACAGGTCTTACTCCTCGGTTCATTTCAGACCCCGGAATGAGGTACCCATGTACTCTAAAATATATATATATTTTTAAAGCCCAAGTGTGCAGAAACGGGCTGACCGTACGACAGTGGCGATAACACAATGATAATAACAATAATAATGTAATAGCATTACTCTTGGGGAAGAGGCTTAGTTTTGTTTATAACGTGTGCCGGGGAGTGAATGAATCAGTCAGTGTGAATGATTGGGAGAGGCACCCAGCCATCAGTAATTAAGGTAATATAGGATTTTTTCAAATTTCCGTGATCCTAGAGGGACACGCTCGCTATGCTATCTGTTCCCAGCAGCAGAAACAGCTCGCTCAGGCAGTTTTACAGTTTACTGTTCAAAACCGGGCACCTCATGTGTACATCAGCCAACGCTGTTTGAATGGTAATGAACTCTGTGATTGCGCTAAGAGTGGCCGAACTGGGCCTGGGGATTGAGTAATGCTTTTAGAGTGAATGTATTTTGGCACCTGTTTCATTTGCTGAGCAAGGCGGAGGGGGGCTTGTCTTTTTTTGGCTTTTGTCACGAGCTGTGCTGCACAAGAGCTGTGCTGTTTTGTCAGATTTTGTGCTTCCATTGAGGTAACACGAAACCAGACTACCTGCCGGCGTGGCATCCACGTGCAGAGACCGTGGCAGAACTGATGTCACCTCGCTCTTTCTGTTGTAAAATCCTATGAGGAGCAGTGTGAAAGTGACCTTAAACTATGGATGAGGCCTCCCGCGTGGTCCAGTGGTTACAACGTCCGATGCTGGCCACGGAGACCGGGGTTCAATTCCCCGTCTCGCCAGAGTCGGCTCTGGCCGGGAGTGCCACCAGGGGCGGCGATTGGCTGTCCGCCCCAGGGAGGGGGGAGGGAAGCCGACATGGCGTTCGCTGCGCATAAGAGTGGCCCTGTAGTAACGGGTTACGGTCGACGGCTCGGCGAGTGCCGTCTCGGAGGAGGGGTTACTTCGCCTTCGTCACTACCGGATGCAAGACTACGGCAGCAAACTCACATTACTAGGTGGGGATTGACATAAAAATAGCGGGTCTAATTGGCTACCAAATTGGGAGAAAATGGGATAAAATCTGAAACCAATTTTTTTTTTTTAACTATGGATGAGAATCGTCAGGGACCTCCCGATACGATATTATAATGATACTTAGGTGCTGAGTCAATATGTATTGCGATTCTGTAAATATTGCGATTCGATATTATAATTTTTACTTCTGTTTACTCACTGTATGAGTGATAACATCGTATATCATATATTTTTATTCAAGGGATATTATCAATAGGGAAATTGTAATATTGCCCAAGCCTAGTGCGCACTGGATAGGTGCGAATTTGGACAGGAGATATTATGGTCACCAGCTGTAATACTACAGTATGAGCTTAAGACTAATTGAAATATTTAATTTCATGTAAAGCTTATAATATCGTCATGTGTTTGCCTTCTCTGAACTGCTGGGGGGCTTATTCAAAATTGTATCCAGCGTTCGTTGGCTGCTTGAGACTACAGGTCGTTTGACTTCCTCTGCCAAGTTCAACCCTGGATAGTGTCGAGCAAGATGGGCCCACATGTTGGTCATATTACCACAATATTTTACTTTTCCATGACAGAGTTGGCAAACAGCTTTACTAATGTCTAGCTCCAGTTTGCCTTTTAAATTGTGAAACCCAAAGCTGTTCCAGACTTTGTATTTAAACTGAACGGGTGCAGCACGAATCTCCATGGGTACAGTATCCTTCGCCATGCTTTATCTTTCTAAACAGCGTCTTTGTAATAGAGAGCCGAAGTCGTTACGTCACTATTTTTCCCGTAGGGTTTTTCCGCCTCTAATAAAAAAAAGAGAACATTTGTATGCCTTAAAATGCAGATTAATAATAATAATAAATGCAGAATAAATTTTTCCCCCATCCCTACATTAAACTCCCAAACCCAAAGTCATTCAGGGGTGGAGATGCAGAGCCCCTGAAGACTGGGAAAGAGAAGCCCCCCACCCGGGGTTCACTCCTGTGTGTGTGCACCCCCTTCTATATGGACCCCCCTCCCTTTCTCCCGCCACCGTATCGGGCATCTCTCTCGTCCTTTGCTCATGAGAAACCAGTCAGCATTCCATACCCCCCAGCACCTCCATTCAGGCGAGGGGGTAGGGGGACAGAATGGAACATGAAGGGTTTGATTGAAATCCCGCGGTGTGTCAGAGTCGGTCGGCCGCGGTCTCTGGGGACGACATGGTCAAAGCGAGCGCTCAATCAGCGTAATAACACACAGGCGGGGCGCTGAGGCCCTAAATGAGGCTGGGCTCACGAAGCATGCTAAACACAGACTGAAAAAAAGCATTCCATTCAAAACTCCTGATTGGATACCTTGACATTTCTAAATTAATTTTAGCCGTGGTGATTGGGGGAACAAATGAGGAGTACAGAACTTGTATACAGAGTTATCCCTTATTTTAGTAATTGATTTTTTTGTTGTTGTAAATGATTAAGTCAAGAAATTGAAATTACAGGGCTCTGTCCACATTAGCATTTTAAGAATTAGCTTCATTTTCTATTTCCTTTTTTGGGGCGGGGAGGGGCAGTGAAACCGAACAATACCACAGACGGAATTAAGAAATGGACAGGCTGGGTAAAACAGAGAAGGAGAGAGATTTCCTTGCCGCATATTAAACGGTTGCAATGAGCATTGTAAGTCAGTGGACACCTTCATCCTTATCCTCGCTCAAGGGCAAAACAGCAGCAAGCAGCCAAGTAATCAGACCTACTGCCTCCTCACAACATGTTTGATACCTTCACCATACCACCCACAGCACAACGCCAGTGTCTTATACTTGAGAAAGCACAGCACGACTAAGAGGGTCAAAAGGAATAACACCTTGGTAAGGTGCTCTCCATGTGCCAGGTGCTTTTATTTTTGACCTTTATTTAACCTGGCAGGTCCATTGAGAACCCGTTCTCATTTTAAACCACGGCCAAGAGGGAGAAACACAGCAGTACAAATGACAAAAAAAGAAAGAAAACTACACAAAGCACAAACCAATCATAATCAGATGCCCATCAGATACGAACAGGTTGCACGCGCAATTTGTAAAATACAGACATACAAATAGCTACAGATATGTATAATATAATATAATTGTAGCAATTGCAGACATCTTGTCAAAACGTTCAAGATACAAGATTTGAAAACAGACACGGAAAACAAAACTCTCAAGTTTGAGAGGAAGGAAAATTGTGAGGCAATAAGACTTTCAGCTAGGCCCGGGCAGGTTGCTAGGGTGCTCCACGGCAACAGTCACTATGCAAAACTGCTGTTGGCAGGACAATGGAGTGTTCCATTTATTTCTTTATTTTTTAAACAACCTAAGGCTCTACATGGGCTGGAATCCATCATTGCAATGCTTCAAGGTTTGGCTACAACTACTGCCACTTCTACTACTGCTATTATTATAAATAACAACAATGATAAACTGCATATATTACATAATCTTCCATGGAATTCAAAGTACCTTTACAGTGTGGGGAATAGCTCACATCAGCCTCAAAATAAGTGTGTAACACCGGCTTGGGTGAACAGCCGTTTTGTGCGCATGCTCACATTGACATGCTCCACACATCATTTGAGTTGGGGTAGACGGTGCAGGGGGTTGGATTTATTCAAACAAATACATTTGAGAGATGATGAGATGGCTTGAATGAGACATTCAAAACTGCACATTTGGCCAGTACACTGAAGAAAACACATATTAAAGATTCTGTCTCCTACAGAACAGTGTCCCCATCGCTGCTACTGCAACATTGGTGTTTTCTTCAGTCCAAAACAAAGACTTGTCACTCACTGGTGCACCAAAATCACTTCCATCAGCAACCTGGTCTTCCCATCAAATAACTAAACAATCAGAGCCCCATTTCTGCTGTTTAGCCAAATGATGGATTAATAATGACATACAGTATACATTTCAACCGATGCCTGTTCCTGGTCCTGGTTTTATTTTATCTGATGTTACTTGCATTATTATTACTATTATACTTATTGTATTATCATACGCTATGGACCGGAAGCTCAGCAAAATAATTAATTGTGACTTTATTTCATTAGTGAAAGTATTTCAGCATTGCATTCCCATTGGGACCACATACAGTATACTGAAAAAATCATACACTACTGTAAGTCGCTTTGGATAAAAGCGTCTGCTAAATGGCATACATCACATTATACATTATTGCGTAGAACTCTTTCATACAATTGTATATATTTATTATTCATTTGATTTGTTTGAGATCATTGACTGTAGTTGCTTGTGATGCCAGGAGGGGTGGAGGGAGGAGTAGAGAGTGCTGCTCCTCTTCTGGGAGGGGTGGAGGGAGGAGTAGAGGGGTCTGCTCCTCCTCTTTGGCTGCTGTAGGCAGTTCCTATACCCTCCCACAGCCTGGGAGCACTATAGGACCTTGGACAGCAGCGGCCTCACACACAGGCATTCTCACCTGAGGCTGATCAATAATTAGCTGGCTGCTTATTGCCTTCATTAGACCAGAAAGGAGAGACAGTGTCTCCCCCAAGGACAGAATTCATTTTGGTTCATTTTGGTTTGGGTCATAACCTCTCTTTTTGGCTGTTAGTTTTGACTTTTGTGTATTTTATTTCATTTTTCTGGACTACCCCAAAAATGGGGAATAAAACCTTGTCACCTTTCCCTTTCATTCAGTGGTCATGCTCCCCTCTGGGACAGACTGTGAAGCACTATGTGACCTGATTTTAAATGATACTATACTGGATACTGAAGACATTGATTGATTGAATGATTGATTGATTGATTGATTGATTGATTGATGGCCAAATCCCCCAAACCCACTGGGGATTCTGAGCAGGCAAGCCGGCTTGAGGAACAACTGTTGAGATCAGATTGATTTATACATTTCACCAGACGTCTAAAGATAGTGGCACTTTCCTGTATCAACAAAATGATACGGAAGGCAGGCGATGGAGCTTAGGTGGAAGCAGCTTGTTTACAAGTCTTATCTTTGAACGGTAGCCCTGGGTGGGTTCTCTTATAAGCTCTACAGGTTGCTCAAGGCCAAATGAATCATTACTTCCCACAGATCAACTGCATAACAACATCCCACTGTTTGTTTTTCCACTGATATACTAATGGATAAGACCATGTCAAGCATCGAATTGTGATGTGTGAATTTCTGATAAACCTCAACCGCTGTTCTTCAAAAAAAAAAAACAGATGGAGAATGCACAAACAATTAAATTCAAAGTTCCAGTAACAGGTCTGGGTCTTTTTAATAAGCTCTGTTTGTGTAGTCGATCGTTAATCATTGATTCTGCGCTGGCACCGCAAGGAATGCTGCCGTTTTCAAGCCACGGAGCAAACAAACTGAAACGGATGCTGAAATTGTGGAAATCATAGTCAGGCAATGGCTGATTGTGTCTGCACCTGAGGAGGAGAGGAGGAAGCAGGAATGGACATGGGCCTCGCAGAGACAGACTGACAGACACTCCGCTCAGACAGACAGACAGACAGACGCTCCGCTCAGACAGACAGACGGTCAGGCAGACGCTCAGGTCAGACAGACATACAGACAGACAGACAGACGCTCAGGTCAGACAGACAGGCAGACACTGAGCTCGGACAGACAGATGCTTCGTAATGGAGGCCGCCTGGTGAACTGGGACACAGAAGCTCCAGTAATGCAGAGCTCAGTCACGGCTGAACGAGCGTCCCTTGCTGTCGTCTGCAGCCTCCACTGCCCCTGTGAGCCATGGCGCCTTAACGGCGAGCCGCTTCGCTCACGGGAGCGGATGATCCGCACTCAACCTCGCAAGCTCTGCCCCCCTCCTCGGAACGAGGGGAAAAGCTGCTGATTACGAGCGAGACAGCGGGAGGAAAGCTCAGAGGGCGGGGAAGAGCGGAGCGGCGTTCATGCACTCACGCGCGGCTGGAGTTCGCCGCCTCGGTTTTCCGCGTTGACGGACCCATTTATGTGGATAATACACCGATAATAATCAAAAATTGCCACCCCTGAGGTGAGCAGCACTATGAACCTGGGGGTTTTGTGAACTGAAAGGGCATAGGGCTTCTAGCCTGGTTGGTGTCGACAGAATGTGTGAGCATTAGACATTGGATTAGACCAGGGGTGGGCAATCTTACCCTGTGTGGGCCGGTGTGGGTGCAGGCTTTTGTTCCAACTGAACAGTGACACACCTGATTACACTAATCAAAGCCCTGATTGAAGACTTTGATTAGCTGATTAGTCAAATCAGGTGAGCTACTGCTCGGCTGGAACAAAAGCCTGCACCCACACCGGCCCACGCAGGGTAAGATTGCCCACCCCTGGATTAGACCAACCTCCCTATAATTTTTGTATGCGTTACAACAAGGCTACTGACTATAGAGAACATTGATGCAGTGAGTGGGAGGGCTTCAGATAATACTTTCTGATCGACTTCATTCAGCACTACTGCCGTGTGGCTTTGCATACCATTCCCTCTGTAGTCATCGGTTTAATAATTATTTTTATATCTGACTGTAAAGTCTTGGAGGCGGACAGCACATGATTAGCATAAGATGCAACATGAAACTGCGTGATGCCGTTTCTCTAGTTTATATGATTCTGTTTATTGAGTTGAAGCAATTGCATTTTTTTCTTTTTAACAAACTCAGTGTTTACGATAAGCATAATGTTAAATATTTTTCACTTGGCAGTATTTGATTGCTTTTGCACATGGGAATATTTATTTATTGATTCAATTAATCAATTGTATTATGTAATTATTATGTTAAGCCTGTGTGCGTATATATATATATATATATATATATATATATATATATATATATACAGTACCAGTCAAAAGTTTGAGTACACCTTCCATCTGGACTACGGCTAATCGGGCACTCCTTCATTCTTCAGCAAGATAACAACCCAAAACACACCTTGAAGTTGTGCAAGAACTACCTGGTGAAGGACAACTCAAACTGATGACCTGGCCTGTCCAGTGCCCAGACCTCAATCCCACAGAAATTGTATGGGACGAACTGGACAGAAGAGTCAAAGAGCCACAAGTTTCTCTGGGAACTGCTGCAGGAGAGCTGGGAAGACACGTATTAACCAAATGGCCCGTGTTTGTGAGGCTGTTATCACGGCAAAGGGTGGCTATTTTGAGGAATCCAAGATTCAATTTTCAATATAATTTTCTTGAACATTTATTTGATGTTCATTTTGTTCATTGTTACATGTGTTTTTTGTCATTTTAAAGTATTTACAGAAATGTATACGGTGTAAAGCATTGTCAATTATGAGATAAACCTAGTTTCCAGCAGGTGTACTCAAACTTTTGACTGGTACTGTATATATATATACTGTATATATATATATATATATATATATATATATATATATATATATATATGTGTATGTGTGTGTGTGTGTCTGTGCGTGTGCACGTGTGTGCGCATCTGTGATGTATATATTTTTCATGCTCTCACTTGTTCTCTCTCTTCAGCTCCTGAATATAATGGGTAAATCAGCTTACCGGGTAAATTACTTCACTCTTGCAGTGTGGGAGAAAATGTTGCTGTCCTTGCAAGATATTGAAACAGCCATCCATCCTGCCGAAGCACAAGTCCTCGTTTTGAGTCATTATTCTTAACACGAGTGAGCCTAATATTTACAACCCCAGTGCTATTGTCATCGGCAGCGCTGTGCCATAGAAATACAGTATTGACCCACTAAAACATGAGCACTCGCTCACTCACAGAAAGAAGCCCATCAATAGCTCATATGCCATGACCCACGCGGAACGAGCTGGTCAGCTCTTCTGTACGTTCAAGGACAACAACTTATTCAGGAATGCTTGAGAGAGAGGACGTGCCCAATTCAAGAGATTCAAGATTCAAGATTTTTTATTTGTCACATACACACACGGGGTGTGCAGTGAAATGGAAAGTGACAATGCTCAACGAAAAAAGTGCAAAAGTACATACATCTGTGTTCACTTTTAAAACCCAGTTTTATTATGGCTTATTTACCCAGATGGAGGTAAGCTCCTCCATCTTCCCTACTGCCTGGGTAAGCTCCTCCATCTGCCCTACTGCCTGGGTAAGCTCCTCCATCTGCCACACTGCCTGGGTAAGCTCCTCCATCTTCCCCACTGCCTGGGTAAGCTCCTCCATCTGCCCCACTATTTGGGTAAGCTCCTCCATCTGCCCCACTGCCTGGGTAAGCTCCTCCATCTGCCACACTGCCTGGGTAAGCTCCTCCATCTTCCCCACTGCCTGGGTAAGCTCCTCCATCTTCCCCACTATCTGGGTAAGCTCCTCCATCTGCCCCACTGCCTGGGTAAGCTCCTCCATCTGCCACACTGCCTGAGTAAGCTCCTCCATCTGCCCCACTGCCTGGGTAAGCTCCTCCATTGTCAAAGGAGCCTCCAGAAGATGGTCTCATGGCAAAATTGGCACATCACTTTGAAGCATAGTTACCTCTTCCTGCCCACTGGATTCCAGGGTAAACAGCTGGCTATAAAAGTAAAATGCCACTTCCAACATTTCCTGGTGACTATGTGCTTCAGTCCCATCAGGCCGACATTTAACACAGCATTCTTCTACTGCTCAAAACCCCTTTCTCCAGGCTGAGAAAGTATTTGAAAGGGCCATGCATAATAAATCCTTCTATTGAATGAAGCGGGACCGAACCATGGGTCCTTTAGCTTGAATGGGGTTCCCCATGGTTCCTATCAAGTACAGTACCAGTCAAAAGTTTGAGTACACCTTCCATCTGGACTACGGGTAAGCGGGCACTCCTTCATTCTTGAGCAAGATAATGACCCGAAACACACCTTGAAGTTGTGCCAGAACTATCTGGTGAAGGGGGAACGTGAAGGACAACTCAAACTAAGGACCTGGCCTGCCCAGTGTCCAGACCTCAATCCCATAGAACTATGTCCAGTTCGGACAGAACAGTCAAAGCAAAGCAACCCACAAGTGCCTCTGGCTGCAGGAGAGCTGGGAAGACATATCGGGTGATTTCCTGCTGAAACTTATTAACCGAATAGCCTGTGTTTGTGAGGCTGTTATCACAGCAAAGGGTGGCTATTTTGAGGAATCCAAGGTTCAATTTTCAATTGCATTTTATTTAACATTGCTTTGATGTTCCTTTTGTTTATCGTTACATGTTTTTTTGCAATTTTCAAGTATTTAAAGAAACTTATATGGTGTAAAACATTGTCAATTATGAGATAAACCTAGTTTACAGCAAGTGTACTCAAACTTTTGACTGGTACTGTACATAATTTTCAGTACAGTTAAAAACACCCCCTACTATAACCATTCCGCCATTCATATCACATTCCGCCACCACTTGTTCCATTTTTTTAAAGAAAGAAACCCTTTCGCTGCCTCTGTTGGGTGCATATACATGAATCAAAACCACTTTTTGGCCATCTATTGTAGTCACTACCTTACCTTTAACAATCGTCCTGGGATAACCTCACAGGATGATAGTATTTTCGTATTATTTCCTGCTATTAACACAGCCACCCCTGCCCTTGTGTTACTCCAACAACTAAAAGCACCTTCCCCTGTCTATTCATCCTTCCACTCAAATTCATTCATACCATCTGAGTGTGTATCTTGTATGAAAGCAATGTATAAACCTTTTTGCCTAATAGAATTAAACAGTTTGCGCTCTCTTAGCAATGTCTCTACACCCATTTACATTTAAGGAAGATATATGAAAGCCCAAGACCATAGGTGAAAAAAGGTCAACTCGAGTAGAAAGCATTTTTTTTAAACGAAGATAAGGTGAGTCATGTTTGCTACTCTTCTGTAACATTCATTGTCTTCAACAGCTTTTTAGTTGTAACAATGTTTCTTTTGCCTACATCGCTTCCTGTTATCAAGTTCATCCAGCATTGCCTTTTTCAACGGGGTTTGAGCAGGTGCAACAAACAGTCCGATATCAGTAAAATGCTTGTCTAAATTCACACTCCTTCCCTTCGTTTCATCTAAAAATAAAACAAGTCGATCAACAGAAATACGTTTTCCTTTACCTTTAAGGAAAGCTGATCTGGTAGATCTCCTACCCCCACCCCCCTGGCTACATTTCCACTGTCATATGTTTTTTCTTCACCCCCTGCCCTTCTTGCTGTGCCCCAGCACCCGCTTCACCTCTCTGTGGGCAAGCATGCCTCACATGCCCATAAGACCCACAGTTAAAACATTTAATGGACTCGTTGCTTAATAATGTGACATAAATGTGATTTATGCCATCAATGGTAAAGTTCCATGCAACATCTATAGTCAACCCAGGGTTGTTTAAAATCAGAAGCAGTCCTAAATTACACTTCTCATTTTTTCACCCCAAAGGGATGGGTTTAATCGCACTCATCACTTTTACATATCTCATCAAAGCATTAAGTGGCAATTGATCCTTAATGTATGGTGGAACATTTGAGATAATTACTTTGGTTTCCGGTGAAGACCCATCAACATCAAACCCACCACATAACTTCCTTTTGCAGATTGTATCGATACAGCGTATCGGTTGCTAAAAAAACATAACAACCGATTTGTTCATACGAGGCGCAGTTTTAATATTCTCATGGCCCACCTTTTCTCCAACCGCTATTAGGCAGTCTTCTATGGAAACGGTGTTATCTGGAAAACATTTAAACCCATGACTCCTGCTTAGCATCCCCATGTTTCCCCTGGAAAAGGGGTAACCATGTAGCTCAATCCTCAACAAAGGATTTCGAGTTTTCAACAAAGGATAAGGTATTAACAAACGAAACAATAGTACTACAACTCACACAGCACACTCACACTCTCCACCTGCTTCCCACCCACAATTCTCAGTGAGAGGAAGGGAGGGAGGGAGAGAGAAATAGAGAGTGTTCTAACAGGTATCATGCATTAAGATCAAAAGGTCATGCTTTTGTGCCTCGGTACAGAAGCTTCATAGACTCCTACCTAACATATTGACATTTCTTGACGATCCCAAAATTCTCTATACTAGTGATATTAACTGCTGCTTTTGTATTTATCAAAATTGCTGATAATATTCTGTGAAAAAATGTCACATCAGACTTTTCCACTTATGTAGACATTTCTATTTGACCCCTTCTGGGTCAAAATTAGCAGAATTTTAGTTGACCTTTGTGTGCTGAAGCTATATCCCTTTGTCATATGTCTGTGGGCTTACAATATTTACTGTATGTATGTAACACTGTGTAACATGTTTGTGTCATACTATGATGTAATTTACATGTGGATGATAAACAGCCTTCGGTCAGATGCAGTACTTTGTTCTTGAGTGCAGCAGCAGTGGCCTACCAGCAGTGACCACCTCTGTATGAATTTGGATTGTGTTTAACTCTCAACAAATGCACATTTTTACATAGAATATATTCTTAGGTGGCAACCCAATGTTAAATAATAGGAATGTGTGGCTGTGGAGTGTTGAGAGGCAGTATTGAAGTATTAACTAATTACTGAGGGTTATTTACATGATCAGAACCTGATCTAGAGGGAATGAGAAACGCAGGACACAAACCAAAAAGCTGGCAGGGTTCCCATGCATGTTTCCATGGCATTCATGGCATTTCCTTTCACACGACGACAGCCGCAACCTATCAGGGGGGATTGAGAGGTATCAAATTTCAAATTCAACAAGATAATCAGAAAAGGTTTTTATTTCACTGAGAAATTGTATGCATGTAGGATGCTTACAGTATAAAGTGTTTGTCTTTGGTCTGTCCTGAGATTAGATGGCCAAAATATGCATCCATGGCTTGCTAAAAAAATAAAATAATCCTTGCTAATCACAAAACAGCAATTTGTCTACCTGTTCAGAAGTGGCAGAGGTGGGGCCGTTAGGTAGCTCATCCTGTTAACGTACTGTTGTAGTATGTGGATGAGCCCCACAATCTGCATCCTATTAAGGCACTGTTCTAATGTGTAGATGAGCCCGTGGTCTGCATCCTATTAAGGCACTGTTCCAGTGTGTGGATGATCCACACGGTCTGGTATCGAATCGGGACCACGCCAGTGCCAACTGTGACCAGCAGCTCACTAAAGGGAGGGATTCAGTCAGTGGGGTCGCACTGTAAAAAAACGTATTAAGAGTCACGTACACGTGATAGGAGTCTCAGGATTAGTGCAAAGCACTCCTGATTAGCTGGAGTATCAGCAGTGGCAGAAGCTTGCATGCTCTCTCTATTACCTCAAGAGGTACTTCTTCCTCATAGGTATAATGGGTATCCCAAAGGCCAGCCAACATCGCCTCCTCCAACACTGACATCGCCTCCTCAGCTGCCGGCAGTCACAGAAGGGGAGAGAATAACCTCTTGAGTTGAGGTGGCCTCGAGTGAAACGTGACAACAAGAGCGGGCAACAGCTGTTGCCACGGACAACATTCAGAACAGCGACAGCGAGGAAAACTTTTCCATCTCAATCAGCAGCGGCTCCGTTCTGATTCCTGGAATTCCTCTCACGCCCACACCACCTGCCGTGACTAGTCTGATATCTTCCCCACATCGAGCGATTCAGTGAAATCTTCAACATCCGTCCCTTCTCCCTCCTCGAACATTAAAGCCAGTCAATGCTACTGATATTCATGGTATCTGAGAGAAAAGAGGCAATTGAAACAGCACTCATTGCAGTATGTAATATCTAAGGCCTCAATGGTCACATAATACGCACAGTAGCACATATATGTCATGTTAATTTGAAGCCCAGATGTAATGTATAATTTAGAGCTACCATTGCTTGTGAGGGAGGCCTCAATGTATACTTTTTGATGTAGTTCTTAGCTAGGCGGTGAGGAACCATTGAGTCCATGCCTGTAACGTTTTCCTCAGGCAGTACAAAGGAGGCACGCACAGACGCTTGAAGCTATCTCTGTATGATGGGCATTTATAGCAGCACTAAAATTAGAATGCTGTCTTCTACTTTTGCGATTGCCCGCTTTACGTTGACAAATAGACCTGACCCAGCTTTTTCTTTACCAGGTCACTCAAGCTGAGGAAACACACCCGTTACCCAAAAACAAACACGGTGGCCTTCCCCCTCACTATTAACTGGGTAATAATGCAGGTTTACTTCTGATGATTGACAGCTTTTCTTTCTGAGTTTGGAAGGTGTAATTAGCCTATTCCTGTATGTCCCAACCCAAAATTTTATATATACTTTACCAAAAGTTTGGGGTCACCTTCCATCTGGACTATGGCTAATCGGGCACTCCTTCATTATTCAGCAAGACACACACACCTTGAAGTTGTGCAAGAACTATCTGGTGAAAAATGTGAACAAACTCAAACTAAAGACCTGGCCTGCCCAGTGTCCAGACCTCAATCCCATTAGAACTTGTATGGGACAAACTGGAAAGGAAGAGTGCAAAGGTTTACTGGGAATTGCTGATGATTGAAAACATGTCTTTTTCTTTTTATTAACTGGCCAGTTTGGAATTCTCACGGGGTGACTATTTTGAGGAATTAAGATTCAATTTTCAATATAATTTTCTTGAACATTTGTTTGATGTTCATTTTGTTCATTGTTACATGTGTTTTTTGTCATTTTAAAGTATTTACAGAAATGTATACGGTGTAAAGCATTGTCAATTATGAGATAAAAATAGTTTCCAGCAGGTGACCCCAAACTTTTGAACGGTAGTGTATACTGTATATCTTCTCTCTCATCATCTCTCACCAGAAACCTTTTGAAATACTGAAGGATTCACTAACGACAGTTCCTGGGTCTTGATTCTTAATGAAGTCCTCACAAAGGGGCGCTTTTCTATGTCCTCACACTCCGTTTGAAGATAAGAGGACACTTGCAGAAAGTTAGGGGAGGAGGGGGGAGGGTTTGTTCTTAATCAGCAATGAAGAATTTTAGTGAGGTACCAGAATCTCCGCCATGCCAAAGCAAAATGCATTTGTGTCAAATGATTATGGCTGTAAAGCAAAGCTGTAATTGCAGTGGGAATAGGGGTGTTGTCAGCGTTAGAGAGGGATTTCTGAGAGAGAAGAACTGAGGTGACGAAGAGAGGAAGGGATGCCTCAGCGTAGGAGAGTAGGGAGAGATGGGGGGAGGGTGTGTTTGGGGAAGGTAGGGGGATATGATATATGCATCTAAAGGGCGATGTCAGTCAGTGTGTTGAGAGCAAGGATGAGGACCAACCACAGTAGCTGCTTGACACCTGAGATTTCATTAAGTCTAGTTTATTTGGGACCCCCCTGCCCCAATAGAAGTGCATTGCAGTAGTCAAGTCATATCTACAGCCAATTGGGAATTTTGTCCAAAATAAATATATATTAAATATATATATCAAAGACCCAGGACACGCTGGAGAGACTATGTCTCTCGGCTGGCCTGGGAACGCCTTTTCCCCGGAAGAGCTGACATGGCCGGGAAACTGGGTCTCCCTGCTTAGGACGCTGCCCCCGCGAACCCGGAGAAGCCAAATTTGGTATTTATGACAAAATTGATACCAAAAAGGCAATTTGGTACAATTTTTAAACTCTACCTAAAATGTAGTTAGTCAAGTGCCATATGGTTCATCATCTTCTTAGCCTTGTTTTCACATATAAATGTTTAAGTGTGCCTAAATGGGTGGATAGCATTGTTGCTGCACAGCAAGAAGGTCCCAGGTTTGAATCCCGGCCGGGGCCTTTCTGTGTGAAGTTTGCATGTTCTCCCTGTGTCCGCGTGGGTTTCCTCCAGGTACTCTGGTTTCCTCCCACATTCCAAAGACATGCACGTCAGGCTAATTGGAGAGTCTAAATTGCCTGTAGGTATGACTGTATGAGTGAATGGTGTGCCCTGTGATGGATTGGTGACCTGTCCAGGGTGTATCCAGGGTGTGTCCATAGGCTCAAGCCCCCACGGACAATAATTCTGCAAGAAGCATGTGGAGGCAGCGGATAGCGTAGCGGTCTAACGCACTGTATTTCTGCTGGTCCAATACAGTGTGCGCTGACGGTCAGGGACGTGGTTCGAAACCTGTCTCTACCAGATCGGCCCTGGTTGTCAGCCCCGATCGGGGGCGGCATTTGGCTGTCCGCCCCAGGGGGAGGGGGGATGGTGAGCTGGCTCAGGTCCGCCATGAAGCACATAAGGGAGCCTCCAGAACGTGGGTGGGCGAATTCTGTCTCGAAGGACGCCGACAATGAAGAAAATTGAAACGGCAAATTTATGCATTTATAATGAATCCGTGGAAAATGAGCTCCAGTCTCCAAACATACAGGTGGTGAGCATCCCTGGCTGCTGCTCCATCATGTTCATGCTGTTGTGGAAACAGAACAGACAACGCAGGCAGAGGAGGGGAGTGTGGCAGGCACAGACAGCTTGCCAAAATTACCGACTACAGGCTCAGTTCATAAAGGTCATATAGGAAATATGTCTTGACATGAAAAGAGCAGGGAGTCTGGATGTTCTGAAAGCCAGATGAATTGTGTGTGTGTGTGACTGCATGACTGAGACTGTGTACGTGTGTGTGTGTGTGTGTATGACAGGCTGTGTATGTTTGTGTGTGTGTATGTGTGTGTGTGTGTGTGTGTGTGTGGGTGTGTGTGTGTGACTATGACTGAGGCTGTGTATGTTTGTGTGTGTTTGTGTGTATGTGTGAGAGTGTCTATGTATGTGTGGGTGAGTGTGAGAGTGTCTATTTTTGTGGGTGTGTGTGTGTGTGTGTGTGTGTGTGTGTGTGTGTGTGCATGTTAGAGGCAGAAGGGGAAACAGCATGATGGTAAAATCAGTGCTTGGAGGGGGGAGAACCGAGGACACATCTGACAACTGTTCAGCAGCACGTGATGCTAACCAGGTGAGCCTCGCTAATTTAATTACCCCTAATTACGTACAGTACGTCCCGACAAAGTCATAGGCACCCGACATCCAGTTTATCACCCCTCTTTAAAACGAGGGTTAAACTCTGAACAGCTGTGATAAAGCAACAGAGCATGGTGCAAAACGGGGCAGTTCTACTCTAGACCTGAATGGCTGAATAAATCTCTCCTTGTTATAGCTCCACCTGGAAGGCAGTATTTCAGGTGTTCATTAGTTGAGTTGTGTAGCTGCTCATCGTGAGCTTTGTGTCCTTAAGCACATCATCCGTGACAGGGGACAGGGGAACAAATATTATTATCAAGGCAGAGAGAATCAATGTGTTCTGGTCCAATCATCATCATTGCTGTGATGCACAATCCCTACTGCCAAAATGATCATCTCCCTTAAATGATTTTTGCCCTGTAAGACTATTCATCATTGCTATTATGCACAAATTGGGTAAACCTGCCCAGCTGGAAATGGTATCCCATCGGATCGATAACAGTATATCCGCTCCTACATTATTGTACAAAGAAGAGAAATCATTTAGACATAGCCCCTAGACAAGGTCAAGTGTTTGGGACTGATTGGGCAATATCTTTTTAAGGTCATCAAGGTTAATTGAGGGTTTCCAAAGCAGACGAGCAAGCATTGCAAAAACGGCCAGAAGTGTATTATTATCCCCCATATCCCATTTCATGGCATTTCAAACTCACAGGGGTTTTTTTTCTCCACCACGATGAATCATTGATGAACATCTTTCACGAGCTGACGCAACCATGGCCTCTTAAAAATCAGTTTCATGGAGAGCAGCAGCATTCAATGCAACCCCAACAGAACTGGGTCCTGACCTCTGGATAATAAATTGAAACATTTTCTTTATTTTTTCCCCCCGGAATATATACATGTGTTTCATTGTATATATTTAGATGCATTATAGAGATCTACAGATTTGTGATGATGTATCAATAACAAAACTTTGTGTACGTTTAAATCTGTTGAAGGTTGAAATTAAAGCCAATGTTCCATAACTTTTAGTTTGAATTGTCCCCAGAGATGTGATCTCAATTGACTTTTTTTATTATCCCTGTGAACGTGGATTGCAAAGCATATAAATTAGATTTACAAGTTTGCAATGTCATGGGGGTTAACTTTATTATAAGCCTATTGCAGGGGGAAAGTTTTGGTAATGCTGCCTGCATCCATAATTCAGTCTATTGCTCTCTATGTGATCTATATAAAATGTCCTGTGCAGATTGGTGTGCTGCCTGATTGAGCAGTAAAGTGAGGAGAAAACAAAAGGAACCTTTTTTCCTTAACCCCTCCCCCCCCCGGCCCTGCCGACAAACACACACATGCGCACACTCACACTCACACTCACACTCACACTCACACACGCACATACAGTTGTGCACACACTTGCGCACACACTCGGACACACACACACACACACATACGCACGCACGCACGCACACACACACACACACATGAGAGAGGAGTAGAGTAGCAGAGCCTGAGAAGGTAGGAAAAGAACACCAGTGGATCTTTTTAGCATGTGAATGTGTACGTCAACGCACATCGGCAGCCCTAATGAATCACTGGCTGGAAGTTAAAGCACCAACATGAAAGAAATACAGAACAAGCCGTAGCCTACATGTGTACTGCAAATATTGAATCCTCTCTCATTTCCGTCTCCTAAATTTCCTAATTATTGTTGTATCTAACCATCTGTCTTTGAATCTCTCTTTTTCCCTCTCTGTATATGTGTATGTCTCTCTCTCTCTCTCTATATATATATATATATATATATATATATATATATATACATCCATAATTCAGTCTGTTGCTCTCTATATAATTTATATAAAATTTCAGCCCTGTGCTCCTGCAGATTGGTGTGCTGCCTGAATGAGCAGTAAAGTGAGGGCATTTTACATTCTATTCATGCAAATTAATAAACTATGTAAATTACCTGGTCTATGAATTAGATGCCGCATTTACGATTTTTTATATCAAACTGTGGCTTGCCTTGTGTCTCAATATGGCTCTTTTAAATAGCCATTGTCCTCTGAAAGACATCCACTCTGGTGCTCATTTGAATGCATGGGCCACAAATCTCATTAAGGACATTTTGTAATTCAGTTTAGTCTCCTTGGTGTGGTACAGGGAGTTATCATGCTATGAAAAAACAAGTCATTTTTGTTTCGACCTGCTCCTGCTCCATATTCCCTCATGGCTACAGACCCTGTGTCCCGATGGACTGGAAATAAAAACAAGAGGCTTAAAATAAACAACAGCACAAAAAACCCCTCTCAGACGAGGCTGGCAAAGGCTTAATCTGACTAAAGCACGGTTTCCTTTCAGAGTTACCTGACCATTCATGTGCTCTCCCTGTCCCACATTTACATCTACATCTTTCATTTCTAATATACATAAACAGTATATATATATATATATATATATATATATACACACACACACATATACACAGTATATATATAGTATATATGTGTGTGTATTTATAGTGTCAGCCTGTATAAATATTCCTGTGATGAGGAATATTATTTCACTGGCCATGAGAGGCAGTGGCTGGAAACTCTCTGGGGTTTCCTCAAAAAACTGTTGTAACCCACCTCCAGGGAGAACTGGAATTACTCTAGGTACTTTACTGAGATTTCCTTCAGAATAGCTCTTAATTACCCAATACTGTTTACTGTTGAAAAGGGTATTGTACAGTACTTACACCGATCAGCCACAACATTAAAACCACCTGCCTAATATTGTGTAGGTCCCCCTCGTGCCACCAAAACAGCTCTGACCCGTCGAGGCATGGACTCCACAAGACCTCTGAAGGTGTCCTGTGGTATCTGGCACCAAGATGTTAGCAGCAGATCCTTTAAGTCCTGTAAGTTGCGAGGTGATTCCTCAATGGATCGGACTTGTTGGTCCAGCACATCCCACAGATGCTCGATCGGATTGAGATCTGGGGAATTTGGAGGCCAAGTCAACACCTTGAACACTGTCATGTTCTTCAAACCATTCCTGAACAATTTTTGCAGTGTGGCAGGGTGCATTGTCCTGCTGAAAGAGGCCACCACTGCCATCAGGGAATACCGCTGCCATGAAGGGGTGTACTTGGTCTGCAACAATGTTTAGGTAGGTGGTATGTGTCAAAGTAACATCCACATGAATGCTAGGACCCAAGGTTTCCCAGCAGAACATTGCCCAGAGCATCACACTGCCTCCGCCGGCTTGCCTTCTTCCCATAGTGCATCCTGGTGTTATCTCCTCCCCAGGTAAATGACGCACCCGCACCCGGCCATCCACATGATGTAAAAGAAAACGTGATTCATCAGACAAGCCCACCTTCTTCCATTGCTCCATGGTCCAGTTCTGACGCTCACGTGCCCATTGTAGGTGCTTTCGGCGGTGGACAGGGGTCAGCATGGGCACTCTGACCGGTCTGTGGCTACGCAGCCCCATATGCAGCAAGCTGCGATGCACTATGTGTTCTGACACCTTTCTATCATAGCCAGCATGAACTTTTTCAGCAATTTGTGCTACAGTAGCTCTTCTGTGGAATCAGACCAGACGGGCTAGCCTTCGCTCCCCACGCGCATCAATGAGCCTTGGGCGCCCATGACCCTGTCACCGGTTCACCTTGGACCACTTTTGGTAGGTACTAACCTGTTAGGAACGGAGTAGGAAAACCAGGCGCGGACCAAAGAATGCAATAATGTTCTTTATTGCAAAGACAACAGGCGATGGTCAAACAATCAGGGGCAATCAGGGCAATACAGGCATCCAAAGAGTGGTCAGGGACAGGCAAAGTTCGTTCCAGGCTTCAGGTGTATCAGGGGCAGGCAAGGCGTAGTCAGTGGGCAGGCGAAGGTCGATAACGTGAAAGCAGTCCAGGGAACACAGGGAGGAGCGGGAACGAGACAGATCAAGACGAACGCTGGAGCACGAGCACGAACACGAACACGAGCACGAACACGAACACGAACACGAACACGAACACGAACACGAACACGAACACACAGCGAAAACACTGGAGAGTAGTGTAAGCATACGCAAAGCACAAGATAATCTGGCAATGAACATGGGAAAACACCCATCTTAAATACATTTAGACCTAACAAGAAACAATCAGGAATAAACATGAATGCAGCTGACTGCAATCAGACACATGAGGAATTAAATGAAAACGATAATACAATAACGAGACAATCAGGAAATGAACATGGGAAACGAACAGCTAACTACATCAGACATAATGAGAAACAATCAGGAATTAACACGAATGCAGCTAACTGCAATCAGACACATGAGGAACAGGTGAAAACGATAATACAATGACAAGACTGGGAACAGGTAAGTGAAAGTGAAAACACGGACCAGACAGCCAGGAAAACATGGAATAAATGAAAACACCTAATTACGGGGAACACGAACACGAGACATGACACTAACCACTGCATACTGAAAACACCCCACAAGACCTGTCGTTTTGGAGATGCTCTGACCCAGTCGTCTAGCCATCACAATTTGGCCCTTGTCAAAGTCGCTCAGATTCTTACGCTTGCCCATTTTTCCTGCTTCCAACATATCAACTTCAAGAACTGATTGTTCACTTGCTGCCTAATATATCCCACCCATGACAGGTGCCATTGTAACGAGATGATCAATGTTATTCACTTTACCTGTCAGTGGTTTTAATGTTGTGGCTGATTGGTGTATACACCAATAGTAAGTATCTCTTTAGCATTACCAGTGCTGCTCAAGATTACATTAGATCCAGAGTTTTAATTTAATGTCAGTTGTAGATCTTTCTCCAACAGAGTTTGGCTTCCTCAAAATAAATGCCTCTGCATTTCATAAATGTAAATTTTGTAAAAATAAACAGCATTAAGGAAATTTCTATGTGGAATTGATTGGTATTCCTATGCACAGCTGATACTTTCAAAATGAGGATTAACCAGACCAGACCTCTCAAAAACGTGTTATTCCTTTTTATTACACTAATCAAGCTCCCATTCACTGCACCTGCGTCATTACAAGGGATGGATTAAGAAACATAATAGGAATCAATGTCCTTTCATATATGAGACTTTAACAAGGAGAAAGGGGGTCTTTTTGTGGTTCGTCCATGTGCATGCTCTCACCACATGTTGAGTGATCTAGTTAAATGCAGCTCTCGGAAGTACCTGAGAACACAGAAGTGGGGTAGAGATCACATTGTGACTCACGCAGTGGGTTGGATTAATTTAATAATGCACTTTGAACAAAGGATGACGACAATTATATATTGATAGATGGATGGATGGATGGGCGGATAGATAGATAGATGTAAGTACTTTGTCCTCCCATGTGGATAGTCTTTCTACAGCTGGCAGCTGGTACAGGTGACGGGATGGAGGTTCACATAAATTCAACATAAATGTAAATAACGTGATTTACAACAAATTACGATGAACGATCATGGTGATGATGACAAAGCTAAAGACGAGGAAGATTTCAGAAGGTCAGACAGAGGTCATTGATCACAAATGAAAACGTTTTCTGAATATTATTTCAAGAGTCATCATTCTAATTCGATGAGAACTGTGCTCTCTTGCTTTGTTTGCGAAGGGTAAAGACGAAGGGCCTGCTCTGGGTTTATGGCCCATTAATGATGCAATGCTCCAACAAATACATTATAAACATGTATAGGCTGCCTTACTCTCTGAACGTCTTCGGTGACATTGAACAGTTGTCCTTTCAGCGTGAATGTTTCAAAGTCGGGGTCTTTGTTGTAATCTGCATAGCGCACTTCTTCTGAGTAAGCGACTTCCCTTCATTTGATGAAAGAAAAGCGCTACTAACACATGTCCCCATTCACACTGTACATGCATCCAGCAAAGTGCCAGCTATTAACCAGCAAGCATTGCACTGCACTTAATAAGGGGAATGCCGCTCCCGTATGTTCCCCAGCAATTTGAGGCCGGGTTATACATGATAAAGACCTGCACGGGTGGAATCATTGTTTGCACTATTAAACCTGTTTGGTTTAATTTAATTTAATACAGTGTGTGGGTATCTCTACCCACACCTGTGAAATGTTTTGGACATGCGCACACTTACTTCTCTTTACTTGGATGTAAATGTTGCCATTACTTCCATCTTTATTCCTGCTGTTTCTGTGATCTCAAACTTAGCATCATGGTGGAATTACGACAGATTTGCAGCTTTGCTTTCGCGCACCGCACGAAAAGACACAAGGTATCAGTTCGCGTGTGCGCTGGTGTACACATGTGCATTGAACTTTGTGACAAATTCACAAGATGACACAATATGATTATTTAAAATACAATGTGATTTTTTCTTTGTCTTTTCAAATATTTACACACTTTTCAAAAACTCGCCGTACCATACGAAACTCTTTGAAATATTTATATATCGCTCTTATATGCCTCACTGCACACTGCCACAGTACGCCATCTTCCCAAGTAGCAACTATTGAAACTTTTTTTTTTTTTATGGGTAATGATTATTTTTTGTTATTGTTGTTGTACATAATTTTTTTTAAATATGGCAGCATTCAGGCGACAAATCGACACTATAAAGTGTACACAAATAGAGATGCACTAAAAGCATATTAGAGGCCCATATTATTTAGGAGTTACTAGTGGTGCTCTAGGCGGCACGGTGGTGCAGTGGATAGCACTGTCGCCTCACAGCAAGAAGGTCTCGGGTTCGAATCCAGGCCGGGGGCCTTTCTGTGCGGAGTTTGCATGTTCTCCCCGTGTCCGCGTGGGTTTCCTCCGGGTACTCCGGTTTCTTCCCACAGTCCAAAGACATGCACGTTAGGCTAATTGGAGAGTCTAAATTGCCCGTAGGTATGAGTGTGTGAGTGAATGGTGTGTGTGCCCTGCGATGGATTGGCGACCTGTCCAGGGTGTATTCCTGCCTCTCGCCCGGAACGCATGCTGGGATAGGCTCCAGCCCCCCGCGACCCTGACCAGGAATAAGCGGCTTAGACAATGGATGGATGGATGGATAGTGGTGCTCTGACTAAAGACCCTCCCCCAACCCCCCACCCAATGGCAACCGCCTATGAAAGAAATATTAAAACACATTCTTTAAAAGCTCACCTTTAATTCCTGTTCTTCTTAACTGCATGGCATTACCTATATTTGTAGTCCTATATTTGTATTATATTGACCTAATTTTCTTTGCAAGTGCCATGTTACCATTTTATTTGTTCTATATTATTATTTGTATTATGTCTTTTTCCTTAGTCTTATTGTTACTTTGTATACGTTTTTATTAGGAAATTGTTTTGAGTACAATGTATGAAAAGTGTGTATTAAATAAAGTTTATTATTATTATTATTATTATTATAATTATTATTATTATTATATAAATAAACCACCATGTCCTTCAGTGTTTTTATTTTAGTGTCTTTATTACTTCCTTATCTACAGCAGTTAGTAGCACATTGTACACTGTCTTCCCTGGTGTGGTTCCCATTGAAACACAGTCTTTGACAGTCACTGACAAACTGCCTCCATATATCCAGGCCCTCAGTGATAAAAGCAATGAGTTATCGCCCGCCTCACAAGAGCTGCCGCTTGGCTAACAAACACATCTGCTGAACATTTCACAATTTTTTTTTATTTATGCATTTTATTTATGTATTTGTGTGCGTGGGTCATTATCTTCAATTCCTTTCCAAGCTGGCGTTTTCATTGCCTGTCCGTGCACACATCCACGCAGATTATAAAACGGAGCTGTTGGCATTGGTGCGGTCCACTGATTTACAAAAATAAAAAGTAACAGTGTTCAGTCGCGTCAACAGACAACATCGTATCCTCAATATGGTACTGGTGGGGGCCGTTGAAAAAATAAAATACAGTGTTCAACGAACTGAGGTGAGGAAGTGGAGATAGGTGGACAGCGTGGTAGGCACACATATACATGATCAATAAAGACATAAAAACAGACAAGCACAAATAGAGTGAAATTGACCCTCTGATGTGAGGCTCATGCATACGCTTGGGGCTTTCTCCTCCACACCGTCAGCACTTTGAGCCACAACTCCCCCACCAATCAGTGAATGGAGAATAGGAGCTCTGGTTATCTGTCAGTCCACAAAAACCTCCTGTGTTTGCAAAAATGTTTTGGCCCTTACATCACCAGGGCAGGCCTGGCAGTATGTGATACATCTTGTCACATCGGCCTGACTTGTCAGATTGTAGTTCCGGGCACAGATACGGGGGCGAATGCATCAGTTTCAGATTTCCTATGATAAACAGGCATGGTAAATGGTAAACAGTAAACGGATCAATTCATTAAGCCTGGTTGTAAAAATCAGTTCTATCACGCGACTCTGAAGGCAAGCGTGTTATGTACCGCCCGTGTGTGAGAACCACTCGGATTTGTTGGAATGATCAGCGTGTACACACAGGGTACACAACTATTGTGTAACACTCAAAAATCTCCTCCTACACATTTTGATACAATGATATGTAACTTTCACTAATTCTTTCTTTGGTCAGTCCACTTTAAAAGCAATCCAAATAATTTTGCTAAATTTCACAAAATGGCTGCCATTAGCAGGAGTGTATTTTCAACATGTGTGCCCAGCAACAAAAGTATTTTGTCAGTCAAATACATTAGTCCAGTGCATTTCAAATCATGTGGTGAAATGGCATTAAACATTACATCAGCTCAGTCATTTGACTGGCTGTTGTGCATGCCCCCTAAATTGCTGCTTGCCGCTATATTTATTGCTGCGTGTGGCTGTCACGCATTCATCAATTTAAATATGTGTGAATTACTTCTGAATTAAGAGCCACTGGATTACGCTAAGGCCATAGTTTTTCTGCAGCCTTAATAATCACATCTCAGGTTACCCAAATCATCTCAATCAGTCATTTCACTAAAGCCAATTGAGTGCGACTGTACTAGGTGGACACGAGCTTGTTCTCTCATAGACTTTGTCCAGTAACTAACCTAGTATAATGCATTCAGTTACAGCAGCCATTTGTTGGATCGCACCAAACACATAACAATCGGTCTCTCTTAATACAATTAATCACATCTTTATCAATTAGCAAATGAATTACCTTGTTTTGTATTCAATAAGACACAGAGACTCAATTGCAGGCTACCAAATCGGACAGAAACACTAGGGTCTTTCTTATAACCCATAAATATAATTGAGTCTTGTGTGTGGCAAGACAAACCACACACAAAACCCCCTTAGTCTGGTTCCTCCTAAGGTTTATCCCTATCAAGGGAGTTTTTCCTTGCCACTGTCACCTTAGGCTTGCTTTTGGGGGGGCCTAGGCCTGGGTTCCCTTTTGTTAAGCGTTTTGTGACAATGTATTTGCAAAAAGCGCTATACAAATAAATGTGATTCTTGCATCTGTTGCAATATAAAGGAGGCCATTCAATTTAGCCACATCCCCACTTCCATCTCATCCTGTAAAGCTGGGACCGTGGACACCTTGTTGCTACATTTTGTATTTATATCTAATACTCCTTTTATGTTTTGTGAAATGAAACAAGTACACCTTATTTGATTGGTTCCAGCCGATCGGAGAGGTGGAGGGATCGAAGTGTCTTATGAGGACGGATAAAAGGCCTTCCTTAAAAGGAAAGTAACAGGAGGGTTAAAGCCACGGCATCCCCACTTAATCGGACAGATTTATTTATCAGCCTTACAGTCGCGTATTATTGAGCAGGAGCGTCTCATTCCCTGGTAGACAGATTCGGCTTGCCCCTGTTGTGCCCCTATAAAAGCAATCTCCACGTTTCTCATTTATTTAGTCCAGATTGTGTAAACTGTAGATTGGTTTTGCCCTGAATGGCCCTTCTTGATGTTTTTTCTCATTCTGTTCCTGTTGTACATGTAACTCACTGCTTATTTTTCTCTTCTTAGGGTGTATCGGCCCAGTCCTCATTCCCACACAAGCAGGAGAAAGAGCCTCAGCTCAGGTGAAGAGGAAACTAGACCCGAGATTCCCAACCTCAGTATTGGGTCCGCACTGTGTATGCTGGTTTTCTTTACAGCCAATCCCTTGATCAGTTAAGGTTGTTGAAAACGTGTGCGAGTTCTGCCATCATTTTTTCCCTTTAAATGTTTTTTAACACAATGATGGTTTGGCTTGTTGCCAGTTGCTCCGTCATTGAACTCTTCATTTTCCACAAATGGTTTAGGTTTAGTGACCAGGTGGCCACACGTTTAACAATTAGGCCCCCACTGATTTCACCTGACAGTCTATAATTGAATCTATTAAAAAGAGTAAACTTTCTAAAGGAATCATGTGTGATATGGCACATTACACAAAATGACAGCCCTGGGATGTGCACAAGGGAGATTTATTGTTCATGGCATGCATAGAATCTCTGACATAATATGGCCTTAAGTCCACCCCTGCTTTGATATTTTCGAGTCAATCTGTGTACACACATCACCATGGGAACCGCTGGCTCTCTGAGGAAGGGATGACTTGGTGTTCTCCATTAGCCACCATTTTGTGTTTCAACTCCTGGACGAGACGCCACCCAAGGGAGCCCGTCACTAAGCTATAATATCAGTGTGGCTCAAAATAAATGCCTGAGGATTTGAGTTTTGTAGGAGTTGCCAGCTAGCGAGCCCTTGAAGCGAAAGTCAACATGACACAATGCGCTAGTAAAAGCATGAACACAGAGGAACAGCACTGACTTCAGCCGGCAACATTTTTATTTCAGAAGTTCTTTAATGTTCACTAAAACATCAGCCCGTGTCAATCCCGGACACAAACGGCAACTACGACAGGGACTACAGAGGAACTTCGGCACTTACAGAACACGGGTGCGCCGGCGTGGCGAGGCTTTGCCCCCCTCACGTCACGGCCTAACAAATCCAGGTGAAGCTCGTGGTGGACAGTGGTGCAGTAACGAGGGCCTTTTTGCGTGTTTTACAGTTCCCGGCTTTCGGGCCTTTCCGATGGGCGTGGAGATGGGATCGAACGCATCGATGGATGATAGGAATGTCCCTTTCGCTGTGCACGTTCCGTCGGCTCCAAAAGTACGGAGAGCTTCCTGTACCCATGACTGGTGATTGACTCATGGAAATAGGCCAGGACTGCCCAAGAGTTGATGTGTTGGATACCTCTCCCTGTACAATAAATGTTGCTCACAGTCTGCAATTTTTTTTTTTTTTTTCCAAGACAAGATCAAACAGCTTCAAAACGAAGACTGCAAATATAACATCATAAACAATTATAAACAATCTACTCCTTGGCTCACATGGACAATAACAAAGTAAACCAGCTTGTGTATAGGGCGGGCATGTTGGGCTGATGGGGTGGGGGTGAGGGGGGTTGTAACTGTACAGTACAGCACAAGGTTCCCTTGTTATAACGCTATAACAAGGATTGGCAGGATTCGATTTAAGAACGTCCGCACTGCTAAAGTCAGAATCATTAAAGCTTTCTTTTTTTTGTTTTAAAAAGGAAATTCATGAAAAATAAGAACAGAATTAAGCTAGCAAGCTACATCACAGATTGTTGTTAAGCTTGTGGATTCAACATCCCCGTGTCTCTGCCACAGACCAACTATAAGCTGCTCTCGATTCCGTTATGCAGCATTCTAATGCTGAGGCCCCGCCTCCAGAGAAAGGACTGAGCGGAGGGGGAACGTGTGTCCACCAACATTTTCTCAGAGTATATTTCATTTCACGAAGAGAGAAAAGACAGAAAGAAAACAATTTTTACAAAAAAACCGCAATCAGTAACAGACCTTGACAGGCAAAAACCAGCCATCAAAAACATAAGCTGTCTCTTGGGCTGAAGAAATTATTCCTATTGCAGTTTCCAATCAGATAGAAAACAAATGAACAAAAAACACTGATACAGAAAACATTGGACAAGAGGCCATCGTACAGGAAACTGTCACATTAGAACAATGACTTGTCATATCACACAGCGACATTTTAAGTGGTAATGCCCCCCCAATACTCACACATCCATCAAGAGCGATGTGTTCTTCCATTATGAGGACGGAACATTACAGCCACTGAATATAGCTATCATCCTTTGGTTTCAGTAGCAACGTTGGGCCCACAATTGAAAATGGAACATTGAACGAGGTGCGAATTTAAATTTTGTGAGGCATTACAATCAGATTGTGTGTCCTCTTTCACACTGCATCCGCGACTGTGTCCAAAATGTAGATGTGTTTTCACTGTGTGCTGTAAATGTGCCCTCCAGTCCACATGAACACTGTTGATGGAAAAGGGTGTGCGGGAGAAACACTGTTTACCAGCCGCTGCTCTGAGCTAGACACGCTGGTTCTGTGTGGCTCAGTAGGTAGAGCATGGCACTGACAATGCTTAGGTTGTGGGTTCGATTCCCACTGGGGCCACATATACTGAAAAAATGTACACATTCATTACTGTAAGTCGCTTTGGATAAAAGCGTCTGCTAAATGGCATATATTATATTATACACCCGGCGTTACCAATACATTAAAATAGGAGCCCTAAAGTACCTGGCATCCCTCGTAAACCCCTTCACAACAGTTAGAGCCTCGGAAAAAAATGAACCAACCAGATAAGCCGGTGCATGCTCCCACACCAATCAGGGTCTTGCTTGTTAGAAGGCAGTCTTTAAAAAATCGGAAACTTTTAAAGACTCACCCATTTCAACAGCAGCAGGCAAAATGGCGATCAGAAAACGGGAGAGGTCGAGCGGCTAATGAAAGCTTTTCAACCGTCCCCAGGATCACACAGGACACATTTCTCCTCTGTCAGCTTTCTGAGCGCGTTGCTACAATATGAACTGCTGATGAGTCTGCTGAGTCTCTCTCTCATGTCCTTACCCCCACCGCCCCTATAAAATTATTGTAACCCCACCCCATGTTGCTTGTGTCTGCCCTGCAGGCTGATAGTCATCTTTTCCAAACACGGTCTACAGAAATAAATCATGCAGCAATCGATCACAATACGGTCTGAGGCCCCATTCCTTAAGTACCTCCCCCTTACACAGAGTAAATAAACACAGCAGACCGAAAGTGATCATTACAATAATGGTAATAATACAGTCTCTTTTTTTCTTTACATGTAAGAAGTTGTCCACCCTGTCACCTGTCGTGTACACAGTGAATTGCTTCTGTAGGGCACAAATCGTTTGGCACAAATGAAAGGTGAAAGATGTGAACCGCTCGTAGCGTGTGAAGCCATTTTTCTTTTTTACAAAAATAGCAGATCGTCAATCAAAAGTTTGGACTTCCCTTCCCCCCCTTTAAAAACAGAATATGGTCCTGTACGCCTTTCTTGTGCAAAGACATATAAAGGGGAGGTACTGATGTGAGGGACACATCAATGGGGACAGGGGGGTGTTTAAACTAGAGCAAAGCGCTGGTTTCCTGAATTGAAAGCACACTCAGAATAAGTGTAGCAAACAACAGAAATCGCACACCCATTTCAGGAAAATGTACTCTTCATCACCAGTATCTCCAAGGTGCCATTTTAAAATCTGTGCTTCTGCTGGTGTTTACCACAGTCCGAGTTTCCCCCGTTACCACGGAAACGTGACCACATACCAGTGTTTTATGGTGGTACATATTAAAAAAGGGTATGCTTCAGCGAAACAGCAACAAGTTCTCACACAAATGGGATCGGGGAAAAATGTAACTGAAAGACAGTAGATCAGCACTGATTAAATCCTCTAATGGACAAGACTTGGCTACAAGTTTGATTCTAAATATTTAGATACTGCAGCACCAAATACAAGAGGAAGCCACATTCAGAGCCTTGGTGAGCACACCTCGAGCCCATCCAGTGGCTCAGTTCTGACATTTAGCTAAAGAATGCATTTACCGCTTTATTCTACTGATCACAGGACACAGGTGAACCAGCAATGGTGCATCATGGTAACCGCCCAAATAGCAAGCCCCCCTACAACCCTCTCTCTGCAGGGCTTTGTGGAGGGTTTTGGAGGAGGGGGGGTATATTTGGATTTGGGGGTGGGAGTTTGTGTCATCTTGTGTTATTGCCTGTAGCTCCCTCTTCTCTCAGCACACTCCAGCCCCCCAATTTGGCCATCTCTCCATACCCCCAACCTCCACTTCCTGTCATCCTTCCGACGTGTGCAAAAAAACTTTCTTTTTTATTCCCATTGGTTTGTTTGTTTTTGTATGTCATTTTGAGTCTTTTTTGTTGGATGTCACTGCGTCCCGCCTGAGGAAGGAGGGCGGGGGCCCGGGGGAGGGTGGTGGGCGTGGCCATGGGGCAGGGTTCTCAGCCACAAGAGATGACGGTGAAGCGTTTGGAGATGCAGGACATGTTGTGCAGAACAATGCCCAGGAGGAAGAGCAGCACACAGGCCACCAGGATGACCGTGCAAACGCCCGACCAGGTGGACCCCTTCCCCGCCGCGCCCCCCCGCCTCTCCCCTTCCCCCTCCATCCCCTCCAGTCCCATTCCCAGGGCCTGCTGCTCCGGCACCGTCACCACGGTCACGCCCTTCTGCTGCCCGCTGGGGAGCAGCCGGCAGCCCAGGTCCCCCGGCAACAGCGCCCGCTCCTTGGCGACAGGCAGGGGCAGCATGTAGCAGCCGTTGCTAGGCAGCCGGATGAAGACGGGCGTGTGCTCGGAGGCGTGGGGGATGGCTATGACAGTGATGATGTCGGGGTCGTCCGGAAGCTGGGAGACGGAGAGCCCAGCAGGCAGTTTGGTGACCCCCCGGCACCACGGGCACCGGATCTCCTTCTGGCTCGTCCGCATCTGGGTCAGGCACACCGAGCAGCAGGTGTGGTGGCAGTCCAGCAGCTTGGGCCTGCGCCGCGGGCTGTAGTAGTTAAAACAGATCTGGCATTCCAAGATGGAGTCTTGAGAGAGGGTCTCCATTTTTCAAAACAGGTCCCGTTCAATCACCCCAACCCTGTTTTATTTGTTTCAATTCTTATTCCCTGTTTTTTTTTATCAATCACCTTCTCTACAGGACAAAAAAAAGAGTTCAGCTGTCTGTGGTAAGAAGAACAAAAAAAATGAAATAATGAAAGTAAGTAAAAAAAAAAAAAAAAAGGGAGAGAGAGAATAATTCTGGTGCGAGTCTCTGCCGGCACCTTGGCGCTCGATTGCTGTTCCTGCCCACCCAGCCAGCAGACGTCTTGGTGTCAATGGTGTGTCACAGTGTAATCCACATTACATCTTCCTTGATCTGTGAAACAAGGGAAAGGACAACATTAATCATGGAAAAGCAGGCAGGATGCCTCATCCCGGGGTTGCTGCAGTGGGGCGGGGGGATAGTGGGGGGGTGAAACATGGGGAGGGAAACGCTCAGATTTATCATCAAAAAGATTAGAGTCAGGGTTCACCCATCAGGAACAAACATCCGCGGGAATTAAAAGTGCTTTCGTTCACAACATGGTGGGCACAAACAAATACGACAAGAGAAAATTGAGGGCAAAAGGACACATCTGGATGAATAACAATGAGGTAGAATCAGTTATGCTTAAGCATAATTTCATATTTCCCTCTCCTGTATTATTTATGCTCCACGTGGGCTCTCTAAGCTACAAGGTTTTATTTCTGCTCTCCCTCTTGCTGCCTTCCTCGATGCAAATCCATGCGAGAAATTTGCTCACAATCGACACGTTTCCAGATGGGTACCTTTCATCAAAAATATCATTTAAACAGAGAAGTGCTGTGATCAGTTTCTTGCGAATACTTGAGTTTAAGCCTAAGCTTGAAACCGAAAGTTTCTTCGACTACAGATCACCACTTCTTCCCCTGACATTACACAAAGTAATGAGTAATGATTGATGATCAATTATGAACTATTAATCATTGTAATTAATTATTCATTTAGATTAATGTGCTTAGCAACTTGCATTTTCTCATTTTACACAGCTGGATATTCACTGGAGCAAGTCAGGTTAAGTATCATGCATAAGGGTACAACCCAGACTCCAATCTGCAATATTATCACTGTGAGAAAAGCTCCTTTGGGACTGTAGCATACTGCCTTCCACAGCGAGCGAGTGAGTGAGTGAGTGAGTGTGTGAGTGAGTGAGCGTAGACGGAGGAGGGTAAGAAAGACTGTGAGCCTGAATTGAAAGTGTCTTTACAGGAAAGAACCAATAAAGAGTTGAGTTAGAAAAACGCTGCAATTCCGCCACTTGTTCAGACTGCAGAGTGTGGGAAGGGGGGGAGGGGATTTTGGTCCTCACACCGACTGAGGAATGAGTCACCGAATCTAAATTCTGAATGACAAAGGAGAAAGCCCTGTCCATTTCCTCTGACAGTCCCATCCCTGCATCCTGCGTGCTTCAAAGGACAGGTCCTGGAATGTTACAGTCTTGAATAATACACTCAAAAGAAAAAAATCCCCTTTTCTCCCCTTCAAACACTGTATTTCTTGCAAGAATGTCAAGGTGACTTTGATGTCAAGGCAAATTTTCAACCACAGCCCTTCAAAACAAGGCTCGCCAGAAGTCTTAAGCCAGTCAATCACCTGTCATTGCGTGCTCATCAAGAGCACCAAATGAGGTAGAAAGTTCCATAATGTTATAAAGGTGCCTCATGGCTGTCCACTAAGCCCATAGTATAATACACAATTTTGGGTTGTTAACATCACCAGCATCCCCTATTTGTCAGCCTTTGCCTCAAGCAAAAGCATTAATTCTCAGCAACCCCCCCCCCCCCACCCCACACACACTTGACTACACACCCTCGCTGAATGACCTAGTTACCCATTATCTGAGTCAGCAGTGCAGAATTCACACACTAACTTCAGGAAGACAATCTGCCCTTCGAGAAGCCAGTCAGAGAACCAAGGGCACTGCAGAATCCCTCCGTAAGATTATTATTATTTTTTTCTTTGATCTGATTCAAATGCTCCATGGCTCAATATAACATGTGGAACAGGAAGACAGATGTATAACATAGGGAAAACTGTTAAACAGGCTTGTTTTTTAATACATGCCCGAATTACGCAGTTTCAGACATGCCCGTCCCCCCACACACACACACAGGCAAACGCATGGTCCCTCAGAACGGAAGGGCAAATTGTTTAGAACCTTCTGAGAGGTTCCATTCCAATGTCTGTGCATCCAATGTGCTTCAGAGGACAGGTCCTGGAACGTTAAAGTCTTGAATCATACACTCAAAAGAAAAAAATCCACTTTTCCCCCCTTTAAAGCACAGCCACATGCACACAAATACACACAGAGAAAGGCACACTGAGTTGTTGTGAATTTTCAGAGTGGTTACATTGAATCTGACAGAATCTATAATGTCTCTCATTCTTTCCGGAGGCTTTGAGCCACAGTGCAAGGTGCCCCTGAAAGCAGCAATGCCGTGCAAGGAAGTTCACACAAAATGGTTCAGGGTTTCCCAGGCCTGTACTGTATCCATACAGAGACAATTACTGTGGGGTGAGCAAACAGCAGGGAGATGGGTTTTGACACATTTAGCACAAACCTTCCCCCATATGTTTTCACAACCTTGCAGTGATATTGTAGAGATATGATTCCATGATATGATTTTTCCTATTTTTACAACAATAATCTTTGCTAGACCAGCTTGGTTATTTCTCTTTACAAACCCCGGCACGACATCCTGCATGTAGAACCGCGATACAAATTATATTGCAAACGCTACTAATTTGTTTACGAGTCTGGTATCCAGGGCAACTGGGATTGCTGACATTTCACATTTTGCACGCTGCTCGTGACCCATTTACACATCTGGGTTCTGACTGGAGCTACGCCCGGCCAAGGGTACAACAGCAGGCACGTCCCAGATTAGTTCTGTACCCTCAGACTTCTCCATCACTAGCCCATCTCTGCGCTGCCTTACAATTAGAGCTGAGGTGTGTCTAACATGGAAATACCTTTCTTGGGTTTTCCCCTGTTGGCCAAAATAATTTTTTTTGTTTTCAATCTGGAATATGCCTTCTGTGATGCACTCTGTGAAAATCTTAATGTAAATGGTCCATAAATAAGAAATGACTGAGTGATAGACTAATCGATGAACCAATACCTGGATGACGGAACAGAAGCAGCAGTATTTGATTGACGATCTGCCAGAACCCCAAATATGCACAGGGACACATACTGTGGCTTCTGGCCAAACAGCGGATTCTAAACAAATTTTCCGGGTGAGCAAAATGAAATGTATTTGAGGAAAATGTACATAATTGCACAAAATGTTAAAAATATACAAAAATGTCAATAGATCAAATGTAAATCTATCCTAGTGGCCTTGTCACACACACACACACACACATACACAGCTCGGGCTGGACTGGCCAAACTCTGCACAGCTAAGCACACACAACACTGCCAGCTATGCATCACACCGCACCAGTGCCCGGGCAGAGTGCTCGCGTTCGTCTCCGTTAGACAAGAGCCTAAAAATAACCCTTCACTGAAGACAGGGAGGAATGAGAGAGAGAGCGAGAGAGAGAAAATTCACCCAGGGAGAGATAGAACAACAGAGGACAGAAACACAATAGGCACAAGCTCGTCACCTGCAAGCACAAAGCAGACACATGTCAAAAACAAACAATTCATACCACCAACCCACACCTATCCTCCCCCAACCCCCGACCCGCCACATCACCACAGGAGAGCTGGAGTCTCACAATATATTTCTCACACTTGTGTCGAACAAATTATGCGAGCTATCTACATGTTTAGCTTCTGTTAGTGAGCTTTAATTGGCCGTGATACCAGGTTGCTAGCTAGCTAGATAGATAGATATCGATAGTTTTGCTTAGCTAACGTTAACATAGATATATACAGGTATGGTATGCAGCTGCCAACAACAATGTCTATCGCTGTATTACTGCACTGATCCCTTGCGCAAACTATGATTGTTCTTACCATGTATTAATGCACATCTGGTAAGTCGCTCTGGATAAGAGCGTCTGCTAAATGCTTAAAATGTAAAATGTAAAAAAATGATGCACTAGCTCGAACTATGACAGCTCCGCCTCCATTCGCTAACCAACCAATCAATGATGCGCAACATCTACGTGAACTGTTGCGGTGCGGTCGTGAGTTACATTTTTGTGCTAGGTATGCGACATCCTCTGCAACCCCCTCTGCATAGGTCTCAGAGGTTGCGTTGATGTAGCAGAGGCTTGGTTGTGTTGCTGTCGCTCAAGCATGTAGAAGCCTTAAGGATGGACAGATGGACGGAAAGACAGGTGAGATGTGTTTTTCTCTGGGAGGCCTTTTGTCATGGTTTCTCACTGTACACACGGAAGGGGAATCAAATCTGATCGCATGGATTTCTGTCTCATTGATCCTCTCATCCAGGCCAACACACAACCACGTATACAGGTTACTGCCAAGATAATAGGAAACACAAGTAAATAAGGGTTCTGGTGGCTCTGTTATGGTGTGGGGTGCATTTTCCTGGCATGTTTAGGTCCATGCAACCCCTTAGAGGGCAAGGTAAACACATTTCTACCCTGATGGGAGTGGTCTCTTCTATGATGACAATGCCCCCATCCACAGGGCATGAGTGGTCACTGAATGGTTTCATGAGCATGAAAACAATGTAAATCATATGGCCATATGAATGGGTTTATTCTGCAGTGCCTGAGACAGCATTTTCCACCACCATCAACAAAAAACACCAAATGATGGATTTTTTTTGTGGAAGAATGGTGTTGCATCGCTTGAATAGGGTTCCAGACATTTGTAGAATCTACACCAAGGTGCATTGGAGCTGTTCTGGTGGCTCATGGTGGCCTAACGCCCTATTAAGACAATGTTGGCGTTTTCTTTATTTTTCCAGTTTGGAGTTACCATTACTGCATCCTCAGAATATTAACCTTATCCCACACAAGGTGTATTTAGCATACAGAATCCACAGCTTACACAGTACAGTCCACAGCACAATCATGCATAATTTACACCCTTGAGTACACAGCCTATATTTTTAGACAGAATCTGTTCAGTTACAACAGAAACAAGAGACACATTCCATCCATTTCAGCCTGGAATCTAACCTCGCACTGCACTGCCTCACACCCTTGAAAATGACATCACTTTCCTTGAGTTAATGAGGGTGGTAAAAATAAAACTGAACAAAATCGTCCTTGAAAAAATAGCTGTAGGATAAGTACAGATTTAAGTAAGATTTGTACACTGCGCCTCAAAAAAGACCGCAAGATACTTTTTTTCCCTTGTAAAATGTATTCCTCAAAAACCACTTGTTTCCCATCTTTGGTGCTGAGAATGTCATTTTTAGTATGTATAAGAAACATGAGATTAGGCCTGAGGTTTGACACAGATGAGCTTTGTGTTTGTGTATTAGAGACTGCATGGACGATGCCCTACTGCTTTGCTGATCCTGAAGGTGTGAATGAACCGTGTCTCTGGCCCAATCAGGCAAGGGCCTGCATCTCAGGCCCACAGTGAATTAATGTCAATGCACCTTGTAAACTGTATAAAAAAGAAATACCTTGCGTCTGTCTAACATTTTGTAACATACTTGAGCTCTGGTGGCCGAATGTGTAATTAAACTTTCCTGTCTTCGGTTAGGAACATCAGGTCCGTCTCTTCATCAATACAGAGATTATATAATTCTGATTTGGCATTGTGGATTGGCCCACAGTGCAGTGTGCAGCAACGCAGCAGTGCTACATGCATGCAAGCGGCAGGCTGCTCAAACGCACACAGAGAGAGAGAGCCCCACAGACAATAGTCACAGATAAAGACATGTGCAGCCAACCATTGCAGGAATCATTCCAGCATTTTCCAGCTGGCAGAGCGAGCCCCTACTCTGGTATTAGCTGTGTGTGTGAGAGAGTGTGTGTGTGTGTGCGAGTGTGCGCAAGTGTGTGTGTGTGTGTGAGCATGTGTGTGTGCATGTGTGTATGTGTGTGTGAGAGAGAGAGTGTGTGTGCGTGTGTGTGTGTGTGTGAGCGTGTGTGTGTGCATGTGTGTATGTGTGTGTGAGAGAGAGAGTGTGTGTGCGTGTGTGTGTGTGTGACATTTACCCACAAAAAAGCAGGGCAGTTCTCCAGCACTAGGCCTACGTGTCTCTATTTTTTTTAAAAACCATCAGACCATGTCTGCATTGCCATTCTCACTGGCAGGTACAATGCTGAAATCTGAAGGCGGGTTCCTTTGCTCCTCAAACAGAGAAAATATGCTCTCTGAATGAATGAATGAATGAATGAATGAATGAATGAATGAATGAATGAAAGCATGCCTATCCACAGGGGTTCTGGTGGTGGTGGGGGGTGATTTGTCTTCAACAATAACCGGCAACAACAAGTATGACATATTGGAAGCACACTGCTGGCTGTTCAATCAAATGAAATGCAAAGATGCAAATGGGAAAAACTATTAGTCTGTGACATTTAATTAAAATTAATGACTTTTTTGCAAAAAAACAAATAAAATAAGTAAACAAATGAATACAACCCATGCAAAAAAAAGTAAAAATGTGCATATTCCAAATTGAAAATGAAATCTCTCTATGCGGGAGGAGCATTGGTGATCGGTGGAGCCTGCCAGCACTTACGTGGACTACTTGGCCAAACTCCAGCAGGTTTGGTTTCTCCACACGCTCCCCAGGCAGCTGCCTGTTCGGGGGATAAATAATGGCCCTACTTCACTGGGAGGGAGTGGGGGGGGGATGGATACAGTGTTGTCTCCAGGGCTACGCGTTTCAGCGGCAAAAGAGGTGCAGACGGACACGTGCTGTCAACAAAACGTCATTCATAGACGATTTAGAGTCCATTCAGCGGCTCGCTCAGGAGCCAGCACCTGTGAGTGTCATGGGGGTGGGGGAGTTAAAAGCCAGACTTAAAAGGCAAGGTTCTCATAACTCATTCACAAGCATCCGACTCTTTCACGGAAAGAAAAGGGTTGGTCGTGCTCTAGGCTGGTGCATTTGGCTTGTCTCTCTCCCTCCTCTCTCCCTTCTGCCACATTAACAAATGGCCACATGACCTGGCCTGAAGAAGCTCCACTCTTGGATCTTTAATAATCACCCAACTTCTGAGTCTTGGGGCTCTTGTAGTGTGAGAGAGAGAGAGAGAGAGAAGAGACAGGAATGCACATACCTCTCCAGTTGTGTTCAGACTTCTCTCCTCTGCTAGTTATAATTATATATTTGCCTAGCAGATGCCCACATGCCCAGAAATATACATAGCTTGCATAGTGCCCATTTATTCAGCTGGATGATTAGCCATTCATGTTAAGTACCAAGCAGAAGGGTACGACAACAATGCCTGAACCAGGAAACAGAATTGGTTTACTGTGCTGTTCCCTGATCACTGTGTCCTACACTGTCACACACAAACAGGACACATTATTACCCTGGGGTCCCTAGCAAAATGTATTTTATTAAAAACATATTTTCCCTTCCAAGAATGTTTTGGTTCAATACATTTAATAAATTAAGGTATTTAGACTTCACGCGTCCTTGGTGATTGTTATGACCCAGGCCATGGGAAAAGCAGTAAACACATTCATCAGTGAATTTCAAACAAAAACAAAAACACGAGTGAACTTTACAGAGAAGCCTTGCAGAAGGGAGAGCTAGCACGGGGCTCGGACCACAATCAGTAGTCTGGGGCAACGAATGACAAGAACAATGAGCTTTCAGACGGCAACATCGGGAGGGACCACGGGACTCAATGCAGCACGGCCAAACTCACAGCTTGTTGATTAGCAAGGTTTAGTTCAGAGTTTAGGGAGGGAGCATGAATAAAATTGTGATAGACAAGACTGACACCACCACCTAACGTGATACCCAGCACCTTGAAGTGACACTTAACTAGGACTAACTAGACCCTGGTGTTCGATAGTCGAAGCACCTGTGCCCGGGCCTGAACTTCAGAGGCGCGGAACACTACAAAATAAAATCAATTACCTATGGTCACTTCTTCCTAACACGGCCTAACAATGGTCAAAGACAACGTGAACTCTGAACCAACTATTTAAAATAGTGGACAAGATAATCATGTCACGTGATGGTATCCCCCTTCTGCCTACGGATTGCCGAAGTACCTTGCAGACAAACACACATCTTCTGAAACACGTGATCGTAACAGTGATATTATGATTATAAACATTTATTACATATTTATGGATGTCTGGTATAGATAGTATACGATACACATCATTTCATGTACAAGAGTGTTAAATAGCCACTGCACTGCAGCTAGTTTCACCTGACAGGTGAAAACAGCCACAGACCAACAAGCCTCTGTCTCTATAGTGCAGATTAACAAGGACAATATGTCGGAAGAGATCACTGCACATCACTGTCTTACTGATCACGATTAACCGACCCCTCCATTCCTTCTTAAACACTGGAGATTGCATAGTATGTCATTGCAGAGCTGAACAATGCCATGAGGCCACATCATGGACGATAACCAGCAGAGCAGAGAGCTAGTCAACCCCAATCCTAGGCTCCTATGAAAACATTAATGCTGGAACGACGCTCCCATTCTCGTACAGACGCCGCTCTCCTTTTCTCTCCCCTCCTCCTCCTCTCCTTCCTTCCTTTTTTTCCCCCCACAGTCCTGTTCTTCTCACCTTCGCCTGAGAGGCAGCGCACAGCCATTCATCCCACCTGGCACTGGCCATGGGGTGCAGTGCCGTCTACAAACCCCAGCTGATCGATGCAGTGATTGGCATCGCACCTAAGCGGCCAGGACTTGTTCAGCCCAGATTAATCCGTCAATGGGACAGACAAACCCCCCACCCCACCCCACCCCCGGCTGCAGTCTCTGAGCCTGTTAAACACATACGCCTCCCTCCGGCTCACTGAAGTTCACTGCATCATGCCATGCCATATCGCCTCCATTTCAAAACCCATTCAAACAAAGGAGGGCACGGGGTCAAAAATGTTCTGATAGTTTTTTTGGGGGGGGGGGTTTGTACAATGTGAATTTAGCAAGCAACCTTTATGTTATTTATGATTCTTTTTCAAGTTCCAGCTTTTATGTTTTGAGGCATTCATGGGATTTGGAGAGCCTTTTTTGTGAGGGTGCAATGCTGAGAATATCAATGTTAGGTTGAGGACGGTCAGGACAGGGCTCCATTGGTTTAACATGACTATTATTTTGAAAACCAGAGAACTCTCACTGGAGAGAACTGTGATAGAACTTCACATCTTTCTTTTTTTACTGTACTTACTTATATAACCTTCATTTCACCAGGCAGGTCAGCTGAGAGATTCAATTCTCTTTTGCAGTGAGGTATTGCAGATTGGGTATAGTAGGGAATACAATGGATTGTGTAGCCAATCAAATATAGGGGATTATTAGGTGGCCCAATGCAGAGAGAGCCGGAGAGCCGGTTTCAGTTTTTTCTCCCAATTTGGAAAGCCTAATTCATAACCTGTCCAATTACTTCCATATCCGCCAGTTCGGGAGGCTGCAAACAAACACAAGTGTCGCCCTTAAAGACTTTCAGATGAGAGGTTAAGCCAAGGTCCTGACGCACTGTGGCCATTAACAATCCCCTGGCAGTTATCGCAAAGAGTAGGGGGTTCCTCTGTGTCCTAGCTAAACTCTCTGCCTGGCTCTCTTAACCTGCCACCTAATCATCCCCCAGCATAATTGCCTCAATAATTACCTCCCTCTCCACCTGATGTGTGGCGAGTGTTCTGGGACTAAATGGTGGGTGCTACACATCGGTGGTGGTTGAGGTGGAAGTTTCCCCCCTGAAGGACTGCACAACAAAGGCAGCTCGCGCTGCAGACTGCAGGCACCTGATCAGGAGTCGCTAATGCTCAATGAGGCGAGTCTTCCCCGCTGAACCCGGGGAGTTAAAGTACTGAGCGCCAGTACTTTAATGGTACCGGTACCAGGTGCACAGGCACCAACCGGCTCCAAACGTGTCATAAGAAACTGTTTCTTATCGGTGCCACAGTGCAATTAAACGGTGAATTATAAAATAATTATTAAAATAAATAAACAAATAAATAAATAAAATAATTATTGCATAAGAAATTATTGTCATCAAAAGGACAGCCATCAAGTTTTTCTCAGTTCTGTCCTAAATGTCCCCAATACATTTTTTTCCCCCTCAACATCCTGTGAGAGGGCCACTGCCACAGAGCTCTAGGAGCATTCAAAGGGTTATTCCTACCGTTGCACGTGTTCGTAAGGACCGTGAAGGTCATAAGACACCAGTTGAGACCATTTATAATTTCATACACAGTGACTCCATGTTGATTTCAACATTTTGCGTGGGCCACCAGCACTGGTATCTCAATGGCGTTCGCTACCTGAAGGCCATCAGGCAGCCTACTGATGATCTTTGTGCACAAGCTGCAGGCTCCAGAGGAAAGCACCCAGGTAACCTTGTCCACGGAATATCCATCCAGCTGGTCTCTACACCAGTACAGTACATGTTAAACTGGGTATGTGAAAGCACTTCTTATATAAAATGTATTATTATCATTATTATTATTAATAATAATAATCATATTAATATTAATATTAATATTGTTAATATTAATATTAATATTAATATTAATAATAAATTATCTTACAGAAGATAAGAACAAGAAAATAGTTACGTTTGGTTTACGGCAGGTAACTGGCTTTATCTGAGGATAGATCTGCCCCTGTCTGTACAGCCAGACCACTCTACTGGGGGAGCACTTATCTCCAGGTCCACAGCATACAGTCCTAACAGGGAGAGATGGGGGCAGCTGGGAGTCCTGGAGAGGCACTGTCCTAGAACTCCAGCGCACCTTTCAGACAAGCACAGAAGAGAACCACCACCAACCAAAGGTATGAATAAAAACGGAGCCTACTGTATGATAAGCACTTTGACCTGAAATGCAATATGCAATATAAATTAAGTTGTTATTATTATTATTTTTTCCCCTAATGTCCAGTCAGAAGTGAGCTTAAGCAGGGGCTTGTAACCCAAAGGTTGTAGGTTGTATTCTCAGGGACAGGACACAAAATGATGCACAGTGATCTGAGCTTACCCAGTCAATCTTCTGGCTCAGAGTCCAGTGCTCTATCCCCTGCACTGCACACTACAGCTGAACTCCTCACTCTACGAGTTCCTCAATTATAATCAGCGCATGATGCGTGCTATTCAAACTAAGATGAGACACTAATTACAGAATGCCACTAACAGGCGGAACGATCCCTCGTTCAGGAAAACAGACGCCGCTTGCAGGGTTCCGATGGCGATATGGCACCGGAGACTGCCAGCCCTTATTGGTTTGCCTCATAAGCTCCCTGGAAACCTTCCAGCTCTGCACCCACTTCTCCCACATTCCGCTCGTTCCCAGCTTCACGCCCACGTCTAACCTTCTTAGACCTGCGGATAGTGGTCAGCATCTGTGCACCTCAGCTCGCTGCCCCCCCCCCCACCCCCACCCCTCAGGCGGAGAAGGAAGCAAAGAGCAGCCCTGTCAAATGTCAGACACACTAAGCCCTGACCTTTACGTGTAAGCAGCAGGCTGTGATGTCATTGTGAAGACCATGCTGAGCAGTGAGGGGGGGGCATCTGGCATGTGGGGTAAAGCTCCAGGCCTGAACTGCTTTAATTCAATTAAGGTACGTTACATTTAAATTGTATAGCGCTTTTTACAGAGAACTCTCACAAAGACACTTTACCGAGAACAGAAAATACCAGGCCTAAACCCCCAAAAAGTAGAAAGCGAGGCAAAAACTCTACAGTGGGAAGAAATCTCAGAATCTCTCATCCTTCGCTGCCCGGCCTGGGTGTCAGTTGAGGTAACTAAATGTCTTAAAAAGGAAAGGTCTAATGTTCGCATAATTCATCCAGGCCTCCATTCTACAACACGGTCTGGACGGGTCGGTGCTGGAGCGGTCAGGTCTCAGAGTGATAGTAGGGGCAGAAGCTCCAGGGAAGAGAACAAAGTGGATAGAGTTAGAATAATAAAATGTTAGGTATGTTAGAGAGGCCAGCATAACATGGAACAGCCCCAGCTGTCTAAGCTATGGCAGCATATCTAAAAGATGAGCAGGAAGGGGATGTATGAACCATGAGTGGACTAGCACTGACAGCACCATAACACAACACAGAACAGCTAACCCTAAGCTTTCATACACCATGATAGGGCCATCAGCTCAGCTCACCAAACAGCTCTACGGTCTCAATCCAGTAGCCCTACTCATCTTTAACTATGGTCTTAACTAAAAAGGTAGGTTTTTATCCTAGATTTAAAAACAGACAGTGTTTCTGAAGCCCAAACATTTAGAAGATTATTCCATAAAAGTGGAGCTCTGTAAGAGAAGGTTTTGCCTCCCATTCTGCTTTTTGTTACTCTTGGATTGTTCAGATATCCAGCATCTTGTGAACGGAGCAATCGCTGGGGAGAGTAAGGGTTGACTGTCAGCCCTGGGGACCAGTGCAGAGGCAGTGACTGCACAGAGGGTGGGGATGTGACTCCATGCCTATCCATTACTCCGGACCGGATCCGGAGGGAACTCAGCAAAGCAGCTGGGCCGGATGGTGTGCACCCCAGGGTGCTTAAATGCTGTGCAAACCAACTGTGTGACATCCTGAGCTATGTGTTTAATATGTCTCTGTCCCTGGAAAAGGTACCGGTGTTGTGGAAAACATTGTGTATTGTCCCAGTGCCAAAGCAGGCATGCCCTGTCGTTTCTAATGATGTTAGACCTGTGGCCCTCACTTCACACATAATGAAAACTTTTGAGAGGATTGTTTTATAGCATTTTAGAGTACAGGCAGGCCAATATCTGGACCCATTGCAATTTCATACCATGCTAAAGTTGGTGTAGAGGATGCCATTCTTTTTATGTTACACAGAGTGTATGCTCATTTGGAAAATGTTGCTAGCGCAGTCAGGGTGATGTTTTTCGATTTTTCTAGTGCTTTTAATACTATACAGCCCTAGCTCCTCAGTGCCAAGCTCAGAGACATGCTGTTTCCACCCTCCACAACAAACTGGATACAGGACTATTTATCAGCCAGACCACAGCACGTCATGCTGAACAATACCTGGTCCGAGATGACTGTGTGCAACACCGGCACCCCTCAAGGAACTGTACTCTCCCCATTCTCTTCACTCTGTACACCACTAACTTTCAATACAACCATCCCACTTGCCATCTACAGAACATTTCTGACTACACTTCCATGGTTGGATGCATCACAGCAGGAGCTGACCAGGAATACAGGAAAGTGATCACTGACTTTGTGTCATGGAGTGAGAGAAACTCCTTGATTTTAAATGTTAGAAAAACAAAATAACTAGAAATAACTAGATTTTCATAAGAGGAGGGAAACTGTTGTCCCCAGCAGTATTAATGGAACTGATGTGGAGATTGTGGATTCATATAAATACCTTGGGGTACTTATGGGCCATAAGCTGGACTGGAGAAAGAACACTGATGCCATCTATGGAAAAGGCCATTCCAGGCTTTTCTTTTTAAGAAAACCAAGAGTTTTTAACGTTTGCAGCAAGATGCTATTTATGTTTTATCACAGTGTTGTTGCCAGTGTGGTGTTTTATTCCTCTGTATGCGGGGGGGGGCAATGTACAGAAGGGTGACCTTAAGAAGAAGACCAGGGCCATCATGCAGAATAGTCTGCACCCTCTCCACCCTGTCCTGATGAGCCACATGTCCTCTTTTAGTGGTCGTTTCACTGCTCCCAAGTGCTCCACTGAGCGGTTTAGGTGCTCTTTCTTACCTGCTGCAATTCACACTTTTAATAACACAAGGGCAAAGCCTACCGATTGATCTTACTAATCAATTGATTGACTGATTGTTTTAATGAGGTGTTGTGCTGCTCTGGTGTATTTATTTATTTATTTATCTTTTTGTGATGTCTATTGTTTTTATGTGGCTGTAAGACAACCTAATTTCCCCCTGGGGATCAATAAAGTATCTATCATCATCATCATCATCATCAGTAGGATATTCTGGAACAAGAACATTTAAAGCCTTGTAGGTTAGGAGAAGAACCTTGTAATCACTTTTGAATTTAACGGGCAAACAATGAAGGGAGGCAAGCACAGGACTAATATGTTCACATTTCTTAGTGCTAGGAAGTAGCCTAGCTGCTGCATTCTGCATTCTACTGAAGGAATCACCAATTGGAGACTACTGAAGGAACTTGAATGTATGATTACATGAAAGTCCTCAATTGACCTTTGGTGTTGTGGAATGTTCCTGACAGTGCCAACTGCTGAAAATAAGTATTTCAATTTTGTGTTTGCAGAAAGAACTACACTGCAATACACACATTATATGAATTTTAAACTCATTTGTGGCAATTGAATGATTACTTGAATGATCAATCAATGAATCAATGTGTTCATTGTAGACCTGCACAAGACTGGAATGGGCAAAGACCAAAGCAGCTTCAGAAAGAAAATCCTCAATTGACCTTTGGTGTTGGAGGATGGAGCTTGTTGATGATCTCAAGGCAGCTGGGACCACAGTTCCATGACAGAGGTTGTGAAAAACATGCATCCCAATGAGAACCTTATTCAGAGGAGGCTTGGGAGAAAGTGCTGTGGTCAGATGAGACACTTCAAATGAGTCTAACATATATCTAGGTTTTAGGGTGGAGCGGACAGAGGAATGACAAATCAGCAGCACCATCCTCATTTCCACAGAGAGTCATGTTTTGGATTTTGAAAATTCTATATAAAATATATTCTGTAAATTAACGGGAGGAGATGACTCATTTAAACCAAAGTATTCAACTGCAAGTCAAGTTTCGGTGAGACTTATATATATCAATATTATAATCAGTGATTAGTTCGTTCACAAGAGCTGCCTTAGAATTTATAGAGATCTTATATTCAATAATCCAAATTTTAAAGTTGAATTGTTTCAGGTAGTGGTGACAATACATCTTGTGTTAATCAGATCGTTGTGGCAGATGCCACAATATTTAGTCTTGGAATTATTTGGAATTCGGGGAGCCGACACGCTCTACGCTGGCCACGGCGACCAGGGTTCGACTTCCTGTCGCGCCAGAGTCGGCTCTGGCCAGGAGTGCCACCGGGGGCGGCAATTGGCTGTCCACCCCAGGGAGGGGGAAGGGAAGCCGACAGGATGTTCGCTGTGCACAGGAGTGGCTCTGGAGTACCGGGTTACGGTCAACGGCCTGGCGAGTGCCGTCTCGGACTCTCGGACTAGACTCACATTCACATTACATTGGCGTTTCATTTTCATTGACTTGAAAATAGCAGGTGTAATTGGCTACCAAATTGGGAGTAAAATCTGAAACAAATTCTTAAAAGAAAGAGGAGACTCGGAAGTCATTTACTTACGTTACGTTGCCGGTTATCTTGGTAGCTTGGTGTGGTTAAATACAGAAGAACAAATGCAGATACGGAACAAATAGGTATTGCAGGCAAAAATAACAACATCATTTAGGAGCAGTAATGTTAGCCGGTAGAAGCACGCTGGCGTTTTCAAACAACTCATGGAACAAAACAGGAAAAGGAAGACTAATAGCCTAGTCGTATTTTCAGAGGGCAAGCTGATTGCATTAGTTCAAGAAAGCGTGCATTTGACCACGGTAAGAGTCATCTCGTTGCGTTCTAGTGAGTGTTGGTTACCCGGCGTTAAACTTTGTGTGTAGTTTTCAGCGTTCACTGCCTGTTTTCACCTGTTGCAGTAGCAGGTCTCGTTACTTTGTTTGTTTAATTAGTAGCTTGTTGCTTTTGTTCCAGTTTATTAGTCTCAATTACTAGCTTCAGTCGCTGCTTAGAAGATTTAGTTCAAAGTTGATTGATACTTAGCGTTTCAATCGCTTTTGTTTTAACAGACGTAGCACCCGTGTCTGTAGTTGATTAGTGTAAGGAATTGGTAATTAGTCTCTATTGTTGTCAGGGGGCATTCGCCACATATAAGCAATCATAGTTGTGGATAACGGCAGCTTTGTGCTGCAGCCTCACCTTCCTAGCCTCACCAAACGAAGACTCGGCGGACAAAGACACAGGAGTCTACCTGCAGGAGTCCACCGAGGGGGGCCAGCTAGGGAGTGCTTGCCGCATGGTAAGTATCATAGTTTTGTATCTCCCTGTTCTATTTCCTCTGCATCTAACACTACCTGCTACCTCCCTATCCCAGTCCATGTCTCCTCTTCTTGATTGCCTAGAAGGAGAGATTCTACTCACACCTGAAACCTCTCCAATCTCATCCACCCTCCTAGATCTCCCGGTGTTGACGTGGTGGTAGCAGGCGGACTATGGAACTGCCAGTCCGCTGTCCAGAAGGTCGATTTCATCTCGGCCCAGGCCTCCCTACTCTCCCTGCAGTTCCTGGCGCTCACGGAGACGTGGATCATTCCACAGAACACGGCCACCCCTGCTGCTCTCTCCGCTGCCTACACCTTCTCCCACACTCCTCGACCCTCAGGTAGAGGTGGAGGGACAGGTATACTGATCTCCCCCTGTGGAGATTTGGTATTGTTCCTCTTCCTTACTTTTCACCCTCCTCCTTTGAATTTCATGCTGTCACTGTCACTGTGCCATGTAAACTGCACATCATTGTTCTTTATCACCGACCAGGTCCGCTGGGGAGTTTCCTAGATGAGATGGATGCCCTACTCAGCGCTTTCCCTGAGGATGGCACTCCGTCTTACTCCTCGGTGACTTCAACCTGCCGCTGGAGACCTCTCAGGCCTCTGCATTCCTCCCCTGCTTCAGTCCTTCGACTTCACCCTGGCTGAATCCCCATCAACCCGGTAACCAACTGGACCTGATCTTCAATAGGAACTGCGCATTACCCAACATTACGGTATCTCCCCTACATGTGTCTGACCACTGCTTTCTGTCTTTCTCTCTCCCCCTCCCCTCTGTGCCTAAACCATCCTCACCTGCTCCCACTGTCCTTGTCCGTCGCAACCTCCGCTCTCTCTCCCCGCTGCCCTGTCGGCTACTGTTCCATCTTCCCTTCCCCCTACTGATGCCTTCTCTCAGCTACCTGAAAGCATCCAAACTTTCCTCCCTCTCCTCCTCCTTTGACTCACACTGTCCTCTATCCACTAAACCTGATGGGAAAATCCATTCGATAACAGACTGAAACTCTGACAGAAAGGAAATGGAGAAAATCCAAATCCCTGTAGCTCTGACTGATTTCCTCCTGGCTTCCTTCTCCTCTAACCTCTCCTCTGCTAAGTCTGCATTTTCCTTTCCAAAATTCAATCTTCAGTTTCTAACCCTTGTAAACTCTACTCTACGTTTTCCTCTCTCCTCACCCCTCCTCCTCCCCCACCCCCCTCCTCTCTAACCGCGGATGACTTCGCATCCTTCTTTCACGAGAAGGTCGATGTCATTCGCAACTCCTTCCCCCCAACCTCTCCCTCACCCATCTCGCTACCTAAACCTCTCACCCCTCTGTCCTCCTTCTCACCCCTCCCTGACTCAGACATCCTTCAACTTGTCCTCTCCCACCGTCCCACCACCTGCCCTCTTGATCCCATTCCTTCCCCCCTCTTCCAGTCCATTGCTATGGACATCCTCCCCTTTGTCTCCAATGTTATTAACTCCTCTCTTTCATCTGGCTCTGTCCCCTCTTCCCTCAAATGTGCTCATGCTGTCCCCCTCCTCAAAAAACCCTCTCTAAATGCTGCTGTTATTTCAAACTACCGACCTGTCTCTCTCCTCCCATTCCTTTCCAAAACGTTAGAGCGGGCTGTCTATAACCAACTGTCTGCTCATCTCTTACAGAACAACCTGCTTGATCCCAACCAATCTGGGTTCAGAGCAGGCCACTCCACAGAGACTGCTCTCCTTGTTGTCACTGAGGCTCTTCATGGGGCTAAGTCCCAATCCCTTAGCTCCGCCCTCCTCCTCCTCGACCTGTCGGTGGCATTCGACACCGTGGACCACCGGATCCTGCTCTCAGACCTCGTCGAGATGGGAATCTCTGGATTTGCATTGACATGGTTCGAGTCCTACCTGGCTGACCGGTCCGGCCTGGAGAGGATCCCTCTCCTCTCCCCACACCCTCTCTACCGGAGTCCCGCAGGGCTCGGTGCTAGGCCCTGTCCTATTTTCTCTGTACACCAAGTCACTTGGCTCTGTTATTTCTGCTCATGGTTTTTCCTATCACTGTTATGCTGATTACACACAACTGTTCCTCTCCATCTCTCCATCTGATACCCAGGTCCCGGCACGGATCTCTGCATGCCTGGCTGACATCTCCGCATGGATGTCCACCCACCACCTGAAGCTGAACCTGGGAAGACAGAGCTGCTCTTCCTCCCAGCGAAGGGCTCCCCGATGATTGATGTGTCAATCACCGTGGAAGGCTCCATAGTGTCTCCATCCCAGTCTGCCAGTCTTGGGGTAACCCTGGACAACCAGCTGTGCTTCTCGAGCAATATTGCAGCGATCACTCGGACCTGCCGTTTCTCCCTCCACAACATCTGGAGGATCCGACTGTTCCTCACCCAAGAGGCCACTCAAATCCTGGTCCAGGCCCTGGTGATCTCACGTCTGGACTACTGCAATTCCTTGCTGACAGGCCTTCCGGCCTGCGCCATCAAGCCACTGCAACTAGTCCAGAACACTGCCACTCGTCTGGTGTTCAACCAGCCGAAGTTCACCCACGTCACCCCTCTACTCTCCTCTCTGCACTGGCTCCCCATCGCAGCACGCATCCGATTCAAGTCACTGGTGCTTGCTTTCTTGCTGGTGCGGCCAGAGGTACTGCTCCCCCATACCTCCAGTCACTCATCACTCCCTACACACCTCCCAGACCCCTCCGCTCCGCCTCCTCTGGTAAACTGACTGTCCCTTCCCTCCGGGCGCCTGGCAGCCGCTCCTCGCGGTCTCGCCTCTTCTCTGTCCTGATTCCTCGCTGGTGGAACGACCTTCCGCAATCGGTCAGGACTGCGGAATCACTTGAGATCTTCCGCAAGAGACTCAAAACCCACCTCTACCACTGAACTCTGTCCATCTAGCTAAATTGTCTTCACCACTGTTTACTTGTTCAACACTATACTCACAAATTTTTTTTTTTTAAATTCACTAACCTTTTCCTTCCCGGTGTTACAGGTATGGTACGCAGATGCCTGCAATGATGTCTATTGCTGTATTCCTGCACTGATATTGTGCGCTAACTATGATTGTTTTAATGATGTGTATTAATGCACATCTTGTAAGTCGCTCTGGATAAGAGCGTCTGCTAAATGCCTAAAATGTAAATGTAAAATGTAAAGCTTTCGATTACCGCTTCAGGATTTCTGAAGTACTTTTCATTGGCTGGCTGTTAGAACACGGAAGAGGATTGTGATTCAACATGGCTGCCCCCTGCTATTTAGCCTATTTTAACTGCTGCTGGAGAGTAAAGGTTTCCTTCTGCCATATTTAAATATATTCTCAGAGCCTTCAGACCACACACTGCCATGACGGGACTCTGGGACGCAGAAAGACACAGCTGGTCAGAGGAGAATCTGGCCTACAGCGTGTTCTGGATGGGGGGGTCAGAGGAGAATCTGGCCTACAGCGTGTTCCACATGGGGGGCAGGGGACGTAGGGCTCGCAGCGACACATCGACAGGCCCAGCAATGCCCCCGGCTACCTTTTGGCCAGCTGGCATGCTCATCTTCTTACATTGATCGCGTGGCATCCCCCTCCTTAGTCAACGCGGTGAAAACCATCTTCCTAATATTGACCACCGTCACACCAAACAGAATGAAAGAGCTTGCAGGTGCAGCCCCCATTCCTGATAGACAGTGTCATTTTAAGTACGGAACACACCTCAACCAGAAAAAGGCCTGCACTACCTACAGCTCAAATTTCAGCAAAGTGACAAAGCCATTGCCTTAAGCCGCTGGCACATTTTCGACAAATTTCATAGAAAAAGACAAACAAACACTGGAGTTGAGACTTCGGAAATGCACTCAGCATACTGCAGGGTAAGTACACCCTAGATACTAAGAAAAAGAGCAAGTAACAAAGATAGCAAGGGAATGACATTTAGCAACAAAAGCCACGCAGCGTGTGGAAAATCTCCCCGTTGTTCTCTCAGACATATAGGAAGATAACACTGGACCGTGTCGTGCTCGAACACATCTAGGCCGTTTCCAACATGAAAAACACCCCCACTCTTTTTCTTCCTGTTCTGCAGGCTCTTCTCTGGTGGAATTGTGCTGCTCATTCAAAAGCCCACTTTGAATGTTAGAAATCCCCGTCTGTGCTTCCAGTCTTGGAAGGTGACTATTAAAGGTTCTGAACCCTGGAGAAATTAATTTGCGGTCCTCACACTTCCGACATAGAAAGAAGCAGTGACCTTCCTAGCATCAATTTTTTTATATACATATAATTTTATATTTAATTATAAAATAATTAAGATTTTTTATAAACCTCAAATAGACTGTTAAGATTGCATTTTCTCAAAATATATTTTTTGGGTTTCAGCATGTCAAATTACTCTTTTACATATTTTAAGAAAATGTGCATGCTTGGTTTGTAGGAGGATCGGACTATATGCTACGCAATATTTACCCTAGAGTAAAAACATATTACAATTCATATTATTTCTTCTGAGGCAATCTGGTTTGTGATGCCAAAAAGGGCTGCTTTATCGTCCATTTTGAATATTTCATGGATTTTTCCATCAAGAACATTACGAAGCTGAGAACAAAAGTGGTTTGTACATGGACAAGACCAGAATATATGCTCTATTGTGGGGGTGGGCAATTTTATTCCTGGAGGGCCGGTGTGTATGCAGGTGTTTGTTAACAACAATTAGCTCTAGATCAATTAACTAATTAGCTGTATACACAAATACCAGTTCACTTGTAGATTAGATCACAGTAAATGTTTCATATAGGGACACAAGACCAGTCTTCAACTGTCACTCATGAGCTTAAAAATAAATTTAGCTAAAATGTCAGATAACATCAATTATTTGGTTAATTAAATAGCCTAATTACAGCAGAAGTTGGTATGAAAACCAGAAACAGATATGCCCTTCCTTTCCCACCCCTGCTCCAGTCTTACAATTGCAAATGACATACCCTCATCTTCAGAGAGGAAGGGGCCATGAGACCCTATCTTCAGAGAGGGAGCCACACCAGGCCTGAGGAGACTCTCCGACACCGCACAGCAAAAATAAATCATAAAAACAACAGATCACTCAAGGGGAAGGATGAAAGACAGAATACTTTCAAGAAAGAAAGCGGGAGGTGGGTCAGAAGGACGGAGGTTTTAATTAAAACTGAAAATGAACAAAAGAAGCAACTTTGCTGCCTTTGGAGAGTAGCAGCGTGGCGGCCTCTGTTGTGCACTTCAATGCTTCATTATGGCAGCTCTTAATTCTCACCTTCGTGAACCTCCCCCCAAAACCCATCCCACACACACACACACACACACACACACACACACACACAAACGTCTTTTCCTTTCACTCTCCACGTTCCATCTCAGCAATTATTTTGAGCAGGCTTCTGTCCCCCTGTCACACTACACCCACGCAGAACCCCTCTAACACAGAGAGAGTGCAATTCAACCGGATTAATCAAGCATATCCTTTCCCTCTACCTCCTCTTCCTTTCAGGTGATTCAAACCACAGATTCTTTCTGAGACTTGGCTCCTGTCCCTAGGAGCTAAGTATACTCCAATTATGGACATTTACCCCATTGTTCACAGACACGGGAAATAACATCAGCTGTTGACCTCCCCCATGTTGTATACAGGCTTTTCACAGTCAACACTAATCTCTCTGCAACTTTTGTTTGGAAAACCCTCTTGTCCATAAACTGAGAGTGAATGTGAATGTGCCGAGCGTTCTGTATAATTGTCCAGAGAGCTGAGCCGGGTCATCTCCAACCCAACCCATTTCGGCACGCTCAGATGGTGTCACAAAAGGCAACTTTCCAAAGGAACCAAGATGGATCCTGGTCAACTGGATCTGCAACCCTGATCCTGCTTTCACATTATCACTGATTTATAGCTCATTACTGATTGACAGCTTACTACTGATCAATAGTTTACTAACTGATAGCTTATTACTGATCGATAGTTTACTAACTGATAGCTTATTGCTGATCGATAGTTTACTAACTGATAGCTTATTACTGATCGATAGTTTACTAACTGATAGCTTATTACTGATCGATAGTTTACTAACTGATAGCTTGTTACTGATCGATAACTTATTACTGATCGATAGCTCCAGCGATGATTCCCTACCCATTTTAACGCACTCTCAAAAGTCGCTTTGAAAAAAAAAAAAAAATGCATCTGCCAAATGAGGAAAATTCTGAATTGTAATTATCACGGCAAAAACGTCGCTATGACAGACGAGCCATTATTTTCCCATAGAGGGGGCGATTCCTACACGGCTGCACCCACACGCGGCAAGTATCCAAACCTCACACTCTCTTGCCTCTCTTCAATTTCTCTTTCATTTTATATTTGACATTTTCTTATTTTGCACTTTCCGAAGTGGTGGATGTGGCCCCTGGTGATAATGTGCTATAATGTGAATACAGGGCGACAACTTTTTGAAAGGTGGCTCTCAATAGCCAATCACGGAAACCATTGACCGCCTAACATTTTATCAAATTGAATCACTTGGGAGAAAGTGGATGAAAGATCTTACAAAGAAGGTGCCCTTGTTTCACTCTGACAGAGAGAACACTGCCAAGTTCAAGGAAAAGTAACCTCACTCTTGATCATTGCTGTGTTTTTCATTCCACTTGTCAGAAAAACTGAACATTGACAGAAAGGCTTAACGGACCTGAGACAGATGGCCTATTCAGTAGACAAAGAAAACCAATGTTCGTGTTGTGAATTCACAAAGCCCTGGACTGGTCTATTTCTCAACAATCATCAACTACCATACATCATCCTGACTTTGTTTTGGGAGGCAGACACGTGTGTGTGTGTGTGTGTGTGTGTGTGTGTGTGTGTGTGTGTGTGTGTGTGTGTGTGTGTGTGTGTGTGTGTGTGTGTGTGTGTGTGCGTGTGTCTGGTTGTATTCCACTTTAAATTTAAATTAAATTAAATTTAGCGATAAAGTAACACTGCTCCTGATTTGTGTCCATGGAGGAAAAGCGAGCATCATCTGCTTCAAAAACAACATCTATCAATTACATGGTAATCTGAGAGACTCGGTTATCCTCCAAAATGGAGAACGCCTTGTTCATACATAGCTGTTTATCCGCAAGGAGTTTAACGAGAGAGAGATAGAGTGATAAAGACAGGAGGCAGCCACAGATAGTGAGAGAACTAGAGAGAGCGTGAGAGAGAAATAGAGAAAGACTGAGATAGCGTGAGAGACAGATAAAGTGAGAGAGAGAAGCAGAGTGAGTGAGACAGTGTGAGGGAGAGAGACACACACACAGTTAGAGAGAGTCCATTTTGGAGGCTGAAAAAAAAGATTGTTGCTGTGAATCGGAATCACTTTGGGAGATTGTGGTTAGGAAAGGCCCCCACGAGGAGCCGTCTAGCAGAAATGCCCGTGCAGAATCCTGCGGAATACCATACCACCGATATCACCGAATGACAGGGGAGTCCAGGGAATCAGCACTTTCGAAACAAATTAGCTGGGGGGGAGAGAAACTGCTGAGGTTTAAGCTCTTAATTACATCAATTTAAAACTGAATTATAGGCAAATGCTGCATGCAATAACTAATACTCATTAAATTGTCTTGCTCCACAGTGCTGCGGTCCAAACCGGGTCAGATCACTTTAACTGTCCAATATGCGGGGAGACATGGTGTATAATGAGGGCCATTTCACTTTTCAAATATGCATACGGAATCATTTCGCAGACAACTGGAAGCGTTTAGCTGCACAATAATCCAAAGCCAGAGCGACTGCTTTGTTTATTCTTAATCAATTTATTTTAAACTGGCCCGATTGATCCAGACCCCTTGCTCTTGGAGTCGGGGCAGCAGAGATAAATCCGACAAACATAACCACGTAGCCAGTAAAGTGAGGGAGCAGTGGTTCAGAGTCATCATCAGCATTACTGATGACACTTTTTAAACATTGTCCTTACTGACATAAAGAAGGGGTCTGGCAGCATGGCTGTGAGAACACTGTACCCCAGGCACAGGATTGGATCTAATTTCATGGCAGGTAACTGCCAAAATAAAGGAAACACCAATATGCAGTGTCTTAATAGGGCGTGGGGTCACCACGAGGTGTCAGAACAGCTTCAATGCGCCTTGGCATAGATTCTAAAAGTGTGTCGATCTCTATTGGAGGGATGCAACACCATTCTTCCATGACAAATTCCACAATTTGTTGTTTTGTTGATGGTGGTGGAAACGCTGTCTCAGGCGCCGCTCCTGCTTTCAATGTACTTTGTATCCCTCATTTACTGAAGTGTTTCGTTTATTTTGGCAGTTACCATACATTAATTAATTTATTTATTTACCTATCTATTCAGTAAGCAGTCATCCTCATCTCTGATATCTTTGATATTAAAAGATAAATAAAAAATCAGACTCTTTTTTTTTTTAACATTTCTACATACAGATCAGCTGTCCCTCCGTCCTTCCTCCGGGCTGTAAGCAGACCAAAACTACACGTCGTACGTACCGGCGTGCCTAATTGTTAATCCCAGAACTATTATACCCCAACCACCCCGCCGCTAAAGCTATTAATTCCTCAATTATACCTGCCATTGTGCTGTGAGTGAAAGGCACCCCAGGGCCTGTTTCTCATTATGAGGTACACACTGTCCTAGGCTGGGAAGCACAGCTTTTTCATAATATTTAGGATTCAGATTAAAAACATAGCAGCGGCACTGTCACGGAGATGGGGGAGGGGTCCTCTGGGGTGAATATTACAATACAATCAAATTAAGAAGTCAATGCAAATTTACATCACATAGCCCGCTGGCAATGAAAATGTCATTATTACCCCAGCTCCTTGTGAATTCCAGTGAAGGATTAGTTTTGCGTGAGTGACAGCAGGCCACCGAAAGGGCACACAAAACTAGCCCGGTTTACAAGGCTATAAGGGCACCAAGTAACACATTGAAGAATGTAGTGGATGTCACACAAAAATAATGATGATAATAATAATAATAATAATAATAATAATAATAATAATAATAATAGTTACAAAATGTATTCAACTGCAGAGGGAATTAATACAAACTGCGACTCCCAATTAACTGGTAAAGGACTTGAAAATAGCATTTTCTTTCAAATTCTGACTGAACATGTTCTGTGTAAAATATAGACTTTGCACCAGCCAAGGTCTAAGCTGAAAGCTTGAGTATGTTAACTCAAACTGATGAGTATATTAACACTGAAACTGCAGGTTAGACACTGTGATTACTACTTTAGCCCCCTTGGGCAAGGTACAACACCACGCTTAATCTGAATCATGACCATGAACACCCAGCGGTTACCTCACGCACACAGTAAGAAGAATAATAAAAGTGTCATTGCTCACCCGAAGCACGAGGGCCTCTGTTGAGCAGACAGCGGAATGAATAAGTCAGCAGCCAAAATGATGCTGTCCTGCCATGACCTTAAGTGACCCCGCAGGTGCAGTATGGGGGGGTTAGCACCTGCGGGATCACTTAAGGACTAAGTGAGAATGAGTTACAGAGAAGAGTAAAACGCTTATGGAATGAAAACGTTTGACCCATCCCTTAGGATGGTGGCGCCACAGTACACCAGTACACAGGTCATTTCGTCGGCAAGGTCAGAGTTCACGAGACCAGTTCAGAGAGAGATGGAGAGAGAAAGAGAGAGAGAGAGAGATGGAGAGAGTGAGACAGGTAACTGGTAAAATGAGTATAAAAGGAATTAATTGGAGTGTGCTTCCTTTATTTTGGTAATTACCTGTAGACAGTGAGAGAGACAGAAAGAGAGACAGAGAGAGCAAAAACAAAGAGGTGGAGAAAAAGACAGAGAGTGTGAAAAAGGAGAGATAGAGAAAGGTGGTTTTGAAGTGCGTTCCTCTTCGCATTCGATCATGCAACAGGGCGCTTGAAAAGCACTCCCTCTGGTCTTGGTAGAAAGCCTAACTGCTTCAGAGTAATGAAAAGGCACTCTCATTCATCAGACAGAGAGAGGGTGTTTGATATAACCTGCTATGGCGCTTCATCTATAAACCCTTGAACAACACGCTTAAGCAGCTGTTCCAGTTTTTCCAACCGTTAGACAATATTTTTTGTTCATTCCACTGACTGTTGAACTTTTCTGATGATTATGTGTGAAGAAAAAGTATGTTACTCAGTTAAACAGAAGGCACAGAATCTATCGTTCCTACTATGGACCAATCAGCACAGCGTTGCCACGGTTTGGCTAATCACCCCTGTGCTTCCCTGCATGTCTCCCCCCCTGCAGCTGTAGGGGGGAAATAAACACATCCTCTCCTGTTTTGACTTCTCCTCCGAGCAGACTCAACACGGTTCCGTGAAGTCCCGCAGAGGTCAAGGGGGTCCCGCTGGTCCATTTCACTTCCAGGGAACAAAAACAGCTTCATTAAAAACCCCTCCCCTCTCCCTTCCCAGAAAATTACCCCGCTTGACTTCGGTGCATCCGTATCGCCGCCGCAAAAAGCGATTTTTTTTAGAATGGAAATTGCTTTCAAATTCAATCCCCCGGCTCAAATCTGAAAGTAAAATGAGTCGTCCACAGGCAGATACCGACCAAAAAGGAAAATAAAATAGGGGAAATATCAACCTGACTGTAAAAACAGACTGCCTGACCACTAGGCCGGGTTGCGGTGGGACACTGAGACACTGAACGGCACAGTCTGCTTCCACGCTGCTTTGGAGGAGTGCTGGGATCCACAAACGTTGCCCAAACGTTGCTGTAATGTTGCCGCATCAGATCGAGGAGGGTCTTCTCCATCAGGGGGTGAGAACATTTCGGGGGGGGGCACCATTAGTGTCTGCACCGACTCAAACTCCCCCAGGTACACCTCCCACGGGGTCTACCACAGGCTGACAGTAACAGATGTATTCATTATAAAGTTGGCCAGATGTCTCGTGACGTAATCAAGCTCTGAGACTGGCCAGGCAAGCTTTTGTTCATGTGTGGCTGTGAAGGCTCCACAAAACAGCAGCACAGACAGTGGCACCCCCATCCCCCCCACCAAGAGCAGGAACAGCAGTGTAACTTCAGTGCTGTAGGTTTGATTTTCTAGACTCTTCAAATATGCTTCTTTTTTTTTAAAATAGTGACGGTTAAACTCATTCCAAATGCAAAATCTCATCATAGAAATCTAAGGCTGGCCAGAAGCAGGAAACAGAACAGAACAGCATCTGTTAGAGAAGTACAGAGTCTGACCTGGGTCCCCAGTCATCCATCTACTTGAGGAATTTGGTAAGTTCCAAAAGGGATGGAAAACAAGGTCACTGAGGCAGAGCCTCTTGCCCCTGTTCTCCTCTGCTCATGGAGTCATATTCCTGTCAATACATCGCCTCTCTATCTCTATCCCAGTCGCACTGGCCCTCCATCACCACGCAGGATGAACACATCACTACTTCAAAACGACACATTCGTCACTCCGAGCCTTCGCCACCTTGTCTCCTCTCCACCTGAACCTAATCAACAGCTAATGGTCACAACACCTGCTTATCATCAGCTCGTCACACCCCCTCGTCAATAACAATTATTCCCGTTTTCAGGACACCTGGCTCGACTTCACCGGCTCCACAGCCTGCGAGGATGCAGCGGTGGCGTTGCATTGTTTTGGCTTATTAACATTCCGCAGGTGTGTCACTTTTTCGGTTTATCGGCTTTTAACAGCTTTTTTCCCCACCCGTGGCTGAAGCACCTTTGACCTTTGACCCCAGGGCCCAAGCAGTGGGTTCAATTCCTCACCACTGAGTCGCGGCGAGGACAGGAGCCGGACCAGAAATAAGTATCAGGTTCATTTCAACTCCACAGGTCCATTTCAACTCCACCGACAGTCTTCATCTATCAATACGTTTGAATTTGTTTGGGCGGGGTGAGGGAAAGGGGGGGTGATTTGTTCTGTCTCAGTCTTGAGAGTCTTCCGTCTCTGTTTCCTCATTCAGCCCATTCCGAACCGTGCAATTCCAACAACCTAACGTCTAGCCCAATGCAGTGCTGTATGTTTGGCAATCATTTCTGGTCGTTTGGTCCAGGGTATCTGTTTGGACTGAGCAACTGGTGGTCTATGATTCAAATGTCGAACCACTGCTGGTTTATACCTATAGCCTGATATTGATGCCCCCCCTCTTTTGCACCTCTAGATGCAGAAATCTGGATCAAAATCAGACACCTGACAGCCAACAGGCTCCTGACACTTTGCATCAGTGTAAGAGTGAAACGAAACAGACAGGAGCGCTGGAAGAGAGGGTCCTTGTGACCCTGTGGAAGGGGGGTGGAATCTGCCTAGATGACATTTGAGACAATCTGCAGCTGTAGCGAGGTTGGTGGTCAGAAAGGACGGGACTGTCGCCCTCGACAGGTGTGTGCTTTAGGGACATGTCCTCTTCCAGCACAGGGAAGGAATCGTTTCATCATTCCAAACTGAATTTGTCCAGAAAATAAATCATAAAAACTTTGGAAAATCCCTGAAATCAAGAGGTACCATACATTATATGGTACCTAAAAAACGTTTGGTGACCCAATAAACATCAAGATTCGGTTTTAGCTAACATAATGGGGAAAAATCTATTTACACTTTGCAATCAGTTTGTCAAAATTCAACCTCGAGTTTGTACCGTAACTTAAATAAAATAAAATGAGGGAGTGGGTGGGGGCCAGTAACCTTGATCTGATTATCTGGCCTTGCGACGCCCTACCTCTCTACATCCCAATCCCAAAATGTTGTGCTGAGGAATGAGTTTCGGCTGACCGGCGAGAAACTCCCTGTGTTTAATTTGCCCAGGGGCTCGATCTCATGCGTTATATTTCAAACCTACCTTGGCAAAATACATTTTCCTCATTTTTCAGCCCGATACCAAGATGTCACCTCATTAGAGAAGGTCACTTCTGGCACACGATCAATTGTCAGAACAGGTTTTAAGAGAGAAAACATAAAAAAGTGCAGAGACTGCATTTATAGTTAAGTACATCTCACAGAGGAGAGTGTGTGTGGAAGAACCCCCTGTGATTATCCTTCTGGCTCCTCGGTGCTGTTGTCTCGTGCTGGAAGCTGGGAAGCTTCCTTGGCTCATCGGAAAAAAAAAACCCCAAGAAAATCGAACCGAGGGAATGTGTGCGCGCGCCTCACAACCCAGGGACCCAACATTAGTTTGTCATCGTGTCCGCTGGGCAAAGATGCAAACGCATGCTTAATGTCCAGATCGCGTCTGGACACCTGATATTTCCAGTAGGCAGATCTATCCAAGAAATAAAACCCTGACAGAAATCATGGCTCAAACTACCAAGCTGTGTTACGTTACGCTTTGTAACCAACCGAGTGTGTTGTAAGATTTCCAGAACGCTTAAGAAAATGCATAAGATTGCATCTTTAGGAGCAATCTAATCTAATCAAATTTATTTGTATAGTGCAATTTCACAAAACATCTTGTCATAGTACGCTTTACAGCAGACCCCGGCCTGAACCCCCACAAAAGCACGGCTATGGTGACAATAGCAAGGAAAAGCTCCCTTGATTGAACAACCTTCGGAGGAAGCAGACTCAAGAGAGGGAGCCCATGCTCCTCTGGCTGGCTCAGGATATGAGGTCGTCATGACCAACAGCGGTCATTCGGACTAGGCAACATTCAAAACAATTCCAATGTAGCACTTTCTTACTCTTAAGGAGTTCCTAAGAGTTTGAAGGCGCAAGCCTCATATTGAACCGTCCCTTTGTGTAATACTTATATTAGTGTTACACAGCAGCCACAGCCAGACGTACCAAGTCTACCTACAATGATCTCACACGTTAATATTCCTTGGACTGGCTCGCCTGAAAAAGGCAGACAGCCCTTCTCCCTTGCTGATTGATAGGGATTATTGTACATGCCGTCACCATTGTTGTGCTGTCCATCTGTCCGTCCCATTATATGTGCATCTACCAATATACTGTATGGAGCGTAAGTGGCAAGACAAGGAACCAGGCGTGACCTCAGAGGGTACAGCAAGGCTTTGTCTCCTTTAGCCAAGCTCAGTCATTCAAAATGTAGGCCACAAAACCCAAGAATAAAGGGAGATGTGTGGTAGAAAAACCAATTTCAGAGGCCAATATGACTATTCCTATCAAAATATGATCCAAATATTTTCGGTCCTGTTTCAGCATAGCAATGCCATGAATTACAGAATAGAAGACTTGATTAGGACAGAGACAACAACAAAGACAAAGTGGTGAGAAGAGAATCAAAACAGAAAAAAGCAATCTTTTTCATGTTTGCATTTCTCACAGAATTGTCTGTTGTTATGAAATCACAATGCATAAAGTAGTAGCCTAAGTAAGTCCTGCCAAAAGCGAGCCTATTGTCAGCATTTTAGAGAAGAGTTTTGGGGGTTTGCACCTGCACGGAACCAGTAATGCGATTTGACGGCTTCCTTCATTTTCTCATCCACATTGCACTGCGTCCCATTATCTTTGCAATAACATTTCATTATAATAATCTGCAGTTTGAAAGACGCTAATCAAATCCTGTAGGTGCTAGGCCTATTCACACATAAGCCCCTGAGCACACTAGCTGTTCATTCATGTGGAGAGTACAAGAATTACTGATTGCACACAAAATAAAACCGCTCCAAACTTTTCATATACATTTCAATATTTTTTTCTGCATTGAAAACCTTCAATTGATGATAAAATTCTATGAGCTTTTGCTTTCCCATTTCAAATATATACATGTATAAAAAAATGTAATTTGACTACTTTCCAAGAAAGACTTTTGTTGGTGCTGTTGCTTGTTATATGTAGGTCCTTTAAAAAAAATGTCATGCAAAAATCAAAGTCATTCAGTTTGAAACACTGGATACAACAAAAACAAATACTGCTTGGCAGTGCAAAACCTGAAATGCAACAGCAGAGCTAAATCAATAAGGTGAGAGCCTCCTCCCCAACACAAATTATCCCCCATTCAGCAGAGGCACTTCTCCCTTCTCCCAAAAGATGGGAGCCAATTAGACACCTGACTTGGGGAAAACACTTGGGCGCCCATGTGAAACCTGGATGCAAATGAAGTGTGTGTGTGTGTGTGGGGGGGGGGGGGCCTGCCACCGTTTCGGAAGGATTCATTCGTTTAATGAGGAAGCGGCACCAGGGCAATGTGCCTGTGCAAGGCAGAAGACAGAGAAGCAGTGGCCTCTGAAGACACTACACCAGACTTCCATACCCTCACGATCAATGGGGCTGCCACAATTACACGCCTTTTTATCCTTTTTCTTCTTTTAACCGCGAGAGAACGAGCAAACAAATGACTGCATCTGTAAAACAAGGAAGGAACGGTTGCTTTGAAATTGACTCGTGTCTGGCTTTTCTGTTTTATCGCCGTGACCTTTTTCACCGCCGAGTCGTTTATTCGCACATTAAGCAGATTCGTCGATTACCCAAAGTCCCAGTCCGTTCCCCGTCATCATGGTTGAGACTCATATCACAACAGAACAAGGAGTGCTTTAACAGTTAACGCCCAACCAAAAATAAAAAATAAAAAAATGACCTGATACCCATGCAAATTGATTAAATTAATTCCATCATAATATCAATTCATTCTATCACAAATTGTCCTGAGGCCTTGCCTTTGACCTGATTTCAATCAAAACCAGTGTGACCAGAGGCTCCGAGTTTCAGACCTGAAACTAAATTTAGCCCACTCCATGAAATATATATTTTTTTTTAAATCTGTGCCAAATGGAGGGTGAAAGATGCTTAGAAATGTTTTGCTTAACCTTGAAAATGAGTGAACAGTGGCTCCCAAAGCACAACATAGCTGGCCAACTTGAGTTATGTCCTTCAAGCAGAGCCCCAAATTAGTTCAATGTTCCACTAAAACTATGGACACAACGTGGGCATCTGTGTGCTTTGGTGAATGCAGAACAGTTGATGGTGAGAACCTGAACTGACCTCCACAGTGGTAGAGGAGTGACAACCGGATGAGTCCGGAGAAAGACAGACAGTCAGAGAAAGAGAGAGAGAGAGAGACAGAGAGAGAGATGTCTGAAGAAAAAGCAGTCGAGGCTTTGCCCCCCCGCACGCAACAGCAGATATCAAACAAAACCTGTCACAGGAAATTAGGCCAATGTCTGTCTCATTCTGGAGGGATCTTGAACCCTTTTCTGATGCCATAATAATGCCATGAGAGAAAAATAATGTTTGATCTTGAAAATTCCCAAGTCTCTCAGAAGCCAATAAAATGCCAATGCCCTTGTTTATTTCTACTGCCTGGAAATGGTTGAGTGGAGAGTTTATATGAAGTCTAAGGTAATGCTGAGAGAACCTGGATCCGGTAAAACAGGCCATACCTGCTCGTTGGCAGTAAGAGAGCCGTTCCTTGCAGGGCACGCGCACGCAAGCCTAATGAATAAATATGAATAGTGGGACTCCCAGCCTACACAGAGCACTCTACAGGCAACTTTATCGACAGCACTTTACACCATCTTAAAAGTTCATTGTCACCTTCAAAAAAAAAAGGCGACCTTGTCTTTACTAGGTATCGATATCTTTGATTAATGCCGGAATAATTCAATGCGATTAAATACGCCAACCTCCGTCTCTCCCGAGTCGCACAATTTAGCTCAAACGAATCATTGCGCAAAGAATACAACACAAAAACAAGGGCAACTGTATTGGTTTTCCTGCCTGCATTCTGCAGCACAGTGGACAATGTAGCAGGCTGCCACAGCTGAAATATTAGGCTTCCGGGCCTCCAAAATAGGGCTGATCTCCAAGCGCATGTTTCTCAGCACAAAACAAAACAAAAAGCCTGCTGACCGGATTCCACTGCTTGGTTAACCTACCTCTTCCTATAGGATGGCGCTGGTAACCACCAATTATTGTTCAAATCATCAGAGCACAACTTAAGAATCAGACAAAGCCTTTTTGAAAAATTTTGCCTAAGGGTCTTTTCATAGCGCATGCAGTTTAATTTGTAAGCTGAATGTGATGATCAAACTTCAGAGCTCTCCTGATCTCACAAATGCATACTGTTTACATACTTTACACACACACACACACACACACACACACACACACACACACACACACACACACAGACAAACGCTGCGAAAGACACTTAAAGAACATCTGAGACTTCGAAGTCACGAAGTGTCTTTGCAAATTTGGAATAAATTTACTTCAAATGTTAACAAATTAATGCAGTTTCATACAGGCCTAATTAGAAAGGACACAACCTTGTAAACCCGAGCTTGTGTGAGCAATGTGCTGGCTCATTGGGAGGTGCTAATCTTAGCCAATACACCTCCTTAATAACCTCCAGGTTTCTGTAAAACCACCCCATTAATGCCCCCCACATTCCACATGTGGGACTGGTGCATGGTGGGAGTTAACATCAGGAAACAGACCTTCCGGCCGGGTCACTGACCATCCCACAGAGATACCTTTTCCTGCTGGTGATCGGTTGTGACGCCACACAGCTCTCTACCGCTATCCACTCCCAGGCATGGCCTGGGAGAAACAGAAGCCTGGCAGCAACATGGATTAGAACTGTGCCAATGATGGTTTTTAGAAGAGGGTGTTTGAGTTTAGCCCAGCCCCCATTGCACCACCGAAAATCTCCATTACCACCGCAAATTTGGAAAGGGTTTCCGGCTCAGATAACTATATCCACCTGTCGTAAGTGTAAAGAAGTGGAAACGGTGGCACATCTGATTTTAACAATCGATTCATACACTGTCTCCATGCAGACATGTGACATGGCACACTCGAGAGACAAGTGCCAGTCTACATACATGTCTATTTTCAGTAAGTTTCAAGGTGGCCTGCATTAAGTCACCATATTTACTCCCCACCGTTTTGAACATAAACCACTCAGGAAGCAGGTACACAAAATATATAGGCTATAGCCTATGTGAACATATATAAAAACTGTATATATACACATAGAGATAACTGTCAAAATGAAAAGAAACACGAGAAATTAAGGGTTCTGGCTGCTCTCTTATGGTGTGGGGTGCATTTTCCTGGCATGGTTTAGGTCCACTCAACCCCTTAGAGGGCAAGGTAAATGCCAATAAATACAATGCCATTCTGAGTGATCACCTTCATCCTATGATTAAGCATTTAGACTATATCCTGATGGGAGTGGTCTCTTCCAGGATGCCATTTCTTTATAGAAATTGTCTGATTTATGAAGGTCAACAACGTTTTGTCTCATTTAATCTGTATATTCTCTGACCTTCCCCATGTTGATGGGTGACTAATGTTGAGTTTGGCCTGTGTGTCACCTCATATTTATACCCCAGTGAAACAGAAAGTCATGGATGACCACTTAAGAGTTCCTAAAGACTCAGATTAACTTAAATATATATGTATATAAATTGGAATATACTTCATTTAGATTTTGTTCATAATAATTTCTAATAGTGACAATAATTCTGACATGTTTTTGAGAAGAAAAAAATATTTTTTGATGAGGATTTGTTTTTCTTTGAATAATTTTACTTCAATTAAAGGTTAGATTTCTCTCATGTTTTGAGTGTAAAATCAAGCTGATGAACAACAAAGACATTTTTCCATAGCCTTTTTTGCCAATAATTCTGGAGGGCAGAAGGTGGAGGTGGGAGTCGTCTTTGTAATCACACAGTTTATATGAGGACAGAGCAAACAGATCCCTTTGTTTAATCAGAACTACTTGCCGTAAAATATCCTGATACATTTCTGTCAGTTCAGATAGGCCAGTGACAAATCTGACGTCTCCATCGCGTATTGATGATATCGACAGCCAATTACTTTGCACATCACAGCGACACTGTACTTGTTCAATAAATTGCACGCCCGAACAGAAGAAAACATCACACAGCAATGGACTTGAGAATGAACATGTATACAACGTGGTATGAGATAGGCGACACTAAAATTATTCTAACGATCAAGTCATACACCCAGCCCTCCACATGATATTAAGCGCTACCGCCGTCAATAACTGTGTTTAATCGGGGGAAAAAACATTTACTTATAACACAGAAACGTGAATTTTCATTGAACCCAGAGCACCATGGCATTTCAGAAAGAGTGGTAATGCTGCTTTTGTATACAATCTACACAACCATCTACAGATTTGCTGAATAACATACCAACAGATGAACGTTGCAATAGACTACAATTAAGGAGACGGAGCGCAATGGATTGGGTATTGTGAAAACACCCAAATAAAAACAAATGAATTACACGATTAACGAAGGCGATGCGTTCCTCTTATACCTGATTATGCCATCGTATGTCCTCTCTCTCTCTTTCTCTCTCTTTCTTCGCAGGCAGCGAGACTAGGAGGGGGAAGTGCTCAGTTTGGTCCGAAAGGCAGAAGAGGAAGAGCAGCAGTGCGAACTAGCTTTGTTATCTCTGCATCTAATCGCTTGCAGAAAATGTGTTGGGACTGGGACGCTGCCAGGGCACAAAGACCGCTTCCTTGTCTGGATTTGTGTCTTGTTTGTTTACAAAATTTAAAAAACAGCATATGCATAGGCAAATCACGCAAATTGCGGATTTTATCAATGAAAATGTGTGCATGATGAAGACAAAAGAGTACAGCAATAAACAATAATATGTCACTGTACGACCATTGTATCTGGCTTGGTCATGTTTAGCTAAATCGCACAGCATGCAAGTTTGGACCAAGCAGAGGATATCACACACAAAATATCTTACGGAAACGAATTTAATAAGAAAACTTACTTTGTTTTAGGGGGTAGCTAACTAGCTACCGATCTATATTGGGTTAGATAAGAAATCCCCTATAGCAGAAAGCAATGTCTTGTTAGCTACAACAGTCTCTAAGTCAGGGTGACATTTCCTGTAACATTACTGTGCTGAAAACATTTCAAACGAAGCCATCATGCTGGCTGGGTATGAAATGTTTTAAGAACAACGTGTGCATTGCTAGATTAGCCTAACGCCACAAGTTAAAAAAAACACACAGCTACCTAGCTAGCCAGATACAGTAGATTAGCTGTGTCTATATAACCTACCAACGTTAAAATAAGCCTTTTTCACGACACCAAAAGAGCTCACCTCTTAAGTCCTTCCACAAGTCATTGACATAGTACGGTATCCACATTCAGTGTGCCTGAATCTGAAGGGACAGATTTTAGGTCGTCACGTGAAGATCGGTTCGGTATTTGAAAGACACACACAAACACACACACACACACACTCCCTCCTCTACCCCCAATGTTTCTGTTTTCTTCTCAATTTTAGCCCAACTACATGAATGCCCCTCCTACCACTTCAGTCTTACCCATGGTTGGATCAACTTCCGCCCACGGACCGCCCACGGTGTCAGACCACGCCCACTGTTTATCATCACAATCGCGCCCTCCTTTTACCCCAGTCTAAAGGGTGATTTGAGAAAACTTTAACCAATACAGTTACGTATACGCTTCCGCTTTTGTACAATATAATTGTGGTTGGGAGCTGACCGCAGCACATTACGGACAATATGTATTCATAGAAACCGTAAAAATAAAATGCATTATTGATGTAACTGAGGTCAAATTCAGCTGGACAATTTCAATATTCCTATTAAATTAATATAGACACCACTGCTTAAATGATCGCTTCTTACATCTGATCAGCAGCTGATAGTAATAATGTAATACCTGGCCACCAGGTACTTTATACTAGCAGATTATTGATCTCATAGAGAAAGGAGCCAAACAAGAAATATTCAAAAAGGCAATATTTTGTTTAATCCTAGGCTTTAGGGTGTTTGAAATGTAGAGGCAAGTTTAAAGACAACACAGGACAAAAATCAATAGGCCAAAGAAGTACAGATATACAAATATATGCCCTTGAAAGTCAGTAATAAATAGCTAGGCTAAAGCTAGGTTAGGAGTTTACAGTGCAAATGTGCTCTAGAGTAGGGAAACCTCCATTATTCAGTGCATAAAGTGCAATAGTGCTCTCAGAATTAACACAGATAAATCACAACTACAGGTAGGGTGATATCAGCTAAATTGGCCCATCAGGTAAAATGAGCCATTTAAGGTTTGAGTGTCTCAGCTCTTAAAATTGTAACAGACAATGACTGCAAATGATATTATAATGATATTAAACTGTTGCCACAACTGTACTTGACATGTAACAATTGACTTGATTGGTCTATGGTTGCTATGGTGGTCGGGGCAATGCCTCACATCGAGACTGCTGAGAGAACTTCAAGGTGAGTGGCCTGACATATGAAAATGTACTTGTCAATAATAAGGTTGATAAATCAATAAAAAACAAATGTACATCTATAAATGATTATGTATACTACATGCTCTGATGGCCTCCATCAGATATAATGCTGATAGTTTGTTAATAAACTTATTTATTTATAAAAAAACATTTTTTGTTAGTGGCTCAATTTACCTTAATGTGTTAAGGTAAATTGAGCCATGCATTTCAGCCAAAATGAGCCACCTTCTGAATTGAGTTTTAGCGGATATTTTGATGGTTCCTCTTATTAAAAGTAGGCTATTAATAGATTATTATATTATATCATTGTATATATTACATGCCTCTTTTCAAATTTTCCCTTCTAATTATGTATGTGTGTGTTAGCTCTGGTCCAGGGCGCACCGTGAGCTAGCTCTCACTATCTAGCGCTCTGTCACACACACACACACACACACACACACACACACACACACACACACACACACACACACACACACACACACTGTGATGAATGAGTGATTTACTGAAGCATCAGTCTAAAAGAGTAGCCTTGTCTCCCTTTTAATATGACTTTCTTTACAGTTGTTCCGAGAGTATTTTTAATTCCAGATATGCATGTGTAAGCCTGCATAGTTAGGCACACACACACCACACACACACACGCACACACACACACACGCACAGACACATTCATGTTCCAAAATGAGTTCCTAAAGTAATTGGTACTTCATGAATTAATTTTAATGTTATTCTTTATGAATTCTTAATGCTTTAATGTTATTCTTCATGAGTTCATTTAATGTTATTTAAATGCAATGTTTTAGTGTGTTGAGATTAAAAATGATTCGATTATTTTATAGAAATGACTCTGTTTCGCTTTACAGTTTGAGTGGCTCATTTTAGCTGATCAGTCGGCCCATTTTACCTGAACACTGCTCATCTAAAAAAATGTAACAGCTGATGTTTTCAAAGGCTGTAGGGCCTGAACAATTATATTTTATTACATCAATTCAACACAAAAATATTAAAAACAGTCCTCATTAACCATAAAAACACAATTCAATGTCATACATTGCTTTTTTCTTAGTTTCCCAAGCGATTAACCAAAAAGTGGTCCAATTGACCTGATATCACCCTATACCAAAACAGTGGAAAAGCTCTTCTCCAAATAGGGAAGAGAAAGGGTCCATGTCAGCTTTAAAATGCTTGCACATTGATTACATTACACCATTCCCACGATTCCATAATTACACCATTCCCACATTAATTGTACATTACAAAAATATGAATACATTTACAATATACATCACCTTTTAAATAACAATGGAAATACCAGCAAATATACACTAATTGCAATAATCACCTCATACGCTTGTGCATTCAATACTCCACCGAAACATAAACCATGCTATCGCAACAGACATAAATGGGTCAATCTATAGCCTATGCAAGGACGCAGCATAAATAAATAAGTACACTACGAGATACATCGTCTTCAAGTTTAGACATCGTTTCATATAAAAGTATACAGAGTAACCGTTATACCTGAATGCAAGTCTCCGGCCACCACGCGAAACGCACGCTTCATTCACTGCACCATCCTCGCGATTGCATGCCTACAGCGATCACAAACAGCACTGCAGTTAACTACTTTGAGCGATAGTTTAAAAGCAACGTATTTGCATCCATCCATTCTACTTATTCATCTGAATGTAGCTCGCGTGTACTGTAGCTCATTTGGTGAAACTCTACAATACCAGATGCCATTCAAAAGGAGGCTCCTTCCCAAACTTTTATTAGAGTCGGTCCTATGGTGACGCTACATCCGACTCACTTCCTACTAAAATAATTCTCAATAACATTCTATTTTGTGCCAGGTTATGATAATAATAATAATAATAATAATAATAATAATAATAATAATAATAATAATAATAATAATAAAAGAAGAATAGTCATCGTCATAATCACCATCATCATAATGATACCACTAATAATATGAATATGAATATTAATCAAAATATTATGCTTCTTCTTCTTTGGTGCATACCAAAGGAAGAATTATTCTTTTGAATAGTATTACATGACTATTCAAAATGATACAGACAGCAACTGTCTGTATCATTTATCATACTCATATAATAGTATTCAAAAGCGTTATTGGCATTGAAGTCACACCTTCCCTCTACTTAAAGAGACATAATTACATTATGCTAAACTATTTTGCCCCCTGCTAAATTAAACATCTCTCTCTCGCTCTCTCTCTCGCTCTCCTCCCACAGGGGGCATTAATTCCCACTGGCAAATTCCCACTGGAACCACATATACTGAAAAATGTATGCATTCACTACTGTAAGTCGCTTTGGATAAAAGCGTCTGCTAAATGGCGTATATTATATTATTATAACTGAAAATGATTCCCCCCTTCAAGACTTATAGAGGTAAACTGCGAGACCATGGCAACCGTTACAGTCTCACTCTGGGGCGTCTTTGTATTAACATGACCTGCTCCATGTTAAAGTGCTTGTAGAACTTTTCTTTTCTTTCATAACGCTCTATTAAAGCTCGTTTGCTTTCAGGGGGAAAAACACGCACCCCGTGGATCATAGAAAGCTACACGTCAATCCTTTTGAAAAAATATATAGACGCTTTCTAAATAAACGAGAGGCAAAATTGGCAGTCATGCCCAAGAACTCTCTTTATCGCGGTGCACAGCATATTATTAATCATTCATGAACGTGTCGCCGATTCCGAGGGAGCAAGGTCCCGCTGCAGCAGCCGAAGCAGCTGGCTTCGTGGTCGCAGCATGTTGTGTTATGAGCCGCGGAGTCTGTGGAAAGCAGTGCACTGCGGCTTGCATAGCGTATACCTTTAGGCTGATTGTCTCCAACTGGATCGTTACCCAACAGGAAAAAAACAAGGGAGGACGGGGGGGTTCGATTCGCCCGCACCCACCCTTATTTCTGTTTGTGCTAAAGAGGATTTTGCTAATCGTTTCAGGCTGAACTTCAGCGTAGTCAAGGAACGGGCCCCAAATGGTGGGTCGGAACCACTTTTCAGGGATTTCATCATGATAGTAGGCTATTTTGTAAAAGTGGTCCCTGCCATAAGTGTGCATATGGCATAATCAACCGTAGCTTGACTGATAGTTTGAATAGGAAGATTACACTTTTTGTTTTGTAATTGATTTGGGAGAAACTGAATTCCGTTGCCATCCTCTCCTGGGGAACACTCCACAGCTTGAACCAGTCTCATTTTACAGCACATCCCCAGTAACTGTAGAAACATGATGTAGGATGTATTGAATTAAGAACAGATGTTGTTGGGGGGAAATGTAGGCTTTTTTTCTTTTAAGAAAAAGCACAAGCAGCAATGTTCTTGCCAAAAAATAACCTATCAGGATCCGTTCAGACAGCATTAGAGTGCCGTTACTGCGGGGAGCCAGCCAGCCAGCGAGTGAGTCAGGCGGTGATCCTGTGAGACAGGGACAGTACAGTGTGTTTGAGGGGGCGCTTCTTTCAATAAGAGCCCGAAATGTGGCAATTTCTCGCTAATGGTGAGGGTCACTTAAATCTCAGTGGCTCATTAGGTGGCCCATGGGCTCGTGAAGTTCAGAACACCGCTAGGCAACAATGCCAAATGGAACCCAGCAGGCAGTCACATCTGCACAGATTAGCACATGGCAGCTATTTGAAGGACTCTGGAGCTAAATTGATGGATTTTATTTATTTATTTACAATACAATACAAAAGGCATAGCATATTTGGACAATGTGTATTTCAAACACCAAAAAAATAGGTTTTTCAGTATGGTTCACACCAGTTGTTTGTGTGCTCGAATGTACCTGCATTTAGCTTTTGTCGTATGACAATGCCATCATTGACATACGTAATCATCATGCCATTGAGTCCTTGGATTCCCTCCAAAGAGACCATCATTGTATATTATTATAAATTTTGATATTTTGTTAAGAGAACTATACGTACAATGGTGAACGCTTCAGCTGGTGATTTATTTGAAGCATGGGTGAAAAAAAGAATGATAATTTAATCTGACAGCACATGAAAATGTGGATCATTCTATCAAAGTATTGTGTTTTAATATTAAACAATTAATAAGATTCAATAAATACACGTGTATACATTTATGAGCAAGGGTGTTCATAGCTGTGTGTGCATTTGCCTGTAGGCCTATGTGTGTCCATGAATGTATGTGTCTGCGTGTATGTGCATGTCTGCGTGTGTCCATGTCTGTGTTTGTGTGTATGTTTGTATGTGTATGTGCCTGTGTGTTTGTGTCCACGAGTGTGTATGCATTTACATTTACATTGATATTTTAGGCATTTAGCAGACGCTCTTATCCTGAGCGACTTACAAAATGTGCATTAATACATGGTAAGATTAATCATAATCCGCGCCAGAGATCAGTGTCATGATACAGTACTAAACATAATTGTTGGTTTACACCTGTAGTTTTTTTTTGGGGGGGACAGTCATCAACATAGATACATATCACAAAATGCAGTATTGAACATGAAAGCATTGGTGATGACAATTAGTGGTAATGGAGTCTTAAGAGGCCAGTTTTGAGTCTCTTGCGGAAGATGGGCCGTGAGCCGGCGGTCCTGACTGAGTGCAGAAGATCGTCAGGACAGAGGCAAGACCACGAGGAGCGGCTGCCGGGCACCTGCAGGGAAGGGACAGTCAATTTGCCCGAGGAGGTGGAGCGGGGGGGTGTGGCTGGGGTGTAGGGTGTGATGAGTGACTGGAGGCAGGAGGGAGCAGTTCCTCTAGCACCTTGATAGGCAAGCACCAGTGATTTAAATTTGATGCGTGCTGCAATAGGGAGCCAGTGAAGAGAGGTGAGTAGAGGGTTGACTTGTGTACTTGGGTTGGTTGAACAGCAGACGTGCGGCAGCATTCTGGACCAGTTGCAGTGGCTTGATGGCACAGGCCTGCCAGCAACGGATTGCGGTAGTCCAGCCGTGAGATCACCAGGGCCTGGACCAGGAGTTGTGTGGCCTCTTTGGTGAGGAACGGCCGGATCCTCCGGATGTTATGGAGGGAGAATCGGCAGGTCTGGGTGATTGCTGCGATATGGCCCTAGAAGCTCAGCTGGCTGTCCAGGGTCACTCCAAGGCTCCTGGCAGACTGAGACGGAGACACTATGGAGCCTTCCATAGTGATTGAAGCATCAATCATCGGGAAGACCTTCGCTGGGAGGAAGAGCAGCTCTGTCTTCCCAGGGTTCAGCTTCAGGTGGTGTGTGGACATCCAGGCAGAGATGTCTGCCAGACATGCAGAGATACGTGCCAGGACCTGGGTCTCAGAAGGAGAGGAAGAGTTGGGTGTCATCACATAACAGTGATATGAAAAACCATGAGCAGAGATGACGAACCAAATGATTTGGTGTATAGGGAGAACAGGAGGGGGCGTAGCACTGAGCCCTGCGGGACTCCAGTAGAGAGGGTGTGGGGAGAGGAGAGGGATCCTCTCCAAGCCACCTGTTAGGACCAGTCAGGCAGGTATGATTTTAACCATGCCAATGCAGATCCAGAGATTCCCATCTCGGCGAGAGATGAGAGCAAGATCTGGTGGTCCATGGTGTCAATTGCAGTGGACAGGTTGAGGAGAAGGAGGACGGAGCTGAGTGATTGAGATTTTGCCACTTGTAGAGCCTCGGTGACTGCGAGCAGAGCAGTTTCTGTGGAGTGGCCTGCCTTGAACCCAGATTGGTTGGGATCAAGCAGGTCATTCAGTAGGAGATTATACAGACAGTTGCTTATATACAGCACTCTCTAATGTACTGTATGTGCCTGTATATGTGTGCCTGTATGTGTGTGTATATCTGTGTTTACCTGTATGTGTATGTTCCTGTAGGCTATATGTGCATGTCTGTGTGTATATCTATAGCTGTATGTCTAGGCCCATCCGTATGTGTGTGTCTGTGTGTGTGTGTCTTCATCCCAGGAGTCTGAAAAGCCATTTGTCTGCACCTCTGCAGCTCTCTTCATGTTGCTGAGGTTCCCACCTGCAGATGATCTTCATCTCTGACTGATGACGATTCTGTCATTGTAATTTGCACCTACATCCTGACACATAAGGGCTGCCGGTGCCTACGGACCTGGCCCACTTTTCACCGTGTTTGTTTGCTCTCACTTTTCAGTCACAGGCTGCACAGTGCTGTTGTGCAGCACGGGCCTCGGGAGTTTTCACTTGTGACGCTTTATTTAAAAAATGTCCTTCACTGCTTTAGTGTTTGCTGCTGCTGCTTTTTGATTTAGATTTTTTTTATGTTTCGGAAAAAATATAAAACATTTTTAGCTTTTTATGTTTCCGATCCAGTATGTTTTTTCTGAGATGGCATTTGTTAGTTCATATGGACTGAACATTCACAGCATCAGGAGGCATCTGCTTTTGTGGTGTATGCGCGTATGGGTACGTGGTCAATAATAATAGTAATAATAATAATACTAATAATAAAATATGTTCTTATGAAACCGTGGGCGATATTTGGAACATAAATGGCAGATCAGTCTTCCAGTTCTTTTATCGGTTTGTTTACTCCCCATACATGCTGTAATTAGTGTATGAAAACAAAAGATGCTGATGCAGGGGCACGTCATGCGCAGTTTTCCGGGCGACAGCCTTCATTGTTATTCTGCCGCCGGCGAGTCCACGTACAAGCGCTCTGCTTGTCTTGTCAGTCTTCTCAGCCTTGTCAGCCTTCACTCTTTCAGGACAATTATCTGGCCGCCCAGCCTGATTGAAATCCCGAGAACAAATTCATTCCAGCCGTCGTAGCACCGCACAGAGCACGGCCTGGAGCAAGTCCTATTTTCGTATTTTTACCAGATTGTAATTCAAGATTCATCAAGCTAAAACAGCTAATAGTAGAAAGCCTGCTTCCTCTGACATAAACGTCCTTGTTTCAGTTTGTCACACAGAAAAACAATGGTTGGTCATTGATTGACAACAACTGTCATAACAAATATGACTAGTACGTTATCTTGTAGACAGTGGCCATGTGGCCATGTGGTGCCATTGCATTATTATCTCTTCTTCCCCTAGAATTCTAAATCTCACTTAAAAATCTTGCCAATTCTCCATTGTTTCGACCGGTTTCGACTCGTAAACTCACTTTCTGCTTGAAAAAGAAAGTAGGGTTGTTTACCAAGAACATGCCGATTGTACATATCAACCCGGGACTACCCCTTTCATAAACGATCGGAGCTACGGTTGAAGGCTTGGCGAGTGCTGTGTCGGAGGAGACGATACTTCGCCTTTGTCACTGCTGGTCTCAGGCAGCTACGGCAGCGAACTCACAATACGAAGGGGGGACTGACATGAAAAAGAGTGGGTGTAATGACTAAATTGGGAGAAAATGGGATAAAATCAGAAACACATTTTTTTCAAAGAGGAGGGCCTGTTAATATCTCAAAGAAAAAACATGTCATATGCTTCCTCTGAGGTACACAAATTACATTTGGTTGTAGTGTTCTGTACCATATCTTCGGTAAAGGCTTTTTAAACATTAAGGTACATGTTTCTACCACTCAGGATGAACAACATCAACAGTGAATAGAATTTATGAAGGAGTATTATATTTTTATATGTGTTTTGTTGAGCATTTCAGCAGCACGCCAACCCCGAGTTAATTGATTCACCAGTTCAGTGGTGGTCCTGGCTCACTTGGTGCCCTAGGCGAGATCAGTCATACCCCCCCAAGCCCCAGGGAGGCCATGCAAAACAAGTACCCATGTTGTAACAAGGGGCAATAGGCACCCATTTTATTTGAATTTTAAATAGTAAAAATCCAAGATATATACAAATAACAAATTTAAATTGAACAATAAATACAAATAAATAGATAAAGAAAAATAGCATGCTTCTTGGTGCTGTCCAAGACAATAAATAAGAACACTGAAACATATTGCACACTAATGTAAAAATTGAAGGTGCACACAAATAAAACTAAATTGAACACACCTTTTCAATACTGGCTCAATGTGGTTGAAAGTTTAATATGCGCAAACCAGACTTAAGATAGCATGTTTTGCTGCTAGTTTAGCTGGACTATATGCATGTTAACTAGCTAGTAGGAAGCTCATAGTGATGCAGTATAGCGCTATTATTACCCACAAAAAGTTCACAAAAAATGTTCCTGATGATAGTCAAGAAATACGTTTTTTAGAGAAAGTTCAGCATCATTATAGCCAGTGTAATGTTAGCTAAATGCTTGAGCTACTAGCTAGTATTAACTTTAGTATAGCAATTGATGCAATACCTAGCTAGCACGATTATTTACGATTATTTAGTTCATGATGAGATGACATAGCACATACCTTTATCTTTGGCCCATTTCTCCTCTTCTTATTTTCTATTTTTTCTAAACTGAAATCCCGAGGCTTTGATCTTTTAATTTTGACAACGTATCTCAATGTGTGTGTGACAGCATTGTTTGTGTGACTAAACGATTGCCCATCAATGCCGGGTCAAGAGACTAAACCATTTCACCTTGGTGGTGTACAGACTTGGTGACTGCTTATGTCGCCTATGCCAGGAATTGCCACTGCACCAGTTACATTAAATATGGAACGCGTAAAAGTTGTTGTTTCGGTTGGCACACATTATTTATTCACAGCCTATTTTGGGTACGCACACTAAGGATATACATTTGAACCTCCATTAAAAGTTTAAATATGTGTATGTTATAGGATTCTAGTGAACCACCCACAGACTAACTGTAACCATTTAGGTGTACTTTTCCCCAGAGCGAGTATACCAGTTATTTGCACCCACCCATTTGATGCCCACGACGTGGTCGTCATGCTTTCCGTGGACTTCCCAGGCTGTCTTTTTCTGCCACTCACAACCCGGCCCGTGACATCATGTGGACACGGATGAAACACGTTGCGACACGTGAACTCAGATTGATTGTCAGCGGCAGGTTGGGTTTGCGCCATCCTGAGGCTGATTGAGAAGTGAGTGGAAGAACCCACAGACATAATCGATGAATTTAAGACCAAACACGTCAACGTACAACCTTTTTAACCCTAAGCACAGATACAGGACCAGCGAATTCTTCCCAAATCTGAGGCTTACCAATTAGGAAGAAAAGGCAGACCAGTGCTTAGGGGAAACAAAAAGCTACACCAACACATACAGGTCACAGGCCTCGAAAAAGGCAGATTCAGGAATTGTGGAGGTTGTCCAACAGAATTAGCTTCCCCAACTTGGTTTAAATGTGTGTCTTTTCACTTTCTTTATTTTCAACCAAACCAAAGCCCTTATTGAACAAATAAATGGATCCACTTAGAAAAAAAGACCTTGGCACGAGCCTGGCATTTGAAAGCAACCTCCGGGCACTCGAGGCAGAAACTGTGCTGCAGAAACACCGGGTCGGTCTCCTTCCCTGTGGAGAGGTCAGAGCAACAGCGGAATGTTCCAGCACCACAGAGCGACCATGGTGTGGGCAGATGGAACACATGAAAGGCGGGAAGGGGAGGGCGGCGAAAACCCAGCACCCCCGCCCACGCCCAAACTCCATCAAACGGCACAGCAGGCCAGAAGGACGGTGGCCCTAGAGCGACACAGAGCACGGCCGCACATGCCCAGTACGTCTCTTTGGGAAAACCTGTCCATTCCCATTACCCAATCACATTTTCCGATTTTTGTAAAAAAACAAAACTCTAGCCACCCCCGTGGGATGAACAAATTATACAGCATGGATCCTGCGTGGGTATTTTTGACCGGATGGTGCATTTTTCACATGGCTCCCACATACATTGAAAAGCCTCACATCTTTGACAAGGGCACGGTGTGGTGGGCGAATAAGGACTCAAACTTAGGCTCCTAGACACGATCACGTCACCATCTCTATATGCCTCTCCTGTATCGTAACAATTATCACTGCTTGAACCCAACACAGTGAGTCAATTGTTGTGTGTGTTTTTTCTTTATTAAATAGCTTGGAGGTAGGATTAATTGATTTCTCTGTTTCAGGATTACCTATTTAGGGTTAGGACATATATTGTTTTGAAAGAATAAATTGTTTTTGCTGTAGACCCAATCTCAGTAGAAGTTCTTTGGTTTGTGTTTCTGTACCAAACTGGAACCGCAGGCAGTTGTAGGTTAACATAGTGATGTTACCCTATTTTCACCCTATTATTATTACCCTATTTTCCTGTGTGTCATACAGCTGAGGTGCGTATTCCCTCCTGCCACAGGGGCAGCCACTGTATGTGACTCACTCGGCTCATATCATTCAGTATCTGTAGAATGGGTGTCAAAATTAATTAATTTCAGAGCTGATGGAAAATGACATCTGATCAGAGGGAAAATAATAATTTGTGCTTATCTTGAAATTAATTGTAGTATGAATTAAAAGTGAACAAAGTATTAGCCGGAGAAGAAGCACAATGCATCATGGACAGGTAGCTGCCAAAATAAAGGAAACACCAACATAGAGTTGGTTGGGCCACCAGCTTCAACGTGCCTTGGCATAGATTCTGCAAGTGTCTGGAACACAAGTGTCTAATGCAACACCACTTTTCCACAAGAAATTCCATCATTTGGTGTTTTGTTGATGGTGGTGGAAAATTCTTAGGTGCCAGAATCCAGAATCTCCTATGACTTTGTATATATTGGCATTTGCTTTGCCCTCTAAGGGGTTGAGTTGACCTAAATCATGCCAAAAGAGGCATCTCACATTATAGCAGGGCCACCAGAAACCTACATTTATTCAAGTTCTTCCTTAATTTTGCAGTTACCTGTATGTACACCCATTTAATATTTAAAGCTACCAGGCAAATGTCCTGCTTTTGCATTGACTACAATCACCACTGCAATAGAGACACCAAATCACACTCCAAGAGGCTGACTTCATGGTGTAATTCATAAGTGTTTCAGAAATCTGATCTTGCCATGCACTTTCATGGACATCTTTAAATAGGCTACTCTTAATGATTTCACTAAGCTGCTAATTGAATTGTGGTCTGAGTTTGACACCTGTTGACAGTTAACCATTAAGTCCTTTGAGGGACAAGCATGTTGCTGAAGGTGTGTTTGTGCTAAAACCAATGAGAAGGCACTGTTCAACAGCTGTGACTGCTGCACCGGCCTTTTGGCCTTCTGGTGGGGCAATGCCTGTACTGCCATTCACTGTCAAGGGAGTCACTTTCTGAGTGCGATGTGTGTTTGTGACCCAGAAAATAAGCAAGCCAGCCAGTGAATGAAAGTGTGTGAGTGAGCATGCGAGCAAGTGAGTAAGCCAAGTGTGTGTGAGAGAGTGTGTGAGTGAACAAGCAGGCGAGTGAGTGAATATGTGAGTGAATATGCGAGTGAGTGTGTCGGCAAGGGTGTGAGTGAGTGAGTGTGTGAGTGAGTAAATGAGTGTGTGAGTGAACAAGCAAGCGAGTGAGTGAGTGTGTGAGTGAGTGTGTGAGTGAGTCTGTCGGCAAGGGTGTGAGTGATTGTGCAAGTGAATAAATGTGTGTTTGAGTGAACATGCAAGCAAGTGGGGGAGTGAATGTGAGTGAGTGTGAGAGTGAGTAAGGGAGTGTGACTGAGTGTGTGAGGAATGCTACTGTTTAGAAGACTCTAGTCACGGCCTCCCAGGTGGTGTAGCAGTAAGAACATTCTACGCTGCCTACTGCGGCTCTGGCCGGGAGTGCCACTAGGGGGACGGAAATTGGCTGTCCACCCCAGGGAGGGGGGGTGGGAAGCCGATACGAGCTCGCTGCATACACTACCAGTCAAAAGTTTTAGAACACCCCCATTGTCAAGTTTTTACTGAAATTTAAGCAGTTCAAGTCCAATGAATAACCTGAAATGGTACAAAGGTAAGCGGTAAACTGCCAGAGGTATAAAAAAAAAAGTTTAGGTTACCAAAAACTGAAAAATAATGTACATTTTTTGCCATTGAGTGGTTTCCTACACCGTCAAAAGGCACCTGGAAGATCAGAAGACAAGTTTCTGAGAGTCAACAGCTTGCGCGATAGGCGGCTCACAGGACATCAGCTTCAAGCACAGTTTAACACTGGTCGAAGTAAGGAAGTCTCAGTTTCAACTGTGAAGAGAATACTTCGAGCTGCAGGTTTGACAGGTCGAGTGGCAGTAAGAGAGCCATTGCTAAGATGGCAAAATAAGAAAAAGAGGCTTGCCTGGGCTATGAAGCACCGTCAGTAGACTAATGAAGACTTGAAGAAGGTCTTATGGACCGATTCATCAATATTTGAAATCTTGACATTTTGAAAGGTTTATGTAGGCCGTCAAGTAGATGAAAGGATGGTTCCTCAGTGTGTGACACCAACTGTCAAACATGGAGGAGGAATTGTGATGGTCTGGGGCTCCTTTGCTGGATCCAGAGTCGGCGACTTGCACAGAGTGACTGTTAACCCACGTTAACCCATTACTTGTTCCCTGAAAAGGGCCTTTATTTATAACTCTGAAATGTACATAATTTTTCAGTTTTTGGTAACCTAAACATTTTTTCTTAACCTCTGGCAGTTTATTGCTTACCTTTGTACCATTTCAGGTTATTCACTGGACTTGAACTTCTTAAATTTCAGTAAAAGCTGGAAAATGGGGGTGTTCTAAAACTTTTGACCAGTAGTGTATATGAGTGGTCCTGTGTGTTACGGTGACCGTGGTGGGTGCCTGCTCAGAGGAGGCGGTACAGCGCCCACTACCAGTCTCAGCACCACGGCAGTGACCTCTCTCATACGAGGGTGGGGATAATTTACATAAAAATGTAACCCCACCAATAATTTCCCAAAAAATTGGCAATTAAAAATAGGGAGAAAAATGGGGAATAAAAGCATAAACAGAAAATATATTTTAAAACAAAGAAGACTAGTCACAGCAAGAAAAAAGCATAAAAGTTTATATTCAGTGCATACGCCTAGGGTCCCCAGACCAGGACTGTAATATGCTGACCTTTCTGGAAATGAGTGCTGTGATGTGCAATTCATTCCTGCTCAAGGCTGATGTCAGATATTCTTGTTTGTATCTTATTTTTCTCTCATTCCAAACTTTGGCCGTGGTTAACAAAACAGGGCTCAGCCTGTCTTTCGAGGCATGTATAAACATATGCACGTATCTACGCTGCAGCCTCTGGCAAACCCAGCAAGAGGTAAACAGCACAGCAAGGAACTACTCCCGTGACACAATATGAATCAAAATATAATGGACCTGCTTTTAAAATAGAAACCACTCAGTTCCAACCGGAAAGCTTCTAAATTCCCATTGTGCTGCATGTACAGTGACAACACATATACAGAACTTATATATATTATATTATATATATACAGTATATATATATATATATATTGTGGCAGCCCGATGGGCTGCACTAGGAAATGGCTGCCTGGCCTACAACACATGGGCGCCAGGAAACACTACATTTCCCAGCAAGCCACAGTCACACCTGAGCAAAGTCACGGCAATTGGACAAACGACCAGCTGAAAGCCATTTTGGAGGCCTATTTAAAGGGCTGAATCCCATTGTTCTGGGAAAGGAGTAGGAACGAGTTGTGAAAGGAGTTGCTGTGCGAGTTTGTTGAGTAAATACCTGTGAAGTCGTTGACCAGCCAGGATTTACAAAGAGAGTGTTGAAGTGTGTTTGTGTTGGAAATTGGATTGTTTTGGACTTGGACTACGGACTGGATTGCGGACTACGAACTGGATTTTGGACATTGGAACGGACTTGGACAACGAGATAAGGATTTGTGGACTTTGTTTGTATTCCCCTGAAGACCCCACCCTTTGTTTCGTGTTGCCCTTGTTCGTGTTAGTTTAATAAATTATCATTTTTGTTCATATTACTGCCTCCTCTGTGTTCTTACACTTGCCTACGCCCCCTGCAAGGTCCGTGCGTGTCGCCCAACCCTTGGGGACGCCACATATGGTGGAGAATGCGGGCAGAGGGCAGCACAGATAGGCAAGAGGAGGTAGTGCAGCAGGGTTTGTGTTTCGTTTGTGCAACGGACTCCACGATGGAAGAGATGCAGAGACTGAAGAGACGGGCAGCCATGGTGGAGGACCGATGGCGTGTCACCCTCCGTGAGGTCCAGCAGCTAAAGCAGAGTGCCCAGATTGAGCTGTGCAAGGCAAAGGTGGAGTTGAACACCTCAGAGGAGCGCCACCTGCTGGCAGTGATGAAGTTGCAAGAGGAGCACCACATGGACTCCCAGAGAGTGCTGGGAATCATGGGTGGGGAGCTGGAAAAGGAGAAGGCATCCCTTGGTGATGAGATGAGGTGTGTAGAGTCCCACAACTTGGCGCTCAAAGAGCAGGTGAGAAACCTAACCCAGAGGCTTGAGAATGAGCAGCGACAGTGTCTGGACATGCAGGAGTCCCAGGACCAGGCCACAGATGAGTATGCCAGGGCCTTGGGGGATGCACAGACCAGGCTCGCCCAGAAGGAGGCAGAGCTAAGGAAAGCAGCGGAGAACCATGCGTCCGAGGCGGAGCAACTCCGGTGCCGAGTGGAGCAGGAGAGCAGGGATACGCACCAGGTCGAGGCCAACGCCCTGCGGGAGCAGCTGGCCCAGCTGGAGACGAGCGTGGAGCAGGAAAAGGCCCAGAACCAGGAGCTACAGGCGGTCCAGGAGAAGGCCTTGAGGGGGGAATCCGAGAAGCACGGCCAACAGCTCAAGGAGCTCCGTGACCAGCTGGAGAAGAGCGTGGAGCAGGAAAAGGCCCAGAACCAGGAGTTACAGACCGAGCAGGAGAAGCTCCTGGCCCAGAGAGATGACGTCAGCTCCCAGCTGCAGGAGGTGAACCGCGCCAACAGCCGGCTCCTGGAGCAGCTGACTGAACGGGCCAAGAGAAGGACAAACTCCAGCAGGAGCTGGAGGCGACCAGGAAGACGGCGGACAAGTGCAAGGCCATGCTGGACGAGCTGGCCATCGACGTGGCGCAGGAGAAGTCGCGGCACAAGGAGGAGCTGAGCGACGCGCGGCTGCAGCACGAGAAGGAGGTGCTGGGCGTGCGGGCGCGCTACGAGAAGGAGCTGCGCGGCCTGCACGAGGACAAGAACCGCACCGAGGAGGAGATCCGCTCACAGCTCCGCGGGACGAGAAGGCCCGCACTGGGGAGCTGGAGAGCCTACAGCAGACGGTGGAGGAGCTGCAGGCTCAAATCCAGTCCATGGAGGGCACCAAGGGATGGTTTGAGCGCGGACTCAAAGAGGCGGAGGAGATGGCGGAGATAGAAGCCCAGCAGCGGGCCACAGAGAAATCCTTTCGCGAGGTTTTAAAAATCCAGACCGAGACTCTGCTGGATCTACAAGATCAACTGGAAGAGGTGAGTGAAGAACTCGAATCTGTAAAATGTGTTCCGGTCAGGAAAGATTTTGGCACCCAGGTGGAGATCTCGCAGCCAGTAGATCCAGCAGGAGACCATGACCAGACGTTGGAGTCGGCGCGGGATAGATGGTCCTCAGTCCCACTCAGCCTGCCGGATCTTGGAGGGGAACTGGAGGAGCAATTGGCAGAGGATGAGTTATGGTGGGACCATAGTGTTGAGGAAGGTCTCCTAATTATGGCCGAGGCCTGTTTGAGCACCCGACCCTCTCCTGACGTGGTAAGTCCATCTCCCTCACTAACCTTAAAAAGACAGAGAAGAATGGAGCACAGAAATTCTGGTCGGAAGAAAACGGGAAACGGAACCGGCAGATGATGGAATGGGATGACCCTAGGAACTGGCTAGGGAAGGGGGATTTTAAGGAAAATGTGGAAAATAAATCAAAGAATAAAAGTAACAGTGTTGTGAAGAGCATGTTTTCCCCAGTTACCCCACCGGACCCCCTGAAAGAAAAAGGGATGTGGAGGAAAAGGCTGAAGCATGGACACTGGATTCCGGAACGGCACAAAGTATACCGGAGGAGCCATGGGGGACTGGTGAAGACCAGAACAGGAGCGGTGACCGCTCCGTCCGTGGAGCCCAGAGCCGGTACACCCTTATGGCCAGTTGGGGGCAGACAAGGTGAGCGACTTTCGCCATTCACTAACGGCTTGCAGACGCGTTTTTCAGGCGAATGGAGATGGGATCTGGACGTTTGACCCGGGTGGAAAACTGCCTGAGTGGACCTGGAGAGGGGGACCCTCCTGGTGGCCGCTGGGAATAGGCCGCTCAGCCCTCCCGAGGTCAGAGCTGAGGAGGAGGGTGTGTGGCAGCCCGATGGGCTGCACTAGGAAATGGCTGCCTGGCCTACAACACATGGGCGCCAGGAAACACTACATTTCCCAGCAAGCCACAGTCACACCTGAGCAAAGTCACGGCAATTGGACAAACGACCAGCTGAAAGCCATTTTGGAGGCCTATTTAAAGGGCTGAATCCCATTGTTCTGGGAAAGGAGTAGGAACGAGTTGTGAAAGGAGTTGCTGTGCGAGTTTGTTGAGTAAATACCTGTGAAGTCGTTGACCAGCCAGGATTTACAAAGAGAGTGTTGAAGTGTGTTTGTGTTGGAAATTGGATTGTTTTGGACTTGGACTACGGACTGGATTGCGGACTACGAACTGGATTTTGGACATTGGAACGGACTTGGACAACGAGATAAGGATTTGTGGACTTTGTTTGTATTCCCCTGAAGACCCCACCCTTTGTTTCGTGTTGCCCTTGTTCGTGTTAGTTTAATAAATTATCATTTTTGTTCATATTACTGCCTCCTCTGTGTTCTTACACTTGCCTACGCCCCCTGCAAGGTCCGTGCGTGTCGCCCAACCCTTGGGGACGCCACAATATATATATATATATACTGTATATATGAGGGAGCAAATTAGTAGCCCTAATAGCAGAACTGTGCTCTTCCTCATTCACGCTTTGCTCTCCTGTCCCAGTGTTAAATGAATAGTTCCTAAGACAAACACCTGAGTGTCCTCGCCCATGTTTTGCCAGGCAGCTCATCTTGAGTTCCTTTAGGGCCGTTTGCAAGGCCGTGTTTTTGTTTTGTTTTCATCTGAGGTGATGCTGAGACAGACACCATACGCTGGGTGTGGAATATGGATGACTGAGGCATTACCAATGTGTGTGGAGGGGGTGGAGGGAGGCTATTGAAAGAGGAATCTTTGGCATACTGCAGAATCACATGATCGGTTGTTTATCTTGGCATGTGATTGGCTGTTTTCATATATATTTCAAAGAGTGTCTGTTGAAAGTATAACAACAGAAAGAATAAATACTGTATATACAAGAGGATAATGATACATTGTTTGTACAGAACTGGCAAATTGGACTATTTATTTATTCATTTATCTAGATTTTGGCTGCTGTGGCAAGCCATGGTTTCTCCTCGCTAGGGTTGTCTGTGGGGACAGTTGATGGCGGAACGGAACAGAACGGAACTCACAACCCCCTTCTGGAGACACCCTTACATGCTTCACAGCGAGTTTGTGCCAACCACCCTCCCCCCTCCCTCAGGAGCGGAGAGCCAGATGCCTCCCCCAAACGGCCAGGGCTGGTCTGGCAGAGACAGGTTTTGAACCACGTCCCTGATAGACAGCTCATACTCGTACAGGACCAGCCAAGATACGGGTGCGTTAGACCGCTACGCTATCCGCCCGCCCCACGATTGGACCTTTTTTGATCTTACTGAAGCTTACGCACCTAAAGATGATGTTTGTTCCTTTGATCAATTTTGGATTAGCAAAAGTGGCTCCCTCTGATTATGTTGTTGTTCGTAAGCATTCATGCTCCGCTAAGGGAGAACAGCATCACAGGAGCTGCACGCTGCAGCAAATCCACTTCAAGGTTCGCCTGAATCAAAAACGTTGCTCAGTATGAGCAGATGCGTGACCCTGCTGCGAAGCCAGCAAACATCACCAATATCCTGTTCAAAAACAAGCAGACAAAGCGCAATTTTATCTTGTCTCATTAACGCATCGTAATCGGGCAGAGGTGCTATTGCAGTGATCACTAAATTCTGTCTGAAAATAAGCAGACAGAACTGAATTTTAGCTTCTCCCATTTACCCCATCATATTCAGGGGGCTCCAGCCTCCAGCAACATACTCATTATCTTGTATCTGTGAAATCTCCATCCACTTTATCACCCATTCATAATACAATTGATTTAACTGTTACTCGTTCCAGTGCCAGTCTCACGGGGTAAATTGAGAGGGTACTTTGTAATGTGTAATAAAATCTCATGAAGCTAAATAAAGCGATGCCTAGGTGTGATCTGCATTGCATCTGCACAGATTGACTGATCTTGTACAGGTAATTGACAAAATAAATGAAACACTGCAGTAAATTAAGGGTTCTGTCAGCTCTGTTATGGTGTGGGGCGCATTTTCCTGGCATGGTTTAGGTCCACTCCTTAGAAAGCAAAGCAATCGGCAATAAATACACAGTTGTTCTGAGTGATCACCTTCAGAATTTCTATCCTGATGGGAGTGGTCTCTTCCAGGATGACAATGCTCCCATCCACAGAGCACGGGTATCACTGAATGGGTTGATGAGCATGAAAATTATATAAACCATATATAGCACGAAAATTATAAAAAACATATATAATGGCCATGGATATCTCAGTCACCAGATCTTAATTGAACACTTATGGGAGATACTGGAGCAGTGTCTGAGACAGCATTTCCCACCACCCTCAACAAAGCACCAAATGATGAGAATTTCTTGTCGTAGAATGGTGTTGCATCCCTGCAATAGAGTTCCAGACACTTGTAGAATCTATGCCAAGGTGCATTGAAGCTGTTCTGGCAGCTCATGGTGGTCCAATTAAGGCCCTATTAAGACACTTTATGTTGGTGTTTCCTTTAATTGGATCAGCTTATTATACAGGGTCGGACAGACGTTTCCAGCACGGACATCTGTGCATCCGTGCAGTTTAAGGGATCTTTATAGTACACGGATCAGCAAATCAGATGGGCTGCCCAGATGCATGCAGATGCAATGCAGATCCAACGTACACAAGCTTGACCTATGACCTATGAATCATCCTTTCTTCATTTACACTCACGGCTGGGCAGATGGCCCAGAATGACTATTAACCATTTTGGCTCACCCTTTCTGTAAAACACCCGCTAAGCTTGTTTTTCCCCCAATAGGAATGGTGCATCTTTTATTACCTTTTATATATTTTTTATTTACTTATTTAATTTAGTTTAAGGGGACAATTCACAGGAATCAACATATCAGCAGTTGCCTTAATGCACCATCTGCATCTGTGACCCCCTTGGCAGGTGAACATGGGGGAAAAAAGTGAAAATACAATTTAAAAATGTGGGTGTGGGCCTCTCGGCCAGACAGAGCGCTACAACCAGGAGCTGGGGAAGGGACTGTGCTGTCTGGCTGAACAAACTCCGGCTACCTGGTCACGCTCCCTGCCTTGGGTGGAGTACGCTCACAATTCCCTTCCCGTTTCCTCTACCGGAATCTCTCCATTCCACTGTTGTCTGGGATACCAACCTCCTCTGTTCCCGGAGGAGGAGAAGGAGGTGGAGGTGCCGCCTGCCAAGGCCCTCATCTCAAGAGCCTGAAGTACATGGCGGAGAATATGTGTCACCCTACTTCGCCACGTCTCGACCATGAAGAGCCAGGCCGACCGCCACCGTTGTCCGGCCCCTCGCTACAGGGTCGGCCAGAAGGTCTGGCTCTCTGCTAAAAACATTCCCATGCGAGTCTCTTGCAAGAAGTTATCCCCCAGATTTATTGGTCCCTACCCCATCGTTCGTGTTATCACCCCCTCGGCCATACAGTTGCGCCTCCCTCCTCCCCTACGCCGCATCCATCCTGTGTTTCATGTTTCTCGTCTTAAACTTAAATGTTGTGTCTTGTTTTAGCCCTCTTGTCCACACCCCACCTCCCCCCCAGCTCATCGAAGGGGGCCCAGTCTACACCGTTCGCCGCCTGCTGGATGTCCGATGCAGGGGCCGTGGTCGCCAATTCTTGGTGGATTGGGAGGGGTACGGTCCCGAGGAACGCAGTTGGGTGCCCGAGAGACATATCGTCGACCCCTCCCTGATCCTGGAATTCCTGCGTCGTCATCCGGTGCAGGTTGGTGATCCGCCAGGTGGCATCCCTGAGGGGGGGTACTGTCACGTCTCGTGTTCGTTTTCCCCGTAATTAGGTGTTTTAGTTTATTCCATGTTTCCCTGATTGTCCGGTCCGTGTTTTCATTTTCGCTTACCTGTTTCCAGTCTCGTCATTGTATTATCGTTTTCACCTGTTCCTCATGTGTCTGATTGCAGTTAACTGCATTCATGTTAATTCCTGATTGTTTCTCGTTATGTCTGATGTATATAAGCTGTGCGTTTTTCCCATGTTCGTTGCCAAATTGTCTTGTGCTTTGCTTATGCCTACACAACTTTCCAGTGGTTTCTTTGTTTACCCGTGTTTTGTGTGTTCGTATTCGTGTTCGTGTTCGTGTTCGTGTTCGTGTTCGTGTTCGTGTTCGTGTTCATGCTTCCGTGTTCATTTCTGTCTCAGTCTCATTCCCAATCCACCTGTTCGTGCTCCTCGTGGTTCCAGCCCTGCTCCTCTCTGTGTTCCCCGGACTGATTTCCTCATACCGACCTCCGCCTGCCCATTGACCACGTCTTGCCAGCCTGTGACACAGTTGGACCTGGAAACAAACTTTGCCTGTCCTCGACTACTCTCAATTGCTTGGTTTGCCCCTGCTTGAACTTTGCCTGTCCCCGACAAGGTCCTGTGTTGCTTTGACTGCTCCCGTATAAATTGCCTGTCTTTGCAATAAAGAAGAGTATTGCATTCTTGGGTCCGCGCCTGGTTTTCCTACTCCGTTCCTGACACATACAGGTAACTGCCAAAATAAAGGCAATGCTTGAGTAAATGAGGGATCATTTAAATGGGTGCAGTCAGTGCTTAATTTGTAAAATAAGAGATGCCGGGGCTCAACTCGCCCCCCCCCCGCGGAGGAAAACTTTTTCTACCTCTGTGTCGCTGCCTTTCTGCATTCTATTTACATTTGTAATGTTCACTGGACGTAACGTTGTTTAATACCAGTTTAAAATATGCTTTGTTGTCACACTTTAGATATTTATGAGCCCGGGGCTCTGATTCTGAATAAGACATTTGCCGCAAAATCGGATTCTTGGCATTTGCCGGGGCTGTGCCCCAGCTAGCCCCGGTACAAATTAAGCACTGGGTGCAGTACTGCGAGTGACCATTGGGAGGTACCACAGCCAGTACTTGCAGATCCCAGGCCAGGGTCGTTTGCATTCCCCCCGGCCCCGGATTACCAAAGTGTTGCCTTTATTTTGGCAGTTACTTGTACATCATATGAGGGGTTCGGTGGGGAGAGGGTACAGTCAGACGCGTCTGATGTTATGACAACAGCATTTACACTACCGTTCAAAAGTTTGGGGTCACCTTCCATCTGGACTATGGCTAATTGGGCACTCCTTCATTGTTCAGTAAGATAACGACCCGAAACACAACTTGAAGTTGTGCAAGAACTATCTGGTGAAGGAGGAATGTGAACAACAACTCAAACTAAAGACCTGGCCTGCCCAGTGTCCAGACCTCAATCCCATAGAACTTGTATGGGACAAACTGGAAAGGAAGAGTCAAAGCAAAGCAACCCACAAGTTTCTCTGGGAATTGCTGCAGGATAGCTGGGAAAACATGTCGGGTGATTTCCTGCTAAAACTTATTAACCGAATGGCCACTGTTTGTGAGGCTATTCTCACGCCAAAGGGTGACTATTTTGAGGAATCCAAGATTCAATTTTCAATATAATTTTCTTGAACATTTCTTTGATGTTCATTTTGTTCATTGTTACATGTGTTTTTTGTCATTTTAAAGTATTTACAGAAATGTATACGGTGTAAAGCATTGTCAATTATGAGATAAAAATAGTTTCCAGCAGGTGACCCCAAACTTTTGGACGGTAGTGTAGTTACAATCATATACGGCTGTACTGCCAATTAGGCAGGTTGGGATGTAACAGCCTACAGAGTGAGTCAGCACATTGACGCTGGCCTTACAGCGCAAAGCCCATAAGAACAACAAAAACATATTTATCTTTGTTCTTTCATTCCCAGAACATTTAAACAGTAGCCAAATTACACACCCATGCTTTCTCCAAGCCTTTCCTGATATGAATGAAGTCTGATATGAATTATTTGTATTACAATTGATTGTCTGATAGAAGTATTTGACTGAATTTGTCTTTGATTTTGACTGCACCAGGCATGCAAAAGGTGTGGAAAGTGAAATAAATGAATGAAAGGGACTTCGAGGATCAAGATGGGGGGGAGGGGGTGAAAATATATGTACGAGTTAGATGTATCATCTGCTGTGAAAAATATATTGAGGTTTGACAGATTGTCTGCAGAAAAATAAATGTTATATATAGTGGCAGCCCAAGGGGCTGCCCAAGGAAATGGCTACCTGGCCTCCAACACATGGGAGCCAGAAAACTACATTTCCCAGCAGGGCGCAGTCCAACACCTGAAAGAAGTTGAGTGTTTGGGACTAACGAACAGGCCATTTGGAGGCCTATTTAAAGGACTCGTTCATGCCACACTTGGAAGGAGTAGGAAAGTGTGGGATTTTCCAGGATTTGGAGAGATTACTGGACTGGATTACGGAACTGACCTGGATTTGGAATTGGATTTTGGACAACAACGACGAGTAGGATTTTGGGCTTTGTGTGTTGGATTCCCCGAATACCCCGACCTTTGTTTTGTGTGTTTTTGTCAAGAGTATTTCTTTAATAAATTATTGTTTTGTTTATAATATTGCCTCCTCCTGGTTATTTACCCTGCCTACGACCTCTGCAAAGGTCCGTGAGTGTCGCCCAACCCCTAGGGACACCACAATATACTGTGTGTGTGTGTATATATATATATATATAATTATAATTGAAATTATTAAAAAAATTCAACCCTACGTCACTGAACATCTCTGTTAACGATTTGCTTCTACTGGGGAAATTTTGCTATTTTGTCATTAAAATAATCAATTAGTTATACCACACCCATCGGTCTGTTGTGAAAACCATTTGTTGGATCAGAAGCGGGTGATTATTGTTGCTAATGGAGAGAGATATGAACAGTGTGATGAATGGTGCCTATTACACATCATCAACCCCCTGTTTCTCCAAACTGGACCCAACACAGTATGGCGACTCTGCGAAACAGTGTCTTTGAGAATCAGGCTGCAAAGACGGTTCCCTCTTTAATATCTGACACATTGGGTACTTTGTCTTATTAGCATTATCGTAGGTGTTTTATTATCGTGTCAGTCTAGAAACAGCATTCGACATTTAGGCAGCAGCATCACCCAGGGTTTATGCAAAAAAGATGTAAATGCGAGAACGCAAAAACAAAACAAAAAAAAGAATTGCATATTTCAAAGCCTAGGATAGGGTAGGGCGGTGCATCATTTGCTTTAGTGTTGCTCTATGGAGGAGAGGGTTTTAGCCTGCGGGATTGTCTTGCGCACCAGCAAGTGCCCTTGGTAATTGTACCCCTGCAGTCTGCAGAGCGAAAATAAGCAGCGGCTGGCAGCACACACTTCAGAAGGAGAGCTTGTGCTAGTCTACGTTCTCTCGGAATGACAGAGGAAGGTGTAGCAACGAATATTTGTATAAATACAAATGGCAGTTCCAAAAATTTGAAAAGAAGAAAAAAAATCAGGTATAAAAACTGATACTGAAAAAAAATAAGAAATACATATCAGACCTACCTTGGCCCAGTTCACAATCCAAAGGTGAGAACAAAGTGTACTGGCCCAGGTGTTTCAGATGTTCTATTCTGGGCAAGCGGCAAGCCACCTCCTGATGCTGTCTGAGGGGGGTAGCAAACCAGTTTGACACTAAAATGCCCAAACGATCACACACTCACTCCCAGTAGCTCTTATCACTTTGCCTTTCATTACCACTTCATTACTACTTGAGTCTACACCTGCCCCCCAACCCTACTGCCTAATCTGACAAATCAGGAAGGAGAACACAGATACATGTATCATGGTCTCTGTTGGACTTGGGAGATATAACTAGCCTCGCTTAAAGAGCTCTTTTGCAGAAAGACCTCAGAGAACCTTCTGCACCCCTTCTGCCTCCGATCAGGATTGCCCTGAACCCCCCAGCCCATTCCATTTGAATGTACCCCCAGGCTGCCCCCCGGTCCTCCATTTATAGGACTCTCCGAATCCATCCCGCTTTAATCTCCTAAAGATCGGGCGGATAAAGAGAGGTGACCCTCCCTGATTAAACTTAGCTGGTCCTTGAACACTCTTCTAAATTGGATACATTGTGCCCCGGAATGGGTGCCCCGAAGCAGAGAAAAGATAAGATTGTTGCGGTCCTGGATTAACCTGTGCTGAAGAATTGGCTGGAGAAGGTGTCAGGAGGGAGGAAAATACCCTTTGTGGAATGCTGCTTGCCCCAGCCAGTCACCTTTGAGGCAGTCTGCTATAGATTGCATGATATAATGGCTCCAGGTTTGTGCCTCGACAGCTCAGAAGACTGGGGTTTCACACAGTTTTTATTAGAACAAAACACAGACACACACACACACACACAAACACATGGACACATGCATACACACACACACACACAAACACACGGACACACACATATGCACACACACAAGTGGTTTGATGAGACTGTGGAGGATGTGTACAAATCATACTCAGTTATTTGCTGTTAAGAGATGATTTTGTAGAAATCAGCCAAGTCTTGAAGAAGGCCTTCAGTAACAAGATGATAAGATATTTGCACAAAGGAGATTTGGTGTACATGATCTATTTATATTATGACATTACTCTGAACGGATACACATGTATTTAATTTTCATGAAAAGTAGCATGTGGTAACATATCTTTTTCTTTTTCTTGACCACCTGCTTTGGATATGACTCATCCATAAAATACACATTGAGCAGGAAGTGACATTTGGCACCATGATGAAAGATGGCGAATTATTCTATTTTTATTTTTTTTTACATAAGGAGAAGATTGGCAAGCGGGTGCTCTGGCTGTTCAAACAGCACACTGTCAGATCGACTTGTACAACACACCTTGAAATGTCATTGCATGTAGGAAAGATTGAGGGGGAAAAGCCACTTTTAAAAGCAACACATTACATAAGGGGGGAGGGGTCGCATTTATTAAGTATGCCCGTAGGTGCCTGATTTTAAAGGCCGTAAATCCACCAGCCTCTATACGCACATTCCAAGACCTCTCACTCTCCAGATACAGGCTACAGGCTCTGCCCCCCACCCCTTCCGTTTATGTTTTCATTTGGATGAGCTGGCCTAATTATTTCCAAGCTCTCTGGGCAAGAGGTGATCAATGGTTTCTGTAATTTGGCTGGCAAAGCATTTGAGCTTTTCTGAAAGGGAGCTGCTGAAAGTCATACAGTAGCCTACATATGCAGTTTTAAAAAGTGCATAAATATGAATATTGTTGGGTTGGGGTTGGGGGGCAGCTTACAAGCAACTCTTATAAAAGTTATCTGGTTTTTGCTTAGAATTTCAATCAGAATTTTGCAAGGTGGAGGGACGGCAGAGGCACCCTGAAGTACCCTGAAGGTACCCTGGCACAGGTACAACACAGGTAGGCACAGATACCCTGAAGTGGGTTCGATTTGATCTGTTCCTGGCCCAAAGAATAGTCAGCTTCTTATTTTCCAAAGTGGAAGGTTCCAGGTTGTCGAGCAATGCGCAATGTCCAAATTACAATCCTTTTGCTTGTCAGTGAGCATGTTCCCGTATCTGAACTTTGGATCACTGTACAAAACTTAAAAATATCCTACACATTAATAAAATATGTAACATTAATAAAAAAGCTCTACATTAGAAGGTTAAGGAAGCAGCAATACATCCATTTATTTACATACAAATTCACAAAATGCTGTCAATGCATTTTATATAAAACTTCAAATGAACATGAATGTCCCCTCATTTGATGTAAGATATATTTTAAGTTTAATGGTGAGACCAGGTAATTTGGTAATTTGGCTGTGTGTCTAGGTCGTTTGGCTTTAATGCTCACCTGCTTGTATGAGAGCTTGTCAGTTGGTGCCCTTGTATTTAACCAGCAGCCCTGGAACAAAATGAGCATTGTCTGAGACATTGTCTCAGATGTCTCAACCGCAATCTCTGGAGAGGCCTCCTCTGCTGTTAGGCAGTTCAGCCGAGCAATTAACCACCACAATTAACCGGCCAATTAACCACCTCAGTCCAAAACGGTCTTTTCTCTGAACCCTTCCAATGCTCTGAGAATGACTGTGGGAGAAGAGAGAGCTGGGCAAATGCTTAGATTGAGATCTTCCAAGACTGGGGTCGATCAGCACTGTGATAGGCTAATGAACAACGCAACTGAATGCTTTCCAAGTTGTTCGCATACTGCCAAACAGACTGTTATGCATCTGGTCCTTGCATGGGGGCGGATTACCTTGGTGACACAGGCGGACCCGAGCGGGCTGAAATTCTTCCTGTGGCGGTCAGCAGTTCAGCTGTCCTAGAGCACAGCCAAAGACAAGTGGAAGCATGCCTTCTGCTGCACTTGGAAATAAATTCTGAAATGAGCCTCATAATCCTTGGTGCTTGAAATTCAGCTTGCATCCTGTGGGAGAAGCCAGCAAGTGCTGAGAGATTAAAGTCCGGATTAGTCTTTGGCAGATTGTAGTTAGCATGTTTAAAACCTGTGTATGGTGCCTGACAGTGATGTGTGAACACGTCATGTTTGGCTTATCTCAGCTGTTCTTTTCAAATTCCCCCATAATTAACTTTCCCTTGTCCCTGCACGGCACTACTTGTCTCTAGACTTTGGAATGTCATTAAGCCAATCTACTCCAATTAACCAAGTGAGCAACCGTTTAACATTTATTTATTCATTTATTTTTATATATTTACTGTATATATATTCATATATTCTCCAAAGGCCTTGCATGGTCAGATGAGAAATAAACACGTAGATCACTGTACAACTACTCGTTCACAAGGTAGATCAAGCAAATCACTCATGCAAGCCAAGAAGTAATTGTAATCACACAGTAACATTAATCTGTTAGAGTGAAAATCAATAACCCTTTGTTGATTCGCATTGTGTGATCTGGTAGCTCCTCAATGTCATGGCAGAAAAATGAAAAATACACATGTGGAAGGCGTTGGTCTCGGCAGCTAATCAGGGAGATTGGCGGCCACGCCTACTGGCAGAGCAGCCAACGCACACACCGGTCCTGTGTCTACTAATCACATCGGTGTGCTTTAAAACTGCTCTGTTCTCTTCAGTAGGTGGCTGGAACCCGAAAGGAGAAGGGGGAGAGACCGACGAGAGAAACAAAAGTGAAAGTAATCCGAAAGAAAGAATGGGAACTGCAAAGTTTCAGTTTAAATGAAATTAAGTGTGTTTGTGTTTCCTCTTATTGTTTTGTATCCCGAACCCGTAAGGGCGACGGACGGATTTGATTTAGTTTGTTATCTTAAAACTCCCGGTCTCCGTCTCTGCACATGTCGGTGCACAGAGAACTTATCAGGGTGATGAATAAAAATCCGGTCCCTGGACCATAGAATCCACTACGTCTCCAGACTGCTCTGTTCCCGTCCAGGGATTGTCGCGTGGCGTGTGACAACACATTAAACACATTGTTTGACCAACAAAAAGATGAATGGATTGGTGTTTTGAATGAGTGCAGAAGTACAGGTGATTTGGGGGGTATTTGAAGGAGCTCTGAAGGTCGTGTAGATAATGTAGGGAGTATTACAACCTTTGTTTGCTCTGCTATCAGATCGTTATTGTCATATTCAAAGAGAAGTATTAGCCTATGCGTTACACAATGTACATATCAACACAGTCAGGATTCTTTCTTCGGCCTCTTTGAAATTGAAACACCAACCTTCACCAACGTCTTGAGATGTCTTTTGAGATAGAGGCAGTGATGTCATGTAAAAGGTATGGGACCACAACAGTACTCACCTGAGTAGGAACAGACCTCTTTCCATTTTCTTAATATGGTGACAGACACATTTACCTTCTCAATGGCCACACGTGGTCACTGAAAAATAAATGTGCTCTGTTGAAAAGCTGTCTAACAACAGCTGGTACCCTGTGCACAGAAGCAAATACAGACAAAGATAAAGCCCCAGTGCAAGGGGCAATATTTGGCAAGGTTGTGGAAAATATACTGAAAGATAATTGTTTTTGGGTTTTTTAATGTGGCCTTCAGCTAAAGTATCATTCTCAGTGCAGTGATGCACCCCAAGGTCTAGAATTGAATCCTGACCATGGCAGTACTGACTGCGGCTGGCAGCTGTGCGGGGCGGCGGATAATTGGCCTCAGTGTCGCCCAGGGAAGAAGGTTCTGGTCGGCGGGGTTCTCCCCACACCGTGGCACTGGTCGATCGGGTGCCTGCGTGCTGAATGTGCAGTAATGAGGGCCTCAGCTCCACGGGTGGACTGTGGAGCACTGAGAACTGGTGGCTGGGCACGGGCACATGTAAATACCTGTGAAGTAAATGTGACAGTGTGTGTGGTATACATGTGGGAATGTGTGGTATATACGTGTGGGAATGTGTGGCATATGGAAAGACGTGTATATGTGTGGTATTGAAATGCTCAGATGTTCTGTGGACCTGTGGATGCAGTTCTGTTATGTAACGGATTGCAGCAGGTGGGCCCTGACATATGACTCACCTTTTTATGAACAAGTAACAGGTTATTTGAATGGAGAGACTGCCTCCATCTCTCTTTCTCTCTCTCTCTACCTCTCTCTCTCTCTTTCTCTCTCAGAATGTACGTTATACATTTTGTCTGCATCATGTATTGATTTAGAGCCAGTTCCCTGTTTATGTCTCACCCATCTTATATCAGTATTTGGCGAGGAAATGGAAGGCTAGAACCTGTGTTTTTGTTGGAGGTCAGAGCAGCTATTTCCTTGATCAGTGAAATCACCAGGCCTTGAGGAATTGCCTGCAGCAAGTTTTATTAGACAAGCAGGAATAAAAACAAGTGATCTATTTCTCTAGATCACTCTAGATTCTAGTCCTTTGAATAAGTCCCTGGAACAATGAATATGGCAAATATTCCTGTCATCCTCAGAAAAGACTGCGGCAGAGTTTCTGATTGGCCCATAAAGGCCCTATAACTGCAGGCAGCCGCCTACAGTCACACAGGTTTGCTCCTTACTTTGTGATCTGGGTAGTAAAATACACTTTTCATGCTGGTACCTGCATGAAAATCCGAATTTTCAATTAATGTTACCAACCAAAAATGTACAATCACACAAAATATATATTTTTTCTTAATATTGGTGAAAATTTATTTTTACATTTGTCGATAACCTGCAGGAGTTGGGCACACCTGAGCATAGCCGTTTACCTATAGGCACGTAGTTAGGAGCTATGAGGTGCTTATTCTCAGATGGTAAGCCCGCGGCTTTAAATTTGTTGAATAAAGACTGATAGCGTTCGATTTTCACTTCAGGATTAATGAAGTACTTTCCATTTGCTGGCTGTTAGAGCACTCACCTCTAAGAGATTGTGATTGGTCATATTAAATCATTTAACAGAGGGGTGAGGGCAACAGGGCTCCTCCCTGCAGGAAGATGGGTGGGGCTTATCACCCAACACAGTGCTTTTTACTGCCAGGCGTTATATCTGCAAGAGTTGGTAAAAAAAAGGTCTGGCTTGCTAGGCTAAGGTAGCAGTAACCCAAGGAACTCTTGCTATCTTGAGCTACCTTACGCCAGCAGTCATAGCTGGCTGATGACAATGCCCAAATTCAAACTAGCCATGCCCGGACTGTAGGGTTCACCCTGTGCTGACTGGACCACATCCCTGAGCTTTTAACACCAGTGTGTGCCAAAAAAGGCTATCGATCAAGCATAATGGGGTTGACCTGTATATCTTTGAGCAAAAAGCTACAATCTGAATAAATGGGCAGATCTCTCAGCCTTCCTGTTTGTGCAGTGAGGAAACAGACAGGAGATGAGCCCATGCTCGCCGCTGTCATTTTCTACCTGAGCCATAGAACCTAGAGCCATGCACATCAGATACACCCACACATGTATTGTGGAGACAGCAGCCATACTAACCCAGCAGCCTTTGTGTGTCAAACAGCTGAAGCGAAGTGAGGCTGAGCTTGGAGAGTGCTTGGATGGGAGATCTCCTGGGAAAGGCAGATTGCTGCCAGAAAGAGGTGTCAGTATCGACAGGTCAGAGGCTGAGTCTTCCCCTGAGGACCAAGGACAATCCAGTCCAGTGCAGTAAGGGAGGCACTCTGCTGCCCGTCCTCTGGAGGAGAAGTTAAACCAAGGAACCGACTCGCTGCCTGTGGTTAAAGATTAACAATCTCAGGGCTTTGTGAAAGAGTAGGGGGTATTAACCTTAGTCCTGGCTGCCTACCCCTGACCACAGATCCCCATTACATTTGACTGGCTCTACGATCTCTTGCATTCCAGACCCACTTTGTTTCCCCAGCCCTTCACTGCAAAGGATAATTGAGTTCTGAGTGGACCTTTGTGGTTAAGCTAGGGTTTATACTGAAGAACAGCAGCCATTCCTCCATTACTGGAGGACACTTTGACTTTACAGGCCACCCCCATTCCTACGGCTCGTGTGTGTGTGACACTTCATTTTGATGGTACTGCAGACAATTTCTGTTCATCCAGCCTGATTATACTGTATGCACTAGATAACAGTGTCTACTAAATAATAATGTGTATTAATAAGTGGTGTTAACTTGAAGGGGGGAAAATGGCGAATGAATTGTGCGTAATGCAGATGATGCTTTATTCAGTGTGCTCAAGCTCAGACAGTTCCACCCTGATCCTCCCTGATGTGTAGTATTCACTTTTTTGGAGTAGAAATCTAACCTCAATAAATAAGAAACTAGGGACTCCCGAGTGAGTTGGTCAGTAAAGGTGCCCGCCATGAGTGCAGGCTAAGTAGCAGTAGTCGAAGGTTCGAGCCTCGTCCTTGGGTCTTAGCCAACTATGACAAGAGTCTGGACCGGCGGGACACAGCTGGGTGGGTTGAAGTTAGTCAGGGATCCTCAGGTTGCCACAATTAGTTCCTCCCAATGACACAACAGGCGCCCACAGACCGCCATTTTTGGTCAGTGAGAGACACGCCTCTCCTCCAATAGCCAGGTCTCTCCTGTAATGCTAGGAGGTGCTAGCTCTCTCCTGTAGCATTGAGTGAACTGACTGTAAGGTGTAAGAGAGTCACTGGCTTGCAGGCAGTGCTTGTGCTGCACATGTGCAGGTGCAGGTGTCATAGTGGTAACACAACTGCACAATTTCAGTTTCCGAAACAGGCTTCTGAAGAAAAAATAAAATAAAAGAAATTATGCCAATAGGTTACCATGGTAACACTGCACCTCGTTACACTGAGCCATTCCTTTTGGATGCCTTGCATACGCTGGAGTGCACAGGACCCCCCTCTGAGTTCACAGCAGTGTAGCACCAATTATAAACATGCACCATACTCTTTTGAAGGAGGACATGAAGAGAGATGGACCACACTCCCACTGTCAATCATTCATCAAATTAATCCAATATCATTCATCATTTGTCTGCCCTTTATCTGTGATTTTCACTCTGAAAATAAACGTTAAAGAGAAGCTTAATCACCAATAAGCCAAAAGTATTTATGCAGAGAAGGAGCGTGAAGTGACACGAGGTATCCACGGAGAGAGGTGGATGGGCCCTAAAATAAATATAAATATAAAATGCTAATTGTGGGACATACAGGTGTGTTTGCCTGGATCTACAAAACATCTCACTCAATATGAGTCTGAATTTTACAAGACATTTACTCTGGTTAATCTCTAATGGAGCAACTTGACAGATATCTGCATATATATAGCAAGGGAGATCTTTAATGGCATTAAGACATGGGCCTATGTCATAAGGTTTCATAAACCTGTTTCCAGCCTGAAAGGTTCTCAGTTTGAGATTCAGGTGATCTATTTAATGGAAGCATATTTAAATTCTTTGAACAAATTCACTTAAAATATATTTTAAAAATAAAAACCCATCCCTCCATCATGTCAAAATAGGCACACCCAAAAAATGTACAGTACCAGTCAAAGGTTTCGACACACCTTCCATCTGGATTACATCCAATTGGGCACTCCTTCATTCTTCAGCAAGATAACGACCTGAAACACACCTTGAAGTTGTGCAAGAACTATCTGGTGAAGGAGGAACGTGAACGACAACTCAAACTAAAGACCTAGCCTGCCCAGTGTCCAGACCTCAATCCTATAGAACTTGTATGGGACAAAATGGAAAGGAAGAGTCAAAGCAAAGCAACCCACAAGTTTCTCTGGGAATTGCTGCAGGATAGTTGGGAAAACATGTCGGGTGATATCCTGCTAAAACTTATATTTACAGAAACATATACGGTGTAAAACATTGTCAATTATGAGATAAACCTAGTTTCCAGCAGGTGTGTCCAAACTTTTGACTGGTACTGTATACCCAAATTTTATGCCACATTATATAAAAACAAGAGAGGACCATCTGAAGAGTAATCTGGAGCTTCACTTGGAATGATCATAACTGCTTCACCTTCTTTCTGTATATATCTGTATGCAACAGAATGCTGGAGTGTGTTTTGGTCACCAAATGATTATTAAAAAATATATATGTATTTCTCTAATGTGATTAATATGCCTGTTTGATGTAAATCCTCCAGTTCACATACTGGAAATATTATCTCCATTCCAAGACATACTTAAAGATATATGTCAAGCCCTTCTTGTGCAGGCTAGGAATAGAGCATTCGAGCAGAGGAGATTGGAATGAATCCCCCACTGATATGATATGGCAGTCCATTCCGTATGACCTCGTAAAGTTAGAAATGCTTAGATTTGTGCTAAAGGGCAAAGTCCAGAAATTTACAACGTTCTCAAGTAGACCATGGAAGAATGGACCTTAATAACATGTATTGGCTCTACAACTGTCAATGTATGTATGTCCTCAATATCATGGCTACATGTATGCACTTAAGACTTTGGTGTCATGGTGTAATTCAGAATATGTGTGTCAAAGAAAGAAAATATAGGCTGCAAATATGTTTACATGGCTCAGTACAGACCTTGGAGAAAAACTGTTCTACAAGTGATCCAGCTGTGTCTTCAGATTTCTTTCTTCAATTTGCTTCCTGTGAAATCATATTTTGTTGTTAGCTGTTCTTTCTCTTTTGGTTGCTTAAAAAAAAAAAAAATCCTGTTCCGTTAAATGTGTGTGTGGAGTGTGACCATCTCCTGTTCCTGATACATGTGTTTGTAATCTGTGTTCCTGGATTTCCGTCACTGAAAATCCAGGACGGAAATCTGTTTTTGTTTTGTACAAAAAATGCTTCCCGGCCCTGGTTGGTCCTCGATGCTGCGGGCTGAACTCAGATAGAACCAGGAGACCAGCCGATACTGCCGCACACAGCTTGCATACCTGCCAAAATGAAGCAAATAAAATAACACGTTTTAATAAATGCCTCAGCTGTGTGGAAAAATAATGAGATTGCACAACAATGGCTTCACCATCACATTTAAAATGAGGTTTTGACTCATAGATAATTTTGTGCAGCTAGTCTGTGTCTTTTACTAACTCCATACGGAACTAATCAACCAACCAGTACCATACACATTCAGTTGACACCCATGCCATTGGTGACTTAACACTGTTTATGAATGTAATAATAATAATACATTTTATTTATATAGCGCTTTTCATTTTAGAGTGACAATCTCAAGTGCTTTACATGGACAATGTAGTAAATTAAAAATAAGATATAAAACAAAATGATACAATTATACACAAAATCATAACATTACATAAAAACAGATGGTAGTGCTATAAAACACATTCACCTCGGAATCTTTTGTGCAGCTTGAGGTATTGCTCTAGGATTCAAACCTGCAGCCCTCAAGTTCAGAGACCTGTGCCCATACCACAGGTTGATGTCACAGCCTGATTCTGATGGTTTCCATGCAGAGGATCTGTAAAAGACATGACAGGTATGTTCAAATAATGCAACTCAAAAAAGAAGGCAGCATAATTAAATGCTATAAGTACATCTGTGTAATCTTTAAAGCACAGCAGGGTTATTGCATCACCACATCATCCCTCCGGGAGGGGGGGGCGCTTCCTCAACCGCTCACAACACGTCTCCACAGTAACTACAGTTTATGGGTGTATCCATTCTGTGTGCACACACCAAGGGACAGGCTGAGCTCATTACTGTCCCCCTGAAATGCACAGTGAAATTAAACCAACAGCCCTTCATGCATTCATCTCCCCCGTCGATCCACAGTGGGATTCCCTGCCAGGATTTCAGTTGGTAGACCATATGAAGGCGTTTGGGAAATGTGTACGTGGGCGCCATCAAAACAAGTGAGAGGTAATATCAGGGTAGTTTTAATATCCTTAAAGGTAATTTCTGCTGTTGTGAATATCGTACTCTCACTCTTCGGCCCTGATTCAAACCCACCTGAGCAATTTGTCCTCTTGACTTTTGAACTCAATAAACTCAATGGTGGCACTGATGTGTGGCTGAAAAATGTGACCTTTTGAATATATGATACACTTTGGTTTCCCCCTTACTCTCTTTCTCTCAACTCAAACTCAACTCAAACTTTATTTATAAAGCACCTTTAAACAACCAAACAGTCGAATATCATCAAAAAATAAACAGCAGAATATAAGCCCCCTTGCTCAACCGGTTAAAGCCAGGGAGAAAGGTCTTCTTTCTCTGTACCTCTCAATTCAATTGTGCACTATCAAAAGTGACTCCAAGGTTCTTGACAGAAGAACGGATATTAGCAGTTAGTGGACCCAGAATGCCAGCAGGATAATCTCTAAGAGCATGCCCAAACATAATGATCTCAGTTTTATTATCGTTTAAATTGAGGAAATTTATGTCCATCCAGGTTTTGATATCTTTTAAGCAGTCCAGCAAGGGCTGCATTGTATCCATACTTTTTGACTTTAGAGAGATAGATTTGTACATCATCATAAACAGTGAAAAGAAATATTGTGTTTTGCGAAGATTGATCCCAAGGGCAGCAAGTACAACAAAAACAGGATAGGGCCCAAGATGGAGCCTTGAGGGACCCCACAATTATCAGCATGACACAAGACAGTGTTGCAGTGACAGTGTCGAGAGGTGACAAAACAACAAACATATAACTATACAGATCAATTCTGATAGCATTATATATTTAAAAAAGGTATGATTACAAATCATTGTAATGTGAACATTGGCAATGACATGGCGGTCTCTGGCACCACTCCAGAACCTCCCATCAGTGTTCAGTTGGGTTGAGATGTGGTGACTGAGACGGCCATGGCATATGGTTTATATCGTTTTCATGTTCATCAAACCTTTCAGTGACCACTCATGCCCTGTGAATGGGGCATTGTCATCCTGGAAGAGACTACTCCCATCAGGATAGAAATACTTTATCATAAGATGAAGGTGATCACTCAGAATGACTTTGTATTCATTGGCATTTACCTTGCCCTGTAAGGGGTTGAGTGGGCCTTAACCATGCCAGGAAAATGCACCCCACACCATGCCAGAGCCGTCAGTAACCCTCATTTACTCGTGTTGCCTTTATTTTGGCAGTTACCTATATGTACTGTATGCTATACTTGTATAATTTATATTGTATAATGTATACGCTACAGGTGAATGTGGTTCATTCTGCTGATGGCAAGGTGATATATAAACAGCAGCTATAGCTTTAGCTATGTGTCTGAAAGTGTGACACAAAGGAAGGCTTTTTTTCTCGTTCCTTTTTTACCGTTTTTCTTCAGTTCAGGATTAAGTGCAGTATCTAACGTGATTGCATGCCCTTTTCCCCTTTGAAGAACGAGGTTTGTCTTCAGTGTTGCTGTTTCAAATAGTCACGGATGATCACTGAGCTTGTGTTTAGCCCTGAAATGTCGGGATTCCCAGTAAGTAACTAGCAATGGATCACCATCATTCTGTCCATCATCTTATGATGTCACCAGTTGGTTCTCTCCACACAGAGTAAATTATGCTGAAAAGGTGAGCTATAAGCCTGACCAGGTGGATACTCTGATATGAGATTTCCTTCCTGCAGAGGGTTTACTTCCTCTGACGAATCAGGATGCTATGTAGGTGGGGCTCCAATTGGTGGTGGCGATTCAAGCCAACTCACTCATTGGTCAAAACCTTAATTAAAACTTGCTAAAGAAACATTCCTTTTCAGACACTAGAGACAAAGTGACTGTGGTGAGACTACTAGCTAGCTGGGTTCTTGAAGTTATGAAGTCAGAGAGACAGCCTAGAAATGGAAGTAAAGGGAATGGGGATGCTATTTTAGCAAGAGAACAGTGGATGGTTCTGGGCTAAATTCCCTACAATCTCAACACATTCTCTGCAAATATACCTAAATATACCTAAATAAAATAGAAGCATATACTGTATATACAAGATATCAATTATTCATTTTCTTGCTACTGAATTGGCATTCACAACATCATCCACTGTCCCTATAGTCCCCATCTCTCAGCCAAAAGAAAAGCACAAAATAGATTTTATAATTATTTATTGCATTTTATTTTTTCGGTAATTGAAGCTTTGACATTCACAGTGTCAGCCACGGTGACATTTCCCACAGTATTGCAGTATATATTTTTGAGTATTTTAAGAATGGAAGCACTCCCCAGATCACTAAACCTCCTTACCACACACTGGGCCCACTGGAGCAACATCTCTCTCCCCTACTCTTGTGCACAGCAGGGAACTGCATCCCAACTAATTGGGCGTCTGGAGGACAGAGACAATCCCTCCTGCTAAGCCCTCCATCAAGTCCTTCACGACCCATGAAGTGCCATCTGAAGTGAGGTGCCAGGAAGGGAAGGCTATCAGAGGAGGAGCGCTGTGTGCTGTGACAGCGCGAGAGTGGAGCGGCGCGGAGCGGGAGGAAAATTAGTGCCGAAGAAGTGCATTATGGAGACGCAGTGACGGCGGTTTGTGAAATGGCTGCTGTCGAAACCCCCTCGGATTAGAAATCTCCCCACCCCCTTATAGAAACACAATACATTCAAACATACACACGCACACACACACACACACAAATCAACACTCAACCCTCACACACACACTACACACACACACACACACACCGATACACTCTACCCTCACACACAGATACGCACACAACACTCGCACACACACACACACACAACACACAACACTCACACGCACACGACTCTGCCACAGCCTCAACCTGGACTGGTGGCATACCTCTAGTACTCAAGGGTGACCAGTTCTCCAAGGGGTTCTTTTCAGCCGTTAACTGGGGCTATTGTGTAGACAGGAAGTCCGCTCCCCCCTTAACCTGCAGGTCCATAAGCATCCAACATTGAGTGAGATCAAACAATGGCATCTGACATAATACAAAAAAATCATAAATACTTACTGTTATTGTTTGGAAGTGTAAGAATCTGTTTCAAGGGGGTGGTGAGAGCTGCAGATTGCTCAAGGGGGGTTTATTTGGCGCTGTATTTAAATGCGTCAAGACACACCTTAGTGATGCACGTTGTAACTGAAGGCTCATTTTTGCATAGTTTAAAGTGTTACCCGAATACTTTGACCTCAAAATACATGCCCGGCATGCAGAATTCATACAGGTTGGCAGGTCTCCTCCCATGTCAACTTTACATTTTAAATACTGCAAGAGACTGCTTTTATGAACCTGTAGACAGATTTTAATTCTTTGCAGCATGCCCCAATTGATTTATAACTACTATTAATTTCAAATAATAAAACGGCCATTCCTTTTTCCTCTGGGTGTAAAAAGCCCCCATCCAGAGCCTTGAAAGGCCTGTCTATAGAGTTTGCAGACAGATACAAATATTTGGGAATATGGCTGGACATGCATCTGAATTTTAAATTTCATATTGAGTGTCTTACTAATACATTTAAATGTATGCTGGGCCTCCTGTACAGGTTAAAAGTCCCATTTCCCCACGCCTTCCCGAAAGTGACTGGTTGCTCCTTTATTTTTGCCCCAGATTCACTAGAATGTTTTTTTCTTCTCCTCTAATCACCCCTTCGTTGTGCAAAGCATCCACTATCATAACCTGAAGATTTCATTTGGTAGCATCTTAAATAACATAGATAGCGTGGGATTTGCAACAACTCGTCTATATCAGACATTGTTGGGGATAGCAAAGAGGCAAACCTAGGGAGCAGCACAAAAGAGCACGGGGAGAGACGGAGCGATACAAAGCACAACAGCTCAAACACAAAAACAGCTCAAACAAGCGGCGTTGCACTGTTGACAACCAAGCAATGCACAACAGTAAGCAATTATAAACTACCGGAAACACCTCTCCCAGCTTGCTAGTCAACCAATCATGGTTTGTGTATCGGACGTGGCCTCCACGGTGCCTTTATGCATCGTTTCAAAACGAGGACCTCGATTTCGACCATCGCGCAGTGTAATTTCGGCCGCAATTGCTTCACTTTGTCCGCGCGGCCTCCGCACCATGCATAACGGATCAGGTGTAAACTCGGCTACAGACATCGGCTCCACATGCCTGCAAACACACGCATTCTCACTCACACGCACGCGCGCGCACACACGCGCACACACGCACAGCCACACACACACATTCTCACTCTCACACACTTGCACGCACGCACATACACACATTCTCACTCTCACACACAGGTACACACACACACACATTATCATACATGCATGCGTACACACACACACGCAGACACATACACACATTCTCACACACAGACAAGCGCACACATGCACGTTCTCAAGGGGAGAGGGTAGGGTGGGCAAGCACGAGCTTGGCGAGAAGTGCAAAGGGTGTCTCTAGAAAGTAGTTGGGCGAGTTCCGTCTCGGAGGAGGCGGATCATCACTGGCCTTGGGGATTTAACTTGCCCCGTAGTGACAGGCAGCAAGTTTGTGGGGGAGGGCAAATCGAAAGAAATAGAGGGTATAATTGGCTACCAAATTGGGAGGAAAAACGGGGGAAAAAATGTAAAGTAAAAAAAAAAGGGGGGGGGGGGGGGTTTAAGGATTGAGAACAAAACAAAAGTAGTTCCTCCTTTGAGAGCCATGTGCTACAGCGTAAGGAAATCTGCTGGGGCCCCCAAGTGTAGAAGGAAACCGAGGTCTTCGAGGAAACGAAGAGGAAATGCTTGTGCAGATCGCATTTTCACATCTATTTCACACACACACACACACTCACACACACAAACAGAAACACGTGCGCACACATGCACATGAACAATCCAAAGTCCGTACGTTATAGCCCGTTCTCTCTGGCAAGCATAATACAATTCACATTTCCCATGACGTTAGAATGAATGCTGTTCACTTCCCTTTAAGTTTTACTTCACTTTCAAAACAGAAGCACAAAGATCATGAAACCTGAGGAATTAGAGGGTTAGGATAATAGGAAAACATGTTTGGTTGTTTAGAAATATTGGAACTGGAATTATAGCAAAACCATGTTTGATTTGTATATTTTGATAATACAGAACTGACAAGTCCACACAAGTTATCTGCAAAAGGAAGCACAGAAGGTCAAAATAAAGACCAAAAAGGAGCCATCCAACCGATCTCTCAACTTACTATAAAGAAATGCTACACAGCGCTTGGTTTTGAAACACACGGACTTAACCACCACTGTTTGCATTGGAATAATGCTGGTGACCTTAAGCACTGTGATTAAATGTTGGATAGCTGCCTCACCTGAATGTACCCTTCTGAGGAGTGTTTAAGGAACAAACTTCTGAGAAGGCAAATATTTGAAATACAATGTAGTTGTATCAGAAGCCCATGATACCAGGGTGGCCTGTATTTACACTACACCTGGCTTGATGTCAAACAAGTTACCATGCAAACACAAAATAAATGTCAATTTTTTATTCATTTTAAAAAACACATTGCAATATGTATAGCTAGATCAGAATGTTCAATGTCAACTACTCAACAGCTAGCTAACCGTGGTTCAAAACCAAATGTGAAGGCACCAAAATGTTCGTTTTCTGGACGTACATGGATGTTTGCCTGACACCGACATGAAAACTTGAATGTTTAATGCACAAGCATTGTACAGCATTTCCAACTGCACAACGTGTCCCTGCCCTCATGGGCCGTAGTGCAGGATTTTGTTGCAAAACCTTAATTTCCAGCATTCAGTGTTGAGAGGCTGCCCTCTAGTGTTGCAGCAGGGAAACTGCACTACACCCAGCCCTGCAAAAAATGCCTAGCTTGAATCACTATGGGGGAGGGGGGAAGGCCACTATGTTTGGGTGGTATATTCTGCTTGATAATTTACCTTTAGAGCTTGAATTAACTTTCTAGTTGTTATTCCAGTATCTTCTTTACCCTGCTGGGTATCAAGAGGCCAGATTAGCAACTCTCAACAGGAGTTGAGTGGGGAGGGGACTTGGGCCAAGGAAGGTCCTTTTGTTGTCCATGGCCCTCAGTTACAACCACATCTCAGCCTTCAAGAGCCAACTGGGACATTAATTAGACTTCAGACGCAAAGCCTGCACAGCAGAAGCCAATACGGATTTACAAAGCCCATCTGCTCGCTCACTCTCTCTGAGGGACAGGAAAGGATTTTGTTTGGAACAGCCTCCAAAAAGGAACCTTCTAAAGGTCTGAAATCTTTTCAAACTGATGCCCCACAAAATGAGATAATTTGGCAGAAACACAGGGCCATTTCTTTGTTCAAAAATGTGTTTATTCAGTGTTTTTAAAAAGGTGCTTTGTGCAGTTCATAAATAGTGTCGATGGGAAAAAGTGCTTCCGTTTCATTGGTTGATGGTGCTTCTGTGAAAATTAGTATCTGGTGTCTCTTCTGTGGGTTCCTGAGAAGGAAATGAAAACACCCATATAATTAAAAATATATACATTTGAATACAAATAAAACTGCATTGCATTGCAGGTCACTGCATGGTGACATGCTGGAAGAAATAATCAAATCAATCATTTGACACATTACCACATTACATTGACTTAATTACAATTCTCGGAGTAGTAGTTGTGACTGTTGGACACTGGAGGAAAAGCCGGCAGCATAAATCTGTGGTAGCCATTATATTATATTTTATTCAATCTGGCTGCTGACCACATTTCAGGAGGAAAAAAGTCGTGATAATCACAATTTCTACATTACCATGCCCAATGTTACTTACAACGTTGCTTCGGCAACTGTCCAATTTCTCCATTTCTAATTTGCACAAAAAAGTTCTGCAAGTATTGTGATTTTCATATAGTAATAAGAGCAATTGTACCTTGTCAATTAAACGTGATAGAAATGTTGGCAGAAATTGAAACCCAGTATAATCTTTGAAAATTTGAAATTCGGAGTGCTTTATTTTACTTAACAAATCAGAGGAGATGGTACAAAAACCAAACACCAACCAACCTTTGGTCCAATTTGACCTCTTATAGTATCCTTCAATCGGTTCACCGAAATCTGTATTCTGGGACCTCGGTGTAACAGCCTTGTTTGACATCTTAAATTGCTGCCTCTCTGGAGAATTAAAGTAGTTAAAAAGAATAACCAACAACAAGACAGCATATAATATGATTAAAAACAAATGTGAGAAAAACAAAAGTATAATAAAAAGCATGCATGAGAATGTTTCCCAGTCTCAAAATAAATTAACAGCAACCAAAGAACAGGTGTTAAAGAAAGGATCCCCGTCTCACCTTGTGTCTGAGTAGACATTTTCTTTGGCTTATTTACGTTTCTTGGCCTCTCTCCATTCTCAGAGCTCTCTCTGTCAGAAATGGCCACGGTGGCTCTCCATAACTTCTCTAAGAAAGGGAAGTGAGGTTTATGGTTTATCACCTTCCGCACGGAACAGGGGCCAATAGCCTTCACTCCAGAGAACACACTGCAGTTGATTAGATGTCCAATTAACAAAAGAATATGCGCATTACAGTGGAAAGGTTTAATGCGGTTAGTGTGCACTAGGAGGAATATAGGAGAAGCCGCATTCTCATTCAAGCTTCCGGTTAATTGTACTTGTACTAAAAACTGCACTGATGTGCTTTGTCAGAGAAAAATGAGTGCTAGTTAGCAGTTAGGTCATTTCAAGAGCAATTTATATTGTGCATATGAACCCAGTGCCGGCTAACAGACACACTGCCTATCAAAGTTTACATGAAATTAGTACCTGAAAATACTAGGGATTGTACATTTCTAACGTAATCAGAATGTCATGTATTCAAAGCAATTTTATTTCAAGGGTTTTCTGCAGACACCTAGTTTTGCTCATAGCAACAACCAGAAAAACTTCACTGTCAACATAACAGGGAAATTTCACTTTGGCTTTACCACAGACCCACAAGTACACGCAGAAAGCACAGTACAAAACAGTGAATTTCAAAGTAAAACACAGTGACATCTAAAACACATGATTTCAGGTGCAGAGTAACAAGCAGTGGTATGTGTAATACCGAAATGGGAACACGTGAAAATGAACACACCAGTCTGATGGCTCTTCTGCTCCGCAGTCTTCCATTTGTCTGCTGCAGGGATCGACGGGGCAGCAATCTCGTTTCCCTCCTTTGTGGTGTCGGCGAGGAGGCCCCGCCTCTGGCCTTCTCGGGCGGGACCTCGCTGGGGGTTCTCGCAGGAGCAATTCTGCTCCCGGAGCTTGGAGCACAGTGCCACGGAGCACATCTCCGAGTGCCTCTTAGAGGATGCCGGCTTGCGTGCGTCAACAGCCATCCCGGGCTCACCGCCCTGCTGCTGCTGTTTGGTCACGGTGGGGTGCGCTCTGTTCTCAACAGCTTCATCCTCCATCTCCTCGCCTTCGACCCGGTGGCCTGGGACACCCGGGACAGGCCTTTTCCTGGTGGCGGGCTTCACCGAGCCGCACTCGCATGCCGAGCAGGTCAGCGTTTTGGGCGGATCGCTGGCTGCGGATGGGTGAGTGGCCCTGTGCCTCTTGACCGTCGCAGCCGTCGTCAGGTCCGGGCCGGCGGAAACGTTTCGTTTCGTCAAACAGCGGCCGCAGTTCCGCCGCGCCTCGTCGGGCGGGGCGGGGGCACCGTCACGGTCCAAGTCGCCCCTTCCCTCAGTCTTCCGGCAACGCCTGCGCTTCTCCTCCTTCCGCCTGTGGGGGGCTGCAGCAGTCGTGGGGCGCTGACCCCTCTGCTCTTTGCCAGGTGTTTTCCAAACAGCGAGTTGGTCTGCGGGAGCCCCAACAATGGTGACCTGCTCCTGAACGTTCAGGGGCAACTTGCTGTAGTAGTACACATTGCCGAAGTCGGCCAGCCAGCTTGTGGAGGGCAGGTAGGGTGGCAGGGAGTCCAAGGAGGACAGGGACTCCTGCTGGCTCCTGTTCTGCACGACCGCCACTTCCCGGCTGGTCTCCAGGGAGGGGAGGGCTTCCGATTGGCTGGTGCTGGTTTCCATGGGAACCTCGACAACCGAACTCTCGGCTGCCGCCTCGGGCTCCACAAAGCGGTGCTGAACCATCCACTCAGCGGAGGGGACGTACGGCACCAGCGACTCCACTGACCACACAGACTCCTCCAGCTTCCGCAGGTCCTCCAGGTACTGCATCTCGAAGGGCAGCCGGAGGATCTTGAAGTGGACGTTCTTCACAGAGTTGGCTGCATGCCCTTCGTCATCGTTGTCCATGATGGCGGTCCATCTCCGCTTCTCCCCACGGCCCTTGCCCGCACCCTGGCGTTATGACTTTTCCCATGGTTTCCGACGGCAGCAGCTCGGCTGGAGCATCGCAGCTGTGGAGTGCGGGAAGCTCCTCTCTGTGGGACGTGGGCGGCCCACCCACCAGGAGGATGTCTGGGTAGGAGGGCACGCACTGCTCCTCCGCACCAGGGCAGGACCGGTCCCCTGTGACTTCGCCCTCGTGAACGGAGGAGCGGTAGAGCGGGATGACCCCCTCGGCGGAGCTGATCGACCACACGTCACACTGCACCAGGTCTCCAGAGGGGGCGCCAGGCACTGACTGGGCGCTGGTCTCATGTGAGCGGACAATCTTCAGCCCCACTGGAGAGCCGCTGCACTCAATCCGCACCTCCTCTTTCTGGTAGACGTAGCCGGCGGGCATGGTGGGAGCGGTCGTCGGCATGGCCTCAGGATCCGGGTGATCGGGGGGGGTCCCAGCTTGTGTGCGGGATCCGTGGCTCTGGGGCGGCGATGAGGCGTCGGCGCAGCTGCTCCCCCTGCCCGAGTCGGGTCCCACCAGGTGAGCGCTCCCGGCGGGGGAGGCGGCGTCGCGGGACTCGCATCGGGACACGGGCGGGGCTTCCGTCTGCACCTCAGAGTTGGCGGTCTCGCGGGGGGCGGCGCTCTGCTGGTAGCGGAACCTCCGCGTGTGGTAGGCCATGGTCTGGGGGAAGTGGGGGTTCACCATGCGCCTGTAGTCTGCCAGGTGCAGCTGGGCGTGGGGGACTATGTAGCCCGGCGCCTCCATGTACGGGCTGGATGGGAAGGGGGGCATGACCATGCCATAACCTGTAGGACAGGAGAACATGTAAAATGGCCACCGTTTCATTTGGACAATAAGTGTGCAGCATCTACATTAGTGGGTTACAAGGGTCCATGGTGATGGTTGGTAATTCATGTCCCACACCATTATTGGTGAAATTTATGCGTCAGTCCTACAGAATCTTTGTCAGGTCCTGTACGATATGTCTCGGTTTTGAATTTTACCAGTACAGGTGTGAAGCATTAAGAGTGCAGTGTCCTTTAATTATTACACATGCCATTTTTCAGCTTGGTACTTCGGCTAAATGTGATGTGCGCATCAACGGCTTTTCCCAGTGAAGGTTACAACCATGGCCTGGATTCAATCAACATTCGTCCTGAACATTACATTTACAAAATAAATGCAAAGGACACTTTTTGATTTGCAAACAGTTTGGCCAGTTGACTTTTGCATTACCGTAATTTGCAAAACTACTTTTGTGAGAAGAAACATGAACAATTCCACAGTACAATGCTGACTGAATCCAAGCCCACATAATGATCATCAACATGCACATCATACATACAGGAATTTCTGGCTAGAAAGCACCATCAAGTGAGATCAATACCACATGGTAAAAATAAACGTTCAGACCTCACAGTGAAGCGGTATGAGACAAACGCACCAGTGCTACCGCAGCCACCCACCACAGGTATGCAATATGTAACAGTCAGAACAGGATATGTGTATGTGAACTCATACAGCCTTATACATCTTCTAAACTCACTTATGTGCTCTATAAACTACCACTAGACTATAAACCAGGGGCAGCGCGAGGGGGTGGCTTAATGGGCTTAAGCCCCGAATGTTTTTAGAAAAGCCCCAGATCTTTTAAAATATATATTTTAAATATATATATAACCACGCGATGTGACTTTTTTCCTCCCTAGTTTTTCTTATGACTAATCAGAAGCATAATGTAATGGAACGAAGTACCGCGATAAACCACTGGACACCACAGTCCCGCCTCGTGTATGCCTTGTGTCTGTCCGTGGACTAAGCCCCGAATGTCTTCAGTACCTAGCACCGCCCCTGCTATAAACACAGCCACTTTAGTTTCACCATGGACCCTGAAATATCCTTATAATACACCACAATCCACAGTCCTTTCAATCCATCTAGAAAGGACATTGAGATTAATTTATCTTATTAAATGAGATCGGTCTTTTAAGTGGTCACAGGGACACAGTAGTAGTAGTATATATATATTTTTTTTATTATACAGGGAAATTGAGGAAGAGAAATGAAGGCTGTAGATTTAAGGCAATACTTGAATGCATTTTTTTAATGAGGGAGGGGGGGGGGGGTGAAGCATGTTAACATTAAGATTAGCTCCCAGACTTTCAGCATGGATTTGGTCTGAACTGCAAACGATGACAGTTAGTGGAAGATCGTGGGCCAAAACTGTTCTGTAAAGGCTGTGCCTGCCCCCAACTCCCCACTTGGTAATAAAACTTGAAATCGCTACCATCCGTTAAACGCATGGCAATTCAAATGCAGCCAAGGCATGGCCATAAGAGCTCTATGGAGACCCCTTCACCGACAGACAGGCCTCCGTGGAGCACTTCTACGAGGGCTCGCAGTACGCAAAAAGCAAAAAACACACAAAACAGATGAAACAGATGACACCATTACCGGCTTTCATTAAAAAACAAACCCAATTACGCAACAAGTGGGCACGAGACAGAAACAGAGAGAACGAGAGAGAACGAGAGAGAACGAGAGAGAACGAGAGAGAACGAGAGAGAACGAGAGAGAACGAGATTTCTCCTACCAGGGAAGCCGCAGTACGGATTGTAGGGCATAGGCACAGGCCACTGGTATGGGTAGAAGGGCTGGGAGGGCTGCACAAAGAAGTAAGGCCGGTGTTGGGGTTGGGGTTGGGGTTGGGGTTGGGGTTGGGGTTGGGGTTGGGGCAGGTGGTGGTGATGGTGCGGGTCCTCAGGATGAGACCTGTAAGGCCCGGGTGCGCCGAGTTCTGGGGCCCGCCGCCTGGCTCTGGTCCATTTTGCCTGGGAAAGCTGTTGTATTGGCCGTGAGGCCCAGCTCCAAAAGCATGCTGGGTAGTTGCCATGTCTGAGAAAAGGGTGGGGTGGGAGGTGTGGAGGGGAGATAAAAACAAGATTCAAGCAGATGCACCATTTCAGTATTAATTTTCTTAGTCCATCCAACGTTTCCTGGGGTTGAAATACAGCAGCATTTAAATGGTCAGATTGGTCTATTTTTTAAACACTTGATTTGTCAAACTTTAGAAAGCATCTGCCAATTTCAACTCAACAAAGGATCGAATTGCGATCAGCACAATATACAAAATAAAACAAAGTGCACGTGGAGAGGGTCACTAAACACGGTTACATTTTGGACTTTAGAAATGTTGAAATTCCAAACGTATTAAACCCCAGAGACAAACTGCATAGCAAAACATTCAAACATAGTCCATACAACTGCAAGTACAAGCTGGCGGTAAAAATGTGTTTGATTCAAAGCTGATATTCCTACATACTCGCAAGGAAGACGTTCGCCAAAAAAAAGCGCCCAGGGAACACCTGACTATAAATAGGTCATTAAGGAAGGTGACGATAATATTAGAATAATAAAGTGGAAAGACTCTGCCATTGGCTGAAATCAAAATATAGTGCCGTAAGTGACCTATCGGGTTTCATGGGCACATAAGAGCACGGGGAGTTTCGGTTGGTTGCTTGGGGATTCTGGGCATTGTTTTATAATGGGCCCAGACCCATCACATGGGGTTGCTAAATCCAATCAGACGAGAAACGTGGCGTGTTCGAAAAGAACTAATTTTCAATTCACGAGTACATTGGTCGTTATATATATTCTATAAATGTATTTCAACCACAGAGGAGGTCGAAAAGGAATGTGCTTTATACCGATAAGGCAAAACGGTGTCCACACTACCTCTTCACAACAGGTGTCCCTGCTCCTTAATATTAAATGTGAATACTGTATATGTAAACCATACAGATCTCATCCAGTGGAAACTGTTCCTATTCCAGTTTGGGGTAAGATTTAGAAATGAATTCAGACATGCTCCGTAAAAATCAGTGACGTATACCTACCAACTGGTCATTTCTAACACTTGTTTGAATTGCGTGGGATATCTTTAAAGATAAATCTATTAATATCGCTTAACAGCAAAGGGTTTTCCGAGTTAATCATGCTGGAGAGATGGCCATAAATAGGCGCAACCTTTCCAGAATTTAAACTCGTGTATCCATATCATGTAAATAGAGGTTCTGTAGATGGATCCCCGTCATACCTTGTATTGATTGAGAGGCTATTCCAAAGCACTACCTTAGTTTTACCACTAGATGTCACAAAGCCAGTGCTTAAGGGATCCTCCAAATTAGTTTATATATACACAGTATATGTCATTTAGCAATTAGTTTGAACAGTGCCAGTCCTTGTTTTTATACCAAAGACTGCCAAAATGCATGTTCATGGCAAGTGAAACAAGATTATAGTATTTTTCCACTAATGCAGTTGGAGTTATGAACTGGGATGTTTGAGAATCCTCAGAATTAACTGAACTTACAGAGCCAAACAGCACACAGAAGGAGAGGCGTTCCAGGTTTATTTAAGACTGATAGTTCTTGACCAATCAGCTTAGGAACAGTGAACAGGTGTAATCACATTGGCATGGAAAAAACACTTTAGCCCATGTCTGGGCCAGTTAACAGGTAACGTCACCAAAAGCATCGTGGCCTTTACCATAGAGTTAATACGTAAGCCTAAGTTAAGCGTAAGCATAATTCAAGCGGCCAGTTTCCTGGCAGACACACCAGTGTTTCCTTTCAAAAGAAACGTGTGCGCCAATGTCAGCTTGTATCATTTGCACTCCTGGAAATGGTTTCAGTCCTCCAGGTTTCTGTGCTGCATCTACCACTAATGCACTGATAAAAATGGACACAAATTCACAGAAACTCTTTAGGATAAACTTTGGTAAACTTAACCCATTTAACCCCCCAAATGGGTTTAAGTGGCCAAGAACAGGTTTTACAGAATGAGTGACATTTGTAGATGTGGAACAATGGATTCTGGAATGCCTGAAGTTATACTGCTTGAAACCACAATTTTATATTGACTTGTTTTGGTTAGGACAGGCCTTTCCCATATGGAAATCAAACATTGGTAATGTGAAGTAGTGGCACCCCAACAAGGATTCCTGGTCCCCTAAGGACTGAAAACCCTAATTCAACATGGTTATGTCAAAACGCAAAATGAAAACACTAAAATGAAATAGAACACAAGAGCACAGTTTTAAGTGCAATGCAAAATATTTTATTAACACCGCAGTTGTACACGGACGTCAAAACACATCGCAATGCTTAAAAATGGCTGTTAGAAACACCGACCCACCAGCTGCTGAAAAGAATTTACTGGAGTCAAAAAGGATCTGCGCTTCCACCGCCTGAAACAAGCCACACCCAGGATGCCAGGACCACTGGACAATCCACCTTGACACCTAGGGGGGGGGACTTAGACCCAGTTCCCAGAAACGGACAACCGTGGCGGGTTAAGTGTCAATATGGAGCCCAGTGAGGTCAACGCCAGCCAGGCTTGAGTAGTTGGAACATGCAGTCATCAGGCAGTGGAAGTGCAGGGGGGGGGGTTCCCCTAAAGCAAATACAAAAACACAGGTGTCCCATTAATTTCATTAGTGTGCATTTTGTGTGTGCATTCCATAATAAGTGCTTTTCTTTAACATTTGATTAATTTCCTTTTCATCTCATCTTTTTTCTTTTTAGGTTAATGCGGTGCAGTTTAATCTTGCATCTTGTGCCTCCTCTGAGTGGACCCTAGGGGAAGCAGAGACTTGCGATTAGGCAATTCACAGACATGCAGGTTTAAAAAAAGGCTTCACCATCACAGTGCCAGCATCCCATTCAGAGTGAGAGACAAGGCCTTACCTCTGCCCCTGTGGAATCGTGGAAATTCCCCCTCCTCATTGTCCTCGAGGTCAGTCCTGCGAGGCCTCTGACACACAAGCGCCTTACAGGTGGTCCTACGCAAGGGCCTCTCTGGAGGAATGAGAGCAGAATGTTTGGAGACATACAGGTAACTGACAAACTAAAGGAAACACTTGGTAAATGAAGGGTTCTGGTGGCTCTGTTATGGTGTGGGGTAAATTTTCCTGCCATGTTTTAGGTCCACTCAGCCACTTAGAGGGCAAGGTAAATGCCAATAAATACAAAGCCATTTTGATTTATCACTTTCATCCTACAGTGAAGCATCTTCATCCTGTTGGGAGTAGTCTCTTCCAGGATGACAATTCCCCCATCCACAGGGCACAAGTGGTCACTGAATGGTTTTAAGAGCATGAAAATGATGTATACCATATGCCATGACCGCCTCAATCCCCAGATCTCAACCCAATTGAACACAGATTTTGTAGTGGTTCCCACCACCATCAACAGAACACCAAATGATTGTCATGGAAGAATGGTGTTGCATCCCTTCCAATAGAGGGATGGACAGATGTAGAATCTCTGCCATGGTGCATTAAAGCTGTTCTGGCAGCTCGTGTGTCCCAAAACCCTATAACACATTGTTGGTGTTTCCTTTATTTTTGCAGTTACTGGTATAATTTATTCACACTGTAAATGATGACACGGCAAGAAAATCACACATTTCTGATGAACTGACTAGAGGCACAGGGAACAGTGTCCCTTAAATGTTAGCTTCTCTGCGATCTCCAGGCAGCACAATGATTTGGACACAAACGTAAAACCAAACCAGTCTAACCCCAGTTCGCTACCCCATGGAGGTAAATGTAAGCCAAAACATTCCCAGAATGTTCCCAAAAACAGTTTGAACGGCAATCTACCTTGTCCTCGTGATGGATGGGATTTACATGACTTGGGTCTTAGTTTGACACCGCAACTCTCCCAGCTCTCCTGGTCCGAAGCCATTGAGCCCTCTCTCCACTGCCTGTCTACAAGAGGGGAGCCAAGATTAAAGCTTTTCACCCGAACTATCCTATGCAATATGCCATGCTGACTGGGACAAGACATGTTTCAGCTTTTCTGGAGTCAGCAACTACCATAAACTAATTACATTGAATGATGTTTCAGCCCTATACATTATAATGGTCTAGTTCACACATTTTAAATCATTTTCCAAATAAAATTTGATTTAAAAAGGCAAAACGTTCCAGTAACTCATCTCCATGAGAAACTGCCACTGTTTTGATTTGTTACGTCAAAGCAGGCTGTCCCCCAAAATGTCTACTTAACATACATTTTAGCCATTTAGCAATGCTCTTATCCAGAGTGACTTACAAAAAGTGCATTTATACATGGTAAGATGAATCATGGTTAGTGCAAGAGATCAGTGTAGTAACACTGCAATAGACATCATTGTTGGCAGCTGCACACCATACCAAAGCCTGGACCAGGACACAAAGCCAAAGTACAGATTCACCATTGATGCATTTGGAGGTCATCTCTGGCATAACTTAGGTTGTGTGAAAGCTTGCAATGTGAATTGAAGAGGAGTAGGAAAAGTTGGAAAAATATGGTAAGGTGAGGTAATCACAGATTGTGATAGGGCACTTAAATATCAAAATTGTGTTCAATGATCATCCTGGCTCAGTACAGATATACATGCATACATACACATGAACCTCAGAAATAAACCTGAGAGTTATGGTTTGAGTACAGGTGATCAACTTAAACCAAGGTTTACAGCTACATAGTGAGAGCCATTGGCTAACCCTTTTGTTTTGTTTTTTTAAATGCGTTTGTTTTTTTAAGACTACCATAATGGAAATGATTCAAATTCTTAATTTGGGATTTTGACATCACTTTCAATGTGTCAGGAATGGAGCATGGAACCAGAGGTCTGCAAGAAGGTTACCTGGGTGAGGTCTGGATTGAGAATTTCTTGGTTCTAGGCCCTTGTACTTCTCCGCTTTAGCCATGGCCTTGTGCTCTTCACAGCATTCAGGCGCCGCAGGGTAATCGATTGTCTGCTCCTCCAGAACGACGGGGTCGCCTGGCCCCTCACAGCAGCCCTTCTTGCATTTCTGTTTGGGCATCTGTCGGACAGGAGGGAGATGCAAGGGCCTCTTCGAACGAGAAAGCCTCTTCATGGAGGCCTTCCTGGGCTCACAGGTGTTCCTCAGTGCTTTGCCATCGTCATCGTCTTCATCGTCTTCCTCCTCAATCACCTCTTCGTCAGTGTCCTCTTTTGTGCAGTAGTCGTAGGCTCCCGGGGAGTGGTGGGCCTTGCCCCTCTTTGTTTGTTTGAGAAGGCTCGAGCCACAGGTCCCGCACATTTTCATCTTTGGGCAGACGAGGCACTCCTGGCGAAAGGAGCAGGTTTTAACGTTCCCCTCACCAGTAGGGGCCTGCTTGGGCTCGTGGTGTGCTTCGGCCAGCCTCCCACCTGTATAGACGTGACCTGAGATCAGATCCATGTCCTCAAGGTCGGTAGAGAACATTTCATCCCTGGAGGAGAGCTCGTCCAGCGAGGCGCTGAGGACGCTCTGCCTCTCCTGGGACGTGGGCGGGTAGTAGCTGTAGTAGTAGGCAGCGTTCCCGAGTGAGGACAGGTAGGTGTGTGGTGGGATGAGGGCGGACAGGGAGTCCATGTACCATAGGGGGTTGTCCTTCTGCAGCACCCCGGCCGTGGTCACCTTGTCGCAGGGCAGCCGCAGTATTCGGTAAGGCAGGTCCTCCAGTTCGGGGCCCGGCTTTTCCGGCACATCATCCTTCCCTCCCACCGTGTCAGCCGAGCAAGCCTGGGGCATCTTAGAGACCTCATGGCTGACATGCTGAGCGCCTTCTCCAGCAACTTCTTCCACCGGCCAGCTGGACAGTTGAGATGGCGGCAGCGGTGGGTCAGGTGAAGGCCAAGCGGGACTGGCAATGTTCTTCGAGGGCCCTTTGCTGTCCTGCGCGGAACCTGGCTGCTGCCCCTGTTCCAATTCAGATTGAACTTCGACACCACAGCCCGTCTGGTCTTTACAGTCTGCTCTCCCAGAATCATCCACCTGCAGGCTTGACAGACTCAGCTTCTCAGGCACACAGTGCAATTGAAACTCTCCTCCTCCTCCTCTTCTCTTCCTCTTCCTCTTTCTCTTCCTTCTGTGCTACACTCTCCTCGTGAATGGAGGAGCTGTCAAGGGGCAGCACCCCGTCAGAGCCCACAGACCAGCCCTCCTCCTGAGCCAGCTCCTCAAAGCGGCTCTGGCTCAATTCAGACTTGCATGTGGCCCCAGCCGAGGTGCCAAACAGCGCAACGGATGTCGACAAGCGGGCGCCATCTGACGACGGAAACGATTTTGCAGGTAAAGCCTCAAGGTCCTCACTCGGCCCCTCGTGCTTTGAGTCTCCCCCCGGCAAAAATGAGTTGGGCGAGATGATTCCAGAATCCAGCTCCTTCTCAGCAACCGTGTTGCGGGTCCTGAGTTTGTCCAGGCTTTCGATGAGCTGGTTTACAGCATCGCTGGGGTCAGTTTGAGCCTCCGAGCAGGCCGTCTCCCGGCGCATACGGGTGTGGTGGTGGCGGAATCGGACATCGTAGGACGCGGCAGAGGGAAAGTGTGGGTTGTACATTCTTCTGTAATCAACTGGCTGCATTGGCGCATGCGGGATGATGTAGCCTGGATACTGCATGTATGGGTAGGGGGGCATATACGGACGCCCAAAAGGGATGCCTGTAGAAAAACATTGAGAATCAAAATCAATCCAACACTTTAAAGCACATTTTCTGCACTGCTGCCATGATTGATCATCAAAAGAAACCTGTCAAGCATATGATTACTTCTTGTAAAATGTACATCCGTTGAGTATGCGCAGTTTGAAATACATATTAAACAAACTTCTGTATTCTCACACCAGCATTTCTCAAATAGTTTTATTTTCCTCAGACTACCAAATGTTAAGCTTATAAATTATATGCAAATGAATGAATGAAAGCTGTATTGCCCCAAAGAGGATATCACAATCTGAATTTAAATGTTCAAAATGATTAAGACATTGATGAACTTTGGACAAGACAAGGGCTTGTACATCCTGCCACACAAAGCACAGTGGAAGAGAGCCTTCATGAACACCATAATGGGTGGAGTCCCCATGTGCTGTCAGTGACCAATCTTGAACCAATCAAAGAATTCTGTTAGGTAAACAGTCTTTTGATTGGTTGATACCAGTGAGACAGCACGCGGTAGCTCCACCCATTTGTAGAATAGTGAGTGTGAGGCTTCCCACACCTACCACAGGAAACATGCATGTCCTACCTGATCCAGGGAAGCCATAGTGTCCATACGGATTGTTCATATGCCATTGGTACATGTAATAAGGTTGAGAAGGTGGTTGAACGTAGAAAAACGGTCTTGTGTGATTAACTGGATGATGTGGCTGCCCACTTCCCATTGAGTGCGGAGGATTGTTCACCTCTGTCAAACAATGAGAAGCATCTGCACTTGGGATGAAAGTTGCACAATACAGAGCAGGGATCTCACAGGAGGACTGCAGTGTCTGCTTGTTTTTGGATGCGTTTTTGCAGTCAACTGCTTCATTTAATTTAAGTAATCGATTGGTCAAATCGTCCACACAGCTTGTTTCCAAGGTCTAAATTGACTAGAGATTGAAAGGAAGGTACAACACACTGGACACTGCAGCCATCCAGGACTGGAGTTTGAAATCCCTACTCTAGGGAAAGGTCTCAGCATTGGAAGAAGAAAAAAGATACATAAACGGGGTTCCATGAAACCATTTCCAATACATTCATATTTTCAATATTCTCCCAGAGCATGAGGAAATCTTGTGAACAACACGTGGTCATTTTGAAACGATCCATACACGCTTACTCAAAAGTACAACATGGAAGCAAACTGCAATTTTTCGAAAAGGGAATCGTTTAGAATGTTAGAGTAAATTCTGTCGAGTGCTGTTGAACAGGAGATTGGAAACCATATTGACGCGAATTCTTAATATAGACCTACCAGCATGCAGGTGACAATTCAACTGGCAAATATACGTTAGCCAAGCACAAGAAAGAAACCGGGATGCATACATTCTGATTCGAATATGGTGCACAAAAAAATATATAGCTACGGATGTATCCAAGAAAACAGATTATGTCAATGTGGAATGGGCCGATAATCCATCGGGAACTGTAATTTGCACCGGTATCCAACCGAAATACGCAACTAGTATAGGCAGAGTCGTAGCAACGTTAGAGGTTCATAGCAACCTAACCGGGAAGAGATTGTGGCACTGTGCTAATAAAGCGAATTACAATTTATTCTGGCAAAATCTACAACCAAAGCTAGATATTGGATCAAATCACAAGCAACCGATATTCTTCCGTTGCGTATGAACACTCAATTTAGCAATATCAGCTAATTATACAATTTGCTTGTGAAATTGGGTACATAGTTGGTGTAACAAAATTTAAATTGGAGTGATTTCAAACTAGATGACTGGTAGTTGGCAGTAATGGGGTTAGTTCCAGTGTTTAGGCTACAGCTGTTAGATATACGTAGAACAGCTACACTAATCGAAGGCAAGCCTCAAAGTGTACGGCGTGTACTTCGTACATTTAAAAAAGATTAAATCTAGAGATGCAAAACAAGGAAAGTAGTCGGTCTCATTAACCCGGCACTATATAAAAATGCTTAGAAGGCAGAGTTTTTAAAGTATTATGAAAAGGCTAAAAAATTATGGTTTATTCGATAGAAGTCGTCTAAACGTGGTCTGACGGTCTAAATTGACCAACTAGCTATACCACCATGTATTTTACGGAGATATGCACTGTACAGATAGATAGTATTGTGCAGGGGAAACATTCCATTCCTAGTTATCTGCTGTACCAAAATTGTAATTTGATACAAGAAGCATGCGTGTCTTTTTAGTTCAAATGGTTAATTAGAGAAGAGTGAGAATGGTTAACCAACTAGTTCGTTTACAAAGTCTCCCCTCTTTCGGATCCTTGCGTAGTTAAAAAGATTGATATGGCCAACTACAGCACCATTCATTAATACTGCAGTGGTTTTAACTGAAATTCACTTTAAAAAATACGATTTTAAGCATTTAGTAAAAAGTTAACATTTACCTTCCATTTTCTCTCGTGAATTCTAGGACAGAAAGACGCTGCACGGGATACTGAACACCGTAATACTGTTGAGATAAATATAATAAATAATAGGATTAACAAACGTCCTGCCAAAAAACGTATGACCACGAATGCATGTGCTATGAAAGACGCACTACCTCAAACGTGAAAGTGATTATGAAATTCAGAGTGGGAAGAAAAGTGCACTTAATTTGGAGAGCTACAAAATCTCTATCATCTTAAGCGTCTTGAGAGGCTTTTATAACTTACACCTGTACTCCAATTGCTTTTTAATGAGTCCACACTTCAACAGGTGTTACGGAACAACATTCCTTTGTCAAAGACACGTCTGTTTCAAACCTATCTTCTTTGGATAAAAAATAGGTAAACTAAAATAAATACAGAAAATTAACAAACACCTCATAGACGGAATATTTAAATAATATATTACAGATGGACTTGTAGATAGTCCTATATTACTCTTATGTGCATTGCCAATGTGTTTGTTCAGAATGTAATTCCCTAAGCATCGGTAGGCTACTTCTAACATTCTAACTACCATTCTTCAAAACCTGTAACAGGAAATAAACAGAAGTAACATGAACGTGTTCATTTGATGTATAATAGTGTAGTTGTGTAAAAGTAATTATATAAAAAACAATTGACTTCATAAAATAAAATGAACGCACTTTGAACTGACAATGAGCAGCATTTAACACCATGCCTTCTTCACATTTGAACTGAAACCTGTAAAGCATTTTGGGCGAAATCGCTCATTATGTTGAGCAAATTGAACTTGAATTGAATTGAACTTCAACATTTAATTAATGTCGCCATGATAATGCGTGACGATGAGAGCTATATGCCTTCCCAACGGTAGGATACATACATTTCGTGTCGGGATGCGATAAAGGATATTCTATTTCATATATTTGTTCCAATCTAATTTTGTGAATAAAGCAGAGGTGCGCTTTAGCTGGAGATTCTAAACTGCGGTTTGACATTAACCATATGTTTACGTTGTTGCCTCAATGCGTTTTCAACCTTACACTGACAATACCCACATTCCCCAATAGAGGTCAAACTTTCCCAGTGGAAACAAGAAATACTGGACCGGTGATTATTGGGCGCATGCCCAGTATCCTCATATGGCCTCTGTTGTATTCTAGTGCGCCTGCGCTGTCTTGCAGGGGCTTCGTGCTGCTCGCCTTTGACTGTGTGTAAATTCGGCTTCCGGAGCTGCTAGTTTGTGTAACGGCTAGATGAGGCACCACAACGCAAAATTTGTTTTTTTTGGTAATAATTATATCAAGCGCAGTTATGGAGCTGTTTTAAACTAATCGTGTGACGAGAGAGACGCTAGCTAGCATTTGTTATCCTGCTTGGAAGTCAGCCTGTTAGTTAGCAAGCTAGCTAAGCAACAACTGTGCGCCTCAAACGCCGTCGCCCATCGCTGCTAGCTCGCTGGACCGAATACAAGATAATTGATACTACTACTAGCACGCTAATTAGCTAACTCTTGAATATGCATCATGTTGGAGTACCGATTGACATTTGAAATGCCGTGATGATCTTCTAGCAGAAAGCGCTACTCTAGTAACTTGCTTTATATTAGGGTATATGTGTGTGGGTGTAAATCCTGTAAGTGTACGGACAGGAGGGACCCGGAAGGGAAGCGCAGCTGCCGCTTCTGTCTCTGATCTATGATCTAGCTCGCCAGCTATTACTGTACTTGCATGGATGGAAGAGTGAGCGGGACCCGGCAGAAGGCAGTGAAATCTAATTGAAAACGTTTCTAGGGGAACAATAAGGTAAGGTAACTGCTTTCGAACTGAAAGGCCTCTCTTGCTGATCCATGCTTTTTTGGGGGGGGGTGCAGGAAGGGGAAAGGAGGGGGTTATAATCAGGTTGCTAGCGTGCTAACCTTTCTGTACTGAGTGTGAGAGGTGGGCGTTGAATACCAAGGTTTCTAGCTAGCTAGTTAGCTTGCTAACGATAACCACCATCCTCTTTCTAGCGGAAAGTCATATTATGTTCCCTTATTCGATGCTAAAACATGGCCTAGCAGCTGTGGGCATTTGTTGGTGCCTACACCTTGTTCTTTACTTGCGCAGATCGTCATAGCTAAACGCTGTTGCTATGTCCTTGGCTGACTGGCTAGCTAATGTTGTTTGATTCAATACTTTGACTTATTTTTGCGTTGCATAAGATGTAATGAAGTGTCTTCGTAGCTACCTTGCTATTGAGATTGAGTGAAGCGCTTTCATGTTTAATGAAGAATAATGAGCCAACTTGCTGGTAGGGTGACTTCTAGCTAGTACTATTTGCTTGTTAGCTTGCTAATTTTTTTTTTTTTGCATGGGCCGTGATCTGTATAGCTTGCTGCTAACTAGCGGCAACAACGCGTTAGCGACCTAGCTAGCTAAGTTTTTTTAGCTAACGAGAATTTATCTGCTTACGTCAGTTAATTTTAACTAACGTTATCTATGAGGCAATCGGGAACGAAATAACTTTGGTTACTCCAGTTGGCTATGTAGCCTAGCTACCTACCTATCGTTTTCAAATCACCTCGGCTGTTAGACTTGCTAGATAACTAGCCGGGTGGATAACGCAGCTAGTTAACGAACTATCGCTATGAAGTTAGCTAGGTGCCTTAGCAATCTCCAATTAGCTTCCTTATACCGACCACCTAAGACGTTGTTGAATTTGTAATAGTTTGATACGCCTTCTCCTATAATAATGGACGTACATCCTGCGTACGGGTTTGCTAGACAGTGACTGATGTCGAAGGCCATCGTATTTTGCTTGGTAGCTAGCATTTATGTTCTGGCCGCGTTCAGTCTCGTAGCCGGAAATGTTTAACTAAACAGCGGTGTTTACTAATGTGATTGTTCCATTCGCACTACTATATAATATGCTGGCTATCTTGGTAGCCAAGTTGGCTAGTAACTACATACATAGCCAATCGTTGTAACTATATGTAGCACTAAAAAGCTGTCCCGGCGCTATGCATTAATAGTAGTTGAGGTTAGATGGCTAACCTCGTTTTGCTAAAGATGGCTACTGTTGTTCATCCACGCGCTAACTTAAACCTAGACCAGACACCCGCAGCCCCCTCCGGACAAAACAAAGCTAAATAATCATTCAGCTATAATATATTATTTGCAGATAAGCTAATATTATGAACATCAGCAATGTGTGCGTGCGATCATATTTATGTTGGCCGATTCACTTATAGCAGGGACTTCACTGACAAGCTGTCTATGTAACGGAAACGACATGACAAGTGTGCTTTTACTTGCATGTATTCAATCGGTCATTGTTTTAATTGAATTGCCTAACTGTCTCGTCGAAAGGGCCAGTATACAATTTCAAACTGTTCAGAGATGTAGAGCTTTACAGTTTGTTCATTCAAGGTGAACCCTCAGTAAGAATACTGAAAACCCAATGCGTGTACGTATTCGCTGCGTATGTCTGGAATTCAAAACGCATCTATAGAACGTGGATGTCGATCGAGTCCTGGGAATCCCCAAACAGAATACACAGTACGGGGCACATCTGTTCGAAAAACCTGACTCTGTAGCATCCCTGTACTGTCAGGCCGTAGTTTTAACCCATACGGAACATACAGACGTACAGAGGTGCGTATCTGCCAGACACGCCGATGTGTTTGTGTTGATCGCAGTGTGCGCATTAAGCAACAGACGCGTCAAACCAGTGCATCGCGCAGTGCTTCTGCTTTTACGGCGACGTCTGTTACATTTCAACTTGTATTTTAGTGAGAAGGCTATCGAAACACAATCGCAGCGTTTGCTGCGAGGCGGTCTTGTGATGGAGGATTCTTTTAGCCTCTCTCAGCCGTCTACCCAATGTGCCCACACCCCTGCACAGGCGCGCACGTAGCAGGCTGTCTGGCTGTCAGCTCCATCTCCTCGGGGGCCAGTGGGAACGATCGGGGGGTGTTGACAGTGCATTTTTTCATGGGGGCTGGGGGCGGTTCTGGATGCGGACTGGTCCAACACGGGGAGAAAGACCGAGCGTCTCGGTGGATTGAATTGTCTGCCTCGCGAAGCCGTTAGCGCCCATTCAAACTACGCAAACGGATACCGTCTGAAACTTTTCACCCTATCTCTTGAGTGCGACGCAGCTTGCAGCCGCATAAATAAAAGCAACGAACGTAGCACAGAAACTAAAGTAGGGCAGACAAGTGGCCTGCAGGGTAACCATTTAACCTAATTTATTTTTGTACTGAGTATTTGATAGTAATATTCATATTACCGCGGCTACTACTTCTAACGTAGCGAACTGGAACAGCAACCGTAGTGGAGTTCCAAGTCCCAGTAACAGCTTGTCAGGTCATGTAATGGAGACGGAATTATTCGATTCTGATTCAGTTAACTGATAATATTAACACCCTCCTCAATTTAAGTGGCAACCAAGAACACCAAAATGGCCACAACCTCCAGCTACAGACCAAATGAATCCTAATTATAGCACAATTCATATTTACTACTGTCCCTACAAGAGACTATATATTTAGACATTTTAAAACAGTGTTTCAATTGAGGTATCATTAGAAATGGTCGAAATACTTTGAAATTAGGCTATGCCGAAGAAATGAATATGACTTACAATATTGCTCACATTAGTCCATAACTGACCTGATGAATAGCAAGCACTTTTTTTCTGTACCATTTTATGGTGACCTCACAATTCCCTGTCGGAATGAAACATGAACCTTGTTTTTATTTGCAGTAAAATGTGCATAAATGCGTGCAGGCATTGTCTGAATGAGGGGTCTTTTTACTGGTGTTGTTAATAGCTTTGGCCTTGTGAAATTACAGGTATTATGCCCTGTGCGAATAGTTTTTAGGTGAACACAGGTTTGCGTTAGTCAAACACTGTTCATAAACACAGTGTACCGTGCTCGACTTGGTTGGGAAATCACTGATCCAACAACATTTGTTGTGCTGTGCATAACTCTTTTAGAAACAAGGGCCTGGGTGGTTTTTCCTGAGCAGAAAACACATCCTAGCATTAGCAGTGTACCAAACAGAGTGTGTTCGTGGGCACTCCACACTTATCGATGTGTTAACTGTGCTCTGTGTAGTTTTGTCTCTGTGCTGACTGGGGCTCTATGTAGTCTCTGCGCTCACTGGTTGTTTTTCATGTTCTGCTCTCCCTCAGATATTGGACCAGGAACTGCACTGATGTAGCGGGCATTGGCGTGGCCCGTCTCCACCTCTGACTACCTCCAGCTCCCTGTAATGTGCTGTGACCCCCCCCCACACAACCACCCGTCACCCCCTCCGTCCCTCCCACCCGTCCAGCCCGCCGCATCGCGCGTCCCAGGCAGAAAGACTCCAGACACCTAATCGATACGGAGTGACTGAGGACCGCCGCTGAGACACCCCTGCAAGCGCTGACTCGACAGCTCCGCTCGCAGCCAAATAACATTAAAACCAGGCCGAGAGGAGGAAGCGCGCTCAGCACTGCCGCCACTCGCGCGGCTTGGTGCCTTTTTCCCCCCCCCTCTTCTTCTTTTATTTTTTTTTCTCCCCGTTTTGTGTGCGTGCGCGTGCCGTTGTTTTACCGCAGAGGTCCTTTGGCCCTGAGAGAGAGAAATCAAGAGTGAGAGTGAGAGCAAGAGACACATATATTTTTTCGCCCTCCTCATTGTCAACAGTACGAGGGTGTTTCCCTCTTTTTGTATTTGAGAAGTCGATATATATATTGTGGGGAGGGAGGGGAGTGGTGGTGGAGGGTGTCCTGATTCTGGTCCCGGGGTCCCCCGTATCCGCGCGAGTCGAAACTGGGGGGAGATTCATGGGATGCGACCATGTCGGACCTCAGTGAGCGCCGGCCGGTCAATACAGACTACGCTGTCTCCCTGCTGGAGCAGCTCAAGTTCTTCTACGAGCAGAAGCTGCTGACGGACGTGGTGCTGCTGGTGGAGGACTCCGAGTTCCCCTGTCACAAGATGGTGCTGGCCACGTGCAGCTCCTACTTCAGGTGAGTGCCGCTCCGCGCCGCGCCAGCGATGATGATGCGTCACTCGGCCTGCCACCTATAGAGAGGGTGATCAGTGTTGCTAAGGGGAACAGGGAGGAAACAGGCGTCCGAATTCACTCGGCAAACAAGCCGCTTCCTGGGATTTGTTTGTTTGTTTGTTTGTTTGTTTGTTTGTGTGTGTGTGTGTGTGTGTGTGTGTGTGTCAAGGCATTTTTTGCATCCATAGGAAAAAAAACGTTGTTCATCACAATGCACGCCTTTGTTCCCTAATGGCAAAAGTTTGTGAATGAACAACCAACGGTACGTACTACGAATTGCCAGGAAAGCCGACAGTGTGTGCCATTTGGTTACTGGACACGTTGGGACCTGTAGTGTAAGGGCTTAAAGAACATTGTTCAGTGTTTTGAATTGGAGGGGGGGGTTCTGTTTGAATAGCTGGGAGGGTAGGCTTACTCCACTCCTGAGGCAGCTATGTTATTGGGGTAGTGGTTAGGGCATTGGCCTCGTAGGGGGCAGAGAGCATTTCCCCCGTAAGCCACTTCCGCCCCCTGCCAGGAGTCGGCTCATAGTGATTGCATTTTTTTTTTTTTAAAGGGTGATAGCTTTTGAAATAAGGATTCATTAGTTTAAATAAGGATTAAGTACTTTTCATGGGCTGGCTGTTAGAGCATTCACCTCTGAGGCTACGTTTACACCGTCTGATAAAAGTGACCCAATTCCGATTTTTTGCTCAGATGTGGCACACATCGGATATGTATTATGAACGTGTAAACAGGAAAAATAAATATTGAATCGGATATTTTCAGATCCGTTTTGGGACACATTCATATGTGGAAATAAATCCCATCTGCCAATGCGACTGTCCTCTAAACCCACAGATCGGAATTCCCCTGTCATTCCGATTTTCACATCATTTAAAATGCGACACGTTTTCGCATTTGAATAACGTGTAATGTAAACTTGAACCGTGTAATGTTGTAAATAGGAAGCTTTTTTTGCTCTTGTTTATCTGGCCTACACTCTTTTTATACTCTCCTATATTGTACTGTATGAATCTATCTTGTCAATCTTTCACCTGCCAAGGGACACCAGATGAAAACTAGCTCTCGAGATAACTTTGGAATTGTACCCATTGACGCTTTTTGCGCATATGTTCATTATAGGGATGCTAATTTGAAGAAATGTCCTTGATCGATCGTCGCCAATGTTAACCAACAATGAATCGATTAATCTTTTTTTTTTTTTTTTTTTTTCTTAACGGCAAAATGTCACGTATGACGGAGAATACAAAATGCATGGGTTTTTTTTTCAAAGCTTTATTCAAACTTTTGAGACACGGGCCTATTTTAACAGCATAGAACAATAAGAATTATGAAGGAGATGAAATGCTATTCAGTAGGGCTAACAACGAAAACAATATTCCTTTTGAAATTAAAAGGGCTGTCTGACAGCCAGGGCTGGATTAAATGGATTGACTACACTAGGCAAACCAATTCTTTTCGCGCCCCGACAAACGCGCACATTTCGATACTTTGTAAAGAAGCCCAACGACATTTTAACCGCCACATATTATTTTTAGTTTAGGTAGGTATATATTTTACTTTGTTGTGGTTTATTTATGTGGTATTTTATATATTTATAGGTATTTATACGCAATTTGATACTCATGTATTTATAGGTGTATAGGCCATTACGTTTCATTTGTTTAGTTGCATTTTACGTTTGATTTTATTATTTGTCTTTACTTATTCAGTTCGATATTTAAATGGAAAGTGTATTCACAATCTTAATGTGCAGGACATTCCAGGTATAAACTCATTTGTGAGGACATCTGGATTTGATTATTGGCAGATCGTGAGAAGGGCCTTAATATATGAGTATGCTATAGACCTCCAGCTTCAGCCAGTAACATAAATAGTACGCTCTTTGGTAACATAAAACAAATCTGTGCTGAAGGAGAGACGATAATAATGGGCGACTTCAATTACCCCTCTATTAATTGGGAGATAGTGACAGGTCAGGGCAAATGGGAAGAGGAGTTTTTAGATATGGTCAATGACTGCTTTTTGGTACAGTCTGTTACTCAGCCTACGAGAGGGAAATCAATACTGGATCTGGTTTTGTGTAACAATCCTGATAGAATTTGCAGCACAGAGGTAGGAGAACCAATAGGGGCAAGTGACCACAGTGCAGTTATTTTTGATATTGTTTGGCAAGTTAAGACAGCCTCCTCTAACTCTCGAATTTTTAATTTTAGACGAGCTGACTTTAATAAAATGAGAGAGAATTTAAGTAATATAGATTGGGTAAAAGATTGGGTCAGAACTGTGAATGAAAAATGGACTATATTTAAAAGGGTTATTGTAGATGTAGTGTAAATTCATCCCCAAAGTAAGGAAAAATAGGATGAGAAAAGTTGATGTCCGAAGTTGATGTCTAAATCTTTACGGGAGATTTTGAGGCAGAAGAAACGACTGTACAGAGTATATAAAAAGGATAACTCGGAGAGAAACAAGTTTGATTATTGTAATATGCGGGCTAAGACTAAAAAGGAAATAAGATCAGTCAGAAGGCGTTTTTTTTTAATTAAAATTTCCCAAGAGGCAAAAAGTAATCCTAAGAAGTTTTTTCAATATTGTAGTAGAAAAAGGAAAGTTAAGGATGAGGTTAAGTGCATTAAGAATAAGGAAGGAACTTTGGTTTATAATAATAAGGATATTGCAAACACACAACAGTTACTTTGTGGAGAGCTTTACTAGAGAAGAGGTTATAAATATGCCTAAATGTATAGACAAGGTATAGAATGTTTTGGAGGACTTTGAGATAAGGGACGTAGAAGTATTACAAAAACTACAAAAACTGAAGACAAATAAGGCAGCAGGCCCGGATGGCATATATCCCAGAGTACTCAAAGAACTTGGGGAAATTATATATAAACCATTGACAGATATTTTCATTCAATCCATAATCACTGGAGAAATACCAGATGACTGGGTAGCAGGGTAGTATAATTCCAATATATAAGAAGAGGGACCGTACTGACCCAGGGAACTATAGGCCTGTCAGTTTAACTTGCATCGCATGTAAAATGCTGGAATGTATTATTAGGGATACGTTGGAATCATTCTTGAAAAATAATAGTATTTTAAGGGAGAGCCAACATGGATTTCTCAAAGGGAGGTAATGCCTAACAAACCACCTGGACTTTTTCGAAGAGGCTACAAAGTGTGTTGACCTGAACCAGGCTGTGGGCAGTGTTGTCCCGCAGGGGTTGGTGCTGGGACCTCTGCTCTTCCTTATTTACATAAATTATCTTGATATGGACATTAGTAGCAAAATAGTTACATTTGCAGATGATACTAAACTTGGGGGTTTGGCAAACTGTTTGGAATTGACTATAGTAATCCAAGATGATTTAAACAAAATCCCCAAATGGGCAGATACATGGCAGATGACGTTCAATATTGCTAAATGTAAAGTTATGCATGTGGGAAATAAAAACATTAGACAGGAGTATTTTATGGGAGGAGAAAAGTTAGTAGATGTTCAATTTGAAAAGGACTTAGGAATTGTAGTTGATCAAAGCCTATCTGCATCAAAGCAGTGTGCTACAGCAGTGAAAAAAGCCAACAGGATGCTGGGATACATAGCAAGAAGTATTGAGTATAAAACAAAGGAGGTTATATTAATGTTATATAATGCCATTGTCAGACCGCACTTAGAATACTGTTCTGGGCACCGCACTACAAGAAAGATATAGAAGCTCTTGAAAAAGTCCAAAGAAGGGCAACTAAACTGATACCTGGTATGAAAGGTAAAAGTTATGATGATAGACTTAAGGCAGTCAATCTATTTAAACTTAGCAAACGGAGACTTAGGGGGGATTTGATTGAGGTTTTTAAATTCCTAAAAGGGATTAACAAAGTAAAATACCAAAGATTTTTTAAGATAAGTGGGGTCAGCAGAACAAGAGGCCACAGGTGGAAATTAGTTAAAGGCCTATATTAGGAAGTTTTTCTTTACACAGAGTTGTCAATGCCTGGAACAGCTTGCCAGGTCAGGTAGTAGAGGCAGAAACGCTTGGGCTATTCAAGTCCAGGGTAGATGTAGTACTAGATACTCTAGATTAGGACATGATGAGCCTAGATGGGCCGAATGGCCCGTTCTCATCATTATGTGTTCTTATGTTCATATTTACATATGCTTTCTCCTGACTTTCGTCATAATCTAGGGAAGTGGTAAATTCATCTCAATCAACGCAAACAACGCAACACGTTCATTTCCTTTTCATTCACTGTTGATCTCATGTTTCAATAAAAAAAAGCAACTTTTCGCCGCAGCAATTTGCAACCGGTAATGCCAGATACATGCAAAGGCCTATTTCCACATTGGGGAATGCATCGCCCAGGCCTAGCTCTCTGAGCCTCTTATACATGCCCATCACTGATTGTTCACCCTTCACCATTGAGCTGAACTGGCGAAAAAAGTAATTCTCAAGATCATGTAATGTTTTGTCATTGTAAGTAGTTTCTTTTGTGAAATATTGTTAGATATATTTTATAAAATCAACAAGGTTTTAACTGTTGTTTCAAAGCAATATTATTACACTCACTGGAGTGCTATTGGATAACTCTGCTGTGCTGTGATACTTAATCGTTAATTTGATATGCTTGATCGATCAAATTCTTAACGGCGACTAATTGATCATTAATCATTAACATCCCTAGTTGATTACTATGTCCTGTCCCTTTTAAATAAATAAATCCTACATATCCTTTAAATATAATGTTTACAAATATAAAACTTAAATTGACATTTACATTTGCCAGTGCTCGTTACATTTTTATATAGGACTATATACAGTATGGCTATGCCGGCATGGTTGTTGTTTACTTCCGTATCGGTAGCCAAACCCTCGTAACCCTTGTAAACACTGGTATCGGATATGGATTACTTTTAAAAGTAGATGTAAACAGGCGGGCAAAAACATCGGATGTAGACAAAAAATCTGAACTGGGCATCAAGGCCTGCAGTGTAAACGTAGCCTAAGAGATTGTGATTCCTCATATTAAATCATTGAGTGGGGGATCAACATGGCAATATATGGGCGGGCTTATCAACAAACGCAGTGCTTTTATGATCAGCATCTCTGCAAGGATATACAATGTAATCCTGGCTTGTGAGGCTGCCCTTCCAGTAAACCCAGGTGGTTTGTGCCTGTGGTTTAAAAACACAAACTCATTTTACAAATGGATTCAGCAGCCTACGAACCCCGAGCCAGGTGCAGCCAATGTGGGAGCTCTAATCACATTTGGCCTCCCGAAGGTGAAGATGCCTTGATTTTATTCATTTCATTTATTAGTTTGTTTGTAAGGAGCATGGCAGAAGCGTCGTTACAGTGTCCGATGCATTGCGTTCACAGCCGAAGGCGGAGATTGAGTCACCTCGGCGTGTACGTGGTGTTTTGGTCGTGCGTGTCCATCGTGCAGATCTAGCAGAAATGCAGAAAGCCATGAAGCTTTCGGTGGAGGAAGCCTCGGCGAGTGTTTGTCACCCATGAGACGGTTTGTGGTCAGTGCAGTCGTGCGGCAGGTTACCTTCACAGCTCTGTAGCAAACAGCCATTTCAGGACGCTGACAGATTTGTTGAGCTGGCTTATGTCTTAGTTATCAGAGTTTCCAATACTGCGTTCTGTGATCAAAAAGTAAACGTTCCTACAAGAACATGCGTTTAAGGTGTTTCATCATCGACGGACTGTCCTCCCTCTGGCCATTCGACATTTCGATCCGTAAAACCACTGGTTGAGCTCGTCCACCGCATCAGGAAACCGATGAAAGTTGAAATAATTGGAGCTTTTCGAGAGCTCCATGGGTGCAGCCAGAGCTCTGGTGGCACTGAGCTTTCCCACGTGAAAGACCCATTAGGATTCTGTCTCTCGATTATGGCAGTGTTCTGGGAATGCTCCTCAAAGTATTGGAATTCCACAGAGATGCGATTACGACGTTTATTGTAATACGAGTATGTACCATGGTACATTAAATAAATAAATAAAAATAAAAAGCTCTATTTAAATGGGGTTTCATCATAAAGATTGTCAAATAAAGTAGAGTTTTGGTGGATGGCGGCCGCTGAACATCGTTGCTGTAGTTTGGGGGGGGGAAGCTGTAGACAAAGTTGCCGGTTGTCCCTTGGGCCCCCCATTTCCCACACACTTGTTATCCGATGTGAACATGCAAGGCATTTCCCCTGCAGGGCCCAGAGAGGTGTCCTCTCTCATCCCGCTGCCCCCCCCCCTCCCTGCAGGAAGAGCGGGGGGGGATAGGATATCTAAGCTGAGTGGCAGCGAGTAAGGAAATCCTCCTCATAACGTGCAAAGGTAGGAAACGTCCCCCCGGTGAGGAAACTCTCGGATGCCTGCGGCGTTACGTAACGAGGGCCTGGCCACGGCATACGACCAGAGTGGACCTGAGGAGAGAGACGGGGGGGTCACACAGGGAGGGTGATTCACCAGTCAGGATGGGGGCTTTTGGGGAGCAGATGTGATGGTGTCGGGGGCGCGGACGCGATGGAGAGACAGGGTCTTCCGTTGAGTGTTGGCCGTATTGTGCACGCGGAAGGTTCGGGCAGGCTCGTGCCATGGACACGCACCAGTGTGTTGCAAAAGAGCAGGAAATAAGATAGCCTGCTCCGTTGCGTCGTGGAGGTGGGGGGGAAGGGGGGGCGTATGGCTCAGCTTGCCTTTCTATACCTTCCAAAAATAGGGCCCCTAAATCCCTCATGCTGCAAATAAAACTTCTGACTGTTGATTTGTGCAAATTTCCCCTGGTCGCCTGCCTTGCTAGCCCTAACCGCCCACAAGTTCCCTTGTTGTTTCCTGTGAGAGGACGCTGTGTCTGCCATCATGTGTGTGTGTGCGTGCGCGCGTGTGCGTGTGTGCGTGTGTGCGTGCGCGCGTGTGCGTGTGTGTGTTTGTTAGATAGATAGATAGGCAGGCCTGTCAGGGCTTTAGATCTTAATGAGTTTGGCTCTTTGTGTCGCTCTGAGACGTGCTGCATTGTCTATGTGCTGAATGCCTGCCGCTCGCCGCCTTTAGGGGGTGACGTTGAGCAGGGACCCGAGCACGGCCAACACTGCAGCCCCTACCCAACGACACTGCAGCCCGCCATGTGTAGTCAATACTGGTCATTTTGTTGAACTTTTTGTTTCTTTTTAGGTCTCTGGCCTCGCATGTAGTTTCATGTGTGTTAGAAATACATTTGGAAGTTAAAGTGGATTAGGCGCTCGCTCACACCCGGTCCGAGGCTGGTGGTTGGGAGTCGCTCCCCTCTTCCCGTGGGTGGAGGTATGCGCCGCTGGCTTCCTGTCAGGGAGGTGCTCATGACTCGTTTGAATGGAATCCGTCCTGCAACCGGTCTTATTGCTTCGGCCTTTAATGCCTTACTTTCACAACTCGGGTTTAAAACAGAAACAAACAAAAAAACATTTAAATGCTTTCCAAAGAACTGTGTTCACTGTCCTCTGCTCTGGGTAGGTCTCCAGGCAGTTCGTTCACGTCCACAGGCATAGATAGACATCTCCCCCCTTAAAATTCAGTTAAGAACATAAGAATACATAATAACGAGAACGGGCCGTTCAGCCCATCTAGGCTCGTCATGTCCTAATCTAAGGAGTGTCTAGTACTGCATCTAGCCTGGACTTGAATAGCCCAAGTGTTTCTGCCTCTACTACCCGACCTGGCAAGCTGTTCCAGGCATTGACAACTCTCTGTGTAAAGAAAGATGTCCTAACATCTGTGCGGAATTTGCCTTGAACTAATTTCCACCTGTGGCCTCTTGTTCTGCTTACCCCATTTATCTGCTTAGTTGCTGTTCTCTGATTTTGATTATCCTCCCATTTTGACCTGTTTTGGGCCAAAGGGGTGTCTTTGTGTGGGAATGATTTTAAATTGGTTGATGGATTGAAGGAGTGTGTCATCGTCATGTCCCCCCCTCCAGGGCCATGTTTATGAGTGGCCTCAGTGAGAGCAAGCAGACGCATGTCCACCTGCGCAACGTGGACCCTGCCACCCTGCAGATCATCATCACCTACGCCTACACCGGCCACCTGGCCATCAGCGACAGCACTGTGGAGCCCCTGTACGAGACCGCCTGCTTCCTGCAGGTGAGAGCGCTGTGGGCCGTACCATTGGGCTACGGGGGGGTTATGCTCATGTTTGTTTCAGCAAATTACCCAGGCTTAATTTGGTCATTGCCAATATACACTTTAAACCAAGACTGGTTCATTCCTACATTATATGTGAAATGTACGAAAGGCGCTATATAAATACAATTTTACTTACTTACTTACATTAGAGGCTCAATAATTTGTTGCAAATGAATGGCACCTAAAAGACCTGCTGGCATTCTTGGTTGAACCGTTGAGTCTCAGGACAATATTAGGTTTACTTCCCAACAAGGGTAAGTGTTTCTGGGGTGTTTCTCTGCTTCTTTATAAACTATACATTCAGGACACGGCAACTCTCAAGGGAGGAAGGAGAGCGCAGCTCCGGAAACAGACCTGCGCAGGCCGCTTCGTTACTTTGCAACGTTTTGATGGCGTACCCACGACTCGCCTGAAATCAGGCCAGCGCGTGAACACTTCGGTGCTGTTTCACCTTCGCCAGAGCACGTTGTTTTATCAGAGGTGTCAGATCGGGTAAACGATTTGCCCGTTAAAGCAGTGGCCAGACCCCTGCTCTACATCCTCCCCATGGCAAGACTGTTGGGGGGGGGGGGAGGAATTTATTTAGCAAATCCGCTGTTCTGTGGAATGGAATTGGAATGGCTTTGGAATGACGTACGATTTTTACCTTTCTTGTTTCTATCGTTCTATCGAAGTCGTTGTGAAACAAAAACACTGGGCGCAGAAATTGATATTAAATACAATAATATCATGTAAATCTATTCTTTTCATTCTTTCCCTTCACTTTTCTCTGAAATTTGGAATAGGCAGTTACGTTAGTAGCTGAACCCGCGTAAGCTCTGCAGCCAAAAGCGATGCTCTCGCCATTTTATACCACAAATGCCGCACAAAACTTTCTCTTTCAAAATGTTTCTGTATCATTTATCTTGTTGTTTTGTTTGCTCTTGCCTGTCCTTATTTAATCTCTGGCGCGCAGCATAAACTCATCACAACACGCTTGAGAGAATTTGTGAAGAAAGCAAAAAAAAAGGCAAACTAATCAAGACTCCCGCTGCTGGAGCTGTGCCACTGGAGGAAAATCTCTTTGTGGTGCGGGAGGAATCTGGAGCCATGAATCAAGCAGGAAGTGTTATTGATGATTTGAAAATGAAATGTTCAGCGATCGATAACGGCCGTGTCTGGGAGAGCGGCCGAAGGGAAAGTCTTTTCAGCAGCTAAATGATTGGAGCGGTGATGGACGTCACGTTTCGGCCCACCGCAGCCTGCTAGAGTGTCGTATAGATCCTGAAGCTTGCTTTGTGTTACCCAGCCACTGTCCCAAGCTGCTCCACTGTAACTTGTTTAAGTTGAGATTCTGCCCTAGACTTGAACCGTTTCAGAAACTGACCAGTGTGCATTTCTTGAGACGTCAGTAAAGCAAATCTTTGACGTTGACAGATACCAAATTCATTTCTTTTTCAAAATCCCCCCCCACACCTTAATTCAAATGTCATAAGACACTGCACTATTTTTCATGTTGTACTTTTGTAAGGATAAGTGTGTCTGATAAACTGATGCAATGAGTACAGATTACACAGTAGTGTTCAGGCTCGAGATCAGTCTTGTTTCAGTTTAGTCTTTTAATCATTTGAAGGGGTCTCTCCCAGTCCTCCACTTCCGAGTTCACCGGCCGCTTTCTCCCAGCCTGCTTGTACTCACTTTCACTCCTTCCTCACCTGCCCTGTCCCCCCCCCCCCCAGGTGGAGGACGTCCTGCTCCAGTGCCGGGACTACCTGGTGAAGAAGATCAACGCAGACAACTGCGTGCGCATGCTGAGCATCGGCGACCTGTTCAGCTGCACCGAGCTGAAGCAGAGCGCCAAGCGCATGGTGGAGCACAAGTTCCCCGCTGTGTACCGGCAGGAGGCCTTCCTGCAGCTGTCCCACGAGCTGCTGCTGGACCTGCTGAGCAGCGACAACCTCAACGTGGAGAAGGAGGAGACGGTGCGCGAGGCGGCCATGCTGTGGCTGGAGTACAACATGGAGGCGCGCTCGCAGCACCTGTCCTCGGTGCTGAGCCAGATCCGCATCGACGCGCTCTCCGAGGTCACGCAGCGCGCCTGGTTCCAGGGCCTGCCGCCCAACGACAAGTCCGTGGTGGTGCAGGGCCTCTACAAGTCCATGCCCAAGTTCTTCAAGCCGAGGCTGGGCATGACCAAGGAGGAGATGCTGATCTTCGTGGAGGCGGCGGGGGCCGAGCCCGCCTCGGACAGCGGCCCCGGGGCGTGCCCCCCCCACTCGGCCGTGTGCTACAGCCCGCAGGCGGAGAAAGTGTACAAGCTGAGCAACCCGCCCGGCGACCTGCAGAAGGTGGGGACCCTGGTCACCCCGGATAATGACATCTTCATCGCCGGGGGCCAGATCCCCTCAAGACCTCCATCGCCAACCACGGCAAGGGCGGCCGCCTCCAGGCGGTCTTCCGCTCGGCTGACGGCTTCTTCTGGTTCGACGCGCAGCAGAACACCTGGGTGGCCAAGACGCCCATGCTGTGCGCCCGCATCCGACCGTCGCTGGTGCACTGCGAGGGCTTCATCTACGCCATCGGCGGTGACAGCGTGGGCGGCGAGCTCAACAAGCGCACGGTGGAGCGCTATGACCGCGAGCGCGACGAGTGGACCATGGTCAGCCCGCTGCCCTGCGCCTGGAACTGGAGCACGGCGGTGGCGGCGCGCGACTGCGTCTATGTCATGACCCACGACCTCACCTACTGCTACTTCCCCCGCGCCGACGCCTGGGCCGAGATGGCCATGCGCAAGACCAGCCGCTGCTTCGCCTCCGCCGCCGCCTTCGGCGACCTCATCTTCTACGTGGGCGGCCTGCACGTGGTCAGCAACTCGGGCGTCCGGCTGCCCACCAGCACCGTCGACGGGTCCTCGGTGACGGTGGAGGTCTACGATGTGGCCAAGAACGAGTGGCGCCTGGGCGCCAACATCCCGGCCAAGCGCTACTCGGACCCGTGCGTCCGGGCAGTGCCCCTGCTGGGCTCACTCTGCATCTTCATGCGCGAGACGCACATGAACGAGCGCGCCAAGTACGCCATCTACCAGTACGACCTGGAGCTGGACCGCTGGTACCTGCGGCAGCCCGTCTCCGAGCGTGTCCTCTGGGACCTGGGCAAGGACTTCCGCTGCGCCGTGGGCAAACTCTACCCCTCCTGCTTGGAGGAGTCCCCCTGGAAGCCCCCCACCTACCTCTTCTCCCCCGACGGGGCCGAAGACTTTGAGGTGGATGGTGAGATGGTGTCCCTCCCGCACGTATAGCTCTTTGGACACCCGCCCCACCATGACCCCCCCCTCCCTCCTCATCCCAAATATGACCTCCTGAACACCTAGGGATCTATGGTGTTGTGGGGGTGGAGGGAAATGTTCCAACACCACCGAAACCAGGGGTGTCCAGTAGATCTGCGTTTCCGGGAAGATCTGAAGCCGAAAGTAGTCCCGCGTGCGGGCGGAGCTTGTTCCTCTGTCAGGCACACCCCCTGCCCCCGGCCCAGATCCTGCCCCGGTGTCCTCCGTCTCTCACACACATGCGCGCCACTTTCCTCACATTACAGTTTGTTGCCTCAGACTGATGTAGTAAAAATATACATTAAATTACCTTTAAATATTAGTATTCTAAAAAAGAAGGGGGGAAAAAAAGTGTAAAAAAACTTTTTTTTTCTTCTTCTTTTTTTGGTCAGTCGCTACTTCTGTTAAGTATTATCAAAGGTCTGTTTTACTGTTTCTACAATGTGATAATCGAGAAAAAAAGAGAAAAAAAACGGCTGATTTTGTGACGATGACGACGAGGTTGATGAAGATAATGCACTTAACGGAGAAGCTCTTCAGAATGACAATGTACCAACCAACCACCCCTTCCCTCTCTCCCTCCCTCTCTCTCTCTCTCTCGCTGTCTCTCCCTCCCTCACTGATAAAAAGGGGTAATCCATTTCTCCGAGCGACCCTGCATAGGAATAAGGAGGGGTGTGGGTGCATGTGCGGTGGGTTGGGCGTGCGTGCGTGTGGGAGGCGGGATTTCGTGGAGGTGACTGCAGGTCCAGTCACCCCTTTTGTACCCCCTCCCCTCTCTGCCCTCTTGTGCAACCCACTCCTCTGCCCTGTCAATCCTTAGATACAGGTCTTCCATGCATAAGACTGCATACAGGCAGAGCTTACCCGCTCCCTCCCTTCCTCCTGCCCTCCTGCCCTCCTCCCTCCCTCCCTCTACTCTTTTCTAGCACTGCTGGAATTGATAGGATTTTGCTGGCTTTTATTTTTTTGGTGCGGGTCTCTCTTCAACACATGCATCCACTATATACTACAGTGACTTTGGGCTCATGCGTTATCTCCAAGCTGCTGAAATACATATATAAATATATTTTTTTTCCATGTTTAAAGAAAAATGAAACGATGTAGTGGGGAACAGGGGGAGGGGGGTGGGATACGGGAATGGGGATTGGAGGGGGACGATGACAAAAAGAATAACCAGGTCTATTTTGTATTAGTTTTTTATGATAATTTAATATCAGACATTACTGTAGTGTGATTGTGTATAGATCTCCATTTCCTTTATCAGATTAATTTTTTTTTTTTTTTTTTTTTTTTTTGGTGAGAACTATTGAGGAATCTCTCTGCTGTGTGGTATCAGGGGAGAGAAGAGGCCCCAGGACGTCTCCCCATGGATCGTCACGGCAACCACTAGCAGTAGCGGAGCGGGTGGGTGTGGGAGGGGGGTGGGGGTACGGCCCCTCGTTACCTAAACATGAGCACAGGTGCTTCATGGCAAACCTTACTAGCATGTTTGGCTGCATCATGTTCCTTTTGGCACTGTATTTTGAATGACATTAATTTATTAAAAAAACGAAACGGGGAAAAATTTGCGAAAAAAAGTGTCTGCCCATGTGTGTGTCTGTGCCGCTTTTCTTGTCTCTGTCTTTGTGTACTCTTGTCTGTTGTGCCTCCGGGCTACGGTCAGTCTTTCCCGTGGTGTACGATTGTCGTTATTTGCATACACTGTCCAAATGTGGGTGAATAGTCACGCTGGGTCGGTACTAGTGTGCAGGGGTGATTCTAGGATTTGACCCCAATGAGAATGTGAGATGTACAAATGCGCAAAACAAGCCTACATTTTTACTTAACTTACTGTTACATTCCCCAACATTTTCAGGGGGCTGAGATGAAAGACGGGGCTAAAGCCCCGCTAAATAGGGTTTAAAATCGCCGCTGCTAATGCCTTTGTGAGGCGTTGGCGTCATTTACAGACGAGATCATGAGCAGACTGAATCACGCACAGTGTAGACTGCGCTTCCATCCGAGCGGGCGCTCTGAAAAGCGACATTCTTCTACTGTCCGAACGTAAACAGATTTTCTGTTTGGACAATCTGGTAGTGGCATCTTTTTTTAAATTTATTTTTTATTAATCGTAACTAGTCGATGCTTTATGAAAGGAGGTGAATGACGTGCTTATTTGTCAGAGTTGCGCAGTTAATCTTGTTATTCATTTCAGCGCACGTAGAATTTAAATGTCACTACATTGAGCCGATGAACATGCATCATTTATGGACGCACATTAGCCAATAACCTCGATTACAGGCTAGGCACGTCGAACGCGTCGATCATTCCATCATTTGAACAAGGCCGCTCGCATTTATCCACAACTTGTTTCGCTGTTAAATCTATGAGCACATGCGCTTCATTACATTTTTGTATTCCGGTATTTATTAACATACGCTTGTTAGAATGGTATCCTGTCATAAAATGTCCCGCGTCTACGTTTCGAAGTTTTCCTCACGCCGCGCCCACCACTGAAACCGAGTGGCCTAGCGCATTTCATCGCCTAAGTGTGCAGTATTGCGGGCGACGGGAGTCGAGAAGCCAGCTGCGTGCTTTGATAAACAGGTCACCGGAGGTCAGCGGGTCCGTCTGTCCCCACTGCCGTGTCGCATTGTTTCTGGTCCGGCACGTGTTCCGCAGCGCACTCAAACCAGTCTTTTGTTTTGTCTGACCTACATTTTAGTGGTACATTTAATAAATGCCGTGCGGTTCGTCGAATGTGACAGCAGAGCGAGCGACTGAATTCCTAAACAATCCCCTTTAGCTTTTTAAAATGTATGAATTTCACGAATCCTGCGCATAAAAGAATAGTGCACGTGGCCGGAGGGTACAAGGGCTGTACTTTTGGAAAGAGGTTCCTCGCACCCACCCGAAGACACCCCTGAATGTCATTTCATCAAATCATTTGTCATTTAATATCGTCATACAACATACCAGATATATATTTCAAAGGTTTTGTCATCATTTGTCAAGAAATATAGCTTTTGTGTGAACTAAAGATAATTCACATTTAAAATACATTCATATATTTTAAATATATGTTTACAATATTGCAAAACAAAAGGAGAGGGGGAGAAAGAACAAAAAAACAGCTTTGATGACCAAAATCATTTTGATAATGAAGTCATTTAAGGTCAACAACAGCAATAAAGGAAATGCATACGATCAGTAAAACGAAGTCAACTGTCGGCTGTCGACAAACACAAAAACGGCGAATTAGGGGGTAAGGTAGTACAGATTTTAAAAGCCACATGACAACAGATACTGAAACGAAAAGGGTTGAAAACCTGTAGCAATAGCTACAAAGACATTTTCCTTTTAATAATAATAAACTAAACCGACTTCAAGCATGCCTACTTGTTGGGAATTACAGCATCAGTTTTTTAAAGTTGATATCAAATATAAATAGGGATTGGAGCCAAGTCATTTAAAAATGCAAGTACATTGAACAAATATACAGAAATATAATCATATGGTCTATGTGCACACATGCATAGACCAAGTGGTCCATTGGTTTAGATTTTGTTCCAGTGTTGCCATGACTAAACAGGAAATGACAGTGATTCTGTACAGGTTTACAAAGTAAGATAATATACAAATAAATTAAAACCTTTCCTCAACCTGGCCTTCATGGTTACTCTTTAATGTTTGTTTGCTTTGTGTTTTTGTTCCTCCCAAATCTCTGACGTATCGAATGACAAAACGACTATTATTGTGCATTTTAAAACACAATTAATCTGACTGTCCTTTCAGCCACCATTTAGTACTGATAAGGAATATTACAAGGAGAGACCAAAAAAAAGTAATAATACACCACAACAAAACCAAAGAACAAGCAGTAACCCAAAACACTCATTTACGTAAAAACAGAGAGGGACCCCTACTCTTGAAGAAACTCCGCCTACAGACGGGTCTGGTCCAACATCGTCTACTTTCTGGGTTTAATGTTCTCCAAACAACAGGATATCCACTATAATCTATAGGCCTAGCACAAAGAGGGGAGGGGGGGGCGCCTAAACCAGAATGTTTGGCAAACTTTCGTCACAAAGTACAGAACAGACCTTTCTAAACAGCAGAGCAACTTCCACAAGCTCTGCCCCACCCCCCCAACACACTTCCTGCTTCACTACCATTGGACGGAGAGAGGCCTAAAGCAAAGTCTGTTCCTGCTGCACCCTTCACTCAGGTGAAGTGCCCTAGTGTGGTGAACGCAGCACAGCCCACACACGCCTGCACACAAAGACGTGATAGCAGAGTGGATTTCCCCCACAAAGTGCCGCGTAATAGTTCCCAGCAGCCCCCCTCTGTTTCCCTCCTCTCACTCTGTCTGTGTGAGAGCAACCTGCAATATGATACACTTACAAAACAAACAAGTAAACATACTGCAAACTGGTCCAATAGCAGCTCTGAACATGGTTCCACTCCAAATCCCATCTGAACACTGACACTGCACCTGTCAGGAAACCTTCAGTGCGTCTCTGTCTTGTTTTGTTTTTTCTCTCGCTGTCTCTCACCCTCTCCCTCTCCCTCTGTTTCTCACTCATGATATCGCGTCCGCCTTCTGCAAAGTTACATTTGGTAAAGAAGCACCCAAGCAACACGTGGCCGGTCAGTCGTGTGTGTGTGTGTGTGTGTTTGTGTTTGTTTTTTTCTTCTTATTTCCAAAATACTGTACCACAGCACACACAGCGGTGCGGAGAGTCAGAACACAAACGGGTGTACACAAAAATAATGAGATCAGTGCACTTTTCCTGAATATACACGCTTCGTCACCGCCGTTTAGAACCAAGCCGCAAACACACAGGTTGCCAGGGGATATGGATATGTACGTTTAGCTATCTGCCATCCTCACCCCCCTCCCCAACACCCCTTCATTCACAGCAGCTTGAACCTGACATCAGGAATGGGGAGAGGAAGAGAGGTGGACCCTCCTCCTCCAGTTGAGTTTGTGTGCACACATTAAAATCACAGAAAGGCCAGGGGGTTAAAAGTCCTTCAAGACATCAGTGTTCACCCCTCTTCTTCCTCCTCCTCCTCTTCTTCTTCTTTCTTGGAGGGCTGAGCTGACAGGGGCGGGGTTTCCCAGCAGCGGGAGGAAGAAGAGAGGAGACGACGAAGGAGCGGTCGCAGGCGGAGCAGTCAGGGTTTGGCCGCAGGGTGCTCCGGGCAGGGGGGGCCCGTCACAGCGGTGGGCTGAGCCAGGGTGGAGAACCAGGATGACATGGCCGACTTTGCGCTGGTCAGAGCTCCGCCCACCGACTGGCCTGCGGACAAAGACCAAAAAGAAATTCAGGAAATTCAAAAAGCCCACGCCGTCAGTGACCAATCAGACATCTCGGGATAAATATGGCGCAGAAGTGGGTACAGGCAGGTCAGATTTTAGAACATTGGTTTCAAATACCAGCCACGTCAGACACCGAATGTGAAATGAACCAGTGGTATTAATAGTACTATCTGGCCTCAGCTACACCGGTTGGAGCCCTCAAGGCCCCCTAAAATCGGCACGTAACCAATCAGGACAGGGAGGTTTCAATGCGATGCCAAACCAAAGATGCTCAACTTAAAAATAAAAATAAAGTTTTTGGAGGCGGGGATTGATGATAGCGGATTTTTTATTTTTTTTATTTCTGATTTTCCCCCGGTTTTTCTCCCAATTTAGTAGCCAATTATACCCTCTATTTTATTTTCAATTCCCCACCCTCACGAGTCCGCCGCCCGTCCTCCGGGAACGAGATTCGTATTCCTGGACCTATTTCCCCACCTTCTTTCGAGACGGAGATCTTCCACGGACTCCATTAACCTTCTCCTCGGCGGACTCGTGCCGGCTCTCCCTCCCCCTTCCCCCGGAGGCGGACAGCCAAATGCCGCCTCCGATCGGGCTGACGACCAGGGCCGGTCTGGTAGAAACGCGGGTTTCGATCCGCGTCTCTGACAGGCAGCGCACATCGCTCCAAAGCGCGGTGCACTAGACCGCTGGGCCATCCGCCAGCCCCGATAGCGGATTTTTAACACCACTCACATTCTGCTCAGCAACAGGCGCAGAAACGTTGCGATGGAGACTCGTCTGTCCCCTCCCCCCCATTGTGGGCCGGTGAAATGCTCGGCAGGACAGTCGACGCAGCGCTGACTTACCTACAGCCTTGCCGGTCTGAACGACGCTACGGCTGGTGGTCATCACTGCGTTCCCCAGCTTCTTCCCTCTCTCACTGTTCTGCACCGAGCTGGAAAATAAAAACAATAACAATAACAATAACAAATACATGAAGACAGGAATGTGATGGTGCTACTCGTGTCTTGGTGTGATCACGTTGATCAGTAACTTTCAATGGATTGTGGCATTCAGTTTGATTTATTTTGGAAACATGTTTTTCATCATTTCAACCTGGTTCCAGCTCTACAGTGGGAAAGGGCTATAATGAGCCAGCCTGGTTCAGCTCCACAGTGGGAAGGGGCTATAATGAGCCAGCCTGGTTCCAGCTCTAGTGGGAAAGGGATATAATGAACCAGCCTGGTTCAGCTCTACAGTGGGAAAGAGCAATAATGAGCCAGCCTGGTTCCAGCTCTACAGTGGGAAAGGGCTATAATGAGCCAGCCTGGTTCCAGCTCTAGTGGGAAAGGGATATAATGAACCAGCCTGGTTCAGCTCTACAGTGGGAAAGAGCTCGAATGAACCAGCCTGGTTCAGCTCTACAGTGGGAAAGGGCTCTAATGAGCCAGCCTGGTTCCAGCTCTACAGTGGGAAAGAGCAATAATGAGCCAGCCTGGTTCCAGCTCTACAGTGGGAGAGGGCTCGAATGAACCAGCCTGGTTCCAGCTGTAGAGCAGTGTAAATGAGCCAGCCTGGACCAGTGGGGTGACATGTGAGTTCCTCCAGCAGAACTGTGTGAGTGAAAACAAGGGGGCGGAGGAGCACGTGTCGGTGCTGACACAGAGGATTCTGTCCTCCATCTCACCGCGGGCCCTCCCACGCTTCCCGAATCCACTCAGTTTGAGTTAGGACGCCATGGTAACAACACCCCCCCCACAAAGCCGAACACTCACTGCCTGACCCAAATAAACACTTCAGCTGCTCACAATAAACAGATAAACCCCCTCCAGGCTCCAGGGCAGGCACCCCGTGCCCCAACTGACCCTCACGTGACTTTGTTTTGATACTCCTGTCCAATAGTGGCTTCCATTGATAAGATCAAATAAACTAAAATAAACACACACACACACAGTATATATAGTATATAAACACACACACACAACTCTTTGGAGATTACATCAACATGCATGTATGCACAAACATTATATTAGGAAGTCATGAGCACCTCTTTTTTTCTTTTTTAAGTGTGAAAGAAGAGAGCAGTCACAACCCATTTGGACAAACAGCAGTCACTGATGGCGCCACACAGGAACGGGCTCTGAAAGGCAGACCCCAATTTGTCTCTCCGCAAACCCCCCACCGCTGCCACCGTACAGAAGCAGAGAACGCCCCCTCTCTCCTCACTCCGTCTGTGTGCCTAAAAAGACTCCACGTGTTTATTGATGCGGGAGAGAGAGGTTTCCTCTGTCACTGACGGATGGAGGAAACAAAAAACACTTCAGTTCCAGGAAGTCGGCCGGGCCAGGCTGGGTAACTGACTGACAGGCCGACCAATCAGGCCAATGAAAGGAGCCGCAGTGTGATGTCTGGTCAAGTACGTCAGTTGACCTCCACAGGAGAGGGGGGACCCGGCCAACCCCCAAGGTCTGAGATGGGGCTTTGTTTCTGGATCCGTCAGTGATGGCCTGCATCACGCACACGCACACGCACACACACACACCTGTGTATAGAAAAGCCTGAACTCTCTGATACAAGGCAAGAGCAGGAAATGGGGCATGTTTGGTACCCCCCCAGCCCAACACAACGGAGGCAGGAAGAGCCCCTCAGCAGGGCGCTCCCACACTGAAGAGGCTTTGTATCGATCGCTCACTCACGCTTTCACATCCGTTACACCATGCGGGTATCCGTGGTAACGTCAACCACCTCCACCCCCTGGTTCCATTCCCCAGTGACTGACTCTCTCTACATTCTTCCGTGCCCAAATCAGCCTTCCTTCATTTCGCCTTGTTTGTTTGTTTGCTTGTTCTCTGCTGAGTGAGAGCCAAACAGACGTCCTGTTTGAGCCGAGAGGACAAGCAATACACTCTGTGGCGCATGACAATGTTCTGCCTCTACCAGCCCTGCCCTGTAGCCTGTTCCATGAGGCAAGTAGAGAGGACACAAAAACCCAACTCCATGAGAGATTCATTTAGATTTACAATATCCTGTACGGACTTTGTGCAGTAAACCCATTTTAACACATTTACATTTCATTTGAGTTAAATCTAAATTATCATGTGAAAATAAAAATATATGCACACACACATGCATACATACACAAAGTATGTACACACACACAAACACAAACACACAAAAAGCACATAGTGAATTGGAGAATTCCAAAGCATGCCCCCTTTCCACCACCCTACCATCCAGCCTTAGGTCTACATACACAGCTCAGAGAACGCATGGCCCGGTATGGCTCGGTATGGCACGGCATGGCACGGCTCGGTACAGTACACCCCCCCCCTAGTGTTCCACAGACACCGTGCTCCCTGATGGCCAACACAAACAGCAGCTGAGTGGGCCTGCTCTGCTCTGCTCTCACCTCTGTACTACCACGTGCAGCCTAGGCTCTGGAACGACCAAGCTCATCCTCACCCAGAGAGCTCTGCTGTGTGTGTCTGTCAAATCACATTTCAACCGTTTCATTTGCTTCTGGCATGAACAAACCTACTCTTTTGCTTTTATTGCCCAATTTCAACACATTTGAATGTACAGCAAGCGCGAAGAGCACCTTTTGTGAATTTAGCTGTAATGCACAAAAGGTGCTACACAAATCAAGTTTAATATTATACTATTTGCATCATATCAGTTTAATAGATAATTTCATACTAAAAAGGCTCCCTCTTCCTAGTTTTACCCCATTTTGAACTTGTACAGTGTAAATATAACTGAGGCACATTTTACCATCATCCATTTATATACAGGTAACTGCCCAAATAAAGGAAACACCAACATAAAGTGTCTTAATAGGGCGTTGGGCCACCAGAACAGCTTCAATGCACCTTGGCATAGATTCTACAAGTGTCTGGAACTCTATTGGAGGGATGCAACACCATTCTTCCATGAGAAATTTAACTACTTGGTGTTTTGTTGATAGTGGTGGAAAAGGCTGTTCAATTGGGTTGAGATCTGGCGACTGAGATGGCCATAGCATATGGTTTACACAGTTTTACATAGCCCTGTGGATGGGGGCATTGTCATCCTCAAAGAGACCACTCCCATCAGGATAGAAATGCTTCACCATAAGATGAAGGTCATCACTCAGGATGGCTGTATATTTATTGGTGTTAATCCTACTCTCTAAGGGGTTGAGTGGGCCATAACCATGTCAGGAAAATGCACCCAAAACCATAACAGAGCTGGCAGAACCCTTTATTTACTCAAGTGTTTCTTTCATTTTAGCAGTTACCTGTATTTTACCATACATTTAACAAAAACTTCAATAAAATAGCAATTGTCCAGCCCTGTTTTTTATAGGATTACATTGGTTTGTATTCAGGCTGCCTGAAGATGGGACTGATGGAAGTGGTAGCAGAATAGCACAGGAGAGGAGAGACGTGATACATCGGTGTGGGGTGTGGGGTGGTTCGGCCATGTTCTCACCACAGAGCTATCAATAGATGAGCACTGAGAGAGATGCATGGGGCAGAAATATGTAGCACGTAATTCTAGAGGCCGTGTCTGAGATGGAGCAATTTAAACCGCTCCAGATTACATTTCCTCTGCACTTCCTAGAACGAAACCGTATCCCTGTGAGCCAATGTTGGTTTTAAGAATGAAAAGCCCTCCCACCAGAACCAGCACAGGCATTACTTAATGTGATCCAAAGCATTTTTACCCTCTCTATATGACAATGGATTGTGGAACAAAAATGGCAACATATATTATACTTATACATTTGTTTGAATAATTATTTCTTTATTTTTACATTTTTTAAAGGCATGGCCATGTTGAAACCTTGTTGTATCCCTGGTTCCTAAACAGAAACATGAAAGGCACTGCACCGTTAGATTATCATTCCATTCACTGCCACTTTCAACCTGAATCTCTTTTGTTGTGTTTATGCGTTGAACAGACTTTGCGTTTACAGACGACCATTTGTAGTGATTGCATAAACTGGCTGGACTTGTAACGCAAAGGTTGCAGGTTCAAGTCCCAGGTGGGGACAACGCCGTTGTATCCTTGAGCAAGATACTTAAGCTGAATTGCTTCAGTAAAATATCCAGCTGTATAAATGGATTGTATGTAAAAAAAAAAGTAAACTGTGTAAGTCGCTCTGGATAAGAGCGTCTGCTAAATGCCTAAAATGTCAAATGTAATGTACATGGGGGTTGGTGGGCTGGTGCTGGGAGGGGCTCCTGATTGGCTCAGGCTCGGCCCTTTGGCAGGGTTCATCAGGTCACCGCCGCATTAGCTCCTCCCAACAACGCTCAAGGTGCCCACAGGCCTCCAGGGGTATGCTCAAGGTGCAGAAATGATCGCCACATTCTGCTGTGATTCACCTCGGGCACCGTGTCCCAGCTAAGCGCTTTGCTGCACTGCTGTAACCGTCGGTGGATCCTGAAGCAGCAAGGGATGTATTTTAAGAATCGGTGTCACACCGTACACCACAATCGCCCTATTAGCAGCCACAGTAACAGCACTGGACACTGAATACAGTGCAGTGGAAGTTTCACTTTCCAAAAGAGTGCAACGTTGGGGACGTCTTAAATGCAGCCCAGGTGCCAGTGAGATGCACCTCTCCTCTCCCAGCTGTCGTGTAGTTCTGTGCTTTCTGTAGTGTAACATAACATGTGTCATTTAGCAGAGGCCTTTATCCAAAGCAGCTTACGGTGGTGAATGCAAATATTTTTCAGTATTTTTCATGTGGCCCCAATGGGACCCCACAACCCAAGTGTCATCAGCGCCATGTTCTAGCTCTAGCCAAAGCAGGTAGTATGCAGTATCCTTGCTTGAGGTGTGGGTGGCAAAGCCCTGACTTAAGGTGGGACTTGTGAAACCATTTCAGAGAGGGGGAAAAAAACGTTCTGCTTTTCACAAACAGAATGCATTTTCAATTAAACTTTTTAATTGAATTAAAAAGATTCCCCTCTCTGGGGAAAACCCCCTCCCGCCCGACCTCCCAGCCATGGGCCGAAGCCACCATCCCTCATGTTTCCATGCCTTCATGAACAATCGGCACTCAGTGATTTTCAGTTAACACGAAGCTAAAGATTCAGCGGACTGCCTTCATCGGTGGCACGGTGTTAAACTGACGACGACCTTTTACGTCCCGACTCCGAAACGTCACCAAAGGTGTGAGAGAGAGAGGAACTGAGCTTCCTGCTTCATCGGGATGGAGCTCAGAGATTGATGTGCTTCATTTAGTGCAGTTATTCTACCAGTCAAAACTTCACTCTCAGACTGCTACTGATTTTGTTCCTGCACATGGTTCAAATAAGGACAGGCAAAGTGCACGCAGGTCGAGTCTAACTAATCGAGGCAAAAGCCTGACACCCCGACGCACAGCGCAGGATGGAGGGAGCTCACAGGGTGGGGAGGGCTGGTGGTGGGGGCTATCCTTACCAACCGGAATATCATGGAAGAATTGGGCACGCTTAAGGCCACTGACTGTCGGGCCACTCTCTCATTGGTGTCCAGGGGCACAGGTCTCTGTCTGTCTGTCTGTCTGCCTGAACCGAATGAGACACTCATAGCAGAATGAACGTCCTATCGTGCCCACCACTGATCATCTGTCTAAAAATACACAGCTGTAATTGGTGGAAAGCGCAGCACAGTGGTCAAATTAATTTACCATTAGCTTTGCATATATATATATAAACAACACATAACATGGCTTCGATCAGATATTCAGCAAAAATAAGCAGATTCTCCATCTTAAAACCTTTTGGTCTAAATGTTTACTAGCATGAATAAACCAAAATATCCCTGCTGAATACACTGAAACAGTATATGTTGCAATTCCTGATATTACCACAAGAGGGAAGCACTCTGCATATTTTTGTGCAGCTGCCCTCTATAAAACAGGGATTTCCATGTGCATTATGGGCCGTTGTAATGTGATCCATTACAGGAACTAAAGTCATGTGCGTAAAAGTAGGTTTGATATCAATACTTACTGTGAGAATCGTAGTTTCACATCCGCAACACTGTACTGTCCTTGGAATGGATGGCTAAAAAATAACAGAAATAATGAATTACCATCCCACTCACTATCAGAGAAATGTATAACAGAGAAATAATTTCTTGACGAAAAAAGCAAAACACCTCACATGGACTTAACATTGTTTTACATGCATGCCACTTTCATGCAGCTAAAAATGAAGGAAAAAAGGAGATATCAAAACAGGTTAAAGTGTAGATTTGTGCCAATGCGGGGCACAACTTTGTGATGTCATCACAGCGAGCCGAGGCCCTTATGAAGGGTTCCACGCAGCCAGGTCATTAGAGGGGCAAAGTGGCAGAGATACGGCGGAGGAGGCCTCACAAAACCCCAGAGCGTGTGACGCTACCACGGTTCATCGGTGGCATGCCAATTTCAAGAAATCAAGAGTATTTTTGCTTGCTTGCTTGCTTGCTTGTTACACACTTGCGATCTTCTGCAAGAGACTCAAAACCCACCTTTTCAGACTCTACTACCACTGAATTCTGTACATCTAGCCCACTGTCATCACCACTGCCGACTTGCTCAACACTTCTTGTATATATGTATCCCTGCCTTCTCATTTATAAAAAAAATAAAAATAAAATACTAACCTTTTCCTTCCCAGTGTTACAGGTATGGTACACAGCTGCCTGCAATGATGTCCACTGCTGTATTACTGCACTGATCTTGTGCACTAACTATGATTGTTCCTACCATGTATTAATGCACATCTTGTAAGTCACTCTGGATACGAGCATCTGCTAAATGCTTAAAATGTAAATGTAGATGTTGTTATGAACCACAAAGTCTTTTGATCGATTCACACAGGCCAGTGACTGACAGTGGCTCACAGTAGATCCCATCCACGGTGGGACATCAAAGTACACCTACCCTGGGGTGATCTCAGTCATGGCTGGATGCTTGTTGCTGTGCCACACCCGGTAGTTATGGGTAATCTTCCAGGCGGAGATGAAGGGGGCGCCATAGTCAGCCAGGAGCTTCTCGTTATCTGTTTTTGGGGGTAGGGTGCAAGGTCACTTCCTCCGCCCATCTCTTAAGTCACATTTTTAAGGTCTTCTCATTGGTCCTCAAACAGGCCACGGACTGCAGCATTTACCGAGCTCGAAAAGCCCTTCTTCCTTTGTGCGCCTGAGACAATGTGCACCAGGCGTGGCACCTCACCCACAAAATCAACAGCACCTGAACACAAGTCTTACAATACGCCAGGTGCACGCCTCATCTGGAACTGGGAAAAGCCCAGACTGAATATTCTTTAGAAACAGAGCCTATATATTTATATATGTGTTATCAGTCAGTCAGACGGAGGAACTGTTGAAACCCAAAAATGAAATGTATTAATTATTGAAGGCTTATTATCAGCAATCCTCATCAGGACTGCAGTCTCCAAGAGTGGTCTCCAGTTTTCAAAGCTTTGAAAGCTCCTTTTCTATGAACATATATGAAACAAAAATGTTTTGAGGCAATGATGGTCATCGGTTAAGGCGCACCCCCGAGCGTGAGAAACTGCAGCCAGAACACAGGGCGTTGAGTCGGGTCTGGGAAACGGATGGCCCGCTCTCGAGAGTGACCGTGTCCGTTACCTGGCTGTAAGGTGGTGGACAGCAGCGAGTGCACGTAGAGGCCGAACTGGGCCCGGATCCACTCGTCCCCGCCCTCCCAGCCGGTCCCGTCCAGGAACACGTCCTCGCGGTTCTCCGTGACGTGTTTGAGCAGGTAGTCGGCGAAGCGCAGGTCGGCCGTGGTCAGGCTCAGCAGCTTCCGCAGCTCCGGGTCCTGGATCAGAACCCGGGCCTCCTCCACCTGCACGCACGGGCCAGGCGTCAGTCAAACACAAGCAACACACGGCCCCGCATTGCTTAGACGGCAGGGATGTTTTAGACCTTGTGACTGCTCGATGTCAACATCCGTACACGTTCACAGTTTTCACACAGTTCGCCGACACCGCCCCCGTCCACGTGAGCACAGAAACTCCCTTCTAGTCTGGGCGGTGTTTGAAAGGTGCCAGTTTCCCGGGAGACACGGCCAGTCCCGGGAACACAAGCAGCGGCGAGACACTTCCCAGTGTTCCCGCCCGCCGGAATGAAACGTGAACCAGCAGCCAAAGTAGGCCATTCAGGAGGAAGGGGTGGGGGGGGACAAAGACACAGAGTCGCTGTGCAAAACACAGGCTACATGTGACTCGAGACCTGAAACAGCTACTGGGGTTCTCCCACACTGCCATACTACACCCGGAAGACACGGGGTTCTGAGCAAAACTGGGTCCGAACAGAATCTGCTCACCCAAACTGTTACTGCAGTTCGACTCATTCATTAAACTGTCAAATTCACTTTTCAAAGTCTTATCATCACTTTGTGAATCCATAACGTACTGAAACTGTAAGGTTTAGAAGTAAGAGAACGTCTTTGTAGCCAGAAACTCACAGAATGGAGGTTGGGGACCAAGTTTGTCCAAAAATGTCTCAGGCGAGCACCTCTGCATAGTTGCGGGGGGGGAGAACACAGGTGAGAGCGGACAGGGCTCACCTCCACCACGGCGTCGCTCAGGTGCCTCTGCTGGCGGAACAGGATGTTGGTCGCCCCGGCGACAAAGCCGCGCACGGTCACGTCGGACAGCAGGTGGTGCTGCTGCAGAGCCATGTAAGGCAGGCAGAGGTAGCCCTGGAAACACACGTCGTCAAGACAACGTCACAAAACGGCCACAGGGGTCCTGAATCATTACATAAAGCAGACCAGAGAAGAATCGGCCGTTCTCAGGGAGATCGGAGTCAACAATGTCTGATGTGTGTGTGCGTGTGCGTGCATGCGAGTCTGTGTGTGTGTGTTCTCCCTGAAATCTTCAGGGCCGAGAACAAAATGAAAGCTAACTACCTGGTTTGATGAAAGAGATATATAACACCCATTAATCCAGCAGGCTCCTGGGTTTGATGAGCAACCACAGACCAATGCTGGAACTTTCCCCCCATAAAACACTCACAGAGCTCAATCAGCCAACCTGCCATATGCCTGTCTGTTCCCTTCTCACTCGTATATTCTAGTTTCAGGCACAGTCTGAATGACCTCACATACAAAATAATGAATGCATATGAAAAACACAAAGCTTTATGTTAATGTGTCTGAACAAACAACCTTCTACTTACACCTCTAACACAATGGCAATATGTTCATAAGAAACCTGCCATACATTGCGAAACGCTGAGTACAAAAACAATGTGCGATTCGTATCTGAATAAATAAAGTATGTATATCTTCTAGCTTTAGAGCCGTAATATGTGAAGCTGACGTCTGAATAAATCCAGCAAGTGCATATTTATCATTCAGGTGTAATACATGGAGCTCAAGGAATGAATCAGGTCTGACTGAGAACAGCACGTTTGTGTGTGTGTGTGTGTGTGTATATATATATATATCTGAGGTGTAATAAGTGAGTAAGGTACATGTATATATGTGGACCAGAGGTGTAATAAGTGAGTATGGTACATGTATATATGTGGACCAGAGGTGTAATAAGTGAGTATGGTACATGTATATATGTGGATCAGAGGTGTATATAAGTGGTGCTCAGTAACGGCACACACACGGACCTTGGTGAAGATGGCCAGAGGCAGGCCGTACTGGTCCTCCTCCAGGCCAGACAGCAGGCCGGGCGTGAGGATGGCCTGGCCGCTGGCAGACTGCGGCTGCACTGTGATGGGCAGGCCCGGCTCGGGGTCAAAGGTTTCAGGCAGCTGGGGCGTGTCCCTCTGCTCGCTGGCGCCCCCCTCCTCCAGTACGCTGGGGTCCAGCGTCTCCCAGTCGCTCTCAGAGGATTCGGGCGAGGGGCGGGATGGGGGCTTCAGGTGGTGGCCTTCCCCCGCCGAGAAGGGCGAGTCCTCTGGGCGTCTCAGCAGCGGGCTCCCCTCGCCGGGCTCCTCCCCCTCCTCCGCCGATTCGCCCACCAGCTCCCGGGTGGCGTTGGCAATGTCGGTGACGGAGACGGAGACGAACTCCTCGGAGCCGGGGATTCCCGGGACCAGGGTGGCCTCCTCGGAAGCGCTGCTCTTGGGCCGGTAGTGGGAGGAGTCAGCCAGGCCATGCTCGATCATTCCTGCAGGGGGCAGAGGAGAGCGCAGTGAAATGCTTTGAGAAAAACGTTGCTAGACGTTGCATGTTTTATACACAGGAAACAGCGCTGTATTGAACATCTGGTGGCAGAGCGTTGTTACCATGGCAGCTGAGAGGGCAATTGTGAACCGTTTCTTAAATACATCACTCGCTACTTCTAGTTACAATCCCTCCCTCCCTCCCTCTCTCCATCCATCCATCCCCCCTCCCAGTACACTCACCAAATCCAAGCAAATATATCTCAAAATTGTTCCAAACTATTACAAGTAAACACAATGCTCAAGACAGAAGCATAACAAATCAAAAATGCTGTATACATCCATTATTATTATTATTATTATTATTAATATCAAAATGGCTTTCATCCTGAACATACTGGGGTGTGTTGAGGATGAAAGCCATTTTGCTATTAATAATAATAATAATAATAATTATTATTCCACCTGCCCCTCCCCCACCCTTGCTTCATACTGAATTTCATCGCTGACATCACAGACTAATATAGCGAGACGTCGCAGTACACCCACCACAAACCATTTGAGAAGAAGCAAACATACACACTCATATCATTAAAGACTGACAAGCGTCTAAACACAAAGGCTTCCCTTTTTACAACCCTTCCCTTTTTGTAAAAATACAAAAAACACTTTTTCACCGTTCTTTTTATCCTCCTTTCAAATCCATAATTCATTTTTTTAAATGAATAATAATAATACATTTAATTTATGTAGCGCTTCAAGGACGAAAGGATGCTCATTTTTTATTATTATTAATAACTATTTAACCACTTACCGGGAAAAAGGGACAGGACTGTCATCAGCGCTCCCACTAGCCTGTTCACAGGAGACACGTAGAAAAGCACCTGGGAGGAACAGAAACCATTCGGCGGTGTTACTTACTGAAGGAACACACACAGGACGCAGCAAAAGCCTGCTTTGGACCACTGATAACATGCATTTGTGTCTTGGCAACTTGCTACTTTGATACTTCTGTAGAAATACATGTACATTTACACAGTTACATTCATTTGGCAGATGCTTTTAACCAGAGCGACTTACAGAAGTGTATAAATGATCTGCTACTTGCCTAAACTGCTCATTGTAATTGTAGTTTTTTAACACTAAGGGCAATGCGCCGTGTATCGTTCATGCCGAGGTCTGGAGACATACTGTATATCCTTCTTCGAGGGACAATAAAGCAGAAATCTTGAATGCCGGATGCCTCCCGTGGCACAGCATGCGCGTAACAACATTTATTCCCCCCCAAAACAACCTTCCATAAACGACAGCTGCCCACCCTGAATGACTGCACAAGCCTAATTGAGACTCTCTGAATTTAAAAACATGTAACAAGGCACTGTGCCAGTGGTGGCCAAACTAGTCTTACATACACACCATACAATAGATATATCTGTATAGTAAGCTACAGCAATATATGAACAATATTTGCATTATAGAAATATGCTGAATATAGTGAACAACAGGCTATACTAGCAATGGCTGTTCAATACAATTCCTTAGAAAGATGCATAGCAGACAAATATGTAGACAAATGTTTGTAGTACTGAAATCTGCTGAACGGAGTCACCAACACATAACATGCAACATAAAGTTAGGGATATAAGTGTTCAGTTCCATACATGAAGACGTGTGTGTGTGACTCACAATAATGGGCAATGTTAAAATTAAAATACAGATATCGTTGTGTGTATATTCGTTTGCATTACCTTTTTCTCCAGGAGGATTAGTTTGAACAGAAGAAGGACCTGCAGACAGATAGAGAAGAGTGAACAGAAGCCAACTATACCCTCTCCTTCCAAATCAAATAAAGGGTGTGTGTGTGTGTGTCTGTGCATGCATGTGTATGTGTATGTGTGTGTATATGTTTGAATGTATATAAGAGTGTGTGATGTTTGTATGCATGTATGTATGTATGTATGTATGTAAGTTTACACATTTATGTATGCAGTTTATGAAAAAGGTTTATATAAAAAAATATATTAAAGCAAATTAGTATCATTTGAGCCAAGAATCATTTCATCTGAGTGTTGTTTTTGGTTTCTAGTTAGTTCGTTTTTTTATAAGTTCATTTTTACCTTGTGCCGAAAGTGAAGTATTAAGTCTCTCGGCGACAGGCCTAAAGAAAGGGGGGGTGGGAGTCAGCATATGAGAGAAAGTAGTTCCATGACAGTCACCTTAACCTTCAGCACTGTAAATCATACAGATGCAATAACAACTCAGCTGATAGCGCTCAGGGGACCTGCCCAAGCTCTGACCCCAAAACAGCCTGGTTACCGTTACAGGCCCATTTCCCACCACCAACACTGCATTACCTCTGTGCACAATAAACACAATGTTCAGAGCCTTCAGCCATGGGGTGGGGGGGACCGCAGTCTGCGATCATATGACCGTAGAAAAACAAGACTACAGGGCCGAGAGGAGCACACAGCAACTGCAAATTAAGAGCCACTGACATCCCGTCTGCCTCAGTGACCCGGTGGAAACTCCAGTGCAAAGCCTGCTGGGATATTATCTGGGTGGGTGCAGGCTCCAGGATGTCTGTGCCATCCCAGAATGCACCCGTAAGGCCTCGCGTTGGTGACCTGCTGTACAGCGAGCGTGGGTGCGGTGGTGGGGGATCTGAGCACTGAGGAAGCTCCTTCAAATCAAAGCACAGGTCACATCTAACCTCGCAGCTGGAGAATCAGGCTCCACCTGTTCAACAGGTTCTGCACCAAAACAATGCGCAGCAGGTATGTCGCCCTGCAAGATGGATTACTCAGCAATAACCATGAACCAGGGCACATCAATTCACCAAAACAACACCGTCCACGCAGCACACCGCACACGAAGCGCCAAGCTCACCAGCAGTCCTCACCGACACTTTAGGAATGCACTTTGTGGCTATAAACAATGCACGACTCATTGATCGATGGCGGTTGAAGGGATGACATTTGCAAGGTGCCCAGTACACCAACAGAACCAACGCGTTAACAGGACTAGCAATACTTTCTATTCTGTCGTGGTAATCACAGAGCAGTAGCGGCAGTGTAGTAGAATGGTTAGGGAACTGGGCTTTTAACGCAAAGGTTGCAGGATCGATGCCTCGGTCACACATTGTGCGCCGACTGTAGATTCGCATCCGTGTTTTCTGGGTTCGACAGAGAGGATTGTGGGAGAGTCTCACCCAGGTACACCTGTGAACCCTCGAGGGCGGTCCCTCTCAAAGACCCATTCATGTGTTCATACAGCTCCTGTGGAGAGGGAGGGAGAGAGAGGGGGGGGGAGAGAGAGAGTATTAGGGACAATAAAGCATCTTGAAAAATTGACAGAAAGACAGAAAGAGAGAGAGCGATAGAAGGAAAGAGCGAGAGAGAGAGACCACCAAACGACACTCTTCACCAAGAGCGGCAGTGTTAGCACAATGGTTAAGGAACTGGGCTTGTAACGCAAAGGTTGCAGGTTCAATTCCCAGGTGGGAACACTGCCGTTGTACCCTCGAGCAAGGTACTTAACCTGAATTGCTTCCAGCTGTATAAATGGATTGTATGTAAAGAAATGTGAACTGTGTAAGTCACTCTGGAAATGTAATGTAAATGTAGAACATAAAAGAACACCACACGTACACGGCCTTTGAGCCTAGATTCCTACAAACCCTAATATTTCTACAGTGTGGGCAGGGTTACTGTGGTCTAAAGTACACTTTCTGTATGGCCTCTGGTTGTAATATACGACATAATTTGTATCAGGCCCCACACTCACATAAAACACTTACCTTCAGAATAGATATCTGGGAGAAATCTTTTTCCTCAAAGTAGGCATGTGTGATGAGCTGTAGTTTCGCCTGGAGTAGGCCGTACAGGGGCTGGGGGAAATGACACAAATATACTCGAAACACGGGCCAATTTTAAAATCCATCCCAAGCTGTGCTTTAGAATTGCATGTTAAGATGACAACAGGTGGAGAAATGCACAGGTTCATTTCCACAGAACAACATGAGGCGGTTAGCTGACACTCGAGCCCCCGCTCCACACCCCCTCAGCTGCTTCTTCTGAGTGAGTTATGGGACAGTGTCTGGGGTCGTGGGGGCCAGGCTGCGCTCCCGAGTTTGACCCCTCCGATCATGAGCTATGATAGCCGACGTCACTCGGCGGGAGAAGGCCAGGGAAGTCAACAGGGCGGATACATTACAGCCCCCTGCTGCTGTGAGGCAGTCCGTGCCATCAACACAGCCCCCATTCCCCTCAAGCCCAGCCCCACCCCCCTAACCCCTCCCCCCTACCCCCCCCCAAATCCTACCTCCACTCTTTACCCACTGTCTCTACACCCCCTCCCTTCACCCCCTGCAATCACGCCCCATCTACCACCAAACCCCACCAAACCCCCCCAAGCCCATTCCAAAGTCAGCAGACTCTGACAGGCGAGAGGGAGCGACCTCACTAAGCCTGGGTGCAGCCCACCCTCTTTGCTAATGGCTGCACTGTGCTTCACTAGTCAGAGCTTGGAGCCCCACTGAGGCACGTCGACTGCAGGGTTAAACAGCTGGAGGCTCACTGAAAACATACAGAGTCATGTTCAGCACAGCCCCACCTACCACTCAAACCAGCAGCCTTCTGGGTCAAGGCCCAGTCCAGAGAGGAAGCAGGGGAAGGGGGGAGGGAAGGGGGGTTTGGGGTGTCACACCAAACCGGACTCTGTACGTTTCCGCACCAGGGAGGGAGGTCTGAACTTAGGAAGACGTGATACACCAGTGTCGCAGTAGGGAGAAAGAAAAAGAAAAACAAGCCCAGCTTGTCATGTGACATGTCATGTGACTCACCACTCGGCTGAGCACGCAAACGCTCTTCTGGACCGTCTCCCTGGTGACGTCGGCTTGGCGAACCTTCAGCGACTGGGGCAAAAATAAACAGAGGCATGTGACCAGTGCAAGCAAACCCCCCCGCCCGCCAGCAGACTGTCCCCCCGCATTCACTGTGCAACCTGCCCGGATGCCCCTCTGATGGGAGATTCAGCAGTTCTATTAATCCTATTCAAATTCTGTTCATAAATTAATTATTCATTATATTCTGTCGGCCCCCAGCCCCTGGATGACCACACATAAATTCAAAACAATTTGTTTTCGGCAAGAATGCAAACAGAGGTGACATCTGACAGGAGACTGAGCAGTTATTATAGTTTCTATTGGCCCTCACCCAATTCAAAACTATATTATGAGTAAGTTATTAAAATACCCTGATATTACATAAACACCCACGAGTGGAAGTCATCTATCGCCCACTCTTGGCCCTGGGATGTTTTTCCCTGTTCCATCTGGACCAAAATGTAATTAAAACATTTATACAATCTTGTGAATAATAATCCTCCCTTTGAAGGTGCAACCATGTACTTGATCTGCCCTCAACATTTTATGAAAATGAATATAATATTGCCAATACTAAACTGGCATGTGAACGTGCAATGGCTATGCTTTGAAACCCGTCAACACCACACTGTTGACCTAACTTTCTGTCCCATGTTTCAGAGCCTGATTCTTTCGCTTCCCAGCCAGACCAGACCAGACCCTCGTTTCCTCCCCTGTGGGTCGAGCTGAGAGGACCGATGCCGATAGCAACTGAGCATAGTGGCTGTTCCTTCAGCAAAACACACCATGTAGATCAGAGGCGGAGGGAATGTGTTGTCGTGAGGTGACCGGCTGGAAAAGCAAAAGCTGGAATGATTGGAGTGAATGAGGGGGGTGGGGTGCTGACCTTGGCCTCGATCTGTCGGTAGCAGGAAACCCCATACACGCACTTCAGATCCCCACTCAGAGGTGGGAGGTGGAAGTAGACGGTGTCTGTCAATGAGAGACAACAATCAGAGATTTAAAAATAGGCCTCCCGCGTGGTCTAGTGGTTTCAACGTCCGACGCTGGCCACGGCGACCGGGGTTCGATTCCCCGTCGCACCAGAGTCGGCTCTGGTCGGGAGTGCCACTGCCGGTCACAGGACTACAGCAGCGAACTATGAGGGAAGGGGGATTGAACTAAGCACAGCGGGTAATTGGCTATCAAATTGGGAGAAATTCTCTGCTACTGAGAATTATGGATAACATGTCAATGCTGGATATAACATAACATGTGTAATAAAATGTTGATTTAAAAAAATCTTTTTTTTAAAACACACAGTACTACATAGACAGTTAAGCATGCCAAAACGTTAATTCTTCATGACATTAATAAGATTTGTATTTTTTTTTTTCTCCCTTTTCAAAAACAATTTCATAATCAATGCTTTTTTTTATTGAATAAAACCTTGAAAATTAAAAACACCTCAAAAATGTGTCACTATAATGACTTTAATGTTTTATAACAAAATATTCATGGCCACGCCCCTTCACAAATATTCATGAGATGCATCAAATTGGAGTCACCACTGGGTCAGCCCTCAGAGCTGGTATTGAGACAGAACTTAGAGAATATAGATCTTATAGAGCTACCCATCTGGTTAGTCTATATAATCTGTGGTACAGTATCATTTTTTCTGTTTAGGGATACATAGGCACATCCGTGCCTTGTTTTATCCCCCAGCCATTCCTAATATTCAGCCTCAGTCAGAGATTCTAAAACGGCCGTATGAGGATGACATCAGCACTCACCCGGCTGGGGTGAACCTTTGACTGTAGTCATGGCAATTCAATTCTAAAACCAGAGAATAGAACAACCAAGGGAATTTATGCTTTTGATTTTTTTAAATACCCCCACCCCACCAGCCCGCACACACACACACACACACTGTATACATAAAAACGTACATACTCTTCAGCAGACTATGATCACTTGGTAGTTTGATGACTCCTTACCCTCAGGAATTAGTGACAAAGAAGCCTACAGTAGAAGACAAACTGCCTGCAGTCTAACAGGGGTCAGTGTAGTGCACCCTAGAGCTTCCTCGTCCATTGGTCGAGGGAAAGGGATTTACTAGGCCCTGTTTATCTTCATAAAGAGCTTGTAGGAACAATCACCAGAGGTGTGGTGTTTATTGGAATCTAGTGATGGAGAGCTACATTAAGAAGCCTGACCCCACAGTGCAAGTATTGACAAGAAGACAGTCATCGTAAATGAAGATTTAGAGCTCAATTTCCCGCTGCTAATAATCTGTTTGTTTTTTTCCCCTTGTAGTACAACTGATTCACTACATAATCCATGTTTGTAATGTACAACAGAAACTGAAGCGCCCAAAACCATATATAAAAATACATGTAGGTTTAAAAAAAAAAAAGAATAATAATAATATTGTAAACTGCATTTAAATGTACCATATTGTGAATTCAATTAAACATAGAAAACTTTTAGCCCTGCACATTGTGTCATAACACGACAGTTTCTAATGAGACCAAATTGTGCACACGTACACTACCGGTCAAAAGTTTTAGAACACATTTTAAATACAATTATGCTAGAGAACAGGTTTGCATCTTTTTTTTTGTTTCTAATTTCTTCCCTGTTTTTCCTCCCAATTTGGTGGCTAATTGTATCCTCTATTGATTCAATTTCCCTCCGCACAAGCCCGCCGCCTGCAACTACGGGACCAGCCGCTGCCTTGGGACCGGCAGCGACGGGAGCGGGCAAACCACCTCCTTCGAGACGGACCGCGCCGAGCCGTCGACCGTGATTCCGATACATAAGCTTTCTGTGCCTGCGACGATCTCGTGCCGGGTTCCTTCCCCTCTTTCCCTGGGGCGGACAGCCAATCGCCGCCCCTGGCTCAGGGTTGCGTCTTTAATAAAGCCGTCCAGTGAGGTGTACTCTGGTTAACGTGGTTAGTGCTCTGTCAGAGGAGCACAAGATTCTTGTCAAGCTCAGCAAGTACCTGAGTGGATATGTCTAGCTGCAAGGTATTTGCTTTTGTTGTTGTGCTCAATATCTTAACATATGCACACAGCTTTATGTTAAGATATATGCCAAAGCTGATTTCCACTGTGGCGAATTCTGCACAGCCATATTTTTGCTGAGACAGAAAAGACCCGGTCAGTGCCAAAGGCCTTTCCAGAGAAACAGGAAATGAAGGCAATGCAGATTGCAAACACTGAATCAGAGGTCTGGTGTGTGGGGCTTGTCAGAGAATTAAAGGAAGGGAGTGACTAACACAGCACTGAATTATCAGTCTGTTTAAAAAAAAATATATATATTTATAACTGGAGGGTGCACCTAATACAATACCATCAAATAAGATGAGTCACTTTATACTGTGGATGGCCAAATGCAACAGCATTCAAATCTTTAAAAAGGACTTAACCTATGTTTTTTCTCAGATTCTCTGAAAAGAACAAAGCATGGGAAAATAAATAGCTGGAAATGGTTTCCTTTTCTGGCATCAAATAAGTACGGTACGTTCATAAGTAGTACCGTGATAGTTTTTTCAAAGAAGCACACACAGGTGCCCTGAAATGTTGATAACATTTGTTTGACTATGAACCTAACAGAAAAATGGGAAAAACAATAGGTTTGGTTTAGCTTCTTTTTGGGGGGGGTGGGTTGCCACACGCAGACACACACACAACAGAAACACAAACAGCATGCCGATTTTGTGCTGAATGGGTAAGATTATTCACTCCTACCCTCTTGGTAGTTGTGGGCTCCGTCGGGCAGTGCAAGGAAGGGCAGATACTTCCACTCCTCTGGCAGGGCACTGCTGTCATGACCCTCATCAGGGAGAAGAGGGGGGTATGAGAACTCTACCTGAGATACAGACAGATAGACAGACAGAGAAAGAGGCACATACAGTCAGAGAGACAGAGAGAGAGAGACAGACAGAAAGACAGACAAGGGAAGACAGAGAGAGACAGAAGGACAGACAAACAGCGAGACAGACAAGAGACAGACATAAAGGGATAGAGCGAGAGAGCAAGAGAGAGAGAGAGAGAGAGAGAGAGAGAGAGAGAGAGAGAGAGAGAGAGAGAGAGAGAGAGAGAGAGAGAGAGAGAGAGAGTTTTAACCAAAACATAATGTTATATGACTTTACTGTCCACCCTTATGTGGAAATGTGTCTTCACTTCCCATCCTATACATGAGAACCATATATTTCAGCATACAAAGTCAACATAGTTTGATCAAGTGTCAACCCCCAACACATTAAACAGATAAGAAGGAGCCATTGCAAAGCAAACTAATTGTAAAAATATTTCAAATCTAATATGAATGTTTGTTCCCTTTTCCCCCAGGGAATACATTATTTGTATTATATTAAGACATTATTTTTGCACCAAATTTAAACAAAATTGAAATAATTTTTCATTAATATAATAATTATTCTCGATAGAATAAAAATTATAATCCTTGCTTTGACAAACATTTTGAAAGCCCAGTGGAAAGGCAAGACAAGGCTTAGTGCCTGTCATGCCCATAAAGTGGATTTGGATTTGAGTTAGATATCTATTGTTTCTGATATTTTTTCCCCATTTTTCTCCCAATTTAGTAGCCAATGACACCCTCTCTTTTTCATTTCAATCACCCCCCCTCGTATTGTGAGTTTGCTGCCATAGCACCGAGACCGGACGTGACCAAGCGATGTGCCGCCTCCTCCAAGTCGGCATTCGCATAGTTGTCGATTTTTTCCCCCGGTACATCAGAGCCACTCCTATACGTACACAGCGAAGTCATCTTGGCTTCCCTCCCTCCTCCCTGGGGCAGACCCCTCGAACCCCGGACGCAGTGGCCAGCGTGAGTTTGAATTTGACAGCGAGAAGGAGAGTGCAAGTGCCTGGCACAGTCATCACTAAACCACCCAATTCAATGAAATCAAATCAGGCTACAATACCTCTGACAGCAACTGCATCGATTTTAACATCAAGCATTTAACATTTTAACAAGTGTACCCACTCCAACTGCTCCCTGGGACCCACATGGGCTTGTGTTGAGGAAAATGGCCAATCCATGTCCCATGGGTAGAATAAAATGTAACTAATTCCAGCATCGACACAAAAACATAACAGGCGTATCTCCAAATGTCTCAACGGAGGCCACAGACATTGGGGGGAAGGGAGAGAAGTTTCACGTTTTGTGGCACAAAAAGACCTGAATAGTCTGCAAACAAATGTAGGCTTTTGTGGCCTGATAGCCATTTCAAGCAGGTGTTCATTCATTCAAGCTTCACTCACCTGTGGCGAGAAAATTGTGATAGGCCTATTCAAAAGCGCAACTTCTTTTTTCTTTTTTTTAACCTCACAATCTATTTTAGATGCCTATACATGCAGATCCACATCAATTAGAAAACACCCACTTATCTGCGGTTAAATATGCAATCAGGAAATAATGTGGATACGGTGCACTCAAAAGCAAATGCACAGGATCCCTACTTATAAGGTGAGTGCTACACATTGGTAGGGGTTGAGGTGAGCTTCCCTCCTTCACTGTAAAGCACTTTTGGTTCCTGAAAGACACTATATAAATGCAATGCATTATTATTATTATTATTATAAAAACAGACGACGGGGGAGAAAAGCAAGAAACCAACCTCATTATATTTATACTGTTCTCCTCTCACAGAGCCAAAAGTATGATAGATTAATAGCCTCATCTTCTCTGACTATTTGTCACTGGTGATCAGGTGCTTACTAACAGACATCTCACAGTGCTTTCATTTGCTGCTCATGCCTCACGCCACAGCAGACTGCCAGACTTCCACGTGTTTATCCCTAAAATAACAAGGCCTAAAGAAGACTTGTGACTCGACTGTAACTTTCAGCCTTGAGAACCGTTGCCTTGAACGTTTCCACATTCAGCTCGTGCGGCAGTCAGCCACTCGCCGTGTTATCGGACTGAAAAATAAACTAGGTGCGTGGTGCTGGGAGAATCGGCCCAACCACAAACCTGGCGAAAGGAACCTGGCGACGTCAGTGTTCGGAACGTTTCGTGAATTTATCTCGGAGCGTGAGTGTCTGTCGGGTGCGGACGGATTTATTACAAAGCAGCCGTACGTTTATCCTTTTCTTCTTTTGTGCTCAAGAGCCTAGTTCTCCCCCCCCCCCCGACCCCGTGTTTTCCCCTAAGGAATGATGCCAGAAAAAAACTAGGATACATTCTAGTTGGCTTCTTGAGACCATGTGACTTGTTTTTCATTGAAAGGGACCTGACCTGAGTCGGCTTTAAAACAAATGAAAAAAGTTCTTCTCATTTCCCCCATGAACCATACCACGCTCTTTGAGCTAAAATGTTTGGTTTTGTTTGATTTCAGCATAAACGTTGGTACAGTACTTGCAAACAGTGCAGTGCTTTTCTACGAATAGAGTATTGCTACGGTTCATTTTCCTCTTCATCCATCCTGGGCTGGGTACAGTGCATTAGCCACTGTATCGGCTTTCCCATTAATCAGTGATGCACTTGAATGGCTTAACCTGAGCACTACACTATGAAATGCAAACCTCTTCTTTTTTTAAATTCTTAATTGAGAGAGCATCCCAGGGGAGCTTGCTAAAGTTCTCTTTTAGTTAGTATATGAATGTTCACTCAAACTGAATTCATTTTTACAGAAATGTAGACAAAATTGGCTTCCTTTTCAGGACTTATTCATTAAAATTGCTGTGGTGTGACAAACCTTACTTTGGGTGCAAGTCAAGATGGATGAAAAAACTCCTATTTGGTCCTTTGAACACAGTTTAAGCTACTCACCACGTGCATCAAAAGACACACTACTTGGGATTGGTTCAGCAATGTCTGGCCCTCCACATCCGATCAACTAACTAACTAACTAACTATTCTCTCTCTCTCTCTCTCTGTCTCTGTCTCTCTCTCACAATTCAGTGATGCATTGTTTGCAGGACAACTGGAGTAGTACTGCCAAAGCAAAACATATAAAGCATACAATATGAAATGATAAATGCCCTATTGTTTTACTCCCCCTCTCTCCCTCACTCGTGACAACAGTCTGCATGCGGAGTCAATAAACGAGCTGTACAGGTGAGGAGACATCTGTGGCCCAGTAGAGGGTGTGGCCCAGCGACCTGTGATGCAAGTGACTAAACCCCTTGTGAAAGAAGCAAAACCGCACAGCTGACCAGCATGTTGCCTGCTCCAATTTACATTTACGCACACACGCACACCCGCACACATACTCACACGCTCACATGCTCACACACTCACACACTCACGCCAACGTCACCTGAGAGGGAAACAGATGGAAGGCAGGGGCAGGCCAGAAGCTCACTGGAGACAAACCTAATCTACTGACACTCAGGGAGGGAGGTCACCGCCCCCTCTCAGGTAACAGTTAATACCTCTCTCTCTCACTCTCTGTCTCTGTCTCTGTCTCTGTCTCCCTGTGGGCTAAGAAAGCTTGTCCATCTCTCTCTCGCTCTGCGGTTTAAGAAAACATATCCAGCTCTCTTTCTCTCCTCGTCTCAGTCTCTCTCTCTCGCTAACTCACCTACCTCACTCACTCAATCACTTATTCACTCCACTCAGTGGGTTTAACATGTCATCCACTGGACCCCACAGGGAATGTGTATATTTCTCAACGCCCAACTCTGTGTAATTGGTGCTGTGGTCTGTACAACTGCAGCTGGTCACCAGTGGCTTGAACACATCCCTTCAGGGCACAAGGTGTGGCCCCCCCTCGTGCAAGACTTCCTCACCTTTGTGTTTCCATCGGGACAGGTGGCAGACAGGGACAATGGTGGAAAGCAGATATCAGAGAGAGACGAGTCACGTGGCGTTTTAACTAAGGGCAGTCGGATTGGACTAATAAAAGTGCTTTAATGGTCCATTTCATTTCTAAGTGTCCTGCTGATCTGAATAACAGTGGGAATAACTTTGCACAGGACCAACAAAACCCAGCCTAAACTAAGAAACTGTTAAATGCATGCAGCTGTCTAAATACTGCTATATCATAGAGCCGACTGGCCAACCAGGAGACTTGCAACGGCCCGATCTACAGTGTGTGTGCGAAGCTTTATAGAATTTGCATGAACAAAAGTCCCTCACATGGTGGCCAGTGGCTTCAAGCGAACTGTTGAAAAGGAGCACTGTGATCCTCCCTCCAAACACCATGACTGATTCTCTCATCACAGTGCGGAGGGAGAGAAAGACAGACACCGCAAAGTCCCCTTTCCCTCCCAGTCTCTGCTCCTCCTTACATTTTCTGCAACATTGGAATTAGAATTAACCTAATTCTAACCTGCAATTCTAACCTAACCTGCATCTCCCTCTCTCTTTCATTCTCACTCAACCTGAGTCAGGATGTCAGGGTGTGCTTCACTTGGAAATGTTTCACCATTCGGTTACCCATTACCTGAGAACCGTCCTCAACATCACAGAGTGGCTGAACACTCGGCTCAGGCCGTGCTGGGCGGTAACTGCTGGGAGCTCACTAGAAAGAGGACTTCACAGCACTTCCAATCACAAACACGTCAGTATCCCCACTCATTCTGTCAAAAGAAACATTGTGTTTGCGCATGTTTTATTTTCCCAAAGTGAACCAAAGCTCGCTTTAGTACAGCGCGATACAACATAAGATGTTCATATTCTTGAGTCTTGTAGACTGCAAATGGGTCTTGTGGATAAACCACGCACGAACCCTTTCGTAAGGGCAGCAAAGAAAACAAAAAAACTATCTACAGATTCCACCATTTACTGTCGCCAGCAGCTTGGATGAATCCCTTTTCACAGGGAATGCACTTCGGCAAGCTCATTATAATTGATGTTCATTAGAGATGAATGCTGCAAGTACTTCATTTCGCCATTGCATAACAAGGAACTGTTGAAGCCCTGGGGCGTAAAGGATACGGGGTATGTCACAGGCTCGCATTTCGCGCACATCTGAGTCGATTTTCACTTGGTAGCTTATTTGTTGTCCCAAGGTACCCAGATACCAAGCCAGCAGTATCTATGAACAGACAGCTAGCTGTCAGATGCTACATGATGGCAGGCTGTGTACGAACGATGCTGCCTACATACGCAGGTCGATAATCTGTCATCCACACCTCCTTTCCAAACAGTGATTTATTTCTGTACCCAGCTAGCTAGCTAGCTCTGCTGACAGACTTCAGCCTCCCATTTTCTGTGCTGTTACAGTTTCCTTACATCCGAGATAGCTAGTAGTATTGCTAGCGAGCTATAGCACAACCAATACCGTTTGTTATTTAACAAATTCGCACCATTACCATTCCGATCTTAAAGGGACTGTTAACTGGCTAGCTACTTAGATAGAAACATTTGTTTTTATACCAAGCGGACATTTCTTATGCAATACGCCAAACGCTTTATGATGCTGACGTTACCACGGTGCCACTGCCATCTATTTCGCTAGCTCGCTAGCTTGCAACATGCCACATGAGCTTACCTGGCAGCCCTTCTTGTGATGAAATCCAACCACCACGATATGCAGTACGGGTCCCTTGGGTTCGTCTTTGCCATGCGACTCCATGGCCCCGGCTATGTGAACGCTTATTATGTGTTGTTACAGTGTTGCAGGCTCGATACAGTCAGAAAGCAACACCGTTCCGGCTCCCTTGGATTTATGGCCGCCTCTGTTCGCAGTCACACGCAACGGGACTTCGCTTCCGCCTCGTTTGACTGATAGCTATGGCATGACGTCATTAAACAGGAATATGTCTCCTCTAGCGCCCCCGTCTGGTTTATTTGTGAAACACAATTCAAGACCACAACCATAGCTGGAAGCATTTAGGATTTCTTCTTTAGCACACCTTATGAGTTAGTCGGTTTAGTAACATAAATAATAGTCAATGTAGATTCAGCTAGATATGTTGATTACCAAAACTAGCTAGCTGTATGGGAAAACGGTTTTTAATATTCCGGTATAATATATAAGAGACCCATTTAGTCGAACAGAACAAAACGTTCAGACTTCCTGCAGGACACAGACATCACTTGTTCGAACAATATATTGTTTCTGTCTGATTTACACCCTGTATCTTCAATCGATTGCTAATGTCTGTTCTCTTACGAACATGGCGGCGACTCCAACAACGAATCCATCACAGCTGCTCCCTCTGGGTAAGTTTGGTTTTGCCAGACATTTTGAATGGTCAGTTTGTCTAACTTGCATTGTATCAACAATCCTAGGATGAGGGATTTGAAGATGTACTTCCTTTTAAAATTAGCGCACCTAAACAACACATCGTTAGCTATCTTGAATTCGTTCGCTAGTTGCTAGTGCGAGTTACCATGGCTAGTCCAGTAGTACTACTAGCAAGCTAGAATTAGATATGGTAGTTGCACCTAAACGTGCACTTTGCTACATGGTAAGGTAAGACTCAATAGTTGGTAGGAAAATATTCCCATTAGGCAAATACAGCTGACCGGTCGGCCATATAGCTAGCTATATAGCAAAGAAACCCCGCGTTTAATGTTAGTTAATTGTGTGGTACCTTAAACCACGTTGCATTTCTGAGTAAATGTGCAGGGAAATCAAAGTTGGCAATGCTCTTTTTACATTTCATATGTGCTTTGAATTTTCCTCACAAAACATTAGTTTAAAAAAAACTTATTTGGCTAACTTGGGGGTAATTCCTCCTTGTCATTCAATGTTCTAACTTCTAAAACATTTCTTGCTAGGGTGGCTAACTTACAATGATTCTGCTTGTGTTAACAAGTGCCACTGTCTATTTTCTGTTATTTCCACAAACTAATGGTTTAATTTCTATTGTAGAGCTCGTGGACAAGTGTATTGGGTCCCGAATCCACATCGTTATGAAGAACGACAAAGAGATTGTCGGAACCTTGTTGGGATTCGATGATTTTGTCAGTATCCTTTTAAGAAGTAACGTTATTACCACTGACAGCGTCGTCGTACAATTTAACACCTTATTATCTGTTAGCGTCAAGTTTATTTGCCATATGTACATACTTTCATACATTGTTACTGATAGACTTCAATCATCCAATCCACCAAACGAGTCAACAGCAACAGCAGAATAAGCTGTTTGGCATTGGCAGAGAAGATTTGGCAAATTTTTCATGGGCGCAACCCACATACTCCGCTGTGCTGCTCATCCCACAAATGCATGTTCCTAATGGGGCACCATTTAAATGGGAAATAAACAGGCTTTCCAACGGTATAAAATGTATTGCCAAGAAGCATTGTTACAATAGAGAAATAATCTACCAAACACAAATTTCTGAACTTTTTGTTCGATGTTTATAAGCGTCTGCCGTGCTTATCCCTTTGATTTAAGGTGGTTATTTACGTTGGGCACTGCGCATGGGTAAAAACTATCCTTAAAAGGTTTGTTTGTGTTTTAAGGGACAAACAGCGCTGATGCTGGGTTAGTAGGATCTTTCACAATATGCAAAGCTCTGTTCCGTGTCCAGGTGTTATACATATCCTCAATGGAGGAGATCGATACCAATCACTTTTTACGCAGCGAGCACCGCTCTGTTCAATGGCTTGCGTTCCTTTACCGAACCAAACAATGATGAAACTCGTGAGGATGCTTTCAATAGTATATCTATAGAAGTTAAGGAGGACCATGTTATTCATTCCGAACTTAACTTCAAGTGTCTAATGAAGTACATGCGCTGGTTGGCCTTCCCCATCAGAGGCTTTGTATTCACAGCCCAGGCTAAATCATCAGAAATAGTTACCCCTAGGAATTTAAAACAGCTTACTCTGTCACCATCAGTAGCATGAATATTAATCGGGTCATAGTCCGGTCTGTTTCCTAAAATACAAAATGATTTCCTTGATTTTGCTCACATTTGGATCTAGATTGCTCCTCCCACACCACTCAACTAGGTTCTGAATCCCGCTGTTATAGAATGCTTTGTCATTGTCAGTTACGAGCTCGGTAACGGTGGTATCATCCGCAAATGTAACAATACTCTTACAGTCATAGAGAACAGTGCAGTTGTATGTAAAAAGAGAGTACAGTAGCAGGCTCAAAACACAACCTTGGAGACTTCCCATGCTGAGTACCAGTGGAGAGGATACCTGGCCATTAACTTTAACCACCTGTGGAAATAAAAAAATCTAAAATCCATTTGCAGGTGCGCTTACACGGACCGATATGATGTAGTTTCAACACCAATTTAGAAGGGATTATTGTATTAAATGCTGAACTGTGATTTATAAAGAGCATCCTAACATAGCTATTACGTGTAGAGCATATAACACCGCATCTTCCACCGACCTATTAGCCCTATAAGCACTATAATGGGTCAATGTTGTCAGGTATAATGGATTTAATGTAGTAAAATAGCAAGCGCTCTAAGCATTTCACTATGACAGAAGTTAGTGCAACCGGACGATAATCATTGAAGCAAGTGACCGGGGACTTCTTTGTTATTGGAATGATAATTGATCTTTTAAAAGATTTTGGGACAGTACAGTATTTCAGAGAAGCATTAAATATGTCCGTGAAGACAGGTGCAAACTGCTCAGCACAGGATCTTACCACCCAAGAGGGGAAGCCACCTGGGCCAGTAGCTTTGAAGCAAGCTTTGCGCGCGCCTACCAACATCTGCTTCTGTTACCTGAAGGTAGTTGCTGTCCGTAGTGTCCATGGTAAAAGTCATTGGTGGCTCGGTATTCCTCACATCGAAGTGAGCGTAACATGAGTTCAGGTTGTATGCTAGGCGGTCGTTCTGAGCAGCACAGTGCCTTCACCAGTAATGAACTGATTCTCCAGCATCACCAGTAATGAACATCACATCACAGAGCTTTATCTAAAATATTTCCAATAAAGTTATAAATTAGTGAGAGAGGACTGAGATTTAATTAACTCCATGATGGGTTCTGGAGTTGACCTGGGCTGTCAATCACTGACTTGTTTGAAGGTAATGTTTTGATTGGTTAAAACCACTGACCTCATAAGGTTTTAACCAATGAAAACCTTACCATCCACATAAGTTTACACATGCCCAGCTGACAGAATTCAGTTTTTCATCACCAGTAGTTGCATCGCATGATAAAAATAAATAAAAAAAGGTTGAATCCTGCCAATTTTACAGTTGATCTGATGGTAGCATTCATGGCACAGACAGATCCAGCAGCCATGACTCTGATATACAGCTTAATTAATGTACAATGAGAGTATGTGTGAGACTGTATCCCCATGATCTGAAAGCAATCTCATTTTGCAGGCAACCGTTGGTGGTGAAAATAAACACAATTCTGCCAGCCGTGTTTGTTAATCACAGACCTTTCATCATTCATGTAATTCAATTTTAATAAAAAAAAAAAAAAAGTTTGTTGGGGGAGAAAAAAGGCGTTCCTTCACCTCACAATTCAGACATGGTCCTGGAGGACGTGACAGAGTTGTAAGTACATCTGCTCTTGAACTTTAAATGAAATCACCCTCGGCTGTTCGTTCACATTTTTACATTTTAAGCATTGGGCCATCTTATCCAGAGTGACTTGCACAGTTCACATTTCTTTATGCACAATCCATTAATACAGCTGGATATTTGCTGAAGCAATTCAGGTTAAGTACCTTGCTCAAGGGTACAACCGCAGTGCCTGGGAATCAAACCTGCAAGATCTGAGTTACAAACCTAGTTCCACTAATCATTATACTACCTTGCCTTCATTCACAATTAGCATTTTTAATTTAAAGAAATCCAAAAACCTGTATCAATGAATCTGCAAGTTTTTTGTTTTATTACATTTCTTAGGGGGTAAACATTTTTGTATCCCTTTTTGTTACCAATTGTGACTCTAGAGTCCCTCCCCCCCTCCATGCTAGCATAGCAGCACACTCATAAGGAGCGCTGCAGCTGAGGCACTTGCCTGAGAGCCAGTGACTGTCTGCCTGTTTTTAATGTAATCATCTTTGTGGAGATGTCTGGTTTACATCACATCACGGCCAGGGAGCAAGATCCTGTCTTTCGAGGAGAGGGCAGAGTGTCGGTGGGTAATGCATCTGATGGCTATTTTTTCAGTGAGATCACACCAGAGGGAAGGAGGATAACCAAACTGGATCAGATCTTACTCAACGGCAACAACATCACTATGGTAACAAACTCGGCTTCTGATTGGACGTTATAACGCACGCATCGAATATTCTGTGGGGTTACCGAGCTCTGTAGGGTGGGCAACTCTGGATAGCAACAGAGTTCTTGACAACATACTGCATTCATTAACATAGAGACTGACATATGGTTTAACTAACCATCCATTAAATATATTTGTAAGTAAATGTATGAGAGGTGGAATGAATAGGTAATAAAAATCTATCCCATCTGCACCATCCAAACAGCGTATCTAAATGGGATTTTTTATATTCAGCCTCTTTAAAATTCAGTTAAAAGCTATTCTATTGGGTTATACAGTCTATACAGTTACTATTTGCTGTGCGTGTGTGTGTTTTGCAAAAATAATTTGAGGATGCACTTTTTGGCAAGTGATCTTGCTTCGTTAAATGTCCATGTTTATTATGCAATTGTATTTTTTCACTTTCAAAAGCCTTTGGAATTATAGATGTCCTTTAAAATGTGCCTTTTCTTTCTGCCACCTGATTCACCCTCATGATTTGAAACATTTCTTCAATTTTCCCTCCCCAGCTGATTCCTGGAGGGGAGGGGCCAGAAGTATGAGTAAACGGAGCATTTGGTAGAACCTCTTATATTATTAATTTCAGCTGACGTTTCCTTTGAAGATCAGCTTTGAATTGTCTGTTATTTTCGCTTTTTAAAAAAATATTTTTTTGTAACAAAATGTGGTTTTTTTCCCCCAATGGGAGCTGTTTGAATTTTCTTCAGAGTAAAATACAGAATGTGACCGTGTGATGTAAAGTGAGAATAGTCACTTGACTGTAAAATCCTTTGTTGTTTTTTTGTTATAAATAAATCACACGATGATGTGCCCTCTTGGGACTGATTTTTAACTTGAATGTTTTTGTTTTCCTGTCTCCTTCTGGTGTTCTTGGTTTAGGCCAGGGGTACTCAATTACAAGTTTGTCCACCCACACAAATTTCCAAATGATTGAGGTGGGGAGACCTGTGAATGGACAGTGATGGTCCAATCGTTATCCTATCACAGGAAAGTAAAGTAGCTTAACTTTGGAGGAGGGATTTGTTTTCATACACTGAATGTATGTGGAATCAGTTGTTGACGCACAGACAGGCTGCCTGAAATGAAAGTGCCAGCATTGGTATTGCCTGTGCAGTATCATAGCTACCGCCAGGTCCAGTAAAAGTCTGGTTTGGGCCCCAGGCCATGGCAGACCAGAGCATGCCTATCGAGTAACTCTGGTTTAGGCATTAGGGCAATTCAGTTCTACCCTGACAAAGAATTGATTTAGTCATATAGAATTTCAGATAAGGCCGAGTAAAATATAATACATTTGGGGGGTCTTGACAGCCTTTGCTCAGAATCTCAATGATCTCCTCTCTGTTGTTTGAGTGAAAAACACCTTTAATTCGTTTAACAAAAAATGGAAATACATTTTACGATTAATTGCAGGCATTTGAGTGCCCCCCCCAAAAAAAAAAAAAAAGAAATTACTTGTATGATATGAAAGTAAACACTGGAAGTCAGCAGTGTAGTATAATGGTTAGGGAACTGGACTTGTAACTCAGAGGTTGCTGGTTCAATTCCCAGATGGAGCACTGCCATTGTACCCTTGAGCAAGGTACTTAACCTAAATTGCTTCAGTAAAATATCCAGCTGTATAAATTGATTGTATGTAGAGAAATGTAAAAACTAAGTCGCTCTGGATCAGAGCATCTGCTAAATGCCTAAAATGTAAGTCCCCCTGTATATGGGTTTATAATATATGCCATTTAGCAGACGCTTTTATCCAAAGCGACTTACAGTAGTGAATGCTTACATTTTCAGTATATGTGGTCCCAGTGGGGATTGAACCCACAACCTAAGCGTTGCCAACGCCATGCTCTACCTACTGAGCCACATAGAACCACGTCCTGTGGTTTATGTGCATATTGTGAAAACTATTCCTTTACATTCTGCCTAGAGACCTGTGCAAACTGAAGATGTGCTTCAGTTGTAGAAAGTTGGGCTGCAAGGTCACTGGCAGTCAAATACTGCGGGTCTCAGACTTAAAAACAATTGTGTGTGTGATGCTGAACATGCTTATTGGTGTGTGTGTGTGTTGCAATGCTTTACATGATTACGGGACATGCTGTGTGAACATACTCATTGGAGTGAGTGTGTGTCGAACATGCTTGCTGGAGAGTGTTTGTCTCAAGTGCTCACTAGAGGGATCATCGGACCAACAGTCAGCCTGTGTGTCAGTTAACTTTGGGCCACAGTTTCACAAGGGTAATTATTTGACATTTACTACAGTCCATTAGCATTGCCATTGCTTCCACTGGCACTGAAACTGCTGCAGCAATGAGGCTCGGAATGTTCAGTAAGAAGATGGTACTTTATTGGTATGGTAGAAAGGGTGGCCCGGATGCATGGTAACATGCATGCGCACACACTGGTAGTACATTCTGGTAGAAAATGTAAGGGTTTTTGAATCTCTCTTCCTTCCCTTTCTGGTTCTTCCTCTCCAGACACCTTCCTCAGTACATGGAGGGCTTTTCCTCTCCTTTTGGATTGGTCACTTTTTCCAGATTCTTGCTGATGATGTCGTACAGTTCCGCCTTGAAAGAGGACACCAAAACAAAACAAGATGGATATATGGAAAGACTAAACAAAAAAGCTCTCACTGGCTGCCAATTGAAACACGCACAAGCAGACAAACCGATCGGCACGCTAGCGGTCTGACTCAAAGGCCACGTTCTCTTCCCCTTCCCCCGCCTCTCACTCACGTAGAAGCCGCGGATATCCAGCACGATCACCCGGATCTCAGAGTACACCGCCTCGTCTTTCTCGTGGACCAGTGAGCGGTAGTCCATCTGGCAGCGGCAAAGGAACGGGGAGGAGAGATCGAAAGGAGTGGGAGAATGGTAGAGGAACAGAGATGTAAGGAGAGCAGCGTGATCGGGTCATGAGAGAAATGGGAAAACTTGAATGCGGATGTAATTTCTGACACATTCAATAAATCCCACATGCAGGGGAAGGAAAGGACGCCTCACCACATGAGTGTCTTTGGAGGCTTTGGCCACGGCATCGCCCCGCTCTGAGAAATATCTGAAAGGCAGATTTACCAACATGACCACCCCTGCACTCACAATTTCAGTAAACCCTGCAGTTTTACACTTTATTTTAATAATGTGGGAACTACCCACACTGTGTTGAGACTATACTAAGAACACAAAGACCGACAAAACTATCTAATTATAGCAGAACCTCGGAGATACTAACGTGTTGGGAATGGAGGTCACTGAAATGTTTAGGAATTTTGAAAATGATGTTAAAATACTGTAAATTATCCTTTTGGAGCTGAGGCTGGGATCTGAAAAATAACGGTACATGGTGATTTTTATTTTTTGTTTTTGCAGAACACGACCGAAAAGAGTGTTCAATTTGGCAGGTGATCCGACATTCTGTTAGACATACCACGTTCGGGTGAGCGGTCAGTCCTTAACACTGATGCTCGTATCTCTGAGGTTCTACTGAATAAAAAGCATGAAGGACCCAGTAAAGGACGAGAAGAATGGATGACTGCGTACAGAGGAAAAAAAACATGGGTTTGTCATGAGTGCAAGGTCATTATCTTTTTGTTAATCACAAAACCAACAGCAGAGGGCATCTCTACTCATTCAGCTTCACCTACTTGTTGATGTTGGTCTGAAAACCCTCCACTTTGGTTTTCACTGCAGCAATCCTCTCCAGAATTTTCTCCTGGTAACAAATGAGTGATTTAGAAAAAATCTGTGTCACAACACAATCTATAAACTAAAAACAACGATTATTTAGTCCTCTTCGTTGTGCAATAACATGTCAATAGAGAAATGATAACAGGGTCAAGACACTTTTTGTTTTAAGACTACACAACCACTTTTAAAATGTGAAATTTCTGACAAAAAAATGTAGCAAAAAAAACAGGATGTGGAATAATTTTTTAGCACCATCTGGCTATGAACTTTACAGTTACATGTTACAGGGAGGACTTAAAAATGAACACACTTCAGGTAGATTTACCTGGATTGCCACACCAAAATCATTGCCATCCTCTATCTTAGGGATGAGATGCTGTATCCAGCATGAGACCTGAGAAAGATAGAAGGGCTGTTCATACTGTTCATTTACAAAAACTGGTTAACATACTTTGTCATGTCCTCTTACACTATGCTCTATGCACTTCTACACAGACAAGTTATTTTTCTCTAATCGAACGCACTGTATATTTGATCCACCAGGGGTCGCCATATCGCCACAACCGATTGACAGCTACTGTACAATAAACAAAATGAATCATTTTAGTTTATTTGCACAATCTGTTAAAAAGCTGTGGCGCCTCTATCAGTCCCGTCTCCTCTATCAAAGCTCTTTGCTTTTTTAAACAGTTTTTTGTGGAACATAATGTACCACCTCATGCGAACACATTCAGATTTCTTTACAGTTTCAGTAACCCCATGTCCTGCATTTTGCAGACAGCTAGAAATTGTTGGCGGTAATAATTGCTTTATTGCCGTGTTACTGCTGGCTGGCCACTCACCATGATGCAGGTCTCCTTAAGAGCCCGGATCTCTGGCTTCACCTTGTCCAGCAGCTTCACGATATTCTCATTGCCTTTGATATAGCCGCACTTTGGGGCTGAGAGACAGGACATAGACAGACTTGGCATTAACAGACATAGAGCAGCACATTCACACAGCTCTTACAAGAGAGGAAACTGAAGAGTGATGCTTTTCAAGAAAACAGAGAGAAAATTAGGTCCCTCACGTTTCTTCTTCTTCTTCTCCTCGTCATCTTTATCTGTCTCCATTTCCTTTGGGGGGGAAGCAAAATAAAGATGCTTTGATTGGCAACGAAAGGCTGACAATACAACGATTGTAATGAGGTACTGGGCTGGAGTGAAATTTCACTGCTGAATAGGGTAGGACTAAATGCATTCTGATTCCACTGCTGTCCCTTTGCAAGGGATGGAAATCTCACTCCCAATCCACAGCAGTCTGAGCCATTCCAGGTTTTACTGAGGCAGGATGAGTGAACTGGGTAGAGACTATTCAACTGCTCAAACTGCTGTGCATTGGGAATGCTATCTTTACCCCCTGCTTTGCTCATAGTCGTATGGCATCCCCTTAATGTCGACGGGCCAGTTACCTCCTCTTCAGGGGTGGGGGGTTCAGGAATGGGGATGTCCAGGGGGGCGTGGAGGGAGGACAGGTCTGTGACACTTAACTCATCTGCCTGAGAGAGGGGCAAAGAAAGAGTCTTTGGAACGAGACGTCACACCAGGCTTCTCAAAATCGGTCCTGGGGACCTACTGTGTATGCTGGTTTTTTGCATAATTGCAATCTCTGAATTGTAAAAAGCTGTTAATTGTTCTTAATTAGACACTTTTAATGCCTACTGAAGGATTATTTACCTTCTTTTGGCCGCATTATGTCAGAAATAGCTATGCATGGCATGAAAATTTAATTTCCATATTGAAATCCTGGGTCTTTTTATCAGTCAACTAGGGCTTTCAGTTTCTGTAATGTGCCATTTGACAAATGGTTCCTTTAGAAAGAGGTTACATGTTTTTTAATGATTCAATTATAACTAATAGGGGTCCTAAGTGTGGACACCAAAAAACTTAAACTAAACCATGTGGAAAATGAAGAGTTCAACAACAGAGCAAATGGCGATGAGCCAAACCTGTATTGTGTTCCAATAAGTTTCAAGAAAAGAAAATTGGTAGGCCATCCAAACATCCCCCACTTCAACTAACAAAACAAGTCCCTCAGACTTAGCTGGTGTGTGTTGAGTATGCTGGTGGGTGCTACACATTTGTGCTGTTGAGGTCAGTCCCCCCCCCAAAGAAAAAACTGTACAGTACTCTGAGATGCATAAAAGGCAGAGAGTCAGGAGGGGGAGCCTACCTTAAGCAAGTTGTCCAGTTGCGAGATCTTCCGAGGAATGTCATTTGAAAACAGATTTTCTGCCTAAATGCCATAAACACACATGGACTGGTTACACCACTTGAGGCAGTACGCAGTTTCCCCTTCTCAGCCATAAAGACAATACACATGAATGTACAAACAGTATAATCAAATGAGCAGATCACACACTCCATAGCCATTACTAATCTATGGTTAGACTGTACCTTAACCTCGGTGGTACAGTTTTCTTTCACATGAATATTAAAACACAAATACACACACAGCAAAAATTCTAACCTGTTGGTACAGAGACTGGCGGAAGTTGTCAACCTGAAAAAGATGAATTCAGTCAATTTCCGATGGCATGCTCCATGTCTTCTGTGCTACTGAAATAACGGCATTAACTATTCAATGCACATTTGGGTTTATATACAGTAGTGGCATATTAATTATCTTTGTGTATGTGCCTAAAGTATGCAACTGCTTGCACCATACGTGAGCCTGATAATGGCGTATCAGTGCAGTGATGTGTATCAGCGATGGCCAATGATGTGTGCAGAGCAGTTTAAATGTGTCATCATTTAGTTTCACAGCATGATGAAATTTGGAGTTGGTGCACCTACATGTCGTTTGTGTGCGTGCATGCGTACTTATGCGTGTACGCGCATGGTTATGGTCTGCACATTCCCAAAGTGTCTGTGTACATTTACTATGCCAGTATTCCGGGTGCCACTTGCATGTCGGTTTGTTTGTCGATATGCACAGTGAGTAGACACAACATAAAGATCCTGCCAACTTCCACCAGAAATATCAGGGTATATTCTGCAGGATCGGGCACACAGTGCCTATCTGTGCATGTGCACGTGTGTCGCCGTGTGTCGCCGTGCCCTTTGGGCACTGGTGCCAGTTCAGGGGGAACCAGTTTGATTTGCTTTCGATTTCAGTAAACATGGCTGACATCCAGGGGCAGGATGACTAGGGACTTTTCAAGAGAACGCGAAACAACACTTTATGTTGTTTGTCCCTGTTATGCAATTAAATACGCCAAACCACTATAAAGACAGTAACATATACATCAACTACCTCTTACGCTCTCAAAGAACCATACTAGTTCTATACTAAAACTCAAACTCCAGACGTCTGCATACTTGCTGTGATAAGCATAACCGTTACTTGTGAACAAGTATTTTAATAAACACAGGCTAACTATCGAAGATATAAGACTCTATTCTATTTGTATCAATACGCCTCTATATGTTAACGTCCTGTCCCTGTAACATGCATCAGGAGTTTTTAGTCGTACTTCAGTACGGTATCTGAATGTACAGTCTGAATGCAAGTAAGAGAGTACGGACACCGAAGTAGGCTATCGGAAGCACTTGAAGGGTAAAACATGAACTACTGATATAGCATGCGGTACAACCATGGGATACTACCGTCACATGTAAAAGAGAGGGTTAACCAGGCCTTATATGTTTTGCTTATTGTGATTTCGCTTACCTTCACGGCGTTCTCCTTACTTAATTTAAGCCTCGAGGCTTTCGACATTTTCAGGTTTTACGACGCAGCTAAAAAAAAAAATCAAATTAGCAAACTGTAAAATAAAGTTAAGCAAGTAGGCTACACACTACCATATAGTTGTAGTGACCGGAGTCTTCTGATATAAATGACTACCGACACCGTCGTCTTCCTGTTCAATCATAGATTTTATTTGACCACTTTCGGTTTTGGTTTTTCGTTTGAGCAAACTAGCACCTCCCACTTTTGTAATCCCTCTCATTCAAAATAACCAAATAAATACAGTGTGTATGTGTGGGTGGGTGAAAACAATTAAATACATATATACAACACTGCTTTTGTCACAGCTAAGCAATGTTTTGCTGTTGTGGCTATGGTAGATCAGATTGGCAAATTACCTCCTCAGTGGAATATGGTGTAAAACAATACGTGTTTTCACCCAAAATGTAGCAACATTTATTAATATGCTTTCTGGAACGATGAAGTAACTTTATAGCCCAATACTGATATGCATATGAAAATAGCTGTTGTATGTTAGTAAGAGAGAATGAATAATGTGTGATTGTGGAAATTAGATAGCTAATGTAACTAGCTGGGGGAATTCCAGAAAGGGTTAAAGGCATATCGAATTTGGTCGATCATGACAATGTTCCCTTTAACTGGTGAAACTGAAACTGGTAGGTCACCATTTTGGCTCTAGTTGCCAGACGACTTCAAGTCAATGAAAGTGAATTCGATTTTGACACAAAATGGCCACCCAGATGGTGTTAGTTTCCTGCACCGATCCAACGCGCACCAGTCAGTCAAATATCGGAACTCAAAACAGGAAGACTTGTTGGCAAGTTAGGTTTCGTTTGAACGAAATTCCAGAGCACTTGCAATAAGCTATTTCTTCCGTATTTTACCATAAGCTACCAATCTAATAACGTTATCAATAATGACAGTGTAACATAGATCTAGATCTAGATCGTAATTAGCGTTCCAGTTAGTAAAATTAAAAAGGAGACCCGACCAGTGACTACAAATAAGGTAATGTTAACCTGCTTTGTTTTTCAACTTCTTGATCAAATGCAATAATGTTGATGCTAAACTTTGGTTCCGTTATTGGTTCGGTAAAATCTAGACGCTAGCAAAGGCTAAGCAATGTTCGATTTGTCAAGAGTGTTCGCCAACCTTAGCGAAATCAAGAGGGTGATGTTCTCGTATCTCACCAAGTTACTCTCAAAGTGTTGCTGGGTAAGTTGTTCTACTTTATGTTAGAAGTACCATAACATGTATTATGCCCAGTTCCCATCTGCTTGGTTAATTATTTCAGTCATAACAATTAGGATTTTTTGTTTGTGTATGGTTAACAATATTTTAAAGGAAAAATAAAACTGAGGAACCAGGAATAGAAACTCGCATGACATACGTCATGGCGCTAGGATGACTGTTTACTGCTGTGGGCTCAGTCACAGCATTGCTGTAAAGTTAGTTGGGTTTGAGCTAATAGTGCGTTAACCCTTTTGTGTGTTACCCGTGTGGTGTTGGAACTATGTTGCCTGGATTTGTGTGAAGAGTGTTATCTTTGACCTGTTACCTGAATGTTATTCCTACTGTTATCTTATTGAAACACTGTGTCACGTACATCAGTTATCTGTGACAAGGAGGGTTGTCTTTCTTACATGGGTAAGAATGGTGTGCTTTGACAGTGTTACCCGTGGCTGAGTGTGTTGTGTTTCTACTTTATTGTGTGGTTGACATTGTTGCGCGTCGAGAGTGTTACCTGTGCCTGAGAGCGTTACCTGTGCCTGAGAGCGTTACCTGTGCCTGAGAGCGTTACCTGTGCCTGAGAGCGTTACCTGTGCCTGAGAGCGTCGTGTTTTGACCGTGTTACGTAAATTGCGTGGTGCGTGGAGCAGCTGTGTTGCACCTCTGCAGCCGTATTGCTGAAATTCCCGGATTGTGGCAACAATCCCGGTACATCAACAATTAGAAAGGACAGTGCGCTCTTCTTTTTGACTTTGTATATGCTTATATGCAGTTACTCTGCTACATATGAATCCACATGAATCCCTTCTCTCAATGCTTGGTCATTGTGCAGTGCAAATCAACTGAGCAGCAGCTAGTGTCCACTATGAATCTGCTTCTAATGCCACCCAGAATGACTCAAACTGCTTTGCATTTGGAGGGCTATTTCCATCCCTGCTATAGTCACTAGCTGGTATGTATGCACATGAACAGTGTTAGATTTCTCTGTCAGGGCCATGTTAATGTCCTTTGGAGTACACTGTGCTTATAGGTTACCCTCAGCAGTGTTGAAGCTACCATCACGCCCAGTCAGTTAGTGTGCTCAGACCTGTCTGACTACTAGTTAATGAGGTTGCTACTATGAAAAATAAAGAATGAAAAGGAAAACACCTCTAATACAAAAAACAGTACTAATGATACAAATAATATTGTTGATGAAACATGGTAATAAATTAATAGCAATAGCGGTGCTATTAATGTCATCTGGTGTAGTCTGTGTCCTTCAAACGACATCTAGGCTCCCTCAACCCTGACCTTCTTCTCTAGCATATCTTTAGCACGTTATTTAATTCCCTATGTTATCAGGTTAATAGCACTTCCTGCTATACTGTCACCGACCCCTAAGTGTGTTACTTATTCTTTCTGCTATCCTGCTGCTCTTATCTTACCTATTTGAATGCACTTGGGCTCTTTGATTTGTATGTTGCTCTGGATCAGAGCATCTGCTAAATCATTGTAACGTAACATAATGTAACACTTCTCAGGTCGATGGCCAGTCTTTCAGGCCAGCTGGAGGAGGTGAGGGAACGGCAGAAGCCCACCTGGCATCCACAGGCTCCGCCCAGGAAGTGAACTCCGATGTGCAGACACTGGCGAGCATCCCCCTCCCCCTTGCGGCCAAATATCGCCACATTAACGCCGAAGCCATGATGAGCGAGAACTGCGCTGGGCAGGACAGGCAGGAGGTGAGATGCCATTACAGCACGATACCTCCGACCTTTACTGCAGTTTTAGTACAGATCAGTGGACAAGATGTCACCACCCTGACAGTTAAGGGTGCAGATTGCAGATTTTGTTTCCAGTCCATTTCCATACTTCGTTTCCACACTCTGTCCCGACACCCGTATTCAGGAGTTGGTTCATCTTTTCAATCTGGCCCCTCGTCCCTGTGTCCATGTTCCATTCAGAACCATTTATCAAACAACCATTGTATATATCGTATGTGATTACAAATTTCTCTAGTTAATATCTTAATTTATGAACTCACGTCCTCACAAGACCTCACGCGATCGCATTGTTTAGTTTAGTTTAGTTTTAGTTTATTAGTTTATTATTTCGAGGACATTCCAGATACATGAACCATATAAAATACAGAAAAAAAGGCAGCATTAACCTAGTCGGTTAATTTTCAGCTGTAGTCCCGGCCAGTTGTTAAAAAGCATCCTAAAAAGTAAAGTAACAAGTAAAAAGTAAAATCATTGATTAAAATAATGCATTTCGATACCCTAAGGGCACGTGGGCAAGACAAGGCACACCAACATCACACTTGACAAATAAACCACAGGACGTTTACAGGCCACACCACATTAAGCACTTACAAACAGTAATACATTAAACAAAACAGGTAAGATGGAGAGGCAGCACAGAGAGGGATTAATGAGGACAGGTATAGTTCTCGGTCAGCCAGGCTTTAAGGTGTGTTGTGAAGGTGGAGTAGGTGTGTGTGTCTTATTGCTGTACCCCCCCGCCAGAGCATAGGCTCCCTGCAGAAGCTGTTCACGGCTCTCAGTATCCTGGAAAAGTACGGCTGTAATCTCGCCAACCCCAACAGGCCCAAGTACTGGCGCACCGTCAAGCACAACAACCCCGTCTTCAGGGCCACCGTCGACGCCATTAAGGTGAGAGAGGGGAGGCCCCATGTTCCATGTTAGGAGAAGAGTGTTCTTTGAGGGATCCATCAGGTAGTGGGACATGGGGTGTAAAAGAACAAGGATTATTTAACCGGGTTAGGACAGACTGACATGTCCATGCATTGGTGCAGGATCACAACTAAGCATGTGCATTTCTTTAAATGGTGTGTTCACTTTCAGTTTGGCACCAGTTCGTAGATTAATCACAGTCTGTCCTCGCCCTGTTTTTTCTTTAACCTTGAAAAGAACAAGGAAGTGGATTATAGGAATAGAAGTGTACCAGTGTCATGGTATTGTGCTTAAATGTCTCGTTACTCATTTTCTCTCTCTCTCTCTCTCTCTCTCTCTCTCTCTCTCTCTCTCAGGGTGGCCGGGATGTGCTGTGTCTGTATGGCTACACCCATCAGCAGCCAGATGGCCTCAGCTTCCCCGATGATGTCACAGGTCCGGATATTGGGAAGGTCACCGCGGTGACTGTGGAGGTCATGACCTTGCGCGTGGAACTGGACATGTTTATCAAGGTGAAATATATTGACTCACCTCAAATCAGTTCACGAATTAGCAGTTTGAGGGCATGGAGTACCTTGATATCACACGTTCTTTCAGATTTTTATTTGAGTTTTTTCAGACCATCATACATGATCGTCATTTTCAAATCGTTTTAATTCCATTATGGATTTCTTGAAGGCACAGATTAAGATGTGATCACCTACACTAGGTGCAGTAGGATGCAAAGCAATCTGGCACAAAATATTTAAATATTTAAAAACGAATTAAATCTAGCGGCACGGTGGTGCAGTGGATAGCACTGTCGCCTCACAGCAAGAAGGTCTCGGGTTCAAATCCAGGCCGGGGGCCTTTCTGTGCGGAGTTTGCATGTTCTCCCCGTGTCCGCATGGGTTTCCTCCGGGTACTCCGGTTTCTTCCCACAGTCCAAAGACATGCACGTTAGGCTAATTGGAGAGTCTAAATTGCCCGTAGGTATGAGTGTGTGAGTGAATGGTGTGTGTGCCCTGCGATGGATTGGCGACCTGTCCAGGGTGTATTCCTGCCTCTCGCCCGGAACGCATGCTGGGATAGGCTCCAGCCCCCCGCGACCCTGACCAGGAATAAGCGGCTTAGACAATGGATGGATGGATGGATGGAATTAAATCTACTTTATGTAATAATTTAATAAGTTATTTTGGAAAACCATCATGTTTTTGCCTAAATTTGAGCTATTTATATTGGCTTTTTACCTCTTATAAACTTTTTATTTATTTTACTACTTATTTATGTCTTATAAACAATGTGTGCCTTTTGCAGGAGACTCACCAACACCCAGAATTCTTTGAGAGAATTGTTCCTTCTCTCAGCCAGCAGGGGGCAGCATTTAAACAGGTGCGTTCCTCCTCTTCTTCTTGTGCGGCTGTGTCTTTCCTGTTTCTCAGAGAAGCAGTTCTGCAGGTGTCAGTGCAGAGAATAGCCCTTCTTCAGCAGATCAGCATTGTCCTAGGCTAGACAGGGGGGCTTATGTTGTCCTGGTAGCAGGGGATGTGGTCAGTGTGAGCTCATTATTATGCTCATTGAACAGGAAGTGCCTGAGCTTGCCAGTGATGGAGAGGTGCTCCCCTCCGGCAAGAGACGACTGTGGGAGACAGAGACCCAGCCCATCTCCCAGTCCCTCTCACCCAAACCTGCTCCCAAACCAAGTCCACAAACGACCCTCACCTCCCTGACCCCCACCGCTCACACAGGTGAGACAGACTGTCTGTCAGAGTCCTGCAATCATATCCAATTTTGTCATCTGCTGTCATCTGCTTTGTGCTGTCATCGTTAGGGCCCTACCAAATTCAAGGTAAATTTTGGTGAATTTCACAGACTTAAATTTTTCAATATGGCTAGTTTCACAGAAGTTATAAAAAAGACTTAATTTCACAGCATTACTATAAACAAATAAAAACAAGACCTTTTATTACCGATCTGAATGACTTTGCCATGCGAGTTGCATTGTCGCTAATAAAAGCACTCACATTGTTGAAGTCGACACCATATTTTGATAGTGTTTTAATCATCACTTGAGAAACGGTGGGGTAATTTACTGCATCTAGGTAAACGCAGTGTGCAAGCACTGTAATAGTAATAGTCTCTGTTTGAGTATCTCTAGGCTCGCCTGACACAAAATCAAAAATGACACACAACACGTAATTGTATACGTAATCCATAGTAACCAAACGACGGCAGTCTGCTTTCGGATGACTTTTTGAAAAGAGCAGAAAAGAGTTTTCTGCTTCTTTGCCACATCGCCCTGCAGCGCGCGCTCTGTGCAGGCCCACTGTGGCTCTCACTCTCTAAGTAGTGTTAAATGGATGCCTTTCGTGTGTGATCCAAAGAGATGTTACAGCAGGTACAAAAAAGTATTCCTCCGTCTATGCGAACACCAAATTCTTTGACTCGATTGACCGCTGTCATGTTTTTAGAAGCTTTTGACTTGCTTATTTGTGATAGTTTGATAAAGCCTGGAAAAATATAAAGATTAGCTAATGTTGGAGCATTGACGGTGACGTTAGCTACATAGGCTGTGTTTGGTCTAGCTTGCTACTTTTGAAAATTTCGATTGTTACCGCCCCGGATGTTTGTAATTTAACCAATCAATACCTCAACTTCAACTGATTGTGCATGCAATATGTCAATCAAATTTGCCTTGCACTTTCCCACAGTGCTACCGATACAAAGTTGAAGGAATTCGCGTGAACCACTCAATTTGTCAAAAAATACGTGTTTTCACGGCAGGTGGTTGATTTCAGGGCAAAAACAATTTCACGGGCCGTGACACGATTTTCATCGCCGTGAATTTGGTAGGGCCCTAGTCATTGTTTATAAACTGCTGTATTCACCCCTATTAATCTTTCCCTTAGGAGGGGGCTGCAGTTTGTGTGGTGGCGGTCCCTCAATCCTTTGTCCTCCCTGCGGTTCGACCCTCTTCTGTGAGCCGTGTGATCTCATCTACCATTGCCACCCAGAGAGAACCAATCACACGCGAGAGGTCTTGAAACCAGGTAAGTAGCTTTTCTTGGTGTTATCCCCTCCCCCCACAATCTCTTGGAGATTGACCAGACCGTGTGCACGGCTGCAGTGACTCACCCTGTCTCTGGTCACAAGTCTCAGTGTTAGTCTTTGTCTTAAGTCTCAGTTAGTGTCTTAGTGTTCATCTCTGCCATCTTAGGTAAGTCTTAGTGTTTGTGTCAACAAAATGCGCATGGATCTATTTCTATCTAATCTATCTGAGATAAAACAAAATGTGCTTGTTTCCATAAAACACACAAACTTTGACTTTTGCCCTGCTGGTTTGAGGATCTTTAACCTGTGTTGGTGCCGTAACCGATTTTCTCTCTCTCTCTCTCTCTCTCTCTCTCTCTCTCTCTCTCTCTCTCTCTCTCTCTCTCTCTCTCTCTCTCTCTCTCTCTCTCTCTCTCTCTCTCTCTCTCTCTCTCTCTCTCTCTCTCTCTCTCTCTCTCTCTCTCTCTCTCTCTCTCTCTCTCTCTCTCTCTCTCTCTCTCTCTCTCTCTCTCTCTCTCTCTCTCTCTCTCTCTCTCTCTCTCTCTCTCTCTCCCCCCTCTCCTTCTCCCTCCACCTCCACCTGTAGACATATGCACCATCTGTGGAGTTCGCACAGTGTCGTCTCACTGTCCCACGTGTGTCCAGAAGCTGTGTTTGGAATGCGACAAACTATACCACTCGCACCCAGACCGGAGGGACCACCACAGAATCCCAACAGCTCCTGTCGCCCTCCTGAACACCTTCAGGTGAGAGACAGCATAGAGCAAGGCCGAAATTACCATATATATTGGGGGGGACACATCCCCCCCAATATTCAGATATGCTCAAAATGTCCCCCCCAATATATAGCCTAGCTGATTTTTTTTTTTTTTTAAATGTCCCCCCCAATGTTGACTCCATGGTTACGGCCTTGGCATAGAGGACCAGAGAGGGTGCATTTGGAGTGGTATGTGTAGTGGCATGGGGTAGTATAATGGTTAGGGAACTGGGCTTGTAACACAAAGGTTGCAGGTTCATTTCCGATGTGGGACACTGCTGTTGTGCCCTTGAGCAAGGTACGTAACCTGAATGGCTTTAGTAAAATATCCAGCTGTATAAATGGATTGTATGTAAAGAAATGTCAACTGTGTAAGTTGCTCTGCGTCTGCTAAATGCCTGTAATGTAATGTAATTTGGGTGGAGAGAGAGGTGATACTTCTGACTGAAGAAGGCTTAGGCCCAAACGTTTGTACATCTTTCCCTTGTGCTTATTTGCTCAATTGTGGTCAAATCATTGAGGTAAAAGTAATTGAATTTTAGAGTGAGAAGCATTTCTTTCTTTCTTTTTTATAGTGCTGACGATGAAAACATTAATTTGCCATTAGGAGTCAGGATGTGTCATTGCGTCATCTCACTGAGCACAGTATTGACACACTAGCGAGCTAAAATGGCTCTGGGCTCTGGGTTATTTTCTTATCTCTGCCATCTTATTTTCACTCTTCCTCCCAGTCGCTCGCTCTCCTCGTGGCAGTGTGCCAGCTGCACCACGGTGAATGAGGTAAAGGCGGTGCTGTGCGCCAACTGCGAACGCCCTCGCCTGGTCAGCGCTGCCCCCGCTGTCCCGGAGGAGCCATCGCAGCCTGTCACCATCACAGGTAAGAGGGTGTGCATGTTTCTTTTAATCTCTGTGACCCGCCTGGGCATTACACACTAGCGCAAAACTAAACTGGATTGACTTTTGTTTACAGACTGTAAACTGTAAACTATTACTGACTTGCATCATGTCAGACGACCTGTGGACTGAGTTCAGGATACTGAATCCACAACTCACGTCACAAGTTCTAAAATCACACATATTGGCTAACGTACAAGCCACATCAAGTAGCAAGCATTGAACAGAAAAGTATTGTACTTAACTACAGTTAATTTTGTAACTGGTTACCAAAATACAAAATTACCAGTTCTCTCTCTCTCTCTCTCTCTCTCTCTCTCTCTCTCTCTCTCTCTCTCTCTCTCTCTCAGAATGGCAGTGTAAGAGCTGCACCGTGAAGAATTTGGGGAGCAGCATTCTGTGCGCGGTGTGCGAACGCCCCCGCCTGGCCACGCGCCCCCCCGTGGCTCCCGATCGCCCCGCCCAGCCCACGCAGGTCAGTGCCCGCCCTGTTAACCGCCACAGCGCCCCCTATGGTCCATGTGGCTTAAGCGCGTGGAGTCTCGCTCAGCCCAGTGCATGCTTGTCGTGGTGCTGTAGACCAGGGGTCCCCAACCCTGGTCCTGGAGGGCTACAGGGTCTGCAGGCTTTTGTTCCAGCCCTTCACTAACACACCTGATTTGAACATTAATTGCCTTGACGAGCAGTTGATTAGTGGAATCAGGTGTGTTAGTGAAGGGCTGGAACAAAAGCCTGCAGACCCTGTAGCCCTCCAGGACCAGGGTTGGCCACCCCTGTTGTAGACGGTTGCGTCTCCAGGGTAGAGCAGGATCACTGGCCTTCTTAACACGCACACTGGAGACTCGCCTCCTCAGACTGCGTCTGGCCTCCCCTCCGATCCCCACCCTCTAGCGTTAGATTTTTTATTACGGTGATTAATTCAGGTGGTTTATTTTTTTGAATACTGGGTGTCTGTATATGTGTATTATTAAGATTTGCACCATAGTCTGTGATTGGCGTAGTTCATCCGAGAACTATGTGCTTCAGTGTCGGGAGGGGATGTGCTCGAGAGGGTTGTTCAGCCTAGTCACTGTGCTTATATTACTCACGTGGATGCGCTCGTGTTCTCTTGCATTGTGAGTCTCTCTGGATAAGCGCGTCAGCTAAATGAATGTAATGAGCGGCGGCAGTGCTGTGACGTCCACTCACCCGTCCCTTCTCCCAACAGTGGACGTGTCAATTCTGTACCTACGCCAACTCCATGGCCTCCACGGAGTGCGAGATGTGCGAAATGGCACAGTCAGCCCCGGCCCCCTCCCCCTCCCCATCCCAAGCCAAACTCCTCCCCCCATCCCCCACCAAAGAATTCGCCCTGCCGCCCGTAAAGCCTTTGGCCCCGCCCAGGCAGGATCCGGAGTTGATGAGGCAGAACCGAATGAAGGAGGAAGGTCTGAAGCTAATCCAGCAGATTCGGGTGGGTGTAGCTTCGAGTCCTCAATAAAATGTAATGTCAGACGCGCATCAACCGTTTTGCACTAACCTTTTGTTTTTCCCGCCCCCTCCAACCTCCTCCCTCAGGAGGGCGAGAAGAAGGGAGTGAGCCCGGAGGAGGTGTATGCAGCCGTGTGCATTTCCAGGGGTAGCGACGTGAGCCCCTGCGATTGGTTGAAGTCTGAGTTGCCCCATCTTCTGGATGAAATCTGTGCCATGGCAGCCTCTGTTCAGCGGGACTACAAAATGGGGCATTCTGGGCCACGTGGAGAACTACATAACCCAGCCACCGAGAGCGAGGTTGTACAGCTGTCGAGGGCCGAAGCCAAGAAGGCCTGGCTGGCAACAGGGGGTGACACCGAGAAAGCAGTTCAGCACCTGCTGAGAAACAGACATTCCAAGGTGAGTGTGGGACCAGGAAAACCCGACAAAAGAGACAGGCTCCTCGACCAATAAGCACACACTTAATGTACATAATGCATCATAATTTTTCTCATATTTGCCGGGGTACAAACTCATCCCTGAATCTCTGATATTTGACATAACTTTCAAATACATTGACCTACCTCACAAGAGAAATACCCTCTCAGCAAATTAGTACAGTGATAGTGTGGGCGAAACCATGAATCATTCAGGCGACTCGTACAAATATCAATTGCTCGGCAGTTTTAAAGTTCTGAATGTACAGTGTCTGTATGTAATCCAAGATTATTCTATTGAGGCCAATAGACTAGCATTTCCATGTTCTGTGTTCAGACTCTAACTGTCAGTCCATTACAGTTCATTATTTCACCACGTTTTCATCTGAATTTTTACTGTAATGAAAGTGACAGTAGATCACTGAAGGTCATTTCCAGTACAGATTCAGTGAGAATCTGTCTGTAGTTTGGGTTATTATTTTGAGTGTAAAACCAAGTGCTGTTTTGTTATGAGTTTGAAACGAAACTCTTCTCTCTGTATTTTAGTTGTGGGTGTGACTCAGTTGGGTTGTGGGTAGGGCTGTCGATTATATTCGAATATTGAGTCTAATTTCAAATCTGCATTTCAACACCAGTTTCAAAGACGAATGGGTAGATTCATCTTCGATATCAATATATAATATATATATAATTATATAACATATAATTTGTATAATTTATTATAAATAATAATTGTATATATATACATTTATAATTGATATATATATAATTTGTTTAAATTATAATTTTTTAAATAATTAAACATTTTTAAATATAAGGCATATGGCATAAGCATATACATGGCATATATATGGCATAAGCTAACCAAATGGCCCCTCAAATGACCAATAATGCAATAGACATTTTTAACAGTAGCCCACCCTATTCTCTGTGAAGATGTTAGGATATTTTTATGACAGTGTTCATATTTTTACTTTGCACAAATAAATTCTACCATGGGAAAGATGATCTGCTTTGTCAAAGCATGTGGTTATGAGGTTAAATTACACAAAAAATGAGGCTTCAGTTAAAACATAGGTATACAGAGCTGATATTTGGACCAAGCCAATACAAATTTGGTCACGTGAACTAGCATTTCTCACACTTTGCAACAAAACAGAGGTGACTATTCCGGGAAATATTGAAAAGGGTTTTAACTAACGAAAGAACCCCACCTGCCCAATGATTGTTCTGCGAGTGGTACTCCCATTTCCCAATGTTGTCAGCTCTGTAACACACATATTTGAATTTGTTTTCTCTGAATATCGAACAGGATTTTTTGCTAAAGCGCCAGCACTAGTTGTGGGTGTGGCACTAACACTGTCTCGCGTGGGCCGTGGGTGTGACTCCTCTCCTCCCCAGTTGCGGGAGCTGTGCTCGCTGGGGTTCAGTGAGGTGTCCAGGTGTGAGGAGGCACTGAGGCTGAGCGGCGGCGAGGTGCAGGGCGCCCTCTCCCTCCTACAGCGCCCCCTGCTGCAGCCCTTCCACCAGCGCGTGTGGAACGAGCAACTAGAGCCCCACATTGACCTCAAACACCCCGATAAACAGGTGTGTGTGTGTGAGTCTGTGTCTCTATCTCTACATGTGTGTGTGTGTGTGTGTATGTGCTCGCACACGCATACCTGTGTGTTAGTTTGCGCGCGTGCACGCGTGCGTGTGTGTGTGTGTGTCTGTGTGTGTCTGTGTCTCTATCTGTGTGTGTGTGTGTGTGTGTGTGTGTGTGTGTGTGTGTGTGTGTGTGTGTGTGTGTTCGCACACGCATACCTGTGTGTTAGTTTGTGCGCGTGTGTGCGTGTGTGCGTGCATACACATGTCTGTATGTTAGTGTGCGCGTGTGTGCATGCGTATGTATGCGTACGTGACTTCTACCGCTGGAGTTGCTGTACTTCTGCTACTATCAGTTCTAATATTTTCTCTCTCTTTCTGCTCAGCGGATGTGCCGGAGGCTGCTTGCGCTGTATGATTTGCCCAGCTGGGGGCGCTGTGAGCTGGTACTGTCCCTCCTGCAGGAGCCTGACGCCCAGTACAGCCTGGAGGACGTGGTGCAGATGGTCAGAGAGTCGCAAGACCGGGACTTTATTAAACGAGCCCTCGCCAAGGAGTGTCCCTGCTGTCTATGTGTCTTTCCCCACAACAAGGTACGTGTGTGTGTGTGGTGTGTGGTGTGTGGTGTGTGGTGTGTGTGTGTGTGGTGTGTGTTGTGTGTGTGTCTGTGTGTGTGTGTGTGTGTGTGTGTGCGCACCTATGTGTTTGTGTTTCTCTCTCTCCGCAAAGCAAGGTCTGTGTGTGTGCGCATGCGCCTTTGCGTGCGTGTATGTGCACGTGTGTGTGTGTGTGTGTGTGTGTGTGCGTGCGTGTATGTGCACGTGTGTGTGTGTGTGTGTGTGTGTGTGTGTGTGTGTGTGTGTGTGTGTGCGTGTATGTGCACGTGTGTGTGTGTGTGTGTGTGTGTGTGTGTGTGTGTGCGTGCGTGTATGTGCACGTGTGTGTGTCTGTGTGTGTGTGTATGTGCGTGCGTGTATGTGCACGTGTGTGTGTGTGTGTGTGTGTGTGTGTGTGTGTGTGTGTGTGTGTGTGTGTGTGTGTGTGTGTGTGTGTGTGTGTGTGTGTGCGTGTGTGTGTGTGTATGTGCGTGCGTGTATGTGCACGTGTGTGTGTGTATGTGCACGTGTGTGTGTCTCAGGTCAGTGTTCGGTGTGTGTACTACACTATATACTATACTATCCTTCCCTTTTTTGGCTCCCTGTGCTATGGGCCATCCCTGATCTCAGGTCAGTGTTGTGCTGTTCGATACGCTAACCCCTTCCCAATTCTGTCTCCCTGCATTAGATGCAGTCACTGACCTCCTGTCAGTGCTCCGTGTGCAGCGGGTGTTTCCAGCAGCACTTCACCATCGCCGTGAGGGACAAACACATCAGGGACATGGTGTGTCCCGTCTGCTCGGGACCCGACATCAACGACCCCGAGCACCTCGACAACTACTTCTCCACCCTCGACATACAGGTACAGACGGAGGAGGGGGATAAAATCACCGACCAGACGAGCTGTGAGTCTGTGGGCTCGTATACGAGCAGGCAAAGTCTGTTGGCACCGGCGGACTCGCAGGGTGCATCTGGTTGGTTAGCTGAGACGGGGTCTGTGCAAAGAGCAAAGAGTCCAAACTCAAAAAATCTGTTGATGGCACGACAGAACCTCCAGGTGTGGATCTTCACCCGGGGTTGGTGGATGGTGATTTTGGCACTGTATGTGATTGGTCCGTTATCTCACAGCTGTCAATCACAATGGGCCAGCCATTACCACCTTGATGGAATCCAGCCTTTTGGAGATTGGATTGGAGGCCCCAGATATTGCCCTGCTGGTGATTTAGGGGTCTTGGGAAACTCCTCTCTCTCAGTTGGGGAAATTCATGGCCATGGGAGTGTTCGTGTGTAGGTGTAGCACGAGGAGTAGAAGAAAGAGAGGAGAGGGCAGGAAGGAGAGGGGAGAGGAAGGGAGTGTGTGAGAGAGAGAGAGAGAGAGAGGGAGATTGATGTGTGTGCTTGTTTTTCTAATATTGTGTTTTATTGTGTGTGTGTGTTAAGTTGAAGGAATGTCTGGAGACAGAGGTGTACCTTCTCTTCCAAAAGAAGCTGACTGAGCACGCACTCATCAAGGACCCCAAATTCCGCTGGTGCACCCACGTGAGTGTAAAATAGCCCCTGTAATAAACAAGCTTATTATTATTATTATTTTATTCCTGTACCTTTCTGAATTTTAGTAATGATTATTATTACTACTGTGGTTGGTCACTGTTCAAGTATTCTAGTAGGCCACATTTTTTTTTAGAAATTATTTAATTTCTAAATGTGCAATTTTGTGTGCCACTGTTTGTGGTAATGTAACTGGTAATGTCTCATTGGTTCAGTGTGAATAGTGCTGTCTCATTGATTCAGTGTGAATGGTGCCGTCTCATTGGTTCAGTGTGAACGCTACTTTCATTGGTTCAGTGTGAACGGTGCTGTCTCATTGGTTCAGTGTGAATGGTGCCATCTCATTGGTTCAGTGTGAATAGTGCTGTCTCATTGGTTCAGTGTGAATGGTGCCATCTCATTGGTTCAGTGTGAATAGTGCTGTCTTATTGGTTCAGTATGAATGGTGCTGTCTCATTGATTCAGTGTGAATAGTGCTGTCTCATTGGTTCGGTATGACCGGTGCTGTCTCATTGGTTCAGTGTGCATGGTGCTGTCTCATTGGTTGGCGTTGAGCTTGTATGTTTTTTTTTATGCTGAGCTGGTGCTTTACCACTGTTCTGCAGAAACAGGAAGTCAGCGATGCGTAAGCCTATCACCAGCAGCATCCTGTCCCCCTGCTGAATTGCTGCTGGTGACAGGACTAGTTCTGCAGTTTGATACAACTTTCAGAGCCGTGTGCCGGTCATGCCCACAAAGACATACTGAGAAGCAGGACCGCCAGACTGACCGCCAGACAGGCAGACCCACAGGGACTTTATGTGTAGAAGAAATGGGTCAGGTCAATATGCGCTTGTCTAAGGGGGTAACTGTATGTGCTGAATGATGTTGATGTGGTCTCTCTCCTGGCCTGTCCCACAGTGCTCCTATGGGTTTATCTATGATGGGAACCAGCTGAAGATCACTTGTCCGCAGTGCATGAAGAGCTTCTGTTCAGACTGCAGAAAACCTGTAAGTGCAGAGCATACTGTGGCCTTTAGTCCTGTGCCTGTGTGTGTGTATGCGTGTGTATGCGTGTGTGTATGCGTGTGCGTGTGTATGCGTGTGTATGCGTGTGTGTGTATGCGTGTGTGTGTGTGTGTATGCGTGTGCGTGTGTGCGTGCGTGCGTGTGTGTGTGTGTGTATGCGTGTGTGTGTGTGTGTGTGCGTGCGTGCGTGCGTGTTGTGTGCGTGTGTGTGCGTGTGTATGCGTGTGCGTGTGTGTGTGTGTGTGTGTGTGTGCGTGTGTGTGTGTGTGTGTGTGTGCGTGTGTGTGCGTGTGTGCGTGCGTGCGTGTTTATGCATGCATCAGTAGAGTCAGTGCGCTGAGTCCTCTCTCGCTCTCTCTCCCTCTCTCTCTCTCTCTCTCTCTCTCTCTCTCTCTCTCTCTCTCTCTCTCTCAGTGGGAGCCCCAGCACACAGCGCTGCCCTGTGATCAGTTCCAGATGTGGAAGAGGGAGAACGACCCGGAGTACCAGAAACAGGGCCTGGCTGGGTACCTGTGCGACAACGGCATCAGTGAGACGCCCTCTGAACTGCAGGCTACGCCAACACTTACACAGCCCTGTCTGTCTGTCTGTCTGTCTGTCTGCAGCGGCGGCAGCGTGCCCATAGCAGTGACGGCATGTCTGCTACCTCTGTCAATGTCCAGTGCCCTGGAGACATGGCTCCTACGGCCCTCGCACCTCACTGCCCTCCTCTCCTCACTCCCCGTGACCCTCTTACCTCCTCTCATGACTGTACCATCTCTCTCTCTCTCTCTCTCTCTCTCTCTCTCTCTCTCTCTCTCTCTCTCTCTCTCTCTCTCTCTCTCTCTCTCTCTCTCTCTCTCTCTCTCTCTCTCTCTCTCTCTCTCTCTCTCTCTCTCTCTCTCTCTCTCTCTCTCTCTCTCTCTCTCTCACAGCCTGTCCTGACTGCAAGTTCCAGTATGCTCTGACTAAAGGGGGCTGCATGCACTTCAGCTGCTCCCAGTGCAGATACCAGTTCTGCAGTGGCTGCAACAACCCCTTCCACACCGTGAGTACTATGTGTGAGCGCGAGGGTGTGTGTGATTTCATGCCTTAGCCCGTGTGTTTTGTTTGACTGTTTTCTGTTTGACAGGAATATCTATAGATTTGAGCCGATTCTTTATTCTCTCTCCATAAACCCCCCTCTACCTTTCTCTCTCTCTCTCTCTCTCTCTCTCTCTCTCTCTCTCTCCCCCCCTCTCTCTCTCTCTCTCTCTCTCTCTCCCCCTCTCTCTCTCTCTCTCTCTCTCTCTCTCTCTCCCCTCTCTCTCTCTCTCTCTCTCTCTCTCTCTCTCTCTCTCTCTCTCTCTCTCTCTCTCTCTCTCTCTCTCTCTCTCTCTCTCTCTCTCTCTCTCTCTCTCTCTCTCTCTCTCTCTCTCTCTCTCTCTCTCTCTCTCTCTCTCTCTCTCTCTCTCTCTCTCTCTCTCTCTCTCTCTCTCTCTGTTCCTCAGACGGCGTGTGGTCAGTGCACTATGAACGGTCTGCATGCTCACCATCCTCGAGATTGCCTGTTCTACCTGAGGGACTGGGAGCCGGATAGGCTGCAGACCCTGCTGCAGGTACTGAAGACAGACAGACAGACAGGCAGACAGACACACAGACAGAGAGAGAGAGAGAGAGAGAGAGAGAGGCTGAAAGACACACGTGTACTGATTGATATCGAGGTTGAGACAGACAAAGAATGGGAGGGAATGCAGTGTACAGTGTGACATTTCAAACAAAGAGAAAGCCATTGGATCCTACAAACATGCTGCTCCTGCAGGCGTCTCAGCTATATTCCTCCTCCCTTATCATAGAAATGCACAGTATACTCACTACCATGGACATATGCCTTATGAAGCATTCCTGGAGCTGGCCCTGCTCTCATATCTCTTGGCTATACCTTGAAGGGTGTGTTGCTGTAGATCCGTCGAGAGGGGACCCATTTCCTTCCCTGTGGTGCAGTGTGTTCTGGGTTCATTTATTCTAGTTTTTTTGTTTATTTCTTTTTATTTATGTTCTTTGCTCTGTGTTAATTTGCAGCAGAATTCTGTGGCGTTCAACACCGATCCTCCACATGGAACTGGTATGAACTGGAATTTTTCTAATAACCTGTCTATTATTTCCTCACACCTCATCTGTGCTGTCATCCCTCACTGTTCTCCTTCGTCCACTCTTTCACTCTATATGAAAATGGCCATGGGCCTGGTCTATGTCCTTGTGTTGCTCAGCATCCCTCAAGTTGTTGCAGCTGGGATCAATATGTTCAGGCCAGATTTTCTTGTGCTAAAGGGAGTAAAATGATGCATCCTTGCCTTTTCCACATTTAGTCAGGAAGTGCAGTCTCTGTCTAAACCTTTGGGAGCACAAACTCTCTCTCTACCTCTCCTTCTTGCCTCTTGTTCCTTCATTTTTATCAGTTTATTCATTCCGAACCCCTCCTTAATTTCATCTCTATATTCAAATTCAAATGGGGCTTTATTGGCATGACAAATAAAATTGTGTTGCCGGAACATAGTAAGCACAAACACAAAAATAACAATAGTATGAACTACTATGCTGCATGTTGGTGTACATAGGCATATAGACATATACAAGGGGTAGACAAAATAATGGAAACACCCAATTTTAATGTAACTAAATTGGGGAGTCCACGCATGTGTTTCATATTAATGTCAATAATAATTGCCGATATGTTTCTGCAATAAGAGACGTTTTAAAATCCAAACTTTAATATGTGAGTTTCTAAGGCAACAGAAGCGATTTAACAGATTTTGAAAGAGGTGAAATAGTTGGTGCCTGAACACCAAAACAACAAAACAACGGCCTCAAAAATTACCATAGAACTTTTAAAATAGTTTTTAAATTGTGTGACATATTTCACTCTCTCTGTCTCTTTCTCTCGCAGGCAAGTGTGGAGTGATGGAACAGAAGGAAGAGGAGGGTCGTCAGGTAGACTCTCCCTGCGGAGTAGACACTCAGCCAGGGCAGGCAGGACTCTGCGGGTGAGCGACCTCACATTACCCCACAATTCTAGTGTTTCTGTATCTATGGTACCGCACTTGCACAACAATTCTGTTGTCACATTGCATACTGAAGTATATTGCCTCCTCTTATGAATGAGTTATGATTGATCTGCTTTAGGTAAAATAAGGGACACCTTTTCAGAATAGAACGATTATTGAGAGATTATTCCTTATTATCATGATTTCACGAGGCTCAGCGATTCTCCGTGTTAATAAAGATGAGCATAGGCAATTGTCTGATTGAGTCTGTTGTGAATCTGTCTCCTTCCAGGAAGCACTACATAGAGTACCTGGTCAGCCTCATCAATGACCACTCCATTGATCCCGCTCCCTTCTTCGTCGACAATGAGCTGGTCGTGGCGTGTCAGAGATACAAGATTGATATCACGCCGGGGGAGGCGGAAGAGGAGAGGGCGTACCAAGCTCGACTGCTGAAGGTAATCCAGCGTTGCTCGTATGAGACTATAGCAGGGGGGTGGGAGATCCTGGTGCCTGAGGCTCCTCAGTCCGCGGACTTATTTTGGTTTATCAAAATGCCAAAGGAAGGCCTGCTGGGTGACTCATACTGCTGAAACACTGGGTTTCAAATCCTGACCTGCCAGTGCTGACTGTGGCCTGCAGCCCCGCAGTGTGGCACATAATTAACCGTAGCATCGGCCAATGGGAAAGAGGGTTTTAGTTGGTGTGTTTTAGTCTGCCTGCTCCAGCTGTGCATTGAGGGACCCTCGTCCGCCCCGACACAGTGACTGCTCGACTTGGCTTGTGTTACTGCGGAGTGAAAAACAAAAGACAAAATGTGATTTTGAATGTTGAGGGGACTTCTTCCCAATTTTTGAATTGCTAATTGAGCACCTCGAGTCACCTCTGTGCCAACCACACAACCACACTACAGCTACACTACATTGCAGCTGAAGGATGCACAGTCACTTCTCCACACTGCAGCTACACAACACTGTAGTTGTGCTGCTGGCCTGTCATTGGGAGGAGATAATGCAGCGGGACCCTACTTTAACCACTCTAATGCAGCAGGAACCCTACTTTAAACACTAATACAGTGGGAGCCCTACTTTAACCACTCTAACGCAGTGGGAACCATACTTTAAACACTCTAATGCAGCAGGAGCCCTACTTTAAACGCTCTAATACAGTGGGAGCCCTACTTTAACCACTAACACAGTGGGGGCCCTACTTTAACCACTAACACAGTGGGAGCCCTACTTTAACCGCCTTATTGCTGGTGGGACAATGCCAATTGTGTCCCTGCTGTAATCTCAATGCTAGTGCGCTGATGACAGAGCCGGCGGCCAAGGGTCGAACCAGCGTCGTCCTCAGCGATAGGGCTCAGCCTGTGTTTGTGGTGAAGGCCTTTACCACCTGAGCCAGGGCTGGTTTTACCAAACTAATATGGACCGGCAAAGTAACACAGCACAGCCGCTCCACTTTCTGAGCATTTATTTCTGTTTCCACAGAAACTGATGGAAGATGTCCCGCTGGGAGGCAAGGTTCCTCGGAAGAAATGAAAACAGTCCTAGCCATGCTGCAGGAATTGTGGATTGACTCTTCAGCAGATGAGGGGGGGGATGAGATGCAAATACCAAATTATTAACTTTCTCGGATCAATTGAAAAACAATCAGACTACTGCTATATGGAACATATCACTGATTCTGTGAAATTTCTCAAACTTGTACACGCTTCTCTTTTGTGTAGTTTATCACTAACATTAATGTTAGTGATAAACATTACCAAGAGACCAAATTAATTAAAAGACTAATTTGAATGTTTGATTATGGATTTATGAGTGAGTCTTCTAAACTATTAATTTGATATGTGCCTCCCTGTGTTACCCTTTGAATTTCCCATGTAATGAAAACTGGCACCTCAAAAAAAGCCCTACATATCGAATTTGAAAACCCATTTTTTGTGCAGGTCTTTTATACAGGAGATGGCTGGAAACGGCACAGATTTGCACAGTTAAAATGTTTCATGGATGTGTATCTTCTAAGTAAATTGAGTTAAAAAAGTTTTTTCTCTGAAGAGTTAATGCACACGTATTCTGGTCCACAGGGTGGTTTTCATCCCTAGCCTCCTCATGGATTCAGGCCAATGTTGCGTTATAGATCCATTCTTTTGGACTGTATCCCTTAGGATTTTCTGTCAGACAGCTGTTGATTCTGCTGTTGCAGCACAGTAGAGGACTGCTCTCCGATTGGTGCAATGGCAACATTAAACGTCCTGTTTGTCACAAGTTCCTGTTTGTCACGTTGTCATCACTTTTGTTCTTTTGCGGCCACATATTGTTTATTGTGTCTTGTGTATGATATAATCCTGTGGTTGTGACCCTCCCCAAATGGCAAGGCTGCACATGGCCCAACTGTCACTGTTTATTTTAACCTCCACAAAATCATCCTGTACATACCCAATACAAATTGGATCAGGTTAAAATTTTCTCTCTCTCTCTCTCTCTCTCTCTCTCTCTCTCTCTCTCTCTCTCTCTCTCTCTCTCTCTCTCTCTCTCTCTCTCTCTCTCTCTCTCTCTCTCTCTCTCTCTCTCTCTCTCTCTCTCTCTCTCTCTCTCTCTCTCTCTCTCTCTCTCTCTCTCTCTCTCTCTCTCTCTCTCTCTCTCTCTCTCTCTCTCTCACACACACACACAGTGAATCAAATGCATTGACTTGAGCTTCAGTCAGTTCAGTTGAATTTTGTTTAATTTATTGACTTGAGCTTCAGTCAGTTCAGATTGTCTTTTGTTTAGATTTAGGTTGACTTAAGTTATGTAAGAGTGTAGATTCAAGTAATGTGGAGATTGCTGCACCTAACATTTTCACTATGAAATCTTATATGTACATTTATATAAAAATATTTTTACTATATATAATTTTATACATACCCTATAATATTGAATTAAACCACTATTAACTATACAGTAAATGAAGGGGTGGAACAGTTCATAGTCTAGTTCAGTGGTTCTCAACCTCAATCCTGGGGACCCACTGTGTATTGTGGAAGGAAAAACCTAGAAAAGCCTGCATTTCATGAGCCCTGTTTTCTCTATGTTTTGTTCTCGTGATTATAATCATTTTGTATGTAGTATTTATTTTGAAGAAGTCTCCAGTGCGGTGGGGTCTCTCGGTCCATCTGGCCCATAACCAGCCTATTAGAAACGATACTGGACATCCATACTAGATCCACATACTGGATTTCTCTATTAAACTGAACTGTGCTGACTGAACGAACTGAATAACTGTTCTCACAGTTGGTAGGCTAACACAGCACAATGACACCTACAAAGAACGAATCAGTGACTATATTGTACTGCTTCCTTAAATGCTCTCTAAAGACGAATGCAAGCATTGACACACAGTAATTTTGTGGGTATAAGAAAAGAGTGCAAACTGCAGTGAATCGTTCAGTTCAACTTCCTTTTTCCAGCGCTCGGTGGCCTACTAATTGTGAATTGAACTGAACGATTGACGGAGTCACTGACCCGGAACTTTGTATTGAACTGAACGAAACAATTCGAATCTGCAAAGTGATTCGTAATGTCCATCACTAAGAACCACTGGTCTAGTTAGAAAGTAGCCTGTGTGATTTGGCGCCCTCTGTCGAGGCAGTATTGTAACGAGTTTCCCTGAGGTCACGTGATTTCCTGGAAAGGGAGCGACTCGGCTGCGAGGGGAGGCAAGCGCTTTGAGATGAGGAGAGGCAAAGGGAGAGAGAGAGAGAGACGCACACACACATACACAGCCAGTTGTGGAGAATATAGCATGAACTGAAACTAAGCGGCTGACTCAAATCACGAGGTAAAAATATGAATCAACAGGCAATGCAATAATATATATATGTTTAATGAATGACATGCGATGTGTTTTACTTGATTGCTAAGTAAGTGTATTGATAACTTTAATCAACTAAGCCTTTCTTTTCTTTTAAGTTCTGCATATAGCCAAATCGAGAAATTATATCATGAGGTCATCGTCTTGATCTGCTAATTGAATGTCTCGTCTACTTTCCATAACAATAATGGCTTCCGGGGTATGTTGTCTACTTAGTTTGCTGGTTAATACCACTGAATCGTTTTTTCGTTGGTTTTTATTGCTGTGACGCTGCGACGGTCGCCTTTTCAAGTTGTTTTGTTGACAGTATCCTGTAGATCCGTCTGTACCCGGTGACACACACACACACGTATACATATATATATTTTTTTATTTATTTTTATTTTTTCATTATATATGTATTACAATGTAGGTGAAATTACATCTCTATTTCCTCCTTTCCTCCTCAACAGTAGTATATATAGTATATATTATTGAATTATTCTTATGAAGCTCCTTATTAATCAGTGAGCAACAATTGACGGGATTACTTATGGAATCTCTTGGGATTGTAACGCTTTAAATTGTAAAGTCTTGAGAATTTTAGCAATCGTTTTTGTGATGTGTCACGTCAAGACATTTGTATGTAGGGTTTATATGGTCTGTATTCTAGTTTTGTTGTTTTGTTTTGTATTGTTGTTATTTGTCTTATTTGTGTTGCATGGAAAGGTTATGTAGTTGTCTTTTCTTCACAGCTATGGCAACTTCAGGAAGGTTTCGGTCTACACGTCGTCTGCGCAACTGGATGGTAGATCAGGTGAATGTATGATGAGGAAAGCTCGTCTTCCTCTTAGCGCATTGTTGCAACATCAATAAACAAAATTTTGCAATGTTATCAAATGTTAATTATGTTTTCAGTGACTATACTGTTTTAAATCTCTCAATGCACCTCTCAGTGTTCTGGTCTGTGTGTGTGTGTGTGCGTGTGCGTGTGCGTGTGTCAATCAATATCTCTCTCTGTCTCAATCCCTTCCTCTTTTTCTGAAGCAAACCAGTTTATCTCAGCGTTCTGTTTAGTTTGTGTAATGAATTGCAGGAAGTCATTTTTGAGGGCCCAGCCTCACCTTTGAGACTTTTGTGCCCCTCACAGGTGAACAGTGGGCGGTACCCAGGGCTGATGTGGGACGATCCCGCTAAGACCATGTTTCGTATCCCTTGGAAACATGCCGGAAAGCAGGACTTCCGGAGCAACGAGGATGCGGCCATCTTCAAGGTCTTTGCGCTGTTTGACTTAATGTTCTTCACTCATACAGTGAGTGCATCTCTACCCAGGCTCAGTGAGCTCACAGTGCTCTTTGTGGCACTGTACAGTATCGCTGTAATACTGCTGTTAAAGCTTTTTCTGCACGGAACTTCATGGGGGTTTTGGTTCAGGTTTTTAATCCATTTTAAATTGGATTCATAAAGTGAACTACAGAACACATTTCAGTTGGTGTTCTGTCTACTGAAGGGGGCATAAGTGGAAATTAGTAAAAAGCAAAGTTTACACTAAATCGTCATCAGTGCATGCAGGATAGCTGGGCAGGTTATGTAGTAGATGCAGAGGCCCCTTGGGGAGTTTCAAGCCCAGGTGTAACACAGTGCTGGAGCCTCACTAGACACGGAGGAAAAGTAAAGGCCGAGAGGCTGAGTGGCCTGTTCCCTCTCATCAAACGTTCTTATGCGCTGACCCCTTTTCCCCTACCGCTGACAGGCGTGGGCAGAGTTTAAGGGCAAGTTGCGTGAGGGCGCGCGCTCTGACCCTGCCTCCTGGAAGACCCGGCTGCGCTGTGCCCTCAACAAGAGCCCCGAGTTCATGGAGGTCAACGAAAGGTCGCAGCTGGACATCTCTGAGCCCTACAAGGTGTACCGGCTGGTTCCGCTGGACGAGCAGGGTGAGAGCCAACGACGCACGCACAAGTACAGGCAGGGCTTTCACTTTTCAGTGTTAAGGGGGTAAGATTCCATAGGGGGAAAATAAGAAAATAAACTTTGAATTAGTGTTTCTTCTCTTTCTCTGTCTTTGAAGTACACTTCCTCTCTCACACGCACACAGTGTTAAAACGTTTTTTATCGTTCCACAGTCATTAGCCTATAAGCTAAACGCAAGCACTTGCCTTCTTGAACATTGCAGGTGCAGTGCCATGCTCTGGCACAGCAGTGCTCCATCCTTGACTCGAACCTCTAGCCTTCTGGTTGCATGCCCATTCCCCAAACACCAGGCCACTGCCTCCTACCCACACACACACACACACACACATGCTGCAGCATGTTCTGAAGCTGCACCCTTTGGCAGCTTATGCAACGTCTTCTCCTACATATTTACAGAGCTGGGTTGGGATGGGCAAATGCTGGTTGTGAAACTGCTCGGTAATGGGGTCTATATTCCGGGGGGTGTTAAGATTTATGGAGCACTTAGTGCACTTAGTGTAAGAAGGACTCAGTCTTTCCAAACAGCGCAGGCTGCATTATTGGACTTGAGATTGACGTGAGGTGGCAGCGACCAAAGATCAGGCCTGCACTCTAGTAACTGGGCTGAGTCAATGTAGAGGCACTGGCACCCAGGCTCGCCCCCAAGGTGGAGCAGTGGCTGGCTGGTATGTGTTTACAATGCACACACAGCACCTTTTTTATTACATGGTTGCCTTCACTTGGGAGACATGTACTGCAGTTCTAACACCTGTAGAGAAACGCACACACACATGCGCAAAGACACAGACATATATACACACACATACATTTGCAGGCATAGAATCAGCTTTTACAGTTAACGCACCCCTTTTAACGCACCCCCTTCTAAATATCATGGGTAAACAGCTGCTGAGACCAGACAGTGGGTGGTACAGGAAGGTGTCATTAGCATTTAAGGAAAACATGTTGGAAAAGTGATATTCACACAAAAGTAGTGACTGAATAGTCAGATCTAGGGCTGCGTTCACAGGACTCACGCTTCACCATGGAACTGAGGCCTAAAAGTCTTCACTAAGACCACCAGCCTTGTTGAGTTCAGTTGTTGGACATTAGCCCTCATACACAAACAAAGAGACGAAAAGTGCGCACACACACACACACATACAAACACCCGGCCAAAATGGCCGATCCGATTCAGCAGGATAATTGAGAGAGGGTGTTGTGTGTCGTGTAACCATTTTTTGGATGAGCTTCAAACATTCTTTATCACTTTCTCCCTATGAAGGCAGTGTCTGGGTGAGAAACTCTGATTGCATTTGTAGATTGGTGGTGTTGCATGCTGTTTTATGCTTATTTGGATTTGGATTTGGATTCACAGGATCAAAAATAAACTTCAGGAAGCCATTCGTCTTTTAAAATTGAAAGCCACATTGATAAAAACATTGGATCACAGTTTAAATTCCCCCGAAAGTGTCTTGTATCCTATATATTAGGGTATGTTAGCCCCCCACTTTTGGGGGCAATATACCTTTGTACCAGAAATGAGTTCAGAATTCAGTATTTAAATTCAGAATATCAATTCTGGTTGTACACATTTGGGATCCTCCAATATTCTCTGCATACAAACATAGGCACTGACCGCTTACTCTCTCACCCTCTCTCTCATTGTCTCGCTCCCTTTCTTTCTCTCTCTCTCTCCCTCTCTTTCATTGTCCCTGCAGGACTGGTCCCTGGTGGAAGGAAAGATAGAGTGAGGGCAGGGAGGAAGAGGAGGCAGAGGAGCAACTCTGACAGCAGCGAGGAGAACTTTAATAAAAAATACAAAAACGAGGTCGTCTCTTCTCAGCCAATCAGCATGGTGGGTTTTCATCTGTGTGTGAGGACATGGGCCAGTCACAAGGTGAAACGAGTACAAATGGCAACGATTCAAAGACTCTCTGGCCTAGTCTGTGTGTGCAAACAAACCAACGCTGTATTCTCTCTGCTGGTGTCAGTTAACACTTGCTGTTTTTCAGGCCATGCAGCACATTGAGGTGGAGAGGGAAATCACCATCGAGTCAGAGGCTGTCGATGAATCGACGCTTATCATAAAGGATGAAAGCTGTGAGTTCAGACTCCCGTGCCACAATGTGACTTTTCCCTCTGCTGCACGTCTCCGGGTGGCATGCCGCTAAAATATGTTCTCTTCCTCTAGCGGTCAGTGAGATCCAGTTGAACTTCATGATCGAGACCGTCCCTCCTGCTGGAGGTAATGACTCTGATTCATAGTGCTAAACCAGCTGTTATCAGTTAGCGAGCCAGCCACTCTTTCTGTTACAAGTTTTACCTGTGTAAGGTGTACTATCCATAGTGTGCTGTTTTAACCCTCTGCCCCCTCCTTCCCTTCTCTTCATGTAGACTAAGGGGGGGGAATTGATTTAGGTTTTTAAATTCACGAAAGGGATTAATACGGTGAACTACAAAATATTTTTCAGGGGGCATAGGTGGAAATTAGTTCAAGGTAAATTCCGCACTGATTTTCAAGCATTATTTTTTACACAGTATAGAGTTGTCAATGTGTGGAACAGCTTGCCAGGTGTTGTAATAGAGGCAGAGGCCGTTGGGAGGTTGAAGTCCAGGCTTGACGCAGTGCTGGATACTCTCTAGACCACTGGTTCCCCAACCTCTCCTCGGGTACCCCCAGCCGGTCCATGTATTTGTTCAATTCCACCACCAGTGCACCTGATTCAACTAAGTAACTACTTAATGTGCATTGAATCAGGTCTGCTGGTGGTGGAACTTAACAAATACATGGACCGGCTGGGGGTACCCGAGAAGAGGTTTGGGAACCACTGCTCTAGACAAGCCTAATTGACAGGTAATTGACGAGCCTAGATGGGCTGAATGGCCTACTCTCATCTTCATGTCTTCTTATGGTTTTGTGTTCTTATGGGTCTGTTTCTCCCAGCACCCCCGTACCTGCTGGTCTCGGTGCTCTACATGGGCCAGGAGGTGCTCAGAAGGGATATTTTCCAGAAAGATATCAGGATCGCCTACTACCCCTCCTCGGCCCCCCAGCCTCTCGCCTCCCTGTCTGTGGAGCGGGTGGCCCTCCCCGAGCCCTCCTCCGCACTGAGCCCCGGCTCCTGCACCGGCCAGCAGCTGCAGGCCTTCTCCACCCTGCTGTCCTTCATGGAGAAGGGGGTGATACTGGCCTCCTCAGGGTTGGGCATCATGGCCCAACGGTTCTGCCAGGGTCGGGTGTTCTGGAGGGGGCCGCACACCACCAAGGAGGGCCCGCACAAGCTGGAGCGCACCAACAACCCCATCTGGCTGTTTGAACGGCAAAGGTTCCAGCAGGGTGAGGTCAAAGGTTATGCTGTTGCTGCCAGTCTCTCAGGCGTTCTGCCCAAGACACGAGTAATTACGAGTATCTAGTGTTAAGTTATACTGTTATGCGCCTTAATTATTTTAATTATTGTTATCGTTTATACATACACACACATGCATGTATGTCTATATATATATAAATTAGGGGTAGGCCATATATTGTTAATATCTGATCAGATATTCCCCATCAATTTGATCTTCACCTCTCTCAATCACACCAATTTTGATTGATTAGTTGTGCTGTTTTTGTGCATGCTAGTTTGATGTTACACACATTGTTCCACTAGATGCTGACATTTAATTTAATATTTTATCAACCCTACTTTCTGTTCTGGTGCATAAGCATGAAAATAAATGGCAACATATACCGTTATCAACCTAAGGGTATAGAAATATTGTGATGTGATGTGATTTTGAGTTCTTATTGCCGGCCCGTAATATAAACTGTGACTATATATTCATTGCCGTTTATATAGGGATGTCACTGAACAGCACAGTACCCATGTGTGAGTGTGTGTGTGTGTACATTTCAGAGCTGGACATGTTTCGCAGCTGTGGGGGTGCCCCCCCCCAATGTGGGGTCACTCTATGTTTCGGAGAGGAGCTCACCGATAAGGAAGAGACCACAAGCAAACTCATCACCGTACAGGTGAGAGCAGTCACGTGCCCTACCCACTATCATTCTATCTGCTCATCTGCTTTTTTCTCTAATTAAAATCAGTGATTCTTTATGGTTTCCTAATTTAGATAAGATTACAAATCATGCTTTTAATTGTATTTATTTATTGGTTATTTAAAAGAATAATCCATTCAATAATCTGTCATCACTAAATGGATTTTGGAGTGAGAAAATCTTTCTGAATTCAATCTCAACACTCTTTAAGCTATATCTAATATAATATAACATATGCCATTTAGCAGATGCTTTAATCCAAAGCAATTTACAGTAGTGAACCCACAATCTAAGCATCGAATCGAACATTTTAAGGGTTTTTCAAATATCTAAATCTAAGTCCTGTAAAACTGCAAATAACTACGGTAATTGCAACCAATTTAGCTGCTCCTTACAGATTAGAAGTAGCTGTTATAGTTCTTAAGCAGTTCTGTGGTCTAGTGGTTTAAACCTGAAGTTGAAACTCCTGCTAAATTGGTTGAAATTACCCCAATCTGTCTTGCTGTTGTCTTCCCTGCTCCTCATCTGTCAATCACCCCATCTCACCCAATCAGATCTCCCTACCCTGGGCAACCCAGCAGGTCCAGGAAGCGCAGTCTTTCAGGGATTCCATGACCTTACTCCAGGCCCTGGCCAGCCAATCACCACTGAGCGAGGTCACTCTCAACCTTGTTGGAATCCTCTAACCTGCCAATCAGACACTGGAGGACCCACCCTTGTCCGCCCGCTAGAATTCCCAGAGGGACAATGGCATCTAGTGTTAAGTGTATCCAAGACGGCATCAGCTTTGTTTCTGTTTCTGACCAGACAGGTACACTACACCTTTAGTGAGCCACAAGGTGGATCCAAAGGCCTGAACAGCACTATAACCACTCTGCACTTTGCCACAGTGTAGAAACAGCCTCAATTCCCTGGTCCCGTCTGGAGCTGCTGTGATGTTACAACCCTGCATTGAGTTTGGCGTAGGCTACTGGCACTTTATAAATTAAGGTTAAAGACCAATAATGTTATTAACAGGACATAAATGACTGATTTAGGGTTCGATTCCCCGTCGCGCCAGAGTCGGCTCTGGCTGGGAGTGCCACCGGGGAGGGGGCAATTGGCTGTCCGCCCCAGGAAGGGGGGAGGGAAGCCGACACAGTTCGCTGCGCACAGGAGTGGTTCTGGGGTGCCGGAGTTGCAGTCAACAGCATGACGAGTGCCGTCCCAGAGGAGACGATGCTTCACCTTTACCTCTGCTGGTCACAGGGCTACGGCAGCGAACTACGAGGGAGGGGATTGACCTAGAATAGCGGGACTAATTGGCTACCAAATTGGGAGAAAAACAGGAGAAAATCATATCATATATTTAATATATATATTTTTTTTTTTTGTTTGCACGTCCATAGAGGTGGCCCTAGTGTCTTCTGAACATCTGTGGCACAATTTCTTGGACTCATCTAAGCAGCGAGAGGAATACATTTTCCAGACAACCAGAGTAGAATGTGAAACATTGAAACAACCAGATTGGAAGATATTTCAAAATCTTTTCATACTCTTAATACTGATGCCAGTCTTGTTAATAGGATTAAAATAGTAAAAACTAAAACATTTAATGTAGGTCCTCTTGGAATACTCTTCATAACATTTTAAATCCATTCATGACTATATTTCTGTCTTTGGTACACATATCACTTGTTGACAAATTTCCATATATATCCCGTAGATAAGCAGACATTACAAAGTAGGGGGAGGGCAATTTAAGAATGATTTCTGTTCATTGAAACAGCTGGATTTCTCTGTGATGAAGTTGTCCAGAGATTAGTACTTATGACCATTGTATCAGCAATAAAGGACTTGTCTGCCTTTGGACTGGAGAGGAGCAAACATAAGGAAGAGGACTACGAAAATCTCTTCATCTGTAAATATGTTATTTATCCACAAAATGCTTCATATGTTTACTTTGAACTTGTCAACATCTGCACTTTCCAAATAAACATCACACTTCAAAAACCAATGGACCGATTGTTATGGTGTGTACTAAGTGGGTGTATACATTTAAAAAGGGATTGTGAAACTATACAAAAGGCTTCTTTAGAAACGCTTACATATTAAATATCTCAGTGTTTATTTTTCACACACAATTCAGACAATAAGTTATTAGCGTGTCAATTTAGACATTGCCGTTGGCTGGGGAGGCAAGCTCTGCAATCTTGGCGTTGAGTTTCTGATTGGTCCAGTCCTTTGTGATGTCATCCAGATGACTGTCAAAATCCACTAATAAGGTGTGGTCTCCAGAGTCTAGCAGCTGATTGGCTATTGCACGAGTCTCCTCCCACTGATGCAGCATTATCCTGAAAGAGAGCAATTTGCACTGAAAAAACACTGACATTGTAATGTACAGTGCACTGAAACAGAGGGGGATTGCTCAGCACAGTATATATCGAAAAGGTCAATCTGTAGTTTTTACATTTACAAACACCCCTTGCAAGCTCACATACGAACACCAGTACATTAGCACTGCAGTGAGAAGTAAACAACAGTCATTCTGCAATGATCGAAAATGTCAACGCCACACAGGTGCAGAAATGAAGGGACACTCCGGACCAGTGGTACTGGTGCAGAGTGAGGAAACGGCAGGGTGTGGAGAGACGGAGGTAAAGGAAAAGGGCAGCCTGACCGTGCCGAAGACGGCAGCAGCACTCACATGTGTTTGTCTTTGAGCATCCATCGCGAGTCCTTGCGCTCGTACATTACGATGGGGGGCACCCTGTAGCCCGCCGTCATCTTTGCACCATCAATCTGGAAAAAAACAGACCGAACACACACACACACACACACACACACACACACACACACACACACACACACACACACACACACACACACACACACACACACACACACACACACACACACACACACACACACACACACACACACACACACACACACACACACACACACACACACGCTTCAGTACAGTCCTCCACAACCACAGTAAGAAAGACATACTGCAGTGAGGAAAGGGTTAGACTGGGAGTCCAAGAGAGGTCTCCAGCACAGGCGTGCGACAGATTTCTCTGACCAGTACCCATCTCGTTCTGACACCAAACATTCTCACCATAAGCATCACCGCATTGCTACACTGCTCCGCAATTTTGTCCGCTATCTTCAATGCGCATGGCGTGGGGCTGCCAGGGAGAGAAAGAGAGAGACACAAGATGAACATAACAAAACAAATGAGTGTGTGTATGTGAGTGTAATAACCATGTCTAGATAAACAGTACAAGAACAGTGTACTGATGGACAGGAGCTGACAATAAGCATGAAGGACAGACAGATAAATACATGTGCAGAGATGCACTGAGCTAAGTAAGAGGCAGAGTCAACAGAGGAAATCACCTGATGTCCAAAACACTGGCGTTGGCTTGATAGTATCCCACAATCCTCTGCTGTGTCTGCGCACACCACACATCTACCTGAAACACAGAGAACACGCTCTAGTTCAATCGCCCATCAGTTAAAACTCATAAGCACCATTCAAAAGGTATCATCTAGGTTATGTAAGACTTATGGAACATAAATGGAACCTTAGGCCATAGCATGAGGAGGTCTGCTTAGTAGATTTGATGCTAACAAAGGGGTTTGAGTGTTGAACCAAAAGAAATACAGAAATGTCTATACCTTTACCCCATAGCTGTCAAAAGATATAGTGAGTCATTTTTTTATTAAACTATGATGGAGATCACACTTCCCACTTCTCTAAACTAAAAAGGATTAGGGAACTAGCTCATTTTGATAGCAGGTTCAATTCCCAAGTCAGGCACTGCTGTTGTACCCTTGAATTGCTTCAATCCAGTCTGCTAAATGCATAAAATGTAATAAGTGACACTGATAATCACAGGTTAAAAGCAATGCAGTTAAAAGCAGTGTTTGACCACACCAGGCCAGAGGTCTGCTGTATGTGCACTGTATGTGCTCAGGGTTGGCCACGCGAGGGAAATGTGGGAATGCTTATTCCCTGTCAAGCTTCCTGGAAGTGCACTGTGCTTTTCTAGTAAACACTTATGATGAAACCTGATGAAACCTACACAAAAGAACACACAAGCTTAGCTAATCAATTCACAATGCACATCTTTCAAATGAGATGTGAAACCGAGGTCCTGACTGTGGTCATTAGTGATCCAATGGCAAATAGGGGGACTCCACGGTGTTCTGGACAAATTGAGTGTCCCGACCTCGCACTTTCTGCCACCTCACAATCCCCCAGTGCAGTCTGCTAAATTGTTCGCCACCTCTCTAAATGTGTGGCGAGTGTTCGAATGCAAAACCAGGTAGATGCTACACATTGGTGGTGGTTGAAGTGATTTTACCCCCCTTCACTGAGATCCTGAAACGTGCTATGTAAAATAATTCATCATTTATTTTTATGATCATTAGTAATAAAGTTATTTGCAGGTGTTACCGTATGCACACGCTGATACTATGAACCTTTACTGTAAGCATCAACTCAGAATTCTGAAGGAAGTTCTGGATACCAGAAGGCAAAGGCACATAGGAGGCATAATCTAAAGAGGCAAAGTCTCAGTTGCAAGATGCAGTAGGCTGTGGAGTGTGCACGTATGTGTCCACTGCAGTCCGTGTGGTGTCATACAAGGAACTAATTCTGAACTCTGAGGGGCCAACTTTCTGAATTTTTCTCTTTCTCATCTTTAAATAGTTAATTAAATTGTGTTTGTATTCTAGTTTTAAAACATTGGCATACTTAAGAGAAATGACCAAAACTGCAAGAATTGTTGAACCTTCCAGGACTGCCATTACCCATCTGGACCAAAAAACTAAAAGCTGGACCATTTCAGAATGACTGTGTGAATGCATCAGAAAATACTAATTTACTAGAGAGAGCACATAAGGACACTGTGCAGCAAGGGTGTCTGTTATGAGGATGCATACTTGCGTCAGTGCAAGTTGAGTGATGGGTGCCAGAGGCAGGTGTGAGTGCAGCAGAGGCACACAGTCCGTCACGTCCGTCACAGCGCCCCCAGCTGGGGTGGAGGACAAAAGCACGCCATTCACACTGCAGCGCGGAAACAAACAGGCGTGCAGGTACATCTTCACATAAGCCAGACAGGACAGTTCAACTTCCCCCATCACTGTGTGCGAAAAAGAGGGTGAATGTAGCGAACACACAATTGACAATCACCAGACACACAACTACAACAGTATTAAGATAAAACAAGACTATAAACACTGACTGGACACGAACGGCTCACTTGAACAGGATTAACTAATGTTGTAGCTGCCTTGCTAACACCGTTCTAACGTTACAGTTATGAGCCATTATGAGGTTGACTAGACGTTTTGAAGGCTGATGATTTGTACTGCAGATAAAGAACAATGTCATACGGTAGAAGGCAGAGTGAGCTAGATACTCAATAGCTACCTAGCTAGTCAGGTTGTGTTAATATTAGCTAATTTGTCCACATTGCTAACTTACATGAAATATGCAAATAGCAAGCTATTAGTAAGACTAATAGATAACGAATAGTAACGTTACAGTAACTAGCTTGTGTTAGGAAACCTAGCTAGGCAACAATGTATCTAACGATAGCTGACTCGTTAACAAGAAATCTATCGATTTTTAATGATCGACCCAGAGGCTGATTTGCTAGCTATAGTGCTAGCCGTAGCAGTTAATAATAACGCCCAAAACTGTATCTAGCAAATACACTTCTTGTTGCTAGCAAGCTATCTGTAACACAAATTAAACACTGTTTAGCAAAATGCCAAAACCGCTAACTAGCTATTTTAGCTGTGATTGCCATCGAGGTTAGCTAGCTAGATATAGCTACAAATTGCTTACCGTTCAGTGCGTAGTGGCTAGCTTGCTATACCGTAAGTGCAAAACGAACAATTTTTAAAACACAAATATTTTCTTTAGTAAAACATTTTTAGGAAAACAAGAATCTTAAGTGTAAAATTGATTATATAAATTATACTGTCTGTATATTTGTAGTGCTATGGTTAGCTACACTATTGAATAAAGCGTTTCCTTTCCTCTTATTTTCCGTTCAGCAACAATGGTGCTGAATTATGATTGGTTTGAATTCTCCGATATAAAAATATTCTAACGCGATTGGTGGATATTTATGACATCTTGGTGGCGAGGGTGAGCTCCATTGTTGCACTTCCGTTTCTCTCGCTAGGATTAATGATTGGTTAGGCACGTTAGCCCTGTAGCTCTGTAGCCCTGCCTTCTGACATAATTTGGGAGGGTCTGGGGAGCTGTTGAAGTTGGCCAATAAGAATCGGGAATTAGTTCGGTGCATTCGAAGAAAAAAGGGATATGCCCATTTAATCCTAGATAAAAAATGTCCCAGCTGTCGATGGCTTCTGTTTCCAAGGATCACCAATTCCACTTGTTTCAACTGGATTCAGGCTGAGAAAAAATTGAATAATAAGCTAATATCTTAGCCTCATCTTCCAGTAGGATCGACCATTGCTCACGGACTGGCTGCACTGTAAATTGTAGATCCTGTGTTTAGAATTTGGAGTGGTATGTGTGACATATTTTGCCAACATGCCAGATTACCCCCAAATCTAGGACGTTTGTGAAAATGTACAGGGGGCCATTTCAGTGTAAATAATATTATGTATGGGAGTCAATGGTAAATGGGGGATTTTAAAATGAGGTGTCAGGGAACAGGCTTGACCATTTGATTGCGAGTGAATTGAAGATAGGGGGGTTTGGAATAATATTTTGGGGGATACAATCACAGGCATCTGCCAACACTGATTGCCAATATATACACTACAGGTAAAAAGTTTTAGAACACCTCAATTCTTCTAAATTTACACAGTTTAATGTCTCAATGTACCCTGAAATTAAAGCATAGAACAAATAAACAATTGGAGATAAAACATGGAATCATTTTGTTTAACAAAATTTAATCTAGATCTAATTTAATTTGCTGGATCCAGCAAAAGAGCCCCAGACCATCATGCTTCCTCCTCCATGTTTGACAGTTGGTTTCACATACTGAGGAACCATCCTTTTGCCTACTCGACAGTGTACAAAAACCTCGCGTGATGGACAAAATGAATGTGTGAATATATGCGAACATTTGAAAATGGCTTTGCAGAACAGCTAAAACAGACAGGTGTGGTCTGGGAGCTGGTTAAAGACAGTGGAATTGGAAATGGGAAGCGTTGTAACTACGCTTCAATTGCATCTTACATAATAAAATAAATAAAAAAACATATAGAGAAATGTTATTTTGATTACAGTTTTTGGAACGTTTTTGTTGTTGCGCAGGGCTTGGAAGCCTCCAAAGTTGCCTGCAGCCTGTAGTTTTACTAAATTCTGCTCAGGGGCATGTTGTCCATAATGTGATTTCAAATTTTGATTCATTCTTAAGACCTTCTTCCAATCTTCCAGTCTTCAGTAGACCACTGGCAGTGCTTTATAGCCCAGGCAACCCTCTTTTTTTATTTTGCCATCTTAGCAATGGCTTTCTTACTGCCACTCAAGCCTCCAAAGTTGCCTGCAGCCTCTAGTTTTACTAAATTCTGCTCAGGGGCATGTTGTCCATAATGTGATTTCAAATTTTGATTCATCCTTAAGACCTTCTTCCAATCTTCCAGTCTTCAGTAAACCACTGGCAGTGCTTTATAGCCCAGGCAACCCTCTTTTTTTATTTTGCCATCTTAGCAATGGCTTTCTTACTGCCACTCGACCTGTCAAACCTGCAGCTCGAAGTCTTCTCTTCACAGTTGAAACTGAGACTTCCTTACTTCGACCAGTGTTAAGCTGTGCTTGAAGCTGTTGTCCTGTGAGCCCTCTATCACGCTCTATCATTCCAAATATGCAAGCAACTGTGTCTTCTTTCTCATGGAAGTGAAAATATTGTTTTCTACTCAATGTGCCTTTGAACATATATAATAGCTGGAATTCCCTCCTGGTATTTCATTTGTCCTTGTCCAACTGCTGGTTCCTGTGAACAACCCATAATAACCCATATAGGTGTCTTTTCGTCTCATAAAACCTGTCTCTCATTCAAAGTTTGTTTTGGGAGCATCACTAGTGTGCAAATACTATTCTTTCTTATGGCCCATACAATCTCTCTTGCATCCGTGACACGCTCCGTTATAATATATTGAGCGCTGCCCCAACCTGACCAATTCAAATCTTCTGCCATTTTTTAATGCACACCGAATAATGTATTTGGGACTGTTTGGAAGCACTCTAATACAGGGGTGAGTGGTTCCAGTTGTAACAGGATGTAAGTCTAGCTTGACTCAGGTTAGAGAAATTGAAGGTTTTACACTCAACACCCCCTTCTTAACTGACTCTGCTCCCATGAGTGTAGCCCCCCGTTTTTCATTTTTTATTTTTTATTTCCCCGTTTTTCTCCCAATTTGGTGGCCAACTGTAGCCTCTATTTCTTCAATTTGTCCTCCGCCATGAGCCCGCCACCCGTACCTATGGGACAAGCCACTACCCTGAAGCTGGCAGTGAACCGCCTCCTCCAAGACGGAACTCACCTTTTTGCCCACAGACTCGCCCTTCCGCGCTTCTCGGCGAGCTCATACTGGCTCTCCCTCCCCCTGGGGCGGACAGCCAATTCCCACCCCCGGATGGGGGCCAGAGCCAGGCTGTCGCAGCTGGGGATCAAACCCTGGCCGCAGTGGGCAGCCTGCACTCCAGGTGAGTGCTTTTACCGCTACACTACCAGAGCCCCCCCTGTAGGCCCCTGTTTTGGCCTGAACAGGGAACCTGTTAAGTTTAGAAAATCCATACGTTGCATACTGAAAATACATCACATTATGGACAACATGCCCCTGAGCAGAATTTAGTCAAACTAGAGGCTGCAGGCAACTTTGGAGGCTTCCAAGGCCTGCGCAACAACAAAAACTGTAATCAAAATAACATTTCTCATAATTTTATTATGTAAGATGCAATTGAAGCGTAGTTACAACGCTTCCCATTTCCAATTCCACTGTCTTTAACCAGCTCCCAGACAACACCTGTCTGTTGTAGCTGTTCTGCAAAGCCACAACTGGCATTTCTTCACATTTTCAAATGTTCGAATATATTCACACATTCACTTTGTCTTTGCTGTGTTTTATTTCCACAGTATCATACCTGGCACCCTGTCTGCCTGTTTGTCTATTTCCAATATTATGGGGTTGTCATATCACTAAACATAAACTGCACTGTAAAAAATTACTCTTTGGATGAACATATTTAAATGAAGGGCAGAATTTCCATCTAATTAAAATATGTAAGATTAACTAAAAGTAAATAGTTTAGTTCTAAGCCATATTATCTTGTTGGTCCAACATGTTTTAATTATGTCACCCTAACATGGAATATATCTTTTGTTAAAACATATTTTTTATGTTTTACCTCAACACATTTCACCCATTTTGGCTGTACACATTTAAAATGTGTCATGCTACTTGACCTAAAGACTCCAATAAATCCAATAACAGTGGGTCAAAATATGTTTAATGCCATTAATGCCACACTCAAGACATTTATAACATTGACAGTAACAGCAGCCTTCTCTAGCTTCAATAAGTCCAACAATGTCAACCAGAACACCATATTTCAATTACAATTTTAACAGTGTTAAGATTTGCTGGTTAACCCTGCCTAAAACACAGGAGATACAAGAGGAAAAAAATAACAAAAAATAGATTACCACATCCAAATGAGGCAGAATCAGTAATCGACAGATATGGTAGTGTTCTAAGTCGTAGCCCTTTCTTATCAAAAGTCCTTGCTTTACAATAAAATATTTAAATAAAAAATGAAGGGCAAACTTCGGCACTTCTATATTTTGACAACAGCAGCCTTCTCTAGCTTCAATAAGTGCAACAACAATGTCAACCAGAACACCATATTTCAATTACAATTTTAACAGTTTAAGATTTGCTGGCCTAAAACCTTTCTAAAACACAGGAGATACAAGAGGAAAAAATAAATATAAATAAATTACCACATCCAAATGAGGCAGAATCAGTAATCGACAGATATGGTGGTGCAACAACAATGTCAATCAGATCAGTTAAACCATTTTTACACTTTTGTGAAACACTTACTGTGAAAACCGGACTAAAAGGAGATACAAAAACAAAGAAAAAAGTACAACATTCATTCCGCCAAGTATTTACTTATCAGATTGCAGTTAAACTACAATTTAAAACAGGTCTTAAAACAGAAACATGATCTTGTGCAAACATCTTGATCTTCAGCTGTTGTAGTTTCCGAGTGAGCTTGTGCCCATCCAACTCCATCAAAATCTTCTGGAAAAACTCAAATGTGTATTTCAACTCCACAGGGAAGCTCAAGTCAAGGGCATAAATGAGCCCAAAAAGCATGATGAAAGCATTATATACAGTTGCAAGGTTGTTCAGGACACTGACTCCCTCCATCACTATGCCCACATCCTCCGCATTGTTGTCTTTTGCGCCAGCTTTTCGGACCACGTATATCCCCATGACCGTCTGCAGCATGTCTTCCTCAGCAACACTCACAGTGCAATCCTGGACAACACAAACAGAGAAACAGAGAACACCTACCAATATAAAAGTGGTGTTTTCTTGTCTACTTACCAAGATCACATTTTGCTGTGCTTTTACAATGCATGAAGAGTGTATGTTCACATTTACTTACCAAATACTCCTTGACAAATGCCTCGCTGTCCTCATTGAGGTAGACACACAGGCTTTTTAGGATGCTGTCTCTCTTGAGGTCAATATCTACCTATATTAAGAAAAAAAGGTGGAACACAATGAATTTTTTGTGCTTCACAATGTTACATGCAGTAGGGACATGACATCACAGGTGGAAGTATAAAGGCAATTACTGTATACTTGGTTCAGACCAAATATGTTTAAATAAAGTTAATCAAAAAATGAATGTTCTGTCAATATCTCCTAAATCCAGGTTCAGACAACTGTCTTACTACTAACTGTGGTGATTTGTTGCTCAAAAGTTCAACAATGGCCAGTAAGACCATAAAATGCCATATAGCCCTAGCAAGAAAAGTTAAATTTTTCTTAAGTCACTTGCATCATGGATGACCTCTGCTAGATTTACATCACTTATTGCAAATATTCACTTCCCTGTGGAGCTGTAATAAACATTTGAACAAAATGTAAATATAGCTCTATTCTCCATATAGTGCTATCCTTTGCCTTCAGAAAATTAATTACATTTTACATTTTAAGCATTAGGCGGCACGGTGGTGCAGTGGATAGCGCTGTCGCCTCACAGCAAGAAGGTCTCGGGTTCGAATCCAGGCCGGGGGCCTTTCTGTGCGGAGTTTGCATGTTCTCCCCGTGTCCGCGTGGGTTTCCTCCGGGTACTCCGGTTTCTTCCCACAGTCCAAAGACATGCACGTTAGGCTAATTGGAGAGTCTAAATTGCCCGTAGGTATGAGTGTGTGAGTGAATGGTGTGTGTGCCCTGCGATGGATTGGCGACCTGTCCAGGGTGTATTCCTGCCTCTCGCCCGGAACGCATGCTGGGATAGGCTCCAGCCCCCCCCCGCGACCCTGACCAGGAATAAGTATAATAGAGTGCAGTGGTGGGCCGTCAGGGCCTGCAAGGCCTTCTCTGT